>CANTUZ010000001.1:71051520-72251520 GCA_947846985.1 Fratercula arctica
CCCAATGTGTTCGTTACCCAATAAACCTGCACTAATAGGTAGGAGTGGCAATGTTTTTGCACTGCCACGTAAACAAGGATGGCATCTCTTTCCTCTTGCTACAAATTTCTTTTAATATGATGTCTGATGTACATGGTTATTAGCACAATCTAGTCTCGTTGAACAAGCAGATTAAAATTTGGTTACTCTAAATTAAAGCGTGTTTGATTTATCTTTCAGTCTTTTCATTGTATTGTCGCAAGTACAAGAGAACTGTAGCGTTATTCTAGTTAATGACTTCAAAGCTACATGCCAAGATGTAGCTAATTATATATCTTTGAATGAGGGAAGAGAGAGGGTTCCTCAGGCCAACAGTTGAGGAGACCATGGCTGCTGTTACTGTGTTCTAGAACAGTACTTAAGTTCCTCTGAGATGACCCTGGATGATCTTTCTGCATTATTTTCTCAGCAAGTGTATAAATACTAATCTAAACATGTACAAATGAGGAACAATGATGTGGACTTTATTGTGTTTATCGGAAGTTGTGCTCCACAAATTTACTTAGTGAGCATTTTTCTTGCTTTTACTTTGTCACTTCTCTCTAAATTCTTTGGTTACATTTATGGGTGTAAAATGTTCAAATTGCTATTCATATTCATTTAAATTGTAACAGTTTCTGCTGTTTACTTTGTAAAACTTGCTCTTCCTTGAGAATTTTTTTGTGCTTAAGTCAAATTTTATATAGTTTCATAAGTTGTAAAGCAGCTGCAAAGACGTTAATAGATGGAGATACACTTAATACTTTTTTGTTTTCCTTTTTTTTTTTTTTTTTCAAGGATGACTGTGGCAGATCTGTCTGCAGTATGACTGTTTTTGAGACATAAATAACATCTATCGATTAGTAAGGAAGCAGGATTTTGGGGGGTAACAAGGATTAAATAGTGCTTAAACCGTGGCTGTGGCCAATACTTACTGGTTCTGTTCAAGAACTTGTTTCTGAAGAATATTTCTTTTTCCTTCCTTTAGTGTCTCTACCTCCTTCCCTGCCTTTTGAAGCCTTTAAGAAATAAATGGTAGTATAACTCTTACGTATGGAAACTCAAATAACTTCAGACAAGCTGATTAGAAACAAGATTAGGAAATAGTGAGAGGGGAGAGTCATAGTAACTTCTTTTCTTGGCTAATGCTTATAGCCATGTGGCTGATTTACATTTAGTCTGAACAGATGCACGCAACGCTTACTGTTGGTAAAATTGATGACTTCAGTGACTGAGTGCATGTTGATTATTTAATTCTGTCTGTCTTAAGCAGCTGCTCTGTGACCAGTCGAAGTATGTTTATATTCCTTGTATGTGTAGGATTTTATTTTTGCAATCATAAATCAACACCGATTTCACATTTTCACGTTCTGTTGATCATGTGAAAGCTAGTTCATCTGTTGAAGTGCTGTAAATATCCTTTGTTTTCCACAGCCTAGTTACCATATTATGTCTCTGCATATACCAAAATGATAAATTGATGTAATGTCTATAAGAGTATTCTTTACTTAGCACTCTAATTGCAAAGTAATACTCACGGGGCTTCTCCATGGGGAAAAAAAAAAATTTAAAAAGGGAATAAAAATAAATTTGAAGCCGCTTGTCAGGTAATTAAATGTCAGTTAGAGAGAAGAGTGGGAATGGTATGTGGATTTGGTTGTCAAGGACTCTTCCGTGGTCTGCCCTGCCAGGGGACTATAGGCTTGATGATACAGGTGATCTCTTCCTCTCAGCCATAATCACTAAGCCTCCCCTAATGGTGCTGCAGGAACTGCTTTTGGAAAGGAGCAGACAGATAACAGATCATAGACAGGTAACCAGTTAAAACTATTTTTAGTAACTGGCTTGATCCAGTGGAGATCAAGTGTTAAAATTAAATGCAGTGTTTGCTATTGGATATTTAAGGTTTTAATAATTAATTTAATAAAATACTTGTACTACTTGATCAGATAGAATCTTAGTGTCAAAACTTCCTAATGGTTCACTAAGCTATCTAGGACAGTATAAAAATACATATAATATGTATCAAAATACTGACTTGCTCGAGAGATTATCATAGTTAAATTCCAATATTGCGTAACATAATATTCAGTCTAAAAATGACTTATTATATAATTGCCTTGGGACTTTGGGCACTGTCCTACTTGAGAGCTACTAATGTTTCTTGTGTGAAAAATAATTTGCTTCATTAATGGAAAGCCCTAAGCACTATAAATTTGTGTATATGATTTCCGCTTTTTTCCTAATATACGAAATGTTTTTATTTGAATATATTGGTATTTTTAAGTCTCATGCCTGGTGCTACACCGTTGGCTTTTATTAAAAAATACGTATTTCTAGTCTATGGTAGATTTTGCAAGACTGAACATGTAATGTATTTGAATCTCTGAATATTCAAATATTCCTGAGACTTGCTGAGGACAGAAGATTGAAATGGCACCAAACGACTTTTACAGTTTTTAGAATCACAAATATATGCAGTGTTAATAATTTGTATTGAATAAGTACAGGACACAATTTGCAAAAACCTTTCACTGCTGCTCTAATTTCTCCCATTTGTTTTACATGGTGGCAGAGTCAAAGGGTGCTGAATGCTGTTGAGATTCAGGTTGCAGACTGTGGCTCTGTCAGTGTTGGGACCTGTCTGTGTTACTACATCTAGTTTCTCCAATTAACATGTTCTCTCTGTGGTCCAATCCTGCAAACATGTTTGTATTTACATTGCTGTAAACACTTATTGCAGAACGACTCACATGTTTATTATGACTAAAATAGGCCATGGTCATTTACTCTGGTTTGAAAATTCTTTAGGTCATTAACTCTGTTCTTTCAAGTTAGTATGAAGTGCTAGGCATATTGTTTAAGCAGAATCTGTTTAGTGAAGGCCGTTGTGTACATGTATTGAAAAATGAGAGAAAGGGGTTGGTGTTCAATAAGTATGCCTGCGTTTATTGTTGAAGTTATGCCTCTTAAATGGAAAGACAAAGCATCTTCAAAAAAAAAAAAAAAAGAGAGGAAAAAACCCAAAAAACTTCTGAAAGCTTTTTGCTTCCAGAATGTGTGCATTTGTGTTACAAAGAGCGTCGTTATTTGCTGGTTGGCATAAGAAATTAGTTGTGTATTCTCTCTTCACTTTCAAGTTTCTGGGGAGTAGCAGGTTGGATGATATGCTTCTTTTCAAAGCAAACTTTTAAAATAATATTATTATTTCAGTGGAAGCCTAGAACAAACTAGACTGACACCTACTCATAAGAAGAGCACTAAGTGAAATCATCTTCTAAAAATGCAGCCACAGAATGTAGGTGGTAAGCAGTGTCTGTTGTTTAAACCTTTGGTTGGAAAACTTAGAAATACAGAACTGTGGCAGCTTTATTGACATGATGAATTTTACAAGTACTCACGCTGCCTTAGCACTTGATATCTGGTCATTTAGAATATGTGTATTTATTCTAAATGTATCTCATTGTCTAAAGCTGAAGAGCATGACAGAGTTTAATTTCTATTGTAAACTGTAACTGACAGACTAGTAACCAGAAACCCTAAGATCCTTTGTCCTTTTTCTTTTCCTGAATGTGCATGCTGAATTGTTTGTCTCTGGCATGGTTTTGCTGCGGGTATCTTCAGAAAATTATTAACCAGTTATTGCTGGAAAGAGTACATTACATGATGACTTGATTGACTGGCTGTAGGAAGAAAATTCTGCAAACATAGAGAGCAAGTGGACTATGTTTTGTTTTCAGAATTTACAGTAGGTTGATTAATAATGTCCTTAAACATTGAAAGAAGCAGCAGCAACAAGATTAGCATTTTAGTAGCTGCTTAATGATATCTGTGGCAGGTGATGTATTTCAAATAATAACGTGGTTTAGTAGATAAACATTGAAATTATTTTTTTTATATCAAGCTGACATTCGTTTGTCCTGATGAAAGCTTTCATGTGCCATATTCTTTCTTTGCATATAGGTACTAATGGGCTGCAGTGAAATGGAAAGGTATAATTTCTTAAAGATTCTTAGTATCAGAGGAAATGACACTAATGAATCTCTGTGACTTCCAAAAAGATATTCAGAACTATTTTTACAATATTGCTATTACTTTAAAAGGAGCTAGGTAAAAAATGGTGAGTATAGAAATTGGTTTGTAATTCATAAGTTCCAATGATAAAATGTGCTATTGTAAAATTGTGTTGTGTTGTCCCTCGTTATCATGAAGGATGAGGAATATAGAATTTTTCTATCAATTTATGGC
This sequence comes from Fratercula arctica, assembly GCA_947846985.1. NCBI lineage: Eukaryota > Metazoa > Chordata > Aves > Charadriiformes > Alcidae > Fratercula > Fratercula arctica. The sequence goes on from CANTUZ010000001.1 coordinate 71,055,787, forward strand.
AGGAATTTTTAAAGTCTTTTTTGGTGGGGGAAGTTTTGAGGTCTTTGGATACTGGGGAAGATGAGGGTAGACAGAAACTGATTATCAGTATTCTAAAATTTTGCATTGCTCAATGTAAAGACAGAGCCTACGTAAAGCCCTTTATCAGCTGAGACTGGACATCCAGTGAAGTGTCCCTTAAGGTAAGAGTTTAACACCCTTCATTTAGTCTGACCTCCTGTGAAGGTTAAGTTTTTGTGCTAGAGAAAGGCATTGACTTTTGAAAAAGGCATAAAGTGTAATCTGTGTCTTCATTTCATAGTATATTTCAATAACCAGTAATCCCTCTGTTAAAAGTGCTTGTCTGTCTTGTGATTAGAATTTGACTTCAGCTTCCACTTACAGGAAAAGGGGAGGGGATGGCTCTGCAGAAGACGTCAGGTGTATCTTGTGTTTTCTTGCTGGGAATGCATTTAACACTCAATATTTTTTGATTAAATGCATGGATTGATGCCCTAAAATCTTGCGTTATGCCTGTCTTCCTTAGTTCCCTCATAAATTTGTAATCTTCTTTTCAGAAGGAGATAAAACCTTGTTACTTGTTTTTTCAGTGATCTATAAATGGGTAAAATCCCCTCTTCTTTCTTTGTACGCTGTTGACTGTGCTTCCAAGATGCATGTCACATTTTGTCACGGTGTTAAGTTGGGATCTCATGTTCAATTCCATGTCCGTTATGACCCTGGTGCCTTTTTCAGAGTCAATAGGTTTTCAGTCTGCTCTTTTCCCAGTGTTCAAGGTTCAGCTTTGTATTCTTTTCCCGAATGTATAACCTGAGATTTGGTTACAAAATTAAAAAAATAAAAAAATAAAAATTTGAACAGTATGCTGTTTCATCTGTTCCAGAACTCTTAGGTGATGGCTCAGTTCTTTTGTTTACCATAGTGACAGCTTTTGTGTTGTCTACAAGTATAATCAGCAGTGAATTTCTATATGCTTCTACATCTTTGAGGAAAATGTTGAGTAATCTTAAACCTGGTAACGGTCCCAGGGCAGCTTTCCTAGTACCTCTGCTCAAATACAACTCTCCTCTGACAATTAGTTTTTGAGGTTTGTTACTTAGATTTTTCTTAATCAAACAAATCTGCAATCTTACCAGAAAATGAGGAAAGTGAAAAACCTGCCTACCCTATCTGCTCCTATCCCATCAGGTTTTCTCTTTAACAGTTGATTGTCCTTCCTGATACTGCTTTTATTTACCTTCCATATTTGGGTTTGTTTGTGTTTCTTTGTGACAATCTGAAGAGTTGCCATAGGTTATTTTAAGACAGACATGTCTAAAGACTTGATCTATAAATGTGCTTATTAAGTATTTGATCCAGGCCTGGCCAGCAGTTGCAGCCTTCTGAATTCTCTCCCCTGCACTTGATTAATTATTGCTTTTATCTTGAGCCTCAAGTTACTTATTTAGAAGCTTTATGTATGTTACTACTGGACAAATAGAGGATTTTTGTCTGGTATTCTCTAAGCCATCTTAATGTCAGGCTGAAACTTTTATTGTGGCAAACATTTTCTGTCTTTCAAAACTTTGTATTGTGAAACTCTGTTTCTACAGGTTTGATTTATGTTGTTGGTATCAGCAGTGAAGGAGTAGAGCTGCATTCTGTTGAAGTCTATGACCCAATTTTTTTTCCTGGATGACTCGAGCTGCTCTGCCTATAAGTGACCTGGTTGTTCTCTGTGTCCCTCCTCAATGCTGGTGCAATGCAAGCGCCCTTCTGGTCTGTTGGGGTTTAGTGCCGTTTCGATTTACTGATGCTAAGTGAGCATCATTAGTAAACACGGTTCATCCAGGATCTCTGGTGGGGAGTTGTCCAAGCCTACTGGTTTTAAAAGGTCATATTATGGTTGGTGATTAAAATTATCATCAGCTAGAAATAAACTGCAGTGTTTTGTGTTTCTTAGCCCTGTGGAACTCTGTACTTAAATTGAAGGGTGCTTAGTGACAGTGTCTGCTTGCTTTCTAGCCTGTTCTGGACAAGTATATTTAATATTTTTATGAGAGGGTGGCTTTAAACTTGCATGATATGCAGAGCAACTCCAATTTTCTGTCTCCCTTTTGTTTAAAAACATGGCATGGTACATTAGCTTTGTGCTAAACTATGACCAAAGACAAATGTTAAAAATCATGTTTGACTATTGAAAAAAAAAAAAAAGGCTCTCCTCTCTGTTCTGTCTGATTTTTTTTTTTTTTTTTTTTTTAAATGGAAATGCTTGGATCAATCCTGTTACACAGCTAAAAACAGAATTTCACCACAGACAGGTGGAAAGGAAAATGAGAAATTCAGGCTGCACCAGTTGGCTTCTCCGTCCAAATTCACATCGAATTAAAGACTTGAGCTGGCAGCTTCCAGCACCAGCGAACTGCAACAGGCAAATTAAAATTCTTACACTAGAGTGGTGTTGGGACTGACTCAACTGGTAGTTGGCAGCGGTCCTCTGCAGATCATAGGCAGTTGGCTGGAGGCATCCAGACAAGTGTGTCTGTGTGTGTCTCACTAATTCCCCCCTTCAGCATCTTCCCTGCGCACAGGAGTCCCTCGCAAACCTCCTGGGAATTCCCATGAGGGGCTTGCAAGTAACCTGTCTGTTCCTTGGCATTTGCGCACCCTGTAAAAATAAAAGAATGAGCCAGAGCTGGACTGGGACCTCATCTTGCGTTCTTTCGAGTTACACTTAACGCTGCTTGGGTAAGTTAAATCCCTCATTGCTAGCATTGATATGTATGGAAATCTGTTAAGAAATGGAACCCAGACTCCACCTGTACAGCAGTTTCAACAAATGTAGCTGGCTGAGCCAGTTTATCAAGCAACTTCAGGTGTGGACTTATGAGTAAGGATGAATGGAGGAAACATGCTGACATTTTTATTAGGAAAGAAGCAATCTTGATTATTATCTTGAATTATTTGGCCCAAGCTTCATAGCTGCCATGCGGGAACTTCTCAGACCTTTGCCACTTTCTTTCTCGAAATCCCTAATTCTTGGCTGCAGATAATGACAGAAGACCATCCCTGTTTCTATGTTTTTTGCGTCCTTTGGAGCGGGAGATGACAAAGCACGAACGAGCAGGGGGCTGGCTCGCCGGGAGGCCGGAAGGCGAGCCTCGGCTAACCGGAGGCTTATTGAAAGCCGGCTTATTTCAACGCTGGCGGGAGGGCGATGCCGGCCTTGCCGTGCCTGCGCCTTACGTCCCCGTTACGTGCCGTCCCCCGCCCGCCTCCCGTGGCACGGAGCAGCGGGGCCCGCCGGCGGCGGGGGGCCGGGCCCAGCGGCGGGGCGGGGCCGCCGGAGCCGCTGAGGGTGCGGGGTCGGCGGCTGCCGCGGGGCGGTGCCCGGGACTGCGGAGGTAAAGCGAGGGGAGCCTGCCGGGCACCGGGGAGAGCAGCCCCGCCGCGCTCCCGAGGGAGGAGGTGCGCCGCCGGCTCTGGTACGGCTGAGGCGGGAGGCGCCGCTGACAGCTGCGGGGCGGGGGGCGGCGCGGGGCTCCGCCGCAGGAGAGGTGGCAGCGCGCGCGCGGGGGGCGGCCGTTGGAGCGGTTGGAGTGGTGGCAGCGCGCGCGGGGGGCGGCCGTTGGGGTGGCCGTTGAGGAGTCGGGGGGTGGGGGGCAGCGCCGCCGTCCCTCCTCGCCAGCCGTCGCCGCGGAGAGCGCCCCGTCGCGGGCCGCGCACCGCCGAGCCCCCATCTTGCGAGGGGGAAGGAGGCCCCGGCAGCCGGGTTTGCTTCGTGCCGCGGCGCCGTTTCGGGCTCCGTTGTTGTCATCCGCAGCGCGGTGCTGCGTTTGGCGGCGTTATTGGGTACGTTGTTACGCTTTTATCTGTTATTGAGGTTCGTCCTGAGCGTCCGTGAGCTGTGCCGCGTGTAAATAAGGGTGTATAAACAGCTGTCTCGGGAAGAGATGCAAGAGCGAGCCATCAAAAAAAAAGGATGATGTTGCTTTTAATTTATTATTTCAGTGGGTGGCTGAAAGCTCCTGCGCGTTCCTGTTTCCAGGTATTTTTATGAGATCCGTGCTTTTTGATATTAGCCTGGACGCTTCTTTCATGGCTTTGTGCCGCGACGTGGGTTTGTCGAGCAGCGAGGAGGCTGGCAGGCCCCGCGTCTCTGAGAAATTTAATGAGCTGCCGTGTTCGTGGTTGCGGTGGTGGGATGACCCCGGGGTGAGGTGGTGCGGTTGGGGCCATAAGTAGCGCTGCACCCTCTGCACCTGCATGCTTTCGTGCTCAAAAAGAGTCATGGAAACACTTGTGTGGGCAGCAGGCCACGACCTGAGGTGGGATTGGCCCTTCAGGGTTGCTAGCAGAAGTGTGAAAAAGTAAAGATCGGTGGGTCTGTTCGTGGTTGCTGTCTGATGATGCGTGGTGCACCCATGCTCCTCGACGAGCTCCGCTTTTTTGGCAGCGATGCCATCGTTTGGGGAATAGGGATTAAAGAGCAGAGCTTTGTGAGCAGAGTGCCCTGTGGAAAGTGATAAGATGTTTAAGAACATTTAACCTCTCTTAATTTATTACAGACCAGCTTTTATGATTCCTTTCCCGTGTAGAGAAGCCTTAAAACGAAACAGATTGTATGTTTAGTTCGGTGCATATTTCAGATTTTTGCCCATTTATTAAGCTAGAATATGGTTGTGAAATACAGTAGGACTGGTTTTGCACTGTCTTTGCAGTACTGATGCACCATCATCCGTTTCACGTGGCTTTGATGGAGCAGTGCAAGAATGAACTTGTAGCTTTGTCCCAGTGGCATACATTTACCCCCATACAATGAGCAAAGTCAATATATACTGGTCAAAGCTCAGCATGGATTCCATGTGCTGTATAGACGGTAGAGAGGCTTTTGCCTGGGCAGTCAGGCACTGTGTTTGACAGTAGCTCTCCATCTGCAGGCCAATATAATTCTTCCTGCAGAAGTCTGTAGTATTGAGGTTGGCTGTGTTGGCAGTAGAGAGCTAGCTGGGAAGGTCTTGCTGGGTTACTTTTTAAGTAATAGCAGCAGAGGCTCTTGTGTGTTTGCATGCCCTCAAACTCTAAAGCAAGGGAGATGAGGTAGCAGAACCCTGTTGTCCTGGAAACAAGATTATTTGTTTCCCCTTGAGGAAGCACTGTTTGCTAATGCTCTTTTTCAAAAGCTTTTAAGTTAAAACCTTATTAAGGTTTTTCCTGCTTCTGATGATTTTAATTCAATGGGCTACCTTGCTTCTAGGAACTGAGAGAATGCAATATCTTGCCAATTTTTTCACAAGTCTCTGTGACTCTCAATGCAAATGGGTGGGAGAAAATTGAAGGGGGGGGGAAATATATGTATTTTTGGCAAGAACTTGAATTTCAGTGTTCTTAAATTTAGAAGTTCTGGCACTTTCCAAACTTTGAGGTGGATGTGACCTCTTTTATTCACTGCTTTCTGCTGTCAGTACCAAATCATAATTTCAGTCCTGTTTTCACGTATCCGTATCTAGGCTGTATATATTTTTATTGATACATGACAACATTGTCTGTGATTTAATTTATTTTTAATGAGCTAATTTTAACTTAATCTATAGTGGGTGGTAACTTGTAGGGACCCATGGAGAAACAAAGAACCCTGTCAAAGTGTGGCAGAGGAGACACGTGATTTTCAGAGGGTGTTTGGCTCTGTTACTGAAGACAGTGATCACACCTCTGCAGAAACCTATTTACTTCTGTCTCCCTTGCTGTCAGCTGAGACAGAAGGCTGTATCCTTACTAGGGCAGTAGAATTTTCGGTCTTAAGATCTCAGATATATTGAAGGTTGGATGTCCTCAGCCATCTCTTAGACCTGTTCAAGTCCAGTCTGGTTGCACAGGTGCTGTATTAAATAGGAGAAGTTCTTCCTCAGGAGTGAAATGACTGCTAGGAGGAGTGGCTGCTCTGTTTCCTGTATGATCTGGGCTCCTTAATCTCCTTATTGTTGTATTGGAATTAGGAAGGAAAATAAGAAGGCAAGGGATCCCCTTTCGGTTCTTGTTTCCTTGTAAAAATGTAATGCAGGCTTCTGGTGTGTATTTTGTTAGAGCAAATTTTAATTACCTTGTTGCTACTACATAAGATGCACCTTTAGAATGTAAGAATATCTCTCAGACCCTCTCTTTTGATTACTTTGTTGGAAAAACTTCCCCATTTCTTGCTTAGCTGTGGAGAGCAATTGCCTTGGTTGGAGATGAAGTTTGAAACCTCTACCTGTTGTCCTTGAAGAGAGGTAGGAGATCAAATAACGCTGGCAGCACAGCTCAGAGCTCTATCTTATGCACTCTTTGCTTCTGCTTGTCACTTCTCTTCCTGTTTCTTTTTTGACAGACTGAATTTCCTCTCTATTGTTGGATTATCTACCTAAATCTCAGACAGACATCCTTTGCAGAAATGTTGTTGGAAGATGTTGTTGATCTTGGAAGCAGAAAGCTTTGGGGTGTATCTACCTCATCCACATCAGTCAGGCAGATAGGCATAGCCTGAAATGTGTTTAAATCACACCCATTGCTGCTTAACCTAATATGATAAACTCTTTACTGTAGATGAAGTTGATTCTCCTGGCTTTTGGATAGAAGGATGATTTTCCCTTTCCTGCTTCACAGCTATTTCCCGTTGCCACTGCTCTTCTTCCTTTGCTTCCCATGTTCTGTTCTCTGCTGCTTACTGTAAGGGAAGTGTTGCCACAGATTGGCAGCGTGCGAGGCAAAACTAAAGAACAATCAGGGCAAAGCAGGCTGAGAATGAAGTATGGACCAGCTGAAGTAAGGAAAATAACAGAAACATTTGTAAATTAAGGACTGAGCAGAGGGTGTGTGTCTTGGCTGCAGAGGGGAGTGGTAGGGTCATAGCCAGCTTTTGTGGTTTGTACGGCATGCGATAATGGAAGGCAAACTTCCCACACTTCCCTGGCAGTTACTGCTGTATTTTCCCAGTTTCAGAAACTGGGGTTAATGACGTTGCATCAGCTAGCACAGGTGGACATTGTGCTCCTGATTATGTCAGCCCGTTGAGCCAGCCACTTTTCTTTCTGCCTGTTGCAGGGGAAAGGGAGGTGCCAGCTATGCAGAAATATGTTAGCACTTCTTGAAAAAAAAAACCATTTGAAAGCTGCAATAAAGTGTATTCAGTCAGCAAGAAGGCTGTCCATGGCCATTTATACTTCCACAGAGTGTGAATTTCTTGAATTTATTATATTTTTGCCAAATATGCAATGAATAGTAAATAGGGAAGTTGAAGATATAAATAAGGTATATCCTGACTTAACTAAAACCATCTTGATGAAATACAAGAGACTATTGTTTCCCCCTAATCTTCAGGCAACTTGAGATCTTGATCTTAGGTGGAGACTTTCTGTGCAGCTTATAATACATGACCAAGGATTTGTCTGCGGCTGAGGTTTGTGAATATGTGTTTGTATTCACTAAAAGTACTCATTGCATACAGCAGTGACATATTGCTGAGACCTTGTATGAGATCAGCAAGATATTTTGAAGAAGCCACTGACATTCTAGACCTGGCCCACTCGTGAGAGTGTAAACCCTTCGATGTTCTTGTATTTCTCACGAAGGCCTGTATCTTGTTTGTGGCCTACTGCTCTGCCATGCTAACAGAGAAGCCTGTTGTGTGAGAGATGATGCTGTCTAAATACAGCTCTGTTCTTCCAGTTTGTTGCAGACAGTACAGATTTTGTGGAGGAAACAACTGAGTGAGGTGAAAGGGAGTAGCACGGGCGAAAAGGAGTGTGAATGTAGAGAGGGGAAAGTGAAGGGAAAAGAGCCGGGAGGTTGAAAGAGTAGATGGCCCATACAGGAAAGAGGAGAGAGAGTGATGGAAAATGCATCCAGTGTGTTTCTGATCTGTATTTCATAGCATTTGCCAGTGGAGCACTTTAAAGTTGTAGTTTCTGTAAAAAACTGGAGGAGTTCTGAGCCTGTAGCTCCAGCTGGGGTGTGCCTGGGGAGAATGCAGAAGCATGGGCTAGGCTTTAGAGCTGGGCTTCCCCAGCAGATGCCTCCTGAACCTGAGCATATGGGAAGCGAGCGGGGCTGTGCCACACTGAATGAGAACCTGCAGAAAAAGGCCTGCTACAGGTTTTGCGTGCTGCTAACTCCCATTGCTAGATCAGATGCTTTAAAGAAGTTGGCTCCTCTGCTCTCACAAGCACGGCTATTTTCATCTTGCTCAAGAAAATAATGTTTTATCACCCATCTAAACTTCTGTAAGAATAATTATTCTTTCCACCATATGACTAATTATATGAAGCGTATATGTACAGATGTTGCAGATCTTTGGAAACAGTGCACCTCAGTTCCTTGGGGCAGTTTATAGCTAAGGTATCCTTCCTGCAGTGTAGCAAATTGTACAGAATTCTACAAATACAACCAGTGCCTGTGAGTGCCTCTGCACATGCTCAGTTCCTTCCTTTTTTACAAGGCTGAGTAGTCCAGACTAACTGTGCTTGAATAGCTTCTTTACCTGGCAGTAGCCTGCCATATCACTGAGTTTTCTGTAACTTCCTTCCAGCTACAGAAGCACATGCAAGCAAAATGAACTGTGCTTAGAAAGAATTTGATGCCTGAAATTTCTCCTTGCAATGAGTAGGACATTCTCTAAGGTAGAAATTATGGCTAACAGTCAAGGCATAGAGGACACTAGACTTGCTGAGAATTTGTTCTTCCACTCATGCTCTGTTGTTAAATCTATTGTGTTGTGGAAAGTGCAGTGCTGGGCTTACTGCTAGGGTTAGGCATTGGATCTTTCTATAATTCTGGTTTGTGTTTGTTTCAAGCCTTAACCCTTGGCAGCCTGAAGCTTGGATTCAGGCTTTAGAAGAATTTTTCAATAATTGACCAGTCTCTGAGAGTTATAATAAGACTTCAGAATTAAATTGCTTTGTGTAAGGTGTCAAAAATACTTGCCTGTTTGGAGACTCTTCTGTTCTTTTTCCAGCTCTTTTTCTACATTTTCTCTGTGGTGACCAGTGTTAAGGGAATAGTTTCTCATAGTTTGCTAAGCTTCTAATTATTCATAGTGCTCTTTCGAAAAACAACTTGTGGGTTTTTTTTTTTTTTTTGATGTTGCTCAGAATAAAGTAGTTATTGATAGACCCTCTAAAGATATATTTTTCTTTTTTTTTTCTTTTTTTTTTTTCCTTACCCACCTGGATTTCTCTGTTTATCGTGCTGCATTTTGACTTGCCACCAACAGTTCTTTTGATCCTGTAGCTACTTTTTACATTCACTAGTCTGGAAATTACTGCCTCCCACAACAGGGCAGGTGGAACGAAATGCGTGTGTGTGCTTCAGCAACTTTAGTGCAAAGTTCAGTGGCTTAATTTAAACTGTTGGTTTGACATTTCTAAAGAGCGTTCACTTGATCTGGTCCATTGACTTTGCTTGGGAGGCTGTAAACTTGAACAGCAGCGTGGTAGTATCTTCAGTCACCAGAGTTACTTGCTGAGCTCTGTGTGACGTTTTTCTGTTATATTTTTACCATAAAACAGTAAATATTAGTGCATTGTTAATTCTGATAGCAGTTCTGTGAATATCAGAATTTATTGAACATTGCAGCATTTGTTTAGAAAGAGGTGTATTGCCTTGTGGAACATGCTACGTACAAAATGTAAAACCTGGGATAAGTCTTCCTGTCCAGGTCCAGAAGTCTGTAGAGGATCTCAGGTGCTTTGTAAGCCTGGACATTATCTGCACAAGAGAATTGTCTTGTGGGTATCTTATCCATTCCAGCTTTTGTGGGTCACTTTTCAAATTTGTAGAGTATCACACAGACAGATAAAGCAACAATTAATATGAGACCAGGAGATAATAATATCAATAGAAAAGTCAACTATGTCTAGCCATGTTTAAAAGTCAGGAGGTAGTATCATGTGACACTTAACTCCCTGTGGATTCGTGAACTTGCTCTGCTGTCCAGTTGCATACTTTTAGAAACATGGATGAACATGGTCCTTCAGGTTTTCTAGTGATCATAACTTTTGTTCCCAAAGTGTGGGCGGACCGTCTGTTATCATTTCTGGGATTGGGGAAAATGTTCGGCACTGTTGGTTCTATACTGAATGGAAAGCAATGCTGCCTTATACAAACAAGACAGTTATAGGCATGAAGGCAACATTTTAAACCACAAATGACCTACACTGCTGACAAAATAGCTGTCTTAAAAGAGCAATCCATGTAACCACAGTTTGGCCTCATGAATTCCAATTATGCTGAATCTTTAGTTAGATGATCTAGTTTTCTGTTTTGTGTTTAATGCACAGGAGGGGCCTAATTTGGGGATGAATTGTGCAGTAAAGGACATCAGTGAGTGTAACAGCTTTATTTGTTGCAGAAATTGGAAGTTGTACAGCAAACAAAACAGGAGATTGAAGGAAGAGGAGGGCAGTGTTGTTTTCTAATTGAGACCTGCATCCTTCCAGAGGCCTAGGACGCAACCCTAATGCTCCCCACAGTTCCTGTGTGGTGCAAGGCAAGTCTTTAAAAATTGTCCTTTTACCATTGGTCAATACATTATTCCTCAGTTCTGTGTGCCTGATTTAAGATCTAGTTTCAGTTTTACAGAACTGCTAAGCTCTCCCAGCTATTTCTGCATATATTGTGTAAAAGGCTGTGTATTTCCAAAGTCGAATCATGAATGTCTCAAGTTGGACACCCCAAGGTAGTTGATACTTTATACTTCCTGCTGAAGAAGGCTGGTTCTCCCTTGAAGCCTGTGTCCAGTATCTCTCCCGTTCCCATCCTCCTTGCACCATCTTAGGCTGCCCCTCCTTGGTTTTCCTCCTTATGCTACTTGTCCAGTCTCTTTGGTCTGCCCATACCTGTTTGCCCCCCAGCTCCTTATTGCAATGATTCCTCCCAGCCAAGTAATTTCTGACCTTATTTCTACCTTCAGATCTCAGTCCTGGTCTTCTGGCACCTTCATTTTCATTTTTTTTTTAAGCCAGCTTTGCCAGTATTGCTCTTCGAATCTGCTTCTCGCTTTGGCAATTTTTTCCCCATGCTTTTGAATTTCATATTTCTCTCTGAAGCCTGAAGGCTTGTCCTAGAGATACAGGTTCTGTTGGCCCAGTTCAATGTCCAACCAAACTGATACTGAATGATTATTAAAAGGGACTGTTTTCTGAACCCCTTGGGCTGGAGCAGTGAGTCTACCTGTAGGGCAGTGCAAGTGCAGTTAGATCACCTGTGGAAATCAATAGTACTTAGTTTTTTGGCATCTTTGGAGATTTTAGTTGTGAGTGAATCTCTGCTGGATCTGTGTTCACTGTGACTTTTTACAGGGTTAGGATAGAAAGAAAAGACTGCCAATTTCTGTTGTTTTTAAAATTTATGGAAAACATATTTCCTTTAGTCCTTATTATCGGCAGTAGCTGAACTGTTTTAGCTGAAACTAATGATTATTCTTTTAAAAATCAGTCTAAGGCAAACACTCAGCATGAAAAATTTCTGGGCACACACTTTGGGAAAATGTAAGCAGCTGAAAACAGCAGTCTTTAAAGAAGTGGTATTGAGGATCCAGAGTTATGGGTAGTGATGCTGCCATTCCCACCTTCTGATTGCTCCTCTCTTGCTGAGGAGGAGCTTTACAAACTATAGTAAGGAACTGCTTTCTATGTAAACAGAGACTTTCCTACTCTTCCTCTTTTGGTAATAATGGTGGAAATGTTGAAGTGCATCATTGCTTTGATGTATACCAAAACTTTTTTTTCTGCCCAGGCAATGTACCTTTCCCAAACAACTGCGAGGAAGCATCTGTTGAGCGCTAACTCAAAATGTATGGGTGCTGCCATCTAAGTTGTCTGCATTACTTAGGGTTTTTTTCATCAAGTAATAGGCAGGCTTCATCTTACCAAATTTATAAGACTTGAGAAAATTATGTATGCTCTGATTGAATCTTTTCTGCAATATGTTTCTTTTGGCAAGAACAGGTTACCCAAGAATAGTTATTTTCTCCTGTTAGTTTGACCCAATCTATATTTTAGTAAAATTACCCTTTCCAAGAAGTATCAGTAAGAACTATATTTGTGCTAGGAGTCCTAATGGCTACGGTGGCAGCGCCTGAGACACAGGCTTCCAACATGAGCTGTGAGTTTGCTGCTTCACTTGAGCTGGAGATGGATATGGAACAAACCTTCTAATTCTACATCAGGTTCTCATGTAGCTTTCTATCTTTGTTTGTGTTTCTGTGTCATGGTGTCTGAAATGTTCTGTACTTAATATATTAATGGTAGGTTACAGTTGTGTGTTACCAAGAGGCTTTCCAGCTGGAAGCAAGCAGTCTGTTATGACCAGAAGGTTATATACTCCATAAAATAAAGAGGGCACAGCAAAATACAGTCAGTCAAGAAATTTGTGTGAAAGTTCCTCTAGTGAGTGAATCTGCAGCGAGAGTTTTGGATGTGTGTACTCTATTCAATTTTGAGAACATTTCAGATTAAATATCTAATTAATATATTGAATTAACATGCCTACATAAAATATTTAGCATTTCTGTTGTATAGCATAAGTAGTCCAGTTACAGTAGAGTGGTAAGTGTCCAGGTGCTGTCAGAAAGTGGGAACCTCAGCACCTCGCAGGCTTGGATGTGAACTGAGCAATTGTATTAAAATCTCGTAGGTAAAACAAGCATGCTGCTAAAAATGGACTGGTAGGCTGTAAATAAAGCCATTAGAAGCCATCACAGGCTCACTGTTGGCTCTTAATATGTGTACTGTGCCGCTTTTCAATGGGTGCATAATGCCTGTTACTTCTCAGCAGAGTAATGTTGCCCTGGGAGGAGAGATGCTGGTGGAATGGAGGCTTCTGCTCTGCTGCGTACAAGCAGCTCAGCAATTAGACTAGCTGCTAAGCACAGGGAGACACTGAGAGCTGCTCTAAAAACACTGCTGTCCAGTCCTAGCAGAAAGCAGGTACATGGGGAGACAATTAGTGGGGAACAAATTATGAGGATCAGTGTATTTCTAGTGAGATTTCCCTTCTCGGGAAGAGCAGTGAAAACTTCTAGTGTTTTGTTATGTAAATGTCATGTCTCACATAGATGTTTCAGAGGCTAAAAACCTGGCATAGGAATAGAAATTCTTTATTTCTTTGGTTCTCTTATGTTGCCTCCTTGTTCTGTTTCCCTCCTGTTGCTCTGAAGGGACAAAAGCATGTTTTCCCCCTGGTTTCCCATACCTCAGGGTACTGCAGTTCAGAAGGTAACATGTTCTTACTCTTGAAACCGCAGAGGGCTGTTGGATTACCATCTTGCTGTAGCAGGGTTGCTTTGAACATCTCCTTTCTAGGTTTGGAGTGTTAAAATCCCCAGAATGTGTTTGCTCCTGGGGTATCTGCTGCTGTGTGAAGAAGGCAGGCAAACAGCATAATCCCCTCCACTGATGTGTATGTGAATGGGATAGTTCACCTCAGGAGTTATTGGAACCTGTCTTCCACACTGCGTCTGACAGGTAGGGGTTGGAGAGAGACACAGTGGTACAGTAGTTCTTCTCCTGAGAGCTTTCAGTCTGAGGGCAGAAATTTATTTTGCTGTAAGTGCACCTTTTTCTCCGTCCCATTTCCCACTTCTTTCTCTGCAAATTTGCTTTTCGGACAGGCACCTGGTGAGGTTCATAGGAGGAGGATGAAGGGAAACAATTCTTTGCAACTGGTTGTGAGAATTCAGTGAAAGGTTCTTTTAGGAGAAGTCATGGTGGTTGCGTCTCAAGTAGAGAAAGGTCTTGAGTATTCTCTCTTGAACAAAGGAGGTTGTGAGGCCTAATTTTTACATGCAACAGTTGAAAAGGGGTGTCAGAGAATGTATTTGGCAGTAGTATTTTCAACCTCGGGCATTTGGAAATCACAGGAAGCCTTCAAAATCATGAGGGTTGTTGAAGCAATCCTTGCCACAGACTTCTTATTTGTCTCCCAGCTTTGGGAGCTTTTAGGATAGCTCCCAATCTTGATGGTCCTTGTTCAATAATATTGAGTAAAATAGCATGCTGTGTGGTCACCTCACATTCTGCTCCTCCTGAAAACCCTCAGAAGCATGCTGAGATTCTGAGAGCACAGTGTACCCCACTAATTTCCATCTGGGACCTGCTACTGAGATTTATAAATTAGAACTTGCAAACAGTTGGTCTAATTTAAACTGTGATGTCTAGGATTGGGGGAGGCAAGGAGTGGTAAGAATCCACCTATATTCTTGCTCTTTTTCTGTTTTATTGTTCAGATAGGTTGGAGAGCCCATGAAGACATGTGCCTCGAGGGAGGGTAATGTTATGTGGTTCTGGAAGGAGGAAAGCTTTAGTTCATCTAAAAAGTGTCACGAGCTTGGGGAATAAAAAAAAAAAAAGAAAAAGTTTTAGTTCCATAAGTAGAAGGAAATGGGATTTTTTTTTTTATGGCCCCTTTTTTCCTCATTGCTGCAGTTATCCTTTCAGATTAGGATTAGACTAGAATTGAGACCATTTGAAACAGTGAAGCCATGAAGGTGGCAGGAGATATAGCTGAACAGAAAGGGTACTTGCAAAACACAACTTGAGAGGCATGGGCTGTCTGTGAACGTTTGACAGGATTAGGAAAAGCCTTATGTATGAGTTCTAGGCAAACAGACTTTAAAAGACCTTGACATTAGTTTATTGGGAAGATAGGGAAAATATAATTTATCATTATTTTTATGATGTAGTTGGTGGAAAGGAGATAGTGAAAGACCCTCTGGAATTATGATTGACGATCATGAGAGTATAACGTAGAGAACTGCAAAAAGCAAGACTTGAAAAAAGAAAAAAAAAAAAAAGAAGGAAGGGGAACTATGATGGAACTTTGGTACTACTGAATTAACAGAATTAGCAGTCAGAAAGTAAAAGCACCCAAAAGTCTAAAAATCGGGAGATTTACATTTCTCAGAAAGAAAATGAAAGGAGAAGCAGCCTCCTACACAATAAATTTTGAAAATACTGAACTAATGCTTGAAAGGAGCACCTTCAAGGTGTGAGTTAGAAGGTCCAGTACAGAGGCCATGTAGAATTTTTAAGTGATAAGAATTTGCTGTACTTTCAGAATCAGCATCCTAAAGCATAACAGGAAAAAAGAAAACCTGAAAGTGAAACATGAGGTTCCCACGATGACTACTACAGATACCTCAATCAAAGAAAACTATTAATTGCAGTCGATGCATATAGAAATAATATTTCACTTTGCATGGTTATCCTAAAATACTCTGTCTCAGATGCTTTGATTTTAGTGACCATGATTACTACTATAAAAACTTCTTTAATGGTTACCCTGTGGGTAGAAAGAAATATGCAAATGTAGTTAATTTCCAGAGAGGAAGAAAGATGACTTAAAAATAAAACCATGGTTGCTCAATTGATGGTGTCTTCAACAAGCCATTGACACCAAGGAAATGGCTTGTTATCCTATCATTGGTGCTGTCATGATCTCATCTTCCCCGTTTCTGTCAGCTCCAAGATACATACCACTTTCTTCTCTCTCCTCCTACATGCGCAGCTTTTTACTTCTGACCAGACACTTAGGATATTTTTTAAGGTGAGACGCTCATGGCTGTTGTGTGTTGAAGCTGGAACTTTGATGCATTACTAAAACATTGGCTTGTAGTCCTTTCTGTCAGGTAGCTCTGAGTACCATGGCATATTGGACGTAAAGGGTTTTTTGTTTCCTACAAAACCAAAATATCCTACTCCAGACTAGGCAGCATGAGAGTTGGTTCTGGTCAAAGGAGCAGCCTCTGTCTCTGAAGAGCTGCTTCCCATCCTTCCTAAAATGTAAGACTTCCCAGGCTGTCAAATGAAGTTGGCCTGCTTGCCCATCCGGTCACCTGCCTCCCTGTTTATTTTCAAACTGTTCAAGCTGTTGCACCCCTTTACAAGGTGAGTGGGTGTGTGTTGAGGAAGGGTTTGGTTAGTAGTGTTTAAATGCATTGTGCAGGTTGGGTAACCATAGGGAAAAGAATTTTTTTTGTTTGTTTGCTTTTTTTAGTGGAGATACTTTGTAATAGGTCTTGCCTTTGTCTGAGGTTATTGTTTGCAGACAGGAATGAGATTATTTAATGATGCAGGATATATTTATGCTTTCCTGTTGTGGTACGTGTTGTTGGAAGTAATCTGGGTGTAGACCTGGTTTTCTTCTAAATGATATGTTGCACAGGGCTGAGAGCAGGTGCTGTAAGGTAATGGGGAGGTAGGTGCTGGTTGAAAAGGAAGATAAAGCTACATGTTTCCTTTTTATGGTTGGGTACTTTTGTTGTTGTTTCTTTACGTGGTTTTGGGCATTCATTTGCATATTCCTAAATAACATTTAGTGAAGATTTGTGTGAGAAAACACAACTGCGCCTGTATGTGCATATAGCATGTGCCCATATTTACCAAAATACCAGCATGGTTGATAACCCTTCTCTTCGTGTGGCAGCGCCACTAATGCCATTTTCTATGTTGCCTTTCAGGCACATGTCCTGCTCTGTCCCTCTGATTTTAGACTAAGAAACTCATCCATATGCTGTTCAGACCTGATATTCTGGCTCCATGTGTTTCAGATGCTCAAAAACCTCCTTTCCCAGAGACCTCCTCTTCTGTCACATTCACATTTGAAAGTGGTAATTTGTTACTGATGCACGTGTATGACATTGCATTTATTGGACGCTTAATTCCTCTGCAACATTCAGTATTTGGTGCTAGCAGGGGTGGAAATGAGGGCAGGGTTTAGACCCAAGAGGAGAAATGTTCCTGGCAGTAATGGCCAGCGTGGAAATCCTTGAAATGACACACATGATGAGTGAAGTTTGTAAGATGAGTAGTGAGTGAGTGTTCTCCTCTCTGGAGAACAGGAGGGGCATGAAGCTGGAGTGGGAGGTCTGTGGTGTTCCCATGAAGATGGTTTTTACTGGAAATTGTAGAGAGGGGGGAGATGATGAGAGGGATGTGTAACGCATTGGAAGGTTTTGGAAATGCGATACTGTTCATTTGTTTGCACTGTCAGGCTGACTGGCCTACTTTTTCTCTGAAAAGGATTTGCTAACAACTGTGTGAAATCCCTCCAAACGAAAGTATAGCCCCACATACCAGCAGTAGTCCCTACCTGTCAGAGCTGGAGTTTCTCTCTTCCATCTGCTTGAATCTGAAATCTGTTGCTGTCAGCAGTTTGACCTGCAGACTTTAACTGAATTTTCATATTCAGAGCACTAGATGTTCGCTTTCAGATGGCAGTGGAGACAACTTTTCTAGTAAAGAGTCATAGAAAGTCTGCTGCTGTCTGCACCTTCACTTTGCTGATAGCACAGCTTTTAATATTGCGCTCTTAATTAACTTTGTACCCTGCTTTCATTTCTTGGTGCCAGAAGAATGCTTGAAGCAATGGGTGTTTGCTCCTGTCACTGCAGTCCTAATTTCAGGCAAAGTCGAAAGGAAAGAGGAAGTGTGGGGGAGAAACACTGTTGCAGTATGATAACATATTTAAATAATTATTGTTTTAAGGTGTGATGTATCAAAATCAATTGTCTATGTTTTAATAGAAATATTAATTTTTAATTTGTTAATATAAAAATATTTTGATGTTATAAAATGTGTATGCAACACTCAAGACAGCATTGCACAAAGTGTGTATTTTTAATGCTGGAGTTATAGCCTCTCTAAAACAGGGTATTTGCTTAATCATGCCCTGTTGGATCTTATCTTCTTTTCCCACTCATCTTTCACCCACAGTTCAAATGGCTGGCTGAATATATATATATATATGTTCTTTGGATGCATCAGCATGAAATTTTGCAGATGGCCACCAGTCTTAATACATGTGAAGCTGTGATCACAGTTTTCTAAACAGTGCCAGAGATGCTGAATTATGTTTGCAATATTGCCAAATCTCTTTAATCAGTCTTGACTGAAAAATGATGGCATAAATCCCAGATTAGTAATGGTGCTTCAGTGAGTCATTAGCAGTGGTTGTCTAGATCTGATTGTAAAAGATACTTTTTTACAGACACAAATGGGCCAGTGCAGGACAGAAAGGGAACTGCTATGGTATAGCTTAGGTAGAGAGCCATTTTTAGGTTCTTGGACACATACAAGAAAAAACTTCTCACCTAATTTGCTCAGCATAGTAATTTGTAGCTGGGATCTAGAATGCCATGCTCTCTGCTGAAAACAATTTATAACTCAGTATAAGTGCTGGTTTTCTTTTGCATCAGCCATTTGAGTTGTGGGACTAGAGCTGAGTGGAGAAACATGACTTAGCTGAACATCCCGGTGAGGTGGTAATTGCACAACTGTAGGGTCCTGCTAACAGCAGCTGAACAAGGCAACCTGTGTGGCAGGGAGGGAGCACGGTGGGCCTGGATTGTGGGTGCACATCTGTTTTAGTTGTAGTGGTCAGTACCGGCGACCTTCATCTTCCTTGTCTCTCCTTTGCTGAGAATAGGAGGGGAAGGATATTCAACATTGAACGTGTTTGTTTGTGCATGGAGGCAATTCAAGGTACTGCCTGCTGTGAGTGAAGAGCCCCCCTCTGCCACTCACAGCGTGAACAGGTACCAGGGCAGTGTTGGGCCATAGCCAAAGTGCACAGTAGAAATGTTTGATACTAAACCAAAAATAAAAATGGTTATCCAGAAGGATTTTCAAACTTGCAGTGTTATCTCCATAATGAGTATCTTGGGGGACATTGTTATTGTTGTTGTTTTCAGGCTGGCTATTACCTATGTAAGAGAATTGTCCATTGCAGAAGGCTTTTGTGCCAGCTCTGATGCAAACCAGGTCTCCCCTTATGAGCCTGAAGGTGTTTGTGAATATCTTCTTTATTTTTGGTTGAAGGTTTGAACTGCTGAAAGGTTGTGTTTTGACAGCTCAGAGGAATTAAGTCTTAAACAAATAGTGTATAAAGTTTGAGCAACAGCAGCATATTTTCCTTCGCACTGCAGGCCTTGAACTGGAAGGCCTGTTTTTAATGAAAAAAGACGCCTACAGAGAAAAGAGGCCTCTATGTTTAGATCACCTTGGTTTCATATAAACATTAAAAGGATCATTTGCAAAGCTCCTGTCCAGAAATATTTCTTCAATGTACAGGCTTAACTGAGCAAAGTGATAAAACTTTTTCCTTTATTCAAACTAAGAGCTTTGTTTGAAGAACATGAAGCACTTGTCTTCTCCTTGGATTGAAAGCAGTTTATTTCTGCTCTCTAAACAAGAAACAGGAAAGTGATATATTGTGCAATGTTTAATCCTACCTGGAAATATTTGCGTGAAAAAAATCCTGTACATTTTTGTCTGGACTTATGCTCAAGTTGTAAGAGAAATGGTATAATAAGCTTTACTTTTAGCAGCGATGGTGCATCACTTATTTTTCACCTTGCATTTTGTCTGGAAACTTTGAATAGTGATTACTTTTATATGTGCAGACATATATTTTGTAGGATTTTTGTTTAATGTTTAACTCTTCTGATAGCTAACAGTCTCATTGTTAGAAACAGAATTTTGCATGTGTGCCAAAGTTTCAAGATCAATATCAATGAAATATCAATATTTAATTGAATCAAAGTTTCAGTGATACCTGTGATATCATACACTTTCCATTCTTTAGCAATTGTACGCTTCAGATTTCGGAGAAAAATGCTTTCTCAACTAAAATGATAGCAAAACTTGAAATCTTAACTGGTGACATGAGTGTTACCAATTCTGTTTTCTAAGATATCTCCAATAAATGAAAGTTTGATATTATTTTGGCTGTGTTACAGTAGTAAAAATCATCTATTTAGTAAAAACTGTCAAATCACTGATTTATAAGTCAAAGTATTGTGTCTTGGACAATAGAAATACTTAGTTATCTCAGGATGGGAATAATCGTTCTTTCTGTCTGGGGTTTTCTTCACAAAGCAGATGTAGGAAGCTTTCTTTTTTTTATTTTCACTGTTCAAATTTATAATTATAAAACAAAAAAACCAACAGTAAGTATGGCA
Organism: Fratercula arctica; assembly: GCA_947846985.1. Taxonomy (NCBI): domain Eukaryota; kingdom Metazoa; phylum Chordata; class Aves; order Charadriiformes; family Alcidae; genus Fratercula; species Fratercula arctica. The sequence goes on from CANTUZ010000001.1 coordinate 71,075,759, forward strand.
GGATGCTTATTTCTATTTTGTGAAGAAAATGTCTGAAGAGATTTCTTTTCATGGTTTAAGTTACCATTTTCACATATATTTTTAGAAAATTTCTGAATCTTTGTTTTTCAGATTGTGGTTTCAGATTTTCTTTGACTTTATAGTTAGTGAAAAACAAGTATTCAAGAAAAACAATAAGCTTCTGGAGTTTATATAAAAATAAATTTTAGCCAGATACACTTGAACTTGGGATGTTTTCTTTATGAAGGATAAGTAAACCACCTCAGACCAAGCACGGGGCAACAACATCTATAAGCTAGTCAAATTCATCATTGTTTTCTTCTGAGTAACTGTAGATCAAATAGAAGGGAAAAACTATATTCCCATGTCTTAATTCCCTGGTCTCTAAATTGGAAAGGCATGGATTTGATGGATGGACCACTTGGTGGATAAGGAGCTAACTAGATTGCCGCACTCAAAGAGTTGCGGTCAACGGCTCAATGTCCAACTGGAAACCAGTGATGAGCGGCGTTCCTCAGGGGTCAGTACTGGGACCAGTGCTGTTTAACATCTTTGTCGGAGACATGGATAGTGGGATTGAGTGCACCCTCAGCAAGTTTACCAAAGACACCAAGCTGTGTGGTGTGATCAGCACGCTGGAGGGAAGGGATGCCATCCAGAGGGACCTTGACAGGCTTGAGAGGTGGGCCCATGCCAACTTCGTGAAGTTCATCCAGGCCAAGTGCAAGGTCCTGCACCTGCATCACAGCAATCCCAGGCACAAATACAGGTTGGGTGGAGAATGGCTTGAGAGCAGCCCTAAGGAGAAGGACTTGGGGGTGTTGGTGGATGAGAAGCTCAGCATGAGCCAGCAATGTGCACTCACAGCCCAGAAAGCCAGCTGCATTCTGAGCTGCATCAAAAGAAGCATGGCCGGCAGGTTGAGCGAGGTGATTCTGCCCCTCTGCCCTGGTGAGACCCCACCTGGAGTACTGTGTCCAGCTCTGGAATCCTCAGCACAACAACATGGACCTGTTGGAACGGGTCCTGTGGAGGGCCACAAAGATGACCAGAGGGCTGGAGCACCTCTCCTATGAGGACAGGCTGAGAGAGTTGGGGTTGTTCAGCCTGGAGAAGAGAAGGCTCTGGGGAGACCTTAGAGCAGCCTGCCAGTACTTAAAGGGGGCCTACAGGAGAGATGGGGAAGAACTCTTTATCAGGGAGTATAACGATCGGATGAGGGTTAATGGTTTTAAACAGAAAGAGTGTAGATTTAGATTAGATGTTATGAAGAAATTCTTTACCATGAGGGTGATGAGGCACCAGAACAGGTTGCCCAGAGAAGCTGTGGATGCCCCATCCCTGGAAGTGTCCAAGGCCAGGCTGGATGGGGCTTTGAGCAACCTGATCTAGTGGGAGGTGTCCCTGCCCATGGCAGGGGGGTTGCAACTAGATGATCTTTAAGGTCCCTTCCAACCCGAGCCATTCTATGAATTAATAGATATCAATGTTTATCGTGTGCAGTGATGGTGTCTACATAAAATAAACACGCATCCTGTGCTCTGGCTTTGGGACAGTTCTGTATTTCTGTGTGTTTTTATTTTGGTGTGCTGTAAAACTCCGGACTTTGTTTCAGATGCTAAATTTGTTTAGATTATTCTCTTTTTTTTTTCTTAGACAATTCTAAATGTAATTAAATGTATTGCACTATATGATTTATTTTTTTCCTCTTTCTTTCCTCTTTCCTCCCTTTTTAAGTAAAGAAAACAAATCCCACAAAACACATTTAATATTTTTGAATTCCCACATCTATTTATGGCTGCTTGCGTCATGGGGGAAAAAATGCAACACAGCTCATAGGAGGGTGACATAAAAGGCTATATGTGGCTGTTGACTGGTGAGAGTTCTAGGCCTTTTAGAATTTCCCAAGAAAAAGTATAAGCAAAAACATCATAGTAGTTCTTTAGGTTTTGGGATGGTTTTGTTGATTTCTTGGTACAAGTCTGTACCTGTTGAAGCCTTTACCTGCAGGCTTTCCTCTCCTTTACTACCTCTGGTTTTGTCCTAAGTGATCGCTGACAGCAGGGGCAAGCGGCCATGGGTGAACAGAACGCAGTCTGGGACCACCTGCAGTGCAAGAGGAGACTTGTCAGCCTCATGAAGGAAGCACAGTGGTACTGGGCTGAGTGTTCAGTGTTTCCCTCAGTCCTGGTTCTTAACATATGCAGCAGAAGCATAAGAACTTGTGCTGCATATGGATTGTGGGTTTCTTAGATTGTTATGCCGGGTGCTTTTTTAGTTAGCTGTCTCTCTTTGAACAGTTGAGTGAGGCTGATAGGTGTTTTGAAAATAAGCTTGGTTTTACAGAGGGATATGAAGTGTATGGCAGTTGCTGATTGTTACAGCGCAATCAATAATGATGATCTTGCTATGGAAAAAGTATGTTCTTTCACATGCAATGGGAATGTAAGCTTTAAGACAGAGAATTTTCTTAATGCATGAGAAATTAAAATGAGTGCTTTTTTATTGTTCAAGGAAAATGAAGTATAAAAAAGGAGACAACCGAGACAGTAAATTCTTATGATAGTGTATTTGCTGGACAGAATTGTTGCTACCCTTGAAATTGGCTTTTAATTTCAGTGAAACTGAAAACAATTGGTAGCTCTCTCTTGTACAGTGTGTTATTCAGGAGCTCTCCAAAAACAATGAAAAGGCCAATCAAAATATTATGTTTTTTTTTCTTTTGACCTGTTGGCTGCTTTGTTCTTTGAACTTGACCTAATAATGACAGATTTGCTTAAAATAACGCTCTGGGAACTTACATTTATTACTTTTTGGCTATGGGCACGGAGAGAGCAAATAAATGAGACATCTGTAGATGGGTTTCTGCTCAGAAATAGGTGTTTGTATGCATATCTGTGGATGAGAAACATTTACAAATACACAAACTTACATATGCATGTAAATTACATATACACAAAAGTGCCTGAATTTGGCTTTATGGCTGTACAGTTTGCGTATTCAGGTAAGTGGGGACAACAAACTAGAAACTTTTGTAGGTAAGAGAAGATAGGATGAAGTCAGGTAGTTTTTTTCCAATATCTTTTTTTTTTTTTTTTTTTTTTACAAGAGAATTTCAAGTTCCGTTTTGTTGCAGGAGCATAAATAGATTGCGGTGTGAGAATGGTTCATGATGATAAGTACAAAGAAAATGAAGGTACACAAAATCCATCCTCGTCTTTACTTACAATATCTGCCAAGTCTTCATCTCAGGGAATCTTTGTTCTTGGCTCTTGTTGTGTCATTATAAACTGCTAAAGCCAGACATTTAATTGATTGGAACAGACCTTTTACAACCTGGATATTTTCCTCTCTGTGATCTGATTCATCTCTTCCTCTGACATCAGTGGGTGTTGCATCAAACCTTTACTTCTGTGAAAAACTTGGAGACTGGAGATAAAAAAAGCATCTGTAGATTTTTGTAGCAGGAGAAAATGTAAGTAATGCAGGAAGGAAGGAGTACTGTTATTTAAAACAGCCTCATAATTTTGTCTCGGTAGCAATTGTTACATTTGTTGCAAGTTCATTAACTGACTTCCTATTGTGGTTTGTACTGCTTGTGGTTGTTACAGGCAATTAAACCTGAAAGTCTCATGATCGACACTTGCTATAGTTCTAGGTGGAGACGGATATGATCTGTTGTATAGGAAAAGGCCACCTTCTTGTGTTAAGTCACACTCCTGTAGCCTTACATTTCTGACTCTAAAACCATGCAATCTAACAAAAATATACAGCGAGCATCTGACCCTTGGAGAGTGCATTTAGACCTCAACAGCTATTAATGATGGAAAGTCTTGTAGTACTTGTTTATACCCATTTTGCTGTTTATTTTAAGTACAGGGTTTGGTTGCAGGATTTGCATTTTACCTGAGTTTCTCATCTGAATGATTTTACTGCAAAGGTAGAACCTCAAAGTGAAACAGACTGAGGAGGAGAGAAACAATTTGTAATTAATCATGTGAATGGACAGAGGACATGTCATTCACAGTTTTGTTTTTTTTTTTTTTTAAAAAGTGTATTTCTCTCCTAGGTGTGCATAAATGAAAAAAAGTCTTCTAGTGGACCACTGAAAGTAATTTTTAACTGAGCTATTCTTCCCTCCTGGAGTGTAAACACTGAGAAGCTTGAAATAGGACAAGCAAACCTGAGGAAAGATAACGAGCAACGTACAGAAAACAGAAATACTACTAGAACTTGTATCTCTTTTGTTTTAGATGAAAAAAGTAATTTCTTTTAAACAAAACAGCATCATGTTTTGGTTCATCAACAAAGTCTGAAAGGTTTAGCTGTTGCAGGTGAGAGTTAATGTGTCTGCGTGTTGCTTCTTTGGGGAATAGAAAAGCCCTCCTTTAGCTTCAGTGTCTCCTTTCTACTTGCAGACCTTTAGAACTGAGAATTGATTAATTGGAAGACAAAATACAAGGCTGGGAGTTAAGCGTAGTTTAAGCAAAGTTAAGGTTTTAGGTAACTGTTGGAAATGATCTGAAACAGGATGTGCTTGTTTGCATCAATATTACTGCTTTGTAAAGGCTGCAAGTGCACTCATATTTGTCTGGGCTTCAACCAAGTCATCTGCACTCTGAGGGATGTGAGCGTGCTGTTGGTAGTAGGGCGTGAGTGAAGGACTGACTCATATTGTTTTTTCTGCAGGTTTTACTGGTGAAACCAGCACCAGTCTGGCTTGAATGAACTTGCTTGGGCCTCTACAGGTAGGCATGTTAGAAAGTCTTGTAGCCAATAGTTGAAAAATTATATGATATATTAGTGGCATGAGTTCTTTCTGCTGAAGGGTTATGGGGATAACAGGTGCAAGCCAGAGGCAAATTGAGGTTGAAAACACTGACAGATTTCAGACAGGATGTGGGGATTGCTATCTGAAGGCAACATATATATTCAGAGGAACCTGAGGTCTCTGCAAAGCTAAATACTTTTTATTTTCTTAATACTTTTAATGTGTGCCACTAGAATATTCAAAGTAAATTTGGTGTATTAAGCATGACACCAAGAAACTTGCTAAGAAGGATTTCTTAAGTAGTCTACATTTTATAGTAGAGGTTCTCCAGTTTTACTGTTGCTTTTGCTTAAACCTATCAAAAACCCTCAGAAATGTGGTCACAGATGTGTTAGGCTTTGCTAATCTCTCCTTTTGATTTGCTTAGTGTCCCCACAGATCCTCTGTCTCTTTTTTTTTTTTTTTATTCATTGCTAAATGGAATATTTCAGCTCTACACAAAGTGAAGCAATTCAGTTATGTATAGTTATTGATTAGTGCTTCCTTGCCATTTTCTAAAGGGAACAAATTTGCACAAGACACTTGAGACATTCATGATTGATAACGCATATTGGATTTCTTCTCTTCGTTTGGCAGCTGTGCTCAGAGGCACAGAACTCCCGCCTTGGGAAACTGAATTATTCCTGTGTGTCACCCAGTCCTACATATTGAAAGCAGCTTTAAGTCAAGCATTGGTTCTTTTCTCATACTGAGTAAGTTTTGATGACATAGGTGAAGTTACTTGCAGAATAAAGAGTTATCCGTCTGGAGTCAGTGTTTTAAATAACTTCTGTTAAAGAAATTACCTATAACCTTAAGGAAAACCAGTTTGTCCTTGAGCATTTTTCAACAACAAATTGAAAGGACTTACTGGAGGGAGAAGGGGAGGTACCTTTACTTGTGGCTGTATGGCTATAGACTCAGGGGGCAGGAGTAATCGAGTAGAGCGCACCCTGCAATGTAGCAATGCACAGGAGATGCCTGTGTCCTTTTAGGGGGAAGTCTCACGGTGCTGCTGTTCTGAGAGAAAAGCACTGTCCTTACGAAAGTAACCAGCGCACTGGCATGACAGAAGTCATGGTCTTTCACCGGGTTAGCTGGTTCTTCTGGTCCCATGACTGAAATACTGTGGCTGCAGGTTTCCTGGGTCTCCTGTCTAATGAAGGATAACTGGCAGCTACCTGTGGCAGCTGTTCTGTGTCTGCTCTTCTGCATTTCCTTTTCCTTTCCTTTCAAAAGGAACAGAATATTTGGCTATGTTTTGTGGCAACATGGATTCTCCTTTCTGCTACTGAACACGGGCTAGATATTTCTGCAGTATTCCAGTCCAAGCAACTGGAAGCAGGGTTGGTGCAGTTGCCTTGCTTCCAGTGATCAAAACTCAATATTCAAGATAGGTTTAAACATTGATGAGGTTTTAAATAATCCTAAGGTGGAGGTCCTTCTAATTGAATTCCAGCACTTGAACTTTTGTGGTTCATGTCTTCAGACTTCCTTCTGCAAAATCATGAAAGAGCAGAGATTTGCAGTGAAGGTTACTTAGTTTTAGAAGACAGACCTGAGACTTTCACAGGGTTTTACAATGTTAGCAATTGGGCATTTAAGGAAAACATGGAATATCACACAGTTTATAATTCCTGATATGCTGTATAGGTCCACAGCTGCTTTAAAACTTATGACCCTGACCCAGCCTTGGGGCAACACAATGACAGAGAGTATACCTTGTCAACATAGTGCTTCTCCCAGTAGTTTCATTCTAAGGTGGTTTTCTGCCTTAATTTTCTTTGCAAACATACCTTTCCTTCGTTTGATCTTCAGTCTCTCACTGCAGTATTAAGCCAGATGTGGATGAATACAGACCTGTGCAGTAAGATGGGTAGGTCTGTACTTCTGTACTGTCACCTTAATGTATTTACTGTATTTACTGAACTTAATCTAAAGGGATTGAAGTTTTGTAGGCTGTGTAACTTTGTGTTCTAAGTGACATTTCTTCAAGAGATATAATAAAGGATTTATTGCAAATACAAGAGTTACTTCTGTGGCACAAATTTTACATTGCTTAGAAGAATGTCAGGAGAAAACCGTTCCTGCCTTTACTTTTAAAAATTACATCTCCCTATATAGGCATATTTTTCAGGTAGGCAATTAGCTCTGAATGATTTTGTGGCAGCAGCTGTGTTTTAATCATTTGAAGGGTGACAAAGCAGATAGACTTGGCAAATTAGACCAAAATGACTAACAAATTAGCTGATTTTGTGTTTTTACCTGCAAACAAAGGTAAGTGCGTGATTGTGGTGCCTGTGTGCATGAGTGGGACATTACCTTTAATCAGCCTCAAGCGTACAAGTCTCAGCCTTCTTTAGCACCCATATCATATGTCAGTCTGTATGCTGCAAAAATAGATTATATTTTGTTTGTTCAAACTGGCAACATGATAAAAACTTTCAGGGGATTGAATACTCTTTGGATGTTTACCTGTGTAATCTCTATCTAAAAAAAGACATACCAGTTTAATTACTTATCTGAAAAATGGTTTGGATTGGTGTTTTTTTTTTCTTTTTCTTATTAGGGTTGTTAGCTCTCAGGCTTGAGAGACTGAGGGGAGAGAAAAAGGAGTAACAGTCGTTTCCTGAGTTGTCTCATTTTTGTGCTTGCAGATGGTAGTAGGAGCACTCTGGGACTTGAGAGCAGTTTAGAGATTAGCTTAGAGACATCCTGCTCTGCACCAGCTGCTCCCAGTGCTCTCCCAGATTGAATGCTAAGGATGCTATCCAGTGGCTCATGTCTTGCTGGGATTAATTTTAGGCTATTTTGAAAAAATAGAACTGGTCTGCTTTGGTACACAAATTGGGGTATCTTGAGTGTTATGTCAGCTAAAGACAATTTCATTCTGACTGGTGCTTTATTCTCCACAGTGCTACATCAACACCAGATTTGTCTTGTACTTCAGCTGTTACTGCCTTTAGTTTTTAGAAACTTTAGGCTGAGACTGGAATACCATAATACTGCTCTCTATCTATCTACCTTTTCTCCACCTTCTTCCACTGCTCTTTGTACTGTGAGAAAACTGACAAGTAGGAGATTTCTGAGGAAAAAAGAGGATGAGCAACTCCCAAAACTTTCAAGATGTAGAGAAGCAGTCCTGTTAGTTATCCCTTCCTCCTGTATTTGTCATCACCTGCTCGGGAAGACCCTATACTTGGTAGCTCCTCCTTATAGTACAAAAAGCAGCATGTGGAATTAAAGAGGACAATAAAAGGCAACTGCTTCAGGCAACTGTGTTATAAATTGCAGGCTGTTGATAATAGAGTATCATAGGAGGCTTAAACTTTGCAGTACTGTTTTTCCTTTTTCTGTGGATGTGTGGCTTCTGCAGCATTGGAGGCCAAACCTGACATGGTACCTTTCCAGGCCTGCAGCTTATGCAGTAAAGTATCATGTGGAGATTCTGCCCAGTGTTCTTCTGGAGATACTGATAATTTTCTTCTTATCAGCTTTTCTGTCAGATCCACACAATTTTGAAAAATGGTGCTAGAGCCAGTCAGCAATGCTACGCTTGGAGAAAGCTGTAGTGACTATAAAGGAGTACTTCTGTCACGAGCCAAAGGCCCACAAGTTTTGGGGGTGGGTAGCTCAAAACATCATCCAAGCTCAGTGTGTCATGTGTTTTGTGTATCTGAGCTACAGCATGCTCAGGGGTCATGGAGGATTTGCACAGCTCTGCATTGCAGCTTCAGTGGCCAAACCTTTGAGCATTGCTTAATGGCAGGCCAGGAGTTTCTGATCTGTGGTCCATGAACCAGTGGAAACTTGCATGGTTTTGCTTTCCCTTCATTCATTATTATTGCCTTTATTGCATTAAAGAGGCTAAGCAGACCTTAAATGCTTCATGTTAAGCGGCACTTGCTTTGATGGAAGAATTTTTTGAATGAACAAGGAAGTCTTGATTCAGGAAATTAATTTTGAAGCCTCTGATAATAGAGACGTATGGTTTAGTGTCTTGCTCTGGTTCATACCAGTCAGACTTGAACTTCCAGGGAGTGATAGGTTCACATCAGAAAATGGCGTTGGTCAAGACGTGATTAGGACCTTTTTCCAGACTGAAAGCTGCAGAGGTCTGCCCTGGCTCTTCAGACACCTGTGTCAGTGAAAGGGGCCTTACTGCTGTGAATGAGCACAATTAAGCACAGCCTAGTCTTAACAACCTTAAAACTCTTCTGCCTAAATTCAAAACAACTGAAAAAAGTTTTGGTTTTTTTTTTTCCAGAGACTTGACAAACTTTGTTTTTCTTGCCAAATAAAGCTTTTCTGATGATCCCTTCCCAAATCCTTTTGTCTCCTCTCTCTACTGTCATAGCTTCCCCAGGCATCTCATTTTCTTGTGTTTGCTTCTGAGCAGCCTGTTGGTCAGGCAGCTCACTCTTGCAGCTTGCAAATGTGTGCCTCTGTCTTCGCCTGAATCACTCCTCTCCTGAATCCACTTCCTTGGATCTTTCTCCATCATACAGTTAACTGCTTTTTGACTTGCACTGCCACGCTTTCCCCTAAGATGACTTGCTGTGCAGTTTTGCCATAACTTCTCCATTTCCTGTTTTCTGAACCAGCTTGCCCCATTAGCAAGCCACCACGGTGCCATTAACTTCTCTCCTTTCAAGATCATACACTAGGAACTGCGTTCAGGTTGGTATATTAACTGGAACTCGTATCCTCTTGATGGTAACATCGATCTTTGCCTTGCTGAGAGTCTTGATTCCCCAGCTCTGACATTTTTCTGTTTCTGTTTGTCATCTTCTAAAAAAGTCTCATACCTCACAGCCAAATTCTTCCCGTCTATGTTCTATTTTGAGCCCTGCTTTTACTGGATAGTCTCCCTATTTAACTTCAGCACTTAAACCGCTGCAGCATTTCAGTATATTTTCTGCAGATTTTTTTTATTTCTTGGTAGGCCTGATTGGGGCATATTAGCAACCATCGGACTTCATCCCCTCTGCAGTTTTAGAGGGAAGTGAGTGTCTTCAGCGAGGTGATTCCTGACACCTAACTTAGCTCCTTTTAGCTTCGGTGCTGTGAATTGCACTCTGCCTCCCTTGTTTCTGAGAAAGTAGAGAATTCAGTGCATTTTCTGACTGTCCTGGACGTTCTTATTAATGTAGTCTCTCCAGCCTCCACGTTGCATATAAGTGATTGTAGTAATTTTCAGACTATTAAAGAGATCAGAGGTGTTACAGAATTTTAAGCCACAACTTTTTAATTTGTGTTCTTAAATATTCCTTTATTCCTCTTTATTCCTGGTTAGCAGGCTGCATCTGTAGGAGGAAGCAATAGATTTGTTTCTTTAATGCAATTTTTGAAGTTCCCACTTTTCCTTTTCCTTTTTTCTTTTTTTTCCCCTTGATGGAAGATTTTTCAATGAAAAAACTTAACTCTACAGATTACGCATTTCCTCTTTTTGGAACCTAAATTACAGAATTTTAGCCCATAGTGATATGGAACGTTGGAATAATAAAGCTGAAAAGACTTCTCTTAAAAACAAACAAAACAAAAGATCACAAGTAGGATACCAAAAATATGTTGCTTTCCCGTGTGGAAAGCTTTTTATGCAGGTTAAAAAATTATTATTTCCTTTCTACTCTCTTATATAAGCTATAATTGCTACCAATTTCATGCAAAGTTTGTTAGTATTTGTAAAAATGCTCAGGCAGGTCTCCATCATATTTTTGGAACCTGCAATCAGTTATTTTTTGGAAGGAAGAACTGGGGGGAAAGAGTGGGTAGAAGAAATGTGCACCATTTTTGTACAAAAAAACCCAGGCTTGTATTGATTAGCCATTATCTAAATTATAGTCTATAAAAATAAACTTTAAGCTCATTTATATGAAGCTGACAAAGCGTCAGGTCCTTTTGAAATAGTGTTTGGCCAGTATTTGTGTGGTTTCAGCCTATTATATGAATTCCTAAAAAAGGCAGGCTATTTAAAAACACTGCCTAACAGGTACTGCTTGCATCTTACCCTTTTTCAGACCCACTGGAAAAAGAAAAACACCCATACTTTTGAAACTGGTTTGATGTAAGGATGGCTTTTCTTTAATTTTAATGTGTCTGTTTCCTTTTCCATCTTAACTACAGCTGTTAGGTTGAATTACAGCCTGTGTATTTTAAGAGTCCTTCCATAGTTATGGGTGTGGATCACGTAGTTTCCATACTCTGCTGTGCCTGGCTCAAGGCAACTGCAGCTCTGTGCTGGTATTTGCCCTTACTTGTGATTTCCTACTGAACCAATATTGTGCAGTAGTTAACCGAGCTGGAAACAGTTCAGTGGTTCTCAAGCAAAATGAATGATTCTGAAGCTATAAATGACTATTCTTTGTATTAGAGAATTTCTTACATTGATTATGTTGAAGAACTGACACAGATAAAGGCTCTGTCTTCTTTCTCTTTGCTCAGTTTGGTGTCTCTGTTCAATCTTGATGCAATCAGCAAAGATGAATATACTGTATTCTATTTCAGGAGCCCTTTCATGGAGCATTATTAGAATTATTTTTCCCAAGAGAAATTAACAGAGAACTAAAGCTATTTTGGACTATAGCAATCGATAAAGTATTTTTACACTACCTGTCTTTATGGCTCTTGCTGACTTACACTTGTATTGGTGATCTTGTATTTATAGCCATCTCTTTTCAGTACATCTTCTTTATCTCTAAAATCATTCCATGAGTGTTTGAAATCCTCAACTTGTAAAAGTGAATGTATTTCGGAGCGTACCTTTCTAGGAATGTGACTTTCATTTATTAAATAGTTCTTTAAATAGTTCTACATTGATTAGAATCAACCTCACAAGATTTGGATGGGGGATAAACGGATATCTCTCTTCCAAAACTAAGCATTATCCCGAAATTACTTAATGATACATTGGAAGAAAGCTTGTCGAATATTTAGTGCACTAATCAGAGCTTAACATTCAGTTCCCAAGACTCCCTGGGTAATTTCAGGCAAGTAATGAATAAAATCATTACAAGCTAAGTGAGGTGGGCCCTAGAAACTTGTGCCTCTGAGCCTAAGACTCTACTATCTGCTTTATTCTTTTATTTGAAAAAAACCAATGAAACACAACCATCCAGTCCCATGTGCCCCAAAAAATCTAAAACTGATGAGCTGGGGTGAGGAAAAGCCTTGCCTTCCTCTGTTTTGGGTTAAAAACTGTGAGGTGATTGGGAGAATAGGTAATGAGGATAATGTGACCTGTTTCCCAGATCTGTGGGTGCTTGCTTTTTCTTCATCCTCTGTCTCCGGTGCAAAACATATGCCAACAGACCTGCACTTTTCACCAAACTAATCTCCATGTCAAGGAAACCTTGGGTCTGTGGTCCAAGCGGAGCTGGGAAGGGCAGCTGCAGCTTCCAGTGGTGGATGGCAGGACTCCTTGGTCTGTGACCACTGTGAGCCTCATCAGGCAAATGCAGGAGTAGCCATCAATTCCAGACAGCTGAAGTACATCCCAGACAGAATTAGAAGAAGGTGAAAGTAGGAGTGGGGGGCAGGGTAATAAAAAAGATATGTTTTACTGACATAAAAGGATGATACCAGTGATTAGCAGTTTAGGCTGGTGGAATTTAACTATAAACAAGAGGTTGTATGTGGAGCTATGCACATCACTTTTCTGCATAGCTGGAATTGTTTTGGTGACTTAGATGGATCTGTTGAACAACTGAATGAATGTATGCCATAAATTTGATGGGAAACTGAGTGGTTGAAGGTTTTGTAGAATCACAGGATATAGATGTCAAAAAATTACCTTTAGGTAGCACAATTACCAATGTTTTCCATTTAATCATAATTCCTTAATACTAATCATGCTTCCTTGATACAGACACACAAACATTGTTAGAGAAGGTCAATGAGACTGTAATAATGCATTAAACCTGGTAATCAAATGATGCAATATCTTCAATTATTATCTCCCCTGTTTAATTCCCTTTAAATTCAAGGACACAAAGTCTTTTCCCAAAACACTATATGACGCAAGCATCTGTAATCTCTGGTCTCCTTTTCGTCCCCAAGACATCCCATGCAATGACACCTTTTACCATACTAGGAACTGAAAATAATCTAGAAATGTATATAGCAATATATCAGTGCGTACTTCTGGATTATACGTAAATAAATGAAACTGATTTAAAAAAACCAAAGCAAACAGAGCTCTGATACACCACCTGATCTTTCAATAGTTACATGGAAAAAGATGTCATAACTGTTAGAAGTGCCAACAAAGGGTGCACAGGGGTCTGTTTGGAGCAGTCTATATTTTTATGTACCTGAAGAAAAAGAAAATGGTTTATTTAATAAGGAGATTCTGAACCTATTCTTATTTTTTTGTATTTTTTGCCTTCTGTTATTATCTGTGTAGGTTTGCTGTTTTCTAGTTGACTGTTCGTAGAATAAGACGTGTAGCCTTTGACATTAGGATTTTTTGAAACCACGTTAAAAACACAGGGGTGCTATTTTTTTGTGAGCTTTTTCCATAGCCTAATTTTAGGAAAAGTCTCCCATGAGCTGAAGTCAATTAAGTTCTGAATGTCAAAATTTTGATTAATCATGAAAGAAACATTTCCCTTATCAATGCTGTTAATAAGCTTTTCCATCTTGGGCTCCCACTGGTCTGGATTTTGACACACAATCCAACATGTACACTACCTTAGTCTTTGAATGCTCCCATTGATATTTGGTGGCATTAATCTGAGGAATAATTTACAGTGCACCACAAATAAAGGTTGAATTCACATGTAGCAAATTCTAATTTGTGAGCTTGCAGAGAACTCTTTCTGATTGTATTGTTACATAATTTATTTGGAAAGAAGAAATAAAGAATTTTGAGAGAGAAAGAAGAAAAATGGTTTAACTATGGCTTTTCTTTTTATTACATCTGTTACTGGTCAACATACATTTGGGGACCCTCTTAGCTTTTTGTGAAGTGCTGTATTACACTATACTAACAACAGGATGTTTTTTACATGGCAAAGGCAAAGAATGCCAAGAATAGAAGTAAGAGAATGAGGCCCTTAAACGTGTCTAGGCAGGCAGTTCCTTTTCATGACCTTACTAATGATGAAATATCAGAATATTATTTTCCTGCTAAAAATAGGGGCTGGATAACTTGCAAAGGAGTACAGATTAGTTGAGAAGACAAGACAAAACATTCAAAATCTGTTGTGCAAACACAGAAATCTTGCATTACAACTGCTCTTTCTTCATGCAGATGAGGAGGAGTAAATTTTATAAGAAATGTTGCAGAATAGTCATCAAAATTGTCCAGCTTTACATTCAGTTTTACTGGTTTTTGATTTAGTTTACCCAGTGCAGTAGATGGTTCTGAGAAAACAGTAAGTCTTTGCATTGACTTTCTCCAGCGTTGATAATTGTTCTTTGTGAGGCATTTGAAGAACCTACCCATTGTAGGTCACGAAGGCCAGTATGAGATCTGCATTGTGAAGACAACAGGGAAAACTTCACTCAGAAAATGTATAGAGTGTTTTGAATGAGCAAAATGAGTGGATGTAGAAAATTCCTAACAGAATGCATAGCATTTTGTTAGACAGTGCAAGGAACCTTGATGTTTAAATAATGCAGTATAGTTTGCTTGCCTCAAAATGAATTTGCGCCTGGGTTTGATTGTCTCTTTTGTTAGGATTCACAGGTCAATATTCAATTGAAATTATTGTGTAAGTGCAGAAAATGGAGCACGCTGGTTTGAAACAGAGGGGTAGTTGTGCATTGTAAAGAAAAATAAAGATTGTTTGGAATCAGAAATTTGTGTTTATGTTGATAGAACAAATTTTAATATTCTCGTAAGCCTGGAGAGATCAGGTGTTTTCTGACATGCTTTCTCTGTTATCCAAAGTGATCTCTATGGCTTGTACATAAGATTTGAGATTACAGATGCTCCCACACTTGCAGTATAGAGTTTTTTAGGAAAAAGCAGAGTTCTGAATATAAGGGGAATGAGATCGGGCACATGGTCATTCCAAATGGTGCATCACTTAATTATCAGGTTTAATGTATCATTAGGGTCTTACTGACCTTCTCTGTCAATGCAAAACATGGGCAGATGTTGGCATTAAAGAGAAAAAGAGAACAGAAGTGGATAGATATGAGCAGGCTAGCTGCCAAAAGATCAGCTGACACTATGCTGACATCAAGTGCAATCTGGGGAGTCCTTCTTATCCAAGCAAGCCTTCACATGCAGCAAACATATTGATGTCTGTATACGCAGGAGCGACAGTAGTGTCTGTGAACTACTCTCTCATCTGGTCAGTACATCTGTGTTGCTATGAGATATATTTTTCTTGTTTTGTTTTGACTGATTTCTCTGATCTTAGTCTCTGAGAGTCTCTCGTTTTATCTGTTGAGAGCAGACCATAAAGAGGAAATGGGCATTTAGGGCGTCTTGTGGATTTTCACTAGATGCATGGAAGTAATTCCCTCTGAGGTCTGGATGCAATATGTTGCAGGCAGCTTGTCACTTCTTAGTCTCTTTCCAGTGCAGGATGTGTAGCTGCGGATTGTTGTGAGAGAAATAATAAATATGTTTTACTTGGGTCTTAGCTGTAGCAGTAATTTGAGGAGGTGATCTCAGTGAAGAGATATACTCGTGTGGTGTGGTGGAACCGGTTTCCCACAGCCTCTTGTGGGTTGCTTTGCTAATTGCTTTTGTAGAGATGAGTTTAAGATGCTACTGAGACATTGGTGGATGATGCAGTGATGGTAAGAAGTTCAACTGCTATACTGTGCCCTGTTATTTATCTTCAGAAGCCTTGAGATAAAATGTGATGAATAAGTGCATCCTGTTCCCTCCTCCCATACTCAATTGCTAAAGCTCTGCTTTCATGTGTGGCGTCCTCTGTTCATTGTCTTGCCAGGATAAAGATTCTGGTGTTGATACTTTTCCCAGCAGGAGTTTTAATTTTCCTGAGAAGCAAACAGTGCTTTTGTCATAGCATATCAAAATACCTGCAAAAGGTAATCAGCTGGAAGAAAAGAAACTGCTACTGACTGTTGTGTGGAAAGGGGCAAAGCGGTTTTGGCAGAAGATAAACCCCCTTGTGTTCTAACACTCCTCACCGAGGCGGGAGGCTAGGTGCGGCTAGGTTTAAATTCTGAGTGATGCCCAATTCAGCACTATCAGTCCAATCGCGTTTAATATGTATTAAACTATTACGATTTGGATACACTAATAGTGGACTGCACCTTCAGTCTAGTCGTGCTCATGAACTCGCACGGCCACTCTCGAGTCTTTGGTCGCGTTCAATGAGGAACCGAAACGACTAGCTACTTAAACAGTGCAGTTTATTTGAACAACAGATATATAGGTTCTTAGGATTGCCGGTGATAAATACACTGTCTGCAAAGCACGTGCAAATGAAAGTATTATTACATACATCAAACGCGCGACAAAGTTATAAACTATACACCTGGCTATAAATGTAGGAAAGAGATTCTCTAGAGAAATTCCTAAGTTTCCTGTGAAAGCACTCGGTATAATCTAAGTCTTACCCAAAGGCATCCCTATGGGGGAGGAAGAAAGGCTCAGCCCGTCGACTGATCCCGGAAGTCAGTGATGGAGTTCTTCACGATGGTGTCTTCCCTGGTTATCCCCCCTCTCTCGGGCTATTTTTATACTATTTTTTTATCTTCAAGGTGGAGTTTGAGTGACTTTAGTCATAAATACTTTAATTATGATTGGTGTAAAATTCTCTCACTTCACATTTAAAGGTATAGTTTACGAAAAATTCAGAGCGCAGACTCAAGAAGGAATGGTCGCACCTTGGAGGCGGGTAGCCTTTGGGATGGAGGTGTGTTTTGGTATTATAATGACATTATAATGAGCAAAGTTCACACAAAGGACAGCATTTCATCAAAATTTGACAAAATGTTGGCTCCGAGTATCGAGCAGGCAGCTAATTGGCAGCTTATCTGTTTCATGGTATCGTCCCATTCCCGTATCTGCTATACATCATAAGGTAAAGCCATGGAATAATTGCATCCCGCCCCGTACCTCATGTAGCTTCACAAGCATCCTTATCAGGCAACTGCGGATGTTGTATTCTTCATGCCAGCTGCAGCTATTTTCTGCCTCAGAAGCCTCTTGATTTTATACTTTTCCTTAATGTGTGAACAATGCTGTACTTTTGTATTTTTAGCCAGTTTAGTAATTATTGCACACTGAGATGCACTGAAAGGGAAATCTGATGATCTAGTCAGCAAGACACTGAATTCTAGTTTCTGCATTTGGCTGGTGGACATGTGGAGCAATGTTAGTCAGGTCAGGTAGCTGTGCTTTGTAAGATGATGCAAAAATATTTCCATTCTCAACTTTTTGCCTGTGTTTCTTTTCAAAATATGTGCTCATTCTGCAGTGAGTCTCTTCTACTGTGTGTGTGCATAGTGCTCACCTCCATGTGTGGCTGCTCACTGTTGAGGGCCTTTGGAAAGTACTGTAATGCCCATAATAATGATAAAGGGAGCGTGAGCCTGTACAGAAAACGTGCTCTGCTTTTCGTCTTGAAAACATGTGAGTGCTCCTCAAAAATTAGTATCTCTGATCTCCCACCTTTCCACAGGGCTGAGAAAAACAAGGCTACAAAACATTAGGATGCAGCTGATAGACGGGTGACTGGAAAGCTAAGAGGGTGAGGGGTGAAGGAGGAGGGGAGGCACCACTGTGGGTACTGGTAGTGGTCCTCAATTTGCTTCTGTTACTCTGTTGCATTGCGAGCCAGCTCTGTCCTGTCCTTGAAGTAAATGAATGCTCTTTTGTGTTTTTGTTGGTTTGGGGTTTTTTTTGCTTTTTTTCCCCTTGTGACAATATAGCTAAGAAGAAAAAAGGCTCAAGAGCAGGAGTAGGGGTTGGAGTTCTCAGTATGGACAATATGACTGTAGACTGAGCTTTCATGAGAAAGCAGATTAGTATGGAGTCTGACAACCTGGAACAGGCTGTGGGAAACCATTTCCAGTGTTGTTGGCATAATGATGACTTTTCAAAAAAAATCCCAAACAAACAAATTCCCAGAGATAGGGAGATGATGAGGAGGAACACTGTTCTTTAGCCTAGCATGTTCTGGGGTACCATGTTGAATAAGTACCACAGAAAAGCCTTTGCTTGCTTGTTTCCTAAAGGAGAAAAAGGAAAAACTATTATCTCTAGTCCTTAAAGAGTGTATAATAGTATACACTGCCGTTTACTGCAAAATTTCTTGCAGCAGTGTTCAGTTTAGCAGGCTGTACTAAATTCCTGTTCAAGATTTCATCCACATCATTGCAAGGTTTTGGGGTTTTACCTCTGCTGGGGTAAGAAGCTTCAGGTTTTCCCACTTTTAGACCCAGGATCCAAACCCTTTCTACTGCAGAAGGTCCAGCTTAGGGTACTGATAAATTAGGCAACATGGAACTGCTGCCTACAGCAGCTAGATTGCTTCTGATTTGTAGATGAGGTCATTTGCAGCTGAGGCAAGTATGTGCATTTTACACAGTGCATGTTCACTCTTGGTGTGTTTTATCTCTTTGAGGCCTTTAACAGCTCTGCTTTTGAGTCGTCTTTGATCCAAATCTATGCTTTTAGGTGGACAGCAGCACAAAATTGAATGTAGATACACAGTTGCATGCCATACATTTAAAACCAGACAAACACCATTACCATCTCACTCCAAAAAAACCCCAAAACCAACCTAAGTACCTTCCAGTTTTGTCTTCCTCTCTGCCTGTGTTATGGATGCTATTTGGACCTTGGCCTTGTTGTTAGTTTTCTGTTTAAAATCTCAGGTGTCTTGGTTTGGTTTTTTGTTGCTATTCTTTTCTTTTTTTTTTTTTCCCCAGGCATGCTGTGGATTTTAGCATTCTTTTGCCTGTTCAACCATTTAAGATATGAAAATAAAGCCTTGAAAGCTTGACAGGAGCAAAGATTCACTGTCATTAGTAAATTGGGGGAAAGAATGGGATTCAACAGAAGATTTTCCAATTGATAGATAGAATACTAGTGGTCTTAAGGGAAAAAATTTAGTTCGGTTACCTTCATAAACACCAGCTATTCTTTATGCCCCTTGTTTATGTTGTCTCCATGACCATGCTTTAAGGATTGTTTTCCTCAACTTGATTCCTTTTCATCTCTTGATCCCTGCCAAGCCAGTGTTCTTGGCTGCTTTGAGATACACTAAGAGAGTAAATGTTCACCATCAGTAGTATGAAGTTTGTTCAGCAGCTTTAATAACAACCAGATACAGCACTCAACCGTGCCCTGCACGTGCGAGGATTGGATGGGTGGGCTTACTTTTCATTTGATTGGACTTTGCAAAAGAAGGAATTCTTTAAAAAGACCAAAACCACAGAACCATGAAAGTCATGCTTTGATATTAGCTTTTCCATGAGAAATCTCAACACAAATCTGTTTATCTGGGCAATAGCCAGATGGACATTTGCCAAGTATGAGGAAAGATGTTCTGCTGCAAATACTTTGACATAAACCAAGTGCCTTTTTCCCAAACTATCTGGGATGTTTATATGAATGGCTGTTAAGCAGGTCTACATGTTTTAATGTCGTTGTTCCTTGGGCCAGCAGCTTCTTTTGACAATACTCTCTCTTGATTCATCCCCACCATAGTTTGTTTCCTTGTGGTTGACCTGCTGGATTAATAGTAGAGGGCTTCATCTGCTTCTTTTGAAGGCTGGATTTGCTCAACACTGCAGCTGCTTAGTATAATGTGCCTTTCAGAAATAAAGTGTAATCAACAGAGCAGTGTGTATCAACACTGTCTAGCACTAAGTGCCTAACTTTGGCTTCGTGATGCTGTTCTCAGTTGCACGTGGTGGGGAGTCTGGCAGGCCTGGGAAATAAATAGGTGATCAAATCACTTCTTTGACTGTGGTGATCGGTGCCTAGTGAGGTGTGGATAGCTGTGGGGGAGGCTGTTGAATTCAACCCTAAACATAAATGCACTGCCCCTGACTGTAATGTAGCTATGCCTTTTTCCTATAGGCACTTCTTCCTGCTAAACTGATGTCAGGCACATAGGATTTCTGCTCATGTGCATCTCATGGTCCTTCCTACAGTTCTTTTATCTCACTGCATTGGAGACCAAATTTGTCCTCCCTAGAGTACTTAATGAAATCACAGGCATTTTGCTATAAACTTGTGATGAATGAGTGGATATTGCCCTAACTCAATATTTTTGTTTTAGAATCTTTCCTGGGGTGTTTGAGTTCTTCCCCTAGTCTTGATGAGAGGTATGAGCCCATGGTTATCTTGTAGTAGCACACCACCTGGCATACCACAGTATTGACCTGGCTTGCAGAGCAAGCTTTTACATTCAAGATAAATATATTTACAATGATGAAAGAAACAGAATTGCCATCCTGGAAAAAAACAAAACAAAACAAACAAGACTGTGTAGAGGATGAAATCAAACTTGCCACTGAAAGAAAATGCTGGGGCAGTCTGCAGACATACACAGGCACATGGGTGGCAAGTGCGTGGCTGGCTGTGCCACAGAGAGCAGGAGTGAGCGAGCGAGCGAGAGGAAGCCCTGAAACTTAAACTCCTCCTGCAGCTCTGCATCTGCTCTGAGTCACTGGTATGACTCACAGTGACAGTGTTCACATTAGCTAGCGTTCAGATGGAGCAGCTCTGGCAACAGAAGCAGGTTATATTATTGATTACCTGCTGCAGCAGACAGTTGCGCCAAGATTTTTTTTTACGAGCACAGATGAAACAGAGGAGGCTCTACTGAGCACCGTTATTATTATTATTGTTTTCTTAAGGTAAGAATGCCTGTTATTTACTAGAGAAAGATATGAAAGGGAAATTAGAGCTTGTGAAGGCTGAGTCTCTTTCTGCTGCTGCTTATTCTCAGAGGATGCTGATCTTTGGAGCTGCGTTACGGCAAAGCTTTGTCTCGACTGTTTGCAGTGCCATATGGAGAATCATATGGCTAATGGGCAGTGGATGTCCTACGAAACCAAATAACTATATTCTCAGTCGTTGATGTTATGTAAGGCATGGCAGCCATGTTAAGGACAGAAGACCTCTTTCGAAGAAACAGTGCTGCTAGATGGTAGGTCAAGGAAAACAACTAGTTTTTAAGTAATTCTCTGTTCTTTGGAGAGTGCTGCAGTTCTCTATTTCTTGCTTAAAAGTAAATTTACCGAATTATGAATTTCTGTGTTAATAGAATAAAAAACAGTAGCATTAGAAATAGCAAAATAATTGTTTACCTTTAGAATCACAGTGTTGTTTTGCCTTCAGCATTCAGGCTGGGAGTGTGTGCATGCTGTGATACATGCAGTGCCTGGATGTAAACGGTTTTTTCAAATACTTTAAATGATACTTCCAGATGTTGGGGTCATTTTCATTTTGTGCCACTAAAAGCCTGTATGTTTATGTCCTGTTCAGACAATTGGTTATATGCAAAAAGTGGGACATATTCTAGTTAGTATTGACGTACACAGAGTGGGTAAAACAGTTTTTTATAGTGGCTTTACTGCTCTTTTACTCACTCTGGTGATATAATTTTAATGTAGTCTAGATTGGTATCGCTGCTTATCCTCATGTAAAATCCACTGAATCTTGAGCCCTTGCTGTGCTCCTCACAAGAGGTTTTCTAAGTTAGGGATTCTGTTTTTGAACTGCAATAATTGAATTTATCTTAATTTCTTTTTTCTTTCTTTTTTTTTTCTTCTCCCCCCCACCTCCCCACCCCCGTTTATTTAGGATTTGCAAGGCAGTGTCCTTTTAAAGTGCATCATACAATGAGGTTGGCAGCTGCTCTTAGTAACAAGGGAGCTGGTCACTTCTGTGTATTATTTTCAGAATGAGGATATTTTCAAAACTCGATCATTTACTAGCTTACTTTCAGCTACTTGAAAGTACCACTCATTTGCTTGTAGAATTTACATTAAAATGACCACGGTCTTCTCCTCTCAAAGAAATACAGTGCTGTAGTAAGGTCATTTAAAAAAGACAACATATTTTAGTCTCTTCTTCTATTTGCTAATTTATAGCATTCGCTGATGCACAGTGTTTTCATAGCTATGAATTAACTAGGTTTGGTGTTATTTCCTCTTTTAAAAAAGATTATGTTTCTTAATAAAATGGAAAGTAAGTTAGTGCTTTTATAGTATCTTTACTATGTGATACTGTGGCATCCAACTTTGAAAACTATAGTGTGAGAGAAGCTTTTAAAACAATGTCACTCATGGATGCCCATCTCACAGAACAAAATTTTGGTGACTAATTTTAGTGATTTATGTTTCTGATATAAAATATTTCTCACATTCATCATAGAATCATAGAATGGTTTGGGTTGGAAGGGACCTTAAATATCATCTAGTTGCAACCCCCCTGCCATGGGCAGGGATACCTACCATTAGACCAGGTTGCTCAAAGCCCCATCCAGCGTGGCCTTGGACACTTCCAGGGATGGGGCATCCACAGCTTCTCTGGGCAACCTGTTGCGGTGTCTCATCACCCTCACAGTAAAGAATTTCTTCCTAAGATCTAACCTAAATCTGCCCTCTGTCAGTTTAGAACTGTTACCCCTCATCCGATCGTTACACTCCCTGATAGAGAGTCCCTCCCCATCTTTCCTGTAGGCCTTCTTTAAGTACTGGAAGGCTGCTATAAGGTCCCCCTGGAGATGTTAGAACATTATTAATGCAAGCTAGTTTAAATAATGTTAGGATTGGTTTTAGGGCTGTTCACTAACAGAGTTCTGGCATATGGCAGTCTTTCCCACCCCTCCCAAATCCAAACAAGTCCAAATAAAGCAGTCTTTACAGTCTTAATTTTTCCACGGGTTTGTATTGGAATTATTGTTTTCTAAGATTGTGTGTCACAATGGTGTTTGCCTTCATGTTTGCGTTTAAGTATGTATGCATTTAGAGTATGAATTCTGTATTATGTCAAACCAGAACAAATAATTTATTATAGTAAAACTCAATTATCTTCAATTGAGTCTATATAATTTCTTTATTAATGCACGGTGGATGCAGTGAAATAATTAACAGTTAACATTTTGAAAAGAAACTTCAAGAACATGCTTAACATCTAAAAACCAGGATGACAGCCCCTGACTCAACACAACCCTGAAGACAGCCTCTCCATCCTACTTGTCCATAAACTCTTTGTGCAAGTGCTGACCACCAGAGAGAACTCGTTCTCATGCTGCCTTCTGTGTCCCTCTGTGTGCTGCTGGAGCACCACTAAGTGAAAAAGAGCGTCAACTGAAAAAAGAATAAAAATCGCAGCCTTGCAAGATAGCTAGAGAGTTTGCTTCACGTGAATTGTAAAGCTTCTGTGAAGAACTAAAGCAGTTTTAGTAATGATTTGTTGTGATATTATCTTGATGATTACATGTCTTCTTTTAGATATATTAACAAGACACAACTAAAACGTAAATAGCCAAGGTAGGAGAGACTTGCGCAGGGAAGCGATCATAACTGTGTTAAATGCAAAGGAAGCAGTTGTGTTTGATCCTTCTGTGTAGGGATTTTGTAATAGGTACATTAGAAGTTTTTCAAAGTCTGCCTTCTAGGCACCCTGAAAGTTATTTTTTGTTGCTTTAAGTTGGCTTTGCATCAGGCTGTAATGGCAAAGTACAGCACAAGCTGTTAGAACTGTTTCACCAGTACTTTTGGCAGAACTTGGAAGTGTAAGAGTTCATGATCTCTCTGGCCTTTCTTTTCTGTAGTAAATGCTTTGTTATCTCCAGTGAACGCAAGCAGAAGATCCCACCTCAGTGTTCTCCCCTCCTGTCCCTAAGTACAGGACGTCACCGGTGCTTGCACGGCTGGTTTTCTCATCTCTGCATTACTCCAGAGCCATGTTTTGTTATGTCTGCCCTCGCTGAAGCCTTTGTGGACTTCCTCCTGAAATTTAAGCCCCCTTTTTCCATTCTCACTTCAGCTGCTCTCCTGTAACCTGTTTAATGATTCTCTCCCCTTGGTAGGTTTTCCACCTAGGCTAGCCTCTTCCCTTTTGCTGCTTGTGTTGTGAATGACAGGTGGGGTGTTCAGCTGTTGTTTTATTTGTTTCTTTCTTTGTAAAACCTGCTGCTTTATTTCTGCGGCTTCCTTTCTGGTCATGCCCTAACTCTGTAATTCTGACCCTGATGTCTCCCTTCCTGGCACGTGGGAAGCAATGCTGGTAGATTAGCTCTGGTCTCTTACATGTTCTGCTTCCTCAGTCCTTGAGCAGAAGTTTCAAAACGGGCAGTGGCATCGTTCTTGTGCATCCTGTTCTACCTCTCCCTGCCGTGGCAGGGGGAAATGACTCTGCAGGAAACACAGCTGT
Organism: Fratercula arctica; assembly: GCA_947846985.1. NCBI lineage: Eukaryota > Metazoa > Chordata > Aves > Charadriiformes > Alcidae > Fratercula > Fratercula arctica. The sequence continues at coordinate 71,099,902 of CANTUZ010000001.1, forward strand.
TGCTGTGGGTAGTCAGTGGAGAAATTAGGGGCATGGAGAAAATTAAAGCATTTCTCCAAAATTCTTGAAGCTCTGAGACCTCAGTGGGAGGAAGCACCTACTCTCTTATTTTACACAAAAGCTACATCAGCAATGATTTATAGCTGGCCTTGCTAAATGGCTGGTGAACAGCTTAGGTGAAATCCATTCCTGTTATTGAAACAAATTTACATGAATTATCTTTAATATGGATGATTTTTTGATTGTATTACAGTTTTACCTAATGACCAACCCAAACCGGAGCACTGCTGTATCAGATGCTGACGTTTACACAGAGTAGAAGGTGGTCCATGCAGTGAATAATTATTTTTTTCACAAAACATAATTGCCATATTTTATATGGTCATTTACTATTTGACATTAGACTTTCTGAAAGAGGACTCTGCAGTATGTGAAAAAGCAGCAGTATATTGGTGTTTGCGTAGTGCATCTTCGTGTCACAGAACATACAGCATTTCTGTTTTCAAATCTTAATTTGAAAAGGAAGGAGGGGAAAATTTTGAGTTGGTTTTTTTATAGGTTTTTGTTTCTTTTTTTGCATGTTAGAAATAAGCCCCTGGAAACTGGAGTTATATTGGAACAAAATCCTTGCATGTGAGCAGTATGAATAGCACTGTTTGCAATACTGTACCATCTTGTTGGAGAACTCGTCTTTCTATTTGCCTAATTTTTAGAAATGACAATTTTTATATAAGTTGTTTTGGGAGTCTTTTATATCTATACATGTATACATCTAGAGGGCATCTGCTTTGTCCCTTTTCCTGTTTTCTGAATAAGTCTTCTTGTTTGGATTAGATTTTTTTTGCCTGGTTTTAAAGAGGAGGGGAAAAGAACTGTTAAACGTTTGTTTATACTGTGTCCTGAAAAGCTTTTCACTTAGTCCTGGAGGAGTTCAACCAGGAGGACACAGAAGGAAGCGGTGAAGCATTCTGTTTGCCCTGGAAGGCCCAAAATGTTAGAGGGTCTCCCACCTCATTGCACTGTGACATGTTTTGTATCACACAGAAAATGTCACAGTCTCTATTTTTGTCTGTTGGAACCTTTGTGTATTCTTGAGCATGTGCTAGTTTAAATAAAGAGTGAAGGGCGCAGCCTATGCTGTGAATATAGGAACGATGATCCTTTCATTTGCCTTCAGGGTCTGTGTTTCCACTTGACTAGTCCTTAATGACTATAGTCACCCTGACCTGCTCTGCAGTCAGAGGCAGCGTAAGGATGAATATAGTTCATTTTGCTCTGGTTAAATGAGATTATGGCCTGGATTATGATGGCATGTTATTTCTGTCTGGATTCTCATTTTATAGGGATGCAGAAATCTGGGATTAGCTCAGTTTTTATTTCAGTGTGATGCTTCATCTTTTAAAGCAACAGAGTACCTCTGAGTCTGCTGTGCGGGCTTAAACAAACAGTAGTGAATGGGAAGGTTTGATGTCTCACATGGCTGTGAATTGACCTTCTGTCTGTTCAGGTGAAACACAGTTTAAAAGGAGTGGGTTCATGATCCTTAATTCAAATTTAATTTTTAGATAAATACTTTCTAGTGCCAGATGGCAGAGCTGCTTACAGACAGAGGTGAATAATAGAGCATGTCCATTTCTGCAGGTTATTTGGGCAGCAAATCTGATTTAAAAAAAAAAAAAAGAAAGAAAAAAAAAGACAACACTGCAATATTCTAGATTGCACTAAGAAGCCAGTAACTTCATCAGGCTTCCTGTGTGTGATAGGTAAGTGCATTTTAAGCCCCAGATTTCTGACATACAAACTGCTATAAAAGATTTCTTCTGTCTCACTTCAGAAATACATGCTAATGATCTGACTTTAAAGCAAAAGATTTATTTTTTCCTTGGCATTGGTGTTATTTCTGTTGGGCAACTGGGAGGGCTTCTGCCGAGGACATATGGACCAACATGGTAAAATGTTGATTCTTTTAATGCACATAGAAGGACATGAAACCTTCTTAAAGTATATCATGCTGACAGCGTCTAGTTTCACAGGGCCTTGTGACCTTTTTACAACTCTTTGTTCCTACTTAGTGAGAGATTCAACCTTCTAAAATATATTTCACCTTTTTAAAAGTGCATTCTACCTTTTTAAAGTACTTCAGGCTGACAGTGTCTTCTGTTGTTTCAGGAAAGCTTGCAAGAAGAGCTCTTTTGAGCTCTGTACATTAGTATGGAGGATTTGTATGAAAAGGATTGCATCCTGAATACTACTATCACTAAATATTAGTATTGTGGCTGTGAATACATGACATAAAAATACATGCAGTTGAGCTGGCTGGAATGAGGTCTTTCTGTTATAAACTCTACCTCAAATGTGGATGCTTGGGAAAAGTTCATTAAATTATTCTCTGTTCCTGAAATAAGTGGATGGCTTTCAATTGTATTTTGGTAAACAGGAGGTAGTGAGTAATAGGAAGAATGCAGCCTTTGTGGCTGTACTTTTCTGCATAAGGAGTTCTAATTATTGTCCTATAGCTTTGTAGACTCATTGCTGAGAACATGATACTAAAAACACTGATACGTCTACAGAATGTTGATTTACACAGAAAAGTTTCATGGAAAAGTGACTACTCTTTTGCCGGCACATATGCAGTGAGGCAGACTTGCAAACTAGACCAGAAATGGACCTTGGAAAGAAAGACTAGTGGGGAGTTAGAGGGGATTCTTCTTGGTGCCCTCCTATGAAGTCTGCAGTTCAGCTGGAGAATAGAAGGGAATCAGGACAAGTTCGATCTCAAATTTATGAATTTCAGAGAAACTTCTTTTGATCTTATGTCAGAAAGCAAGTTGAGAGTGCTTATGTTTGCAGAGTGGCCATTTTTAGAATTTATAGCATAGTGTGAGTAAGCATTCATACTGTTACGAAATTTGCTTTTTCCCGACACAAGGTATTGCTTGTTACTGGTCAAAAGCAAAAGTTTTAGTCCTAAGTTCGTCTTGAAACGATTTGGCGTCTTACAGAAGATCCTATGAGAGACCCTACTGGGCTTTGCCATCTTTACTGAATGTTCACAGACAGTTTGTACAATCAGTTTATGTATAGCAATTTCACTAAAATACATGGTAAACAGAAGTAGCCACTTAAGGGTGTGGGCAATGTTATGGATTAAAGTAAGAAATGGGAGTTGAATTGAAGGGAATTGTGTTTGACAGTGGTTTAATCAACGCTCTGAGGATCCAGACCTGTTGTCTCTAGAGTGAAACCAACACTACCATTGCAAGAGGTGCTCAAGAGACTTTGGTGAGCTGCACAAAGCCATGGCTGGAGAGGAGAGAGTGAAACACAGAATTGTCTCCCGTGCTACGACCTCAAATTGTCACCTTTATTGCTATATGGTGAAATTACATCCTTTTTTATTGCCTCCCTTTTACCAGCGTCTTTTGCAATTGAACACACATAAGTATTATTGCCCTTTTAACTCATATGGTCTAAGAGAGACTGAATCAGTTATCTGAGGGCTCCTCCGTAGTGAAACTGCAAATGCTGCCTAGCAGTCAGCTCCTGTGGGCCTGAGTGGGCAGAGCAAGACGTGGCTTTACTGCCGGTGGGGCGGGCTGGATTGTGAAGGGCAGAGATGCCTGCCGGGTGGGAGGCCAAGGCAGCAAGTCCTCCTGGCTCCTGACATCCAGCCCCCTTCTCCTCCCCTTTTGCCATGAAAGCCTTGTTTCTGCCAGCTGCTCTGTGCCCCAGAGAGAGGTGGAGGTGCTGGCAGTTTGCATGAGGCAGTTGGCATGTTTTGGTTTTCCCCTTGAAGAAGAGCTCTCTCACAGGATCCTTTTGAAGACACCATGTCATTTCAGTGCTAGGGGCTAGGGGAAGGGGTTGAGCACCTTCAGGGTACAGAAAGCCAGTGAGAGAGGGGACCTGGTTGGGCATGTGGAAGGATAAACTTCATTTGCACAGGGAGCGCTTGAAGGAAACAGCTACTTTTGTGCTTGGAAGTTACAGGAGGCTGCTAGTGTGTGTGCATTTGTGAACTGAGGAAGGGAGGGGCTTGGCTTCAACACTCACCGTGCCTGAATTTTGACTACCTTGTAAATGCTTTGCCTTTTTTTTTGTGGGATGCAAGTATTTCCTAATAGCTCAAGAAGAACTGAACATTCTTTTCTGTGCTCATTAGTAGGATTTATATTTCAGTTACGTAAACATCCCCACAACCTCTAATTTAATGGAAAATAAAAAATGACACATGGCCACTGGTAAGATTTTATTGAGGACTAGAAACAATTTGTCACATGTAACAGTTGTCTCTTTAAAAAGTGGGGTTGTCTTTGTATACCAATTTTATGTAAAATTTAGCAGAAAGACAAATAGAGGGCAGAACACCTATCAGTGTGAAGATCGGTTTAACTGATGTTATATTTGTGATAAGTAGCAGCCAAGAACTTGCTAGTAATTTGACTCAATTTGTGTGAAGATTTGATACCCCTTCCTGTCATAAGCAAGACATCCAGGATAATTGGGAAGAGTCTTTCCTTCCTAGCACAGCTGTTTGCTTGTCACTAGCAGCATTTGCAAACTGCGCTGCATGTTTCACGGCTGGAGTGCTCTTCATACACCTCACCTCTTCTGCATAAGCACGTAGTAAATGGTTGGATTGTAATAGCAAACCAGGGCTTCTCCTTAATATTTAAAATAGAATGTGAAATACAGGATCTACTCATGCAAAACAGTTTGACCTTGAGACTGTATTTTGTAATCTTTTCCTCCTCCATTTTTCAGGACAGCACTCTGGTTAGACTGCCTTGTGGAGTTGTGTATGTGACGATGTTGAGGAACAGACCTAATGTCAGGGCATGCTGTGGATTCTGGCTCCATGTTTGTTCAAGCTGGGGGAGGTATTGGCATGTACTATGATTTTCTTTCCATGAAAATCAGGTGCAGAGCAAGGTAAATTTTGACTGTGTTTCTTGCCCAACAAGAAGTTGTTACTCATTCAGGAATGCAACCTAGCATTAGGAATGCTAAAGTACTGCTGCAGCCAGTGATACGGATACAGTCAGAGATATGTGTTTTATTTCTTCCCAACCAGGAGCTGAAAATAGATGAAAATTTAATGTTGTGAAAGTACAGGTTGCATACATAATGCAAGCAAATCTGAAGTAATTCTGAGGAAGTCAGATCAAGACAAGGCAAGTTTCCTCTTTTTCTGTGAGACGTATTTTGATATGATGGTGATAGCATCTTGCGTAAGTCAGTACTGCAGAAGAGTTGCCACATTGATCACAATAATAATTTGCTCAGAATGAAGAGAGTTGATGTTCTTTAAAATCCTCAAGACTGGTACTTCAAAATGTGCAATATGAGCGAACACTTCAGGAAATCATATATAGTTTATAAAGGAGTTTAAAGAATGCTGCATTTTATTTGCCACAAGGCAAAGAAGATCAGACAGAGCACAGCAGGACACACAGTATATTCTGCCTTCTGTCTGCTTGAGGTTTGTAGCAGGGGTCATAGCTATCTTGACCTAGAAAAAGAATGTACTGCCTGGGTTTGTGGGCTGATTATTGGAAACTTGAGCCTTTAAAATGTGTTTACAGGAAGTGTCTTCTGAGCTACATTGGGTCTGACAACTGCTTTGAACGAGCATTAGTTTGCAGCTGTACTGTCATGTGGTTCATCCTCACCTGCTTGTCCACTGCAGAGGTTCCTGCTCCTCAAATTTGCCAGCATAAACAGCAAATATAATCCTTCCCCAGCTTGGTTCTGTCAGAGTGCTTTGGTTTAAATTGTAGCTTCTGCAAACTGTTTTGTTTTGCTCTTTTTTTCTGTCCAAGTATTTGAGGTGGGGGAAGGAGTTGGGCTTTTGTTGGTGGTTTTTTTTTGTTTTGTTTTGTTGGGATTTTTTTTAAAGAAGAATAATAATTTTAGATTGTACCAACAAGTGAGGACAAGCAATGGGAGGCAGTAGTTTAGGTTGGCTCAACTCACGTGGGAATAGAATGCCTGTTGGACTGTGCCTAGATAAAAGCTATCAAAGCTAGCAAACTAGTTCTGTTTTTCTCTGTTTAACTGATGGATGAAATCACACCTGGTGTCATGGGTTGCAGGTATCCTTCAGAGATGTTGACACTACAATTAATTGCAAGGGAAAAGGGTTAGTCATTTGTTCCTTCCTGGAATGATTTAGCTGCTGTCCAGTAAGTAAGAAAGAGGGAAGGAGGGAGGGCAGAGGAGAAAGTGAGGGATTTTCAATAGGAGCATGTACACCACTCCATGTCATTCTTAAGTTTGTTTTGTATCACACTTTGAGGGTTCTCCTCAGGGAGTAGTGTCACGTGCTTCACTTTATGCAGTATTTAGGAATAATGGTGTGGCAGATTTAATTGAGAACTGGTGTTCTACTCTGTTTTTGTGGTAACCCTGGTTGCAAGTAAAAGCAATTGGGGGGAAAAAAAATATCTCACTATATATCATTTCCTTACAGTGAAGGATCTGAATGGCTTTTAAAATCTGGCAGCAAGCAATAAGGCTTGAACTGCCATCATCAGTCAATTGCAAAACAGTTTCTATATGGTTTTAATTAAGCAAAAACATTCTATAGTCTTTGAAGAATCTTATTTTCTATCATCATAATTTCTTAATGCAGAAGGCCAGAGGCAAAACATGCCAAGAAGCTGGTGCTTTGTTGTGGTCTGCGCAGCGCATTACCACGCTCTGCCATGGTCCTAGTGCTATTACAGGGCAGTATAATTTAAAAACTGTACAATGTAGGGTGAAAAAGAGGGGCTTGAGTTGGTGCCCAATTAGAATCTTTCATATGCAAGTGACATTGCACTCTCTGGGTTTACTACCTGGGCATGTACTACTGGTGTTCCATTTCATTGTTATGGCTAAAGCTAGCACTTTAGTGGTTCTTAATCAGTTACCAAAGTGCAATTGGAGTGCAAATAAGAAGTGTGATTGTCTCAAAGAGGAGAGCTTACAGGCAGACTCTAGAAATGTAGTTGAAGAACTGAAGTTGCTTTTAGAATGGTGTGCAGAGCAGGAGGGAGATTGGTGAGAGATTGTTAGGTAGTTGTTGCAATATTTTTCTAAAAATCTCACCGACAGACTGATTTTAAAACACATCATGCTAGAGTGTGTGATTTCTAGCGTTGCTCTGCAAAATGGGTGTGACTTCCTGATGGTAGTGAGCAAGGTACGAATATAACTTGCCAGCAGAGAAACTCGATGTAGTTACTAGGTCGCATTGTCTCTATTTTACAGATGTGTGAGCTAAGCCACAGAGATGAAAGGGATTTGCCTGTGACCACAGAACTAGTAATTTTTGTCACAGTATTGTAAATAGGATTTTTAGATTCCTTTTATCATCTCTGCCATTTTCATTTCTTCATTTTAAGTGAAATGAATAATAACTGACCAGGTTTAAATATTTATATTAAATGTGCTGAAGGTGAATGGTGGTTCAGTATATTACAGGGTTATAGTGTAGCAGATCCATTGTATCAGCCCTTGATCTTGTGACTGTGGCTGGCAGTGACTTGCTTTGTGAGTAGCTTTCATGGTGTCTAGGAGCTTTCACAGTACGTGCCCTGCTTTTAGAATGGAAAAAGAAAAAATAACTATACTAAGTAAATTATAAAAGATGCCAAATTGAAACTTTGTGTGCCTGCACTGAATTTACCAACATAAAAATGATTTAAAATAGTAAATGACTTTGCCAAAAACTATTGCATATCACATTTAACCCTGAAAAGAGCTCCACATAATGTCAGATGTCTCTGTCCTCATTGAGGAACTCTCCAAAAGCCAGGGTAAGTAAAATGCTTTGTAACTTCTCATCTGAACTGACAGTCATAGAAGTGAACTTCAAGTCTGTTCTGCCTTCACCCTGGACAATGAACAGAGAAGAAAACTTGAGCTGTCTTCACTTCTGTGAAGAGGTATCATTTTGTAAGAAATTTTAGATGCTTTGCTGATGAGTGCATAGAAGCATAGGGCTGGATGGGTTGAGTTGTTAAGTCTAGTCTTAATGGTGGCATAATTCTCCTTTTATAAGGAAACCAACTTTTTCCTTGGTTAAACTAGCTTTCTTGGTTGCTGTTATTCCAGTGAGGTTAGTTATTTTGTTAATTTGCTGTTGCCTCTCTGGTGTTTAGCCCTTGTCATGTATTTCTTGAGAGCAAATTGTAACTCATCTCAGCCTCCACTTTGCCAAGCTTAACAATTTTTTGGTCTGCTCTGAGGAGGCTGACTCTCTGTTGTCCGCATAAGCCTTTCTCTACACGTTACAGACTGAGCTGAGCAGTGTTTAGCTTGTTGTAGCCGGTGCTCCTGACTCAGTCTCATTGCTGCTTTTTGTAGTGACAAGATAACATTGGCTGGTAAGCCCCAATGCAGTATCTGCCATTTTTGTGGCTGCATTGTCTGACACAGAGGTTTTCCTTCTTGGCTTTTCTCAACTGATAAACTCCCAATTTGTAGGAGAAGTTCTTGTTAGTCTGTAGTGTGTCATTTTGTCTTATTCCTTTTTAACTTCATCTTATTTCTTTTACGTCAGACCTGGTTCTTCTTTGATAGTTTTGATTTTCCTCGTGTTTACACACAGCACTGTAAACTGATTAATTGCACCTTAATTACTGCATCACAACTCAGAACACTCTTTATTTTATGTATGAATCTTCCCTGAATTTAATGTTTTAAGGGAGCGTTTTGCTTATGACCAATCAGTATATTTTTCCGTGAATTAAAGTTTTAGCTTTCTTAATCCTACTGTATAATTTATGTATTCACCCCATCTATATATTTTACTAGAGAAGTATCTTCTCCATATAGGAACCTGTTGCCTTGCCCCAGTTTTGTGGTACCACAGTCAGAGATTTCTAATATGCACTGTTGTAGCAAAATGGCAGATATTTCAGGTTAAAAATCATACCTGATGTTGTCCTGGAGAGAATACTGGTTGAAAAGCTTTTGTTTTGGCCTTAAGATAAAAAATGTGATCCATAGAATTATTTGCTAACTCCCAGGTACACAGTTAATGTCTCTGTTCTATAATTCTGAGTGTAAATAGAGAGGTGAAGGTGTGAAACAAAAAGATCAATGTGTGGTGCATCAGTTGTGCAGCAAGCAATTGCTTATACGTTATTGTTTTCCTTCTATAATGCTTTTGGAAATGTGAAATAACTGTACTACTGGTTCCAGTGGCACCTGTAATAACAGGTAGGCCAGCAGTGGAACAGTTTGCCAAGAGAGCTTGAACAGTTTCCATCCTTGGAGGTTTTTAAGACCCGACTGGATAAAGCCCTGAGCAACCTTGTCTGAGCTGAGTGGTGACCCTGCTTGAAGCAGAAAGCTGGACTATCCTTTCCAGCCTGAATTATTCTGTAAAGTCAGACTCCACTATCTCTTGATGAGGAATGGGTTCCCTCTTGGAAAGAGATGTGCAGCAGAGTAATCATTCAGCAGAGTGCGCTTGAACACACTAGTGTTGCTTTGTTGGGTTTGGCTTCTGCTCTTCCGTAATGTCTCAGCCTGCAAGATGCTGTGATGCTGCCAAGGGGCAATCATGCAGCCTGCATGGATTCACATAAATTCTCTTTCATTCTGACAGGATTTTCATGTCATTATCAAAAAAGAAGTTAAAAAAAGGATATATCTGAGGTAGTCATGTCTGGGCTATAGCAGGAGATAGGACCACATTAGAGGAAGCCTGTCTCTTGCCTTCAAGGTCAAAGGTTGGGAAGGCGAGCTGGCATCTTCAGCTGGCTTCTGGCTTGGACTGTCCTGCAGCCCAGCCCATTTCCCATCAGATTCATCCACATTTCACTCTCCCATTTGCTCCTTCATCCCAATGCCCACTTTTTTTATACTGTGTGTTACTTCTGGCTTTGCTTCTGGAGTGAGTGAGTTGGTAGTGATAATTCACTCTGTGGGCTGCTCCACATGTGGACAGCACTGTGCCAGATTTGTCTGTCTGCCTCACCTCACTTCCCATCCCGGCAGGTTTTGCACTATCCAATACCCCAGCTGCCCTCACGCTAGGATGTGAGGCACCTGCTCCTAGTTTACCGCTATAAAGCACAGTTCTTGCAACACAGCTCTTGCATCATTTCAGAAACTGTAAACCTGAAATTCAGAACAGTGCCTTCATGTAATAATGATCGTTTCTTAAGATCACCATGGGGGCGGAGAAAAGACCATGGGTGAAATGTTGCAATACTGTGTGACAACTGTGTTAGGCAGAACAGAAGCAGCCATCAGCAGTGTGATGGGGAGCCTCCCGTGCACCTCGGTGTCTCACTCAGAGGCTAACCCCAATAGCTGGTGAATTAGGTGGTATAGATGTTGGATTCGTCTGGCTACAGAGGGAGACAAAGAAAGCTGTGGCTTTTTCAGATTAAAGTTAACCTTCATGTATAGCTGCCTTACTTTCCTGCCGTGTGGATCATGTATCTGTTTGACAATGAAATTGGGTAAGGATTCTGGACTGACTGATTTATGGGATAAAACATGCTAGGAAATGCCTTGATTATACTTATTGAAAGGGAAAAAAAACATTAAGATGCCTGTTGCTTACGTGTGGTGAGTGATGTTGGTATGGCCAAGGACACTATGTTCCTTGTCACAATGGAAGAGCTGTGAGTGCTGGCAGCAAGAAATGAAACTCTCGAATCTCCCTGCCAGTGGTATCTGAATTCAGTCTGAACCTGCAGGAAGTAAAAATTGCTTGAGGGGCTGGGTTAGCATTTCTGTTTCATGGAGCATCCTCTTGGGGAAGTAGTTGCAGTGCCCTGTGGTGACCCCAGCACTGACTGCAGCTGGAATAAGCAGACAGGACAAGGTAGCCGAGTTGAGAAGCTGTGCTGGAGAGAGCGTGATTGTTGCTGGTGACATGAAGTAGCTACTTTATTGAGCTTCTTATACTGTAACTGCATTGAGTATTTTACAGACTTAATAGAAAAGTATTTTTGTTAAATATGTTGTATTTTCATTAATATAGTAGAAGGGAGATACACATCTCAGTCCTTAACTGTAAAATGTTACACTAACAGTACCCAATTCTGAAATTTCTCTTTTGACTTTATTCTTATGTTCTCTTTCCTCATAACTGATCCACAGTCTAGATTCTGTTTCAAATGTTAAAGGAGCTATGTTATAAAACATTAACACCCTGCATTTTTTACAGATTTTTAGGTTTTTTTTTAAATTGTTCCTATATTTATTGCTTTCCCCAAAAATGTTTTACCTAGACTACTGTCCTGTTTATATGGATCCATTCAGTTAGAAACAGTTTGTCCCTTTTGTGTCTTTCAGGCTTTGTTAAAAAAGAACTGGATGTACATGCTGAATTTCATCAGTGAAAGATGGAGTAAGGTAATATAATTCTAGTGATTGCTACTATAATGGGTGATGATCTGTGGACACTGAATGCAAAGGTTCAAAGATTAAATAAATTAGAGGCAGACAAAGCAAAAGGAACTTCAACCTCAGAAATAATGAAGTGCTGACAAGATCATACATTTACCCTATGCTTTGTACTATGGCCAGAGCTTTTTTACTATCATTGGGTGCCTTGGCCACAGAAGCTCAGGTAGGTCATTACCTAGTGACAGTGTCATTTGTTCTTCTTTGAACAAGTGATGTGTTTCTGGAAAAGTGTGAGATTTAAAGTACAGCCTATGCTGAAAGGACGATATTTGTCACCTGTTTCCACCATAAGAGCAATCTGATGGTTCTTTAATTTTCCTCCCTTGAACATCCTGGGCCAACAGAGATGGAGAAAGGCAGATCTGCCTTTGTTGTCATTGAATATTGCTGTAGCATAGAGCATTATCCTTTAGGACAGGAACTGAATCCTATTGCACACTTCACAAACATTTGTCAAGTATTTAGTTCTCCACAGTGAAAGAGCTACTTTACGTCCTGTGATGTGGCAGGGAGCAGAAGCTGATGGTCACATAATAGGCCTTGAGAGATGAATGTGTGCCCTGACGGGGTTCCTGTTAGCAGAAGACTGTTGCGAGAAGACTCTTCCCCACTCATTTCCAAGCAAAGTTCAGTAATAGGACTCCTCTTGCTTTCTGTGGGCCAGAGCAGCTGTTGATGGGCTGTATGTCGGGCTGACCAGCTGCACCTGGCTTCTGGGATTTCAGAGGGTAAGAGAAGTTGTGGCACACATGCTGGTGATGTGTGGGATATGGCCTTATCCACAAGCCAGTATGAAGCAGGCGCCAATCAAATGAGTCTTCTGGTAGAGGCAGGAGATTATGCTGGTCTGGGAATAGGAGGTAATGGGAGGGGAAATGTGATGCTTGTGGTCACATGTGACACTCACAGTCACGTGGGTAATCATGCAGAAAATGAGGGGGAACCCTCAGTCTCCTTATCTCTGATTTAGTGCCCTCAGTGCCCTTTTACAGAGTTCAGCAAAGAATGAATGTTGGAGTAGAGTCAGTGGTGAACAGTAGTGACTTCTCAGAGATGTTTTTCCCCAACTCCTACTGAGGTAGAACAAGCTCATTTGTAAGATCAAGCAGAGACAGCAAATGCACTTTCTTGTGCAGCATTGCTTTTCTTGTATCAGATGTGTGTCTTAATGCAGACTGAGGATCGATTACTGCAAAGTCAGAGAGGTGTGCTGCCATGATTGTGCCTACATCTGAAATCAAAGCAAGTGGTCGATACCATGGACTGGGTTATTTAACTGGGGCAGAATGGAATACAGTGGACAATGGGATGCTTCAGGGTCTTATGTGTAATTTTTTCCTTTCACCATCTTGAACCGTTCAGTGGAGAATAACTTGTGAATCAGGCATGCACTTAGAGATCTTTCTCGATCCCAAGAAGGCAGGGACGAAGTTGCCAGCAGCAAATTGGTGTTGCCAGACCCTGTAGCTAGTTTTACTGCGACTTATAAGGAATTGCAGTAATACTAGTCATTCATATCATCTGTCTTTCTTCAATTAATCATTGTCTGCATTGGAAAAGATATGCCTGGGGCAATCCTGCATCTCTATCCAGTTCAGCGCTGCTTCTTACTGAAGAAATTAAAAAAGAATTGTGATTCTTCCCCAAGACAGCTATGTCTTCTCCTCTGTGGAGTCTGTCTCCACACTTTCAAAGAAATCCATAACAGTAGAGGAAAAAAACCAGCATTTGGGGCTCCCCTGCAGGGACAGCATATCATCCTAATTAAGTATTTCTCAAATATGGCCCTGGCTGTGCAATCAACTCCATTTAGACAGATCCTACTACTCATTTGAAGCTTTGTGTTAGATTAGGTCTGGAGAGAAAATAGGAAAGAAAGAAAAGAGAATGCCACCCACTTCTGTTTGCCTGCTTGCTTGGTATTTTGGTGCATATTTTCTTTCCACTGATTTCGATTTAGTGGCTTCTTCATTAAGAGTCAAACTCCGTGTTGCATATGTAAAGCTCCATATAACTTTTTTGGATTGAGGCTCCTTAGTGTGTGTGTATAAAACAGAGTTTATCTCCTGTGGCACCCTTTTTTAGTAGCAGTCCCTGCTTTCTCTTCAGGCAGTTCTTTGGGTGACATCTCCAGAAAACGTGCCTTGCTAAAGCACATACTGGTATGGGTGATGAATGGATAAATGGCATGAGTGACTGACTAAGGATAGATAATTGCTGTTGGCACGGCAAGGTGCTTTATGATTGTTGCTGTTAGCTTTTACTGCAAGTTTACTATCTGCTTTTACAGTATGTTTTTTAACAAAAAACAGCATTTGCTAGTTTGTTCCCTCCCCTCTTGCTTTTCCCTTCGTGTCGGTTTGTAAAGTATATTAAAATGCAGAGCAGACCACGTGTGAATGCATGGCTGTGTTAAATGTGCAGTCATCCTGTTTCTTAAACCATCATGTTCATCATCCTCTTGTTAGTGCTAGTTCAATTGCAAGCACCATGCTGGGTTGGTATGTGTAATTGCAGTAACTATGTGTGCAGTTATTGCATAATGTAAGACACTTGGCCTTTCAATAATGTTCTATATTCCATTAGGTGTTTTTCAGACTGCTAATTCTAGTTTGTAGAGTTAACCATGACTTTAGCAGTAAAGACAAAGATGAAGGACTGAGTTTGAATAATACCTTAAACAAAGGCATAATCAGATTGAGTAGAGCCTGAATGCAGGGAGAGGGACAGAATGAAGGGTAAGAGGACATGATGATACATAGCTAAAGAGAACAGCTGTAGAGGACACAGAGGGAGAAGGCGGCAGCAGAATTTCAGATGTTTTAACTGTCTGGAGACTACAATGATCTGTGGGTTATTACTTTGTTTCCTTACTATGATGACTTCTGTCTCTTTTTACAAGTATTTAACCTATGTTATGTTCTGTGCAAGCAGAAAAATAAATTAAGGGTTTTCTGCAATTAAATGCTACTCTAGACATAGTGCTTAGAGATACAGTTTAGTGATGGGTTTTGTCAGAGTTAGGTTAGTGATTGGTCTAGATGATCTGAAAGGTCCCTTCCAACCTAGGCAATTTGATGACTCTGTGATTCTTAAATAAAGGCATTTAAAATGTTTGGAACATTACCCTGTCCAAGCTTACATTCAATTCAGTAACATATTCACTTTACTCCTGTGTTTGCATTTTAATTATAAAGCTGTTACACTGTTCAAATTACAAAATTTCCAGTACCTAATTGTTAATAATCTCAGCATTATCCCTGGGAGATACCTAGATGAACTACCACAGAATCATTATGAGGATTTCAGGAATAATTATTTCACTAAAACATACTGAGAGGATTAACACTTAATCCGAACCATCTAAACCAACCCTCAAACTCAGCTGCCTACCATCCTACTTTCATTCTGGGAAACTATGCATATGGATCTTTTCCTACTTCCAGTGGCATTTTCCATATAGCCATGAAGATAAGATAGGAAGTGACCATGCGGGTCCTCAAGTCCCAGCTTCCATACATCAAAAGGTCTGGACTGTGCAGTACAAACACTTGCCAACTCTCTGTATGGTCTCCAAGGCTAGGTGGAATACAATAACTTGAAGCACTGTCATAAAATACAAAAATCTGCAGTGATAGTATGCCTCAGACTGGGGCATTGCCAGCCTGCTAGTCTCTGCAGAATAAATAGAAGAAAAAGCTCCTAGTTATTTTTAGCTTTAGTGCATGATTTTTCATAACTTTTGGGAGGGCAGGAAAGATGGGCTTTAAATACCTGAGGTCATATTTTCAAATATGTGTCTTTAATCTGAACTCAGATGTCTCAATAAAAGTCCTTTGTAGACACTGAGCACTTGAAGCCCTTGGTGAAGTCAGGAGCAGTTGTCAGTAATCTGAGGTCTCCAAGGAAGTCAAGTCAGTCTTAAAGTCTGCATCAGGAGAAATCTTAACTTTTCTGCTCATTTCAGTAGTACTGAAGCTTATATTTACACATGTTCTCATGTGCTACCTCTAAGCTGAACCAGAGTTTGTTGAGGTGCCCCATAAGTGTTAACTTAGGCAGAGCCCAAGTAGAAGTTTTTAGCCACGATATTCAGAAGGAATCTTAACTGGCTGCCTGTTTTGAACGTTGTGTGATGTGTACAGACAGCTACAAATGTACTTCTAAAGCACCGGGATGCACAACTCACACTTCTGCTAATTGAATAATGAATCGATAAGTAGGTGTCTTAAAATTCAGGCCCAATTTGTCTGAAGGAGGCAACAAGCACAAATATCACCTTTAACAGGATGATTGCTTTCAGATCAAGGCATAGAAATGCCAGTTTGGGTCAAAAAAAGAGTCTGAAATTGCAGACTAAGGGAATGTTTTGTATGCTTTTAAGGTATTTTTTGCAAATCTTTTGCATGTGTGTGGCAAGCTGATAGAGATACAAAAGTGCTAAAATGAAAAGGAAAAAAGAAAAAACTTTCATACATCCTATCGAACAAGTTTTTTGAACTGGATAGTGTGTTTATCCTTCTAAAAAGCCTTTAAATTTTGTCAAGAAAATAATGCCTCGGCACAAAAACATTTCCAGATGTCACATGTTTGAGTGACCCAGCCAATTGGAAAGTCTACATGAACATACTCAACAGTTTGTGAATATAAGAAATTGTACTGAATGATGGGAATCTAAGGTACTGTGCAGCTCTTAAAGAGTCTTGTGTAAAAGAGATCCCAGAAGCATCTCAGATTCTCACTAGGATTTTCCATATCAAGTCAAACAAGGGCCCTAGCTATATTTTGGTGTATATCTTGTGATTTGGCGATCTCAGGAGCTTTCAGGAAGTCTTGGGTATTTTACTTATCATTTCACACAGCATTTTGTAATCCTAGAAGCATCACCTGGTTTTTACATCTCTTTCTAAAAGCAGTCAGACTTCCTGGCTGTCAGAGTGACTTTTTAAGTTGCTGTATTGGGAATTCACAAATTGGGAATTTCTTAGAGGTACCTTTTATTTATGTGTAATGAAAATACAGATCTGTTACTAAGATTTTTATGAGGATTTTTATTACTTGATACTATTGAATGTTATATGTCTTAGGAAATCAAAAATGTGATCTAGACAACTTCAGGCTTGTTAATTTGACTTTAATAACCTTAGAAAATTTTTTGAAGGAGCAAATAATTAAAGACATGGGAGTTAAGTGGAAGGAGTATGAAACATAATCTATTTTGCTAAGATAGGTCATGTCAGACTGACCTAGTATCTTTTTTTAATAAGAAAGTAGTTTATCTAGAAAAAGAAAAAATGTGCTAGATCTGGTCTCCCTGGATTCTACTGAACCATTTAACATGGTGCTACATCACAATTACTGTTCAAGGTGGAGGAAGATTCGGTTAGTGTAAGAACTGTGTAAACTCACACAAAGAACTGGCACAAGTAGAAACAACAGGAGGTAGATATATGAGATTAATTATTCTTTGGGATTTGACTTGCTTAGTTTTCTTGAGGCTTTTTTTGTTGTTTTTGAGTTGATTTTGTTGTCATGCTGTATTGAAAGCAGGCTGTTGAAACTTGCTGATGGGAGAAGGACATTAATTTCCAGTACATTCCAGTGGAATGACTATACAATTAATTGTACATTTAGGTAATACTAAAGGGATGGAATTCAACCCAGCAAATTGTCAGGCCACACACTGGCAGGAATTCACTTACTGAGTTTAACCTTGGTGTCAAAATTAGCAGTCTAAGTTCTTATATAATCAGTGGAAAGAGGCAGATTTTTAATTAGGCACGCAACTCCTGCCTTTCTCTCTTGACTGTTAACAGAGCCTAGGCACCTGACTCTGGCATCTGTGATGAATGTCTGAAATTGGATTGTGCTAGAGCCTCAGCTTAGGAAGTAGTGCAACAACTTTTCCTACAAACAGGGAGTTCAACAACGGAACATTTTGAAGGAGAAAGGCCTATGTGAGGGTAAGTGGCTTCAAGTTTGTCTCTAGTCTGTCAATTTGACATCATCATGAAAGTGATGGATAGGATCAAGGTAAGTGTCAGGAGAGGTATTTCCAATTGAGGGAGGGCACCTCATCTGGGTGCATCTGGGCTGGGACCTGATCTGGAATAAATGTGCAACACTTCTTGCAATATCCAAGAAACTTCAGCTAAGTATGTATCAGATGCAGAGAAAAGCTGGAAGGATGATCAAAGGAATGATATTACAAGAGGGGTCTGAAACAACTGTGTTGGATATGTCAGGAAGACTAACAAAATGGGTGTAATTGCTGAAGCTATGCTGCTGGGGTCATGGGGAGCTTTGGAACGTGGCTGATATCAGCTAGGTGATAGCTAACAACCAGGATGTCTCTAGTCCACCGGAGGACTAATGAAAGTCTGTGTGTAACAATATGGTATTGTAGGAAAGTTATGATACAGAAACAGAAATGTCCAGACATGATTTAGAGGTGACATGAACTGAGTATATGGTGCTTCTTAGTGACTGGAGTTTGTGTGTGTACCTAGCATATGGATAAAATATTTAACTGACATAGATATGCATAGTGATAATCCCATAACATATGACAGTAGTCAGTAGAAGAATGCTTGATGTACATTTAAGGAAGAGCTTAAAGATTTATGAAGAGCAACGATTGCTTGGATTCTTTGGACTTAGGCTGTTTGGCACCTTGTGCTTTTTGATCACTCCTATATAGTGTGATACTTGCCATCTACTGCATTGCCCTGCAGTTTCCCTACACTGCACAGGGAAAGCTGTGTGATAAACCAGGCATCAAGTGAATTTGTAGGGCTGGACAAAGGCATGTTAAGTTTAGCCTATGACAAAGATACGTTTAGAAACAGACTGCTGGGCAGTAAACTCATGACCAGCGAGAGAAAAGCTTTTTCTGAAGTGAAAACTGTGAAGATCCCTGATGTGTCTGCAGTGACAAATGACGGGTGCAGTACTTACAGTCAGTGACAGCCCTTGCCCCAGATATCTCCTTAGTTTGACAAATGCTTAAACTTTAACTGTATGTTGCTGAAGAACTGTCCTTAGCCTAGATGCTAGTTTGTCCCAACACCAGGTTTGAAAAGGAGCTGAATTCTTTCAGCAAGGGTGAGTAATGCACTTTCTACTCTGTTGCAAATCCTGACTGGCTCTAAGTGGCTTTATCAGCTATTAAGACATTGATCAGGTCATTCTTTAGCAGAATTATCAGTAAAATAACAGGAGGGAAATGCCACTGCGAGAAACCTTTTAATGTACTTCTGGCAATGCTATGTTTAGTTCTCTAGTTATTTGTTTATTAATAAGTCCTTAGCTTATGTTTCTGAGATTCTTAAGTGCATAGCAGAATATCAGGAGAGAATAGCTTCTCTTTTTTTTTCCTGCTTCCTAATTAATCATTACATAGTGGTACTAAGTCATTATTGTTCTGTGGTAAAAACAATCATGTGATGATCTCACAGTCCTTATTTAGAAAATTGCCACAGTAAAGAAAAAATGCTGTTTAAGGACTGAATTGTCAATAGTTTGGAAGGGGGGTGTTCTGTTGGAAACAGTCCGAGAGGATGGAGGGCAAGAGGGAGGACTGAGAAGATAAGAGTGAAAATGTGTGAGTGCTTTTGCAGGTTTGTGTTTATTAGAGTCATGGTCAACTCCCTTAGATTTAGAATCTGTCCTAGTTTAGGCTTGGCCTTTTTTCTATATTCTGGGTTTTATTTAGTACCAAGTCATGTTTTTCTGGATAGTAAACTGGGGTTTTAATTTGAAAATCTGTCTAAGCCTCTTCCTCAGAGACAACACTTGGAGCATCTCAGGCCTGCATGGCTGTCACTTATAAGGATGGCCAGAAAAACTGGAAGAACATCATTTGAAGAGGTGCTGGAGAAGAAAAAGATGATCAGGGATGGAATTCTGCCTCTAAGTTTCAGGAAAAAGGCATCTTACGCTCCTATTGAGGAAGAAAAGGAAATAGAGGAATTTCTAGCAAACCTTTCCTTCCCATCACAATGTTGGTTTTTTGGGGGGGGATGGATGAAAAAAGTGCAAATGAAGAGACAAAGAGTATTGTCAGATTTGGAATAATTCCCTGGTCTGCCCAAGAACTGTTTTAGATCATTATTAAACATGAGATGTTGGAGTGCAAATTTAATCCTGTTTCTCTTAAACCTGTCTCTTAAGATAGCTGTTTAGAAGTCAGAAAGAATTGCCTTTTGAAGGTTCCTATCTCTCTGTACTCAGTTCTAACTAGTTGCCTATTTTGCTTAACTTCAGTACAGTTCAGTGAAGTGAATCCCATACAAAGAGTATACACCTTGCTTAACATTTTCATAGCATGGTGTTTAGTCAAGGTAAACACTCCCCTCATGACTTGTTCACACAGATTCTTAAACAGTAATAAATGAAATAATTTTGTACAATGAAATAGGGTCTATGTGAACTGTATCTCTGCTGAACTGTATGCAGTACAAGACAGAAGGTTATTCTAACTTACTTGGATCTTTCTGTCATGATACTTTTAATGGTACGTTTTCTGTTTGGATAGATTATATGCTATAAAAACTAAAAATAAAATGTGCCAAGGTATTTTGGGGGTTTGTAGGCAAGCATGACAGAGAGAATATTAATTTCTTCTTCAAATGTGTTCATGCTAATTTTGCTTCGAAACAAAAATATATTCATTTGGGAATATTTATGTTCAAGATTTTTCTGTAATTTCCATATTAAAAAAATCTTAGTGCAGCTCCTGCTAGGCTTTAACCCCAGAAATGCCTAAAACATGAAGATGAGATAGTCTTGAAAGATGTATTGTGGCTCAGACCCTTGTGAGAGTTTACTCTCCTTGAAAGCATTTAAAAAATAGTCTGTCTGAAATTGTACTTTATTGTTGAATTTTTGCCCATGTTAACATGAGCAAGCAAAGAAAAAGAAAAAAAAGGTGCTGCTCAGCTGTTAGCACTAAGCTATTTTTAGTGGGACGTTTGAGCATTGATCTGGTGTTTTTGAAAGGAGACATTTTCACTGTGATTGATTGTGCATGTTCACATAAGCAGATTTGCCTAAAGGAAAAGTTGCTGGGATTTGGGATAAGGTGATGTTTGGAGCTGTTCCAGGCAGCTGCCAAATACTCTCAAACATCCAAAGTGGAGGTGTAGAGAAAAATGGTTGTGTGGGTGAAACTCCAGCTGTGTAAACCTACATGTTTGGTAGTGTGTGCTGGAAACATCTTGGATAGTGGGGTTTCCACCACTTTGGTTGGGAGCTTCATTCCATAAACTTCGAGATCTCCACCTTAGGTACCATAACAAAGCTCCATCCCATAAGGGAGCCAGGCTCCATTTAATAAATATGCCCATTAATACAGACAGGTACCTTAGTCTTCAGTGAAGACTGTTAGCACTTGATGAACAAGGCCTGACTTTAGAAGCTAAACTTGTTTGAACCAAAGCACAAACTATGATTTTTATGGGTTATGGGAGGGAAAGCAGCTATCTGTTGTTGATTTTCCTTTTTTAAAGGTCATCTTTAGGTGTGGGGTAAAGATCTTGTCTTCAGCCTAAAGAGAGGGGAAACTTTTTCTCTAGCTAAACTACCACAACAGAAACTAAAGGAAAACACTCCTGGACTATTTTCAACACCTTTATTCCTGGGATTCCCTGTGTTCTATTTCTTTTAATGCATAGGCGCGGGCTAATACAGGAACTCTATGACTATACTACGAAGAAAATGAATAATCTTTAGGAAAGGAAAAAATTTAACACCTTCCCTACAGAAATGAAGTAATAGCATTACGAAAGAAGACTGGTAAAAATCAAGATGAGAGAGTGTCAAATTAGTGATTGGAATATCATGGTATTAATCTGTTGGTAATGGGAATAAAGAAAAGGTGATAAACAATCAGACTCCATTCTGTTTGTCTCAATTCAGCAAAACCGAATTTTTAATTAAATCCTCCTTCTATTCACTGTTACTGGGAGAGGACTTTCTTGCTTTCTAATCACATGTGTGTATGTGTGTGTATATATTTATATATATATAAATAGTTTAGTTTGGTTCTCTGGATTTTTTTGTGGTGTTATTTGAATATTTATTAGAAAATCTATGAGTATTTTCAAATGCCAGTCTATGAAGCTTTAAGCTTGACATAGGATTGCAGTTATTTATCAATATAAGTGATTCTTGTGTTTTCATTGTTAGTGAAAAACGTTATCACTACTTTTGTCTGTTATTCTCTTATAGTTCATAGACTACATAAATAGGAACTAAGTAAAAAGAGAAATCAGAGTTTTAGGGGATTTTTAATCTGTTGAACAATAAGGTAGGACATAATACAAAATATTCTAGGTTAACTGATGCACTCTCAAACAGATGAGTTCTTTGCGCGTTCAAGGTGAGTTCTTTAACAGTATACTTGAATGGCTGTTGGAGAGAAATTCTGAAAAAATGTGTTTTGTAAACATATCAGACATATGTAGCACTTAGTAATAGCTTGAAAGGTAGCATTTTGTTTCTGAATTACAAACTTTAATATTTTCTGGTTTGTTTCAGTGATATTTCTCTGTGAATCAGCTTTGAAATCCCTATACTATAACAGGAAGAAAAGCCTTTTCTATTTTGGATTCATAAGTATGACAAATCAGCTTTGTTTTGTATGGTGCCTGTTGGTGCATTTTATCCTCAGACAAACAATCAGTTATATGTGTTGGCCCATTTGCTTTGATGGGTTAAGTAATAGTTATAAAGTCAAATAACCCTGCCACACAGTCTTTTATTTCTTTGAGAATGAAAGTTGGGAGTGCTTTCAGATAGTATTTGATGCAAAGGAGGAAAAATGGAAAGAAAATTTCTTAAGGACTGATTTTTCAAGAAAGCACAGCTGGGGGCAAAAGTGACTCGGGGAGCTATGGTTATGTATCCCTGTGGACAAAACAGATGCTCAGAGCATTGGGTATGAGTAGTGTCAAGTGACTGTATTTTACTATATATGTTTGTTGATATTTATTCAGCTTTATGGAGAAATGCATTTGTTGGTATTTGAGATTGTCTGTAATTGAAAGCTTGGATATCGTGCTATGCAGTGAAAGGAAGAGGCAAGCACAGACAAAAAAAAAAATCATTATTTTCTCCAAGTCTTAAAGTAAAAGCAGTTTGTAATTTCCCAGCGCAGCTTCAGTCATCTGGAGCTGCTCTTCTTGGTCTTGTTTAAAAACTGTCCTTTTTTTCCGTTCGCCAGGAGCACCAATAAGTATTTGGCATCCATTACAAAACATCTTTCATTAGACTGGACAAAATCAGTATGCTAAATAGGAGCCTCACAGAGCAGGAAAAATCCTTTCTATATCCTGCTGCATCCATCACTACAGAGGTGGCACTGGCATATTGTAACTTAATGTTTTGACTTTGAAATGATATAGTACAAAAAGAGTAACATATCTTCTGTCCTGAGGTCAGTTTCCGTATTAGTGATCAAAAAGGAAAATCTGAACATGAGACCTGAAAAGATTGTGGTTGCGGAGGTGCCTGAAAAAGCGACACAGCAATTACCACATGGTCATGGCTTTTCCAGAACTGAGGAGAAATTCATAGTATGTTTTTCACTATTGACTCCTGCAATCTGATTTGTAATCTTGGCAGATTAAAGAGTTCTTTTACAATATGACAGATCACATTAGGAAAATCCTTTTGGATAAGTGTTTGCAAGCTCTATTCTCACTTATGCAGGAGTGACCTGGACATGTCACTGGGAAGGAAAAGAGAATATGTTTTAACACTAGTGATTTGGATGCCACCATTGTCCACTCCCAGGCAATGTAATTTTATCTACTGTTGTAAAAGGCAGATATAGCGGCAGTTTCATGACGTTTGCTTTTATGACAGTTTAACTGCAAGCATACCTATCCATTTGTGTAGTGGTCGTATTTTAGAAATGGAAATATTAATAAATGTGTTAACTTTTGCACCTTCTACCTGACTGTGCACTCAAACGTTATACTTTTTCACCCCCTCTGGATCTCTGAAAACATTCCTCCATTTGTAAGATTGGAGTTTACAGTACCAATCATTTAAATTAGCTAAACTACTTGTGAGGCTTAGGTTATATAAAAACTTGTAGTACAGCAGAAGTGTAGAGAACAGTATTTTTTTGGCTCTCTCAGTCTTTATTGTGAACCAATAAAGGGGCTGCATACCCGAGATTGTTTAGCACTTCAATAATTTCATAGCCAAGATAAGGATGCAATTCGGTAGCTCGTTGTGTATGGAGTGCTCCTTAAAATCTGTGTATTACCACAGAGACATCCCTCAGATACTTAGCCACAGAGCTGCTCAGAATAGAAGAGTTACCAAAGTGCTTCTTGAATGCATGCTAATACCGCTGTTTCTGTATCATCCTTTAGTAGCCTGAATTTTCACAGGAATTTGACGTTGTTGTTGCTTCAGTATTAAAAGATCCCCAGGGCTTGGGTTGAGTGCTAGTCTCCTGCATGTCAACCAGTGGTCTCTGACTTCATTCCCCATAGGTAATGCCAGACTCTGATTTTTCTTTAACTCACTTTTATTTGGGTTAGCAAATTGCTTTTTTGGGTTTTTTTGTGTGTGCCTCATAAAGAACTATTTGCCATGTAGGGTTTCAGTTACAGTTTGTTTTTATTTTCCGTGTTGAAAACGATTACTTTTTTTTTTCTTAATTGGATAAACAAGTTATTATTAGACTTTCCCTTTTCAGAATTGGAAAATGCCCAGAAAGGCTTTAGCTCACACTTTCCAAACAAAAATTTACTTCTAAATTGAGACCAAACATGGAAGAATGTAGAATGTTAGGTGAATAATTTGTGTAGTTATGAGCAGATGGAAACAAAGTAAAATGAAAAAAAAATAGTCTTGACAAATAACTGTCTGATTCTTACAATGTTTAAGTTGGTGGTTTTAAATTGTCCATGAACTATGCAAGTAAGTTGGTGGGAAGAGACTGAGGAAAGCAAGCCTACGATCAGTAGCTTTAAATTAGCTTGTACCAAAGGGTTCTTCTGTAAAATTTTCAGGGAGTTTTCAATCAGAAAGGATTCAAAGCTATTGATGTAAGAGTTTAATAATGTCCCATTTCATTTTTTCATAGTTCTAGCAGTTCAAAGGGTTAAAAAGTTTGGATTTATGACATTTACTGTTTTAAAATAGTCATTTGACAAAGATACATTACAGTGATGTCTGTGATTCACTGTGATATCTTTGTGGGGAGATAATAATTTCATGTTTTCAGTGGAAGCAAATAGATTGTGCTTGGAGCATAGATGTTGTCCCAGTGATCACAAACTGTCCTGACAATGTTATGTCTAACTCTCATTCTTGCATCTTTAGTCTATAAAACCTCTCTAAATTAAGCTGTAGAGATGAGATCTGCGTGACCTTAAAAAGCTGGAAATAGTAAAATTAGTGCTTCCAACTGTTGAAAAACTTCTCTCCTAAAACACTGGATGACAACAGCGTCTGCTGGCACAAGTAAACAGTGAAGAATGGCACTAAATTCCACACCTGTGCTGTTACACTCAATATCTTTTTTATGGGCAAAGATGAAAAACACCTTAAATCTGAAGGCAAGAAGTTGTTGTTGTTATTATACATCCAGGAATCATTACTTGTTCAGATCTAATAATTACAGGAAAAGAAAGAATGCTTCTGTACAGGGGCACATCTCAACAAATAACAATACAGTTAAAGTCATTGAACATACAAAGTGTCTGCCTCTTTATCCTGCTGTAATGCTCACCCTTCCCCTGCTCCTCTGGGTCTTAAGGTGGGTTCATTCTGCTAGTGGGTATGTGGAGGTGTTTCAGTAGTTGTCAGCATCTAAAGGACTTCAGATGCTGACAGGAGAAATATGATGTTTATGTTGATAGTTTCTTCTTCTTCACTCTAGGATCCACTTGGGGTCATTTTTATGTTTGCTAACAAGCTTTTAAACTTGTCTCTTTCTTCATTGGTCTGCAGCTCCTCGTTACATCTGAATTTACAATACGTGGTACCTTACATACATGTTAGATACTGTTTCTTTGTTCTGTTTATTACCTCTAAAACCAGTTTTGTCCAGCCTCAAGTCTGCAGTTCTTTAATTAAGTGACCATGGGTGAGCTGTCCACAGTGCCTCCAAGCATCAATTCTGTACCCTATCTCTTTCTGTCCCGTGTTCATACTCCACTCCATTCTGTGTCTCCACTTCTCAAGTCCTCTGCTATCATACCAGGCCTGTATTTTTCTACACTACATCATTGTGTTAGAATTGTAAAATAATGATGGTACCATGCAAAGATAAACAAAAGTAAAAACAAATTAGCCACAGACATCTGGGCAGTTGGAAAAATTGTTGTTACAACTAAATCAAGTTTAATTGTAGGCTAAAACAAAGTTGCAGGCAGGTCAAGAAAAGTTCAGACAAAGCAAGCCTGAAAAGCCTAGATTCATTGGGGTTTGCAAGCCACCCTACAAGGCTTACGGCCAGTCACTAGTGATGGCAATATGGTATTACAGGGCTACAGCGTAACAGTGCTGCAACGACCAACAATGAACTCTGGTAATACATTAGCTGTCACGTTACCACCATCTGTTAAATACAGAGATCTGGGTCTGATGCCCAGCTCAGAAAGTTCCTAGGGTGCTTGTCAGCTGAATCTGAGGGTGCAAACCTGGAGATGCCTCACAAAATACCAGTATTTTGTATTTTGTTTTTCTCAGTCTCTCGCGCTGCCTGCTCTCAGAGGAGACTCCAGGCTTGATTAACCTTCTGCTCTGACCCAGTATTTATATTCAGCTTTTGGTCCTGCCTCTTAGCCGGAAGCTACTGCCTCTCTAGCAGAGACAGCAGATGTAGGAATGTGTGTCCATACTGAGATGCAATTCAGTATCTTAAGTTTAACCTGTTGCTGAAAGTGGCTTTGATGAGAGAGATGGTGGACTATAAACTTGTGTGGATGAAATGCAGGTACCTCTTCTCATCTGGGCCAAAAGAGTAAGACAGGTAGCTGTGGGCAGAAACATCATCTCTGCTGTCTTGCCTTGGAGGTTTGACTAATGAGATAGGCAGCATGGTTATGAATTTCTGATAAGGTGTAGTGGGAGGCACTAAGAGTTAGCAGGAGAAGCCGACGTCACTGTTGCTTGCCTTCAGCATGTTAAAATTGAGTCAAATATATCAGTCATGAGAGTGAGTTAGTCATGAACTCTGAGAATGGAAAGTAATTTGGGATGCATCCTTCACATTTTCAGGCTTTTCTGTATCCATGTGAAATTTGCTTTTAAAAATAGTGAGGTTCAGATAAATTTGGCCTGTAGTAACACACCAGTTTTGTAAGGCATGTTAGTGCTTGGAGAATTGACAAAACTCTGGCATTTAAGCTCATATTTTTGAGCACTGAGTACTGCAAGGAACTCAGCACTAATACATGCCCTTTGTCCTTGCATAGCGTTTATATCTTTCTGTGATCGTTGCTGTCATCCCTGCTGCAGTCATTTTTTTAAATAAACTTTTGAAGCCCACTAACATACGTCAGTTCTAAAGACTGATCAGTACTAGTCGCTGAAAACAAACCAGTACATTGTGGTTACAATTATTTGAAAATTGTTCTTAAAAGCCCTGGACTCCAGAAATCCATGGCCATACCCTATAGGAGTCTTAATTTTTGTCTGAATTTTGGACTGAAATGTTTATTACGTTTGGTCTGTTAGTAGATGAGAGTGAAAGAAAAGAATGTTGTTATAGCAGAATAAAGGGTTGCATAGTGCATACTGCAGCTACACAAGTACTTCCTACCTTCTCTGTCTGAACAGACCGCTTTAATCTGTAATATGTTGGAGGGAGGAGACATGAACCTTCTAAGTATTCGCAACATTTTTATTTGTTCATGGCTGTTCATATGTTTGCTCATTTTACACATTAAACCAATCAGAGTTGTAGTAACCTTTAGTAACTCTTTCCAAACTCTATTCTATCTTCGTATTTTCTGTCTTACAGTTAGCATCATGATATCAACTACAAGACATTTATTTTCTATAATAGCTCCTTTGTTCAATCACACCTCAACAAAGAATATAGTATTTCAGTAACGCTGATAGTCAAAGCTGGGAAACCTCAGGGGAATTTTCACAAGTAGGAGGCAATTGTTGAAATATGATATTCTAATAGGAGTCTGCTGATCTTACATTGCAGAACGATTTGTAATCAAACTCATAGAAATATTTCAGTGATATTTGGTGTGATTTCCTCCTATGAAGTCACTTCAAAGACACGCAAGCCACTTATGATCTATTTTTTTTGTAGGTCACATACTTTATTTATTCCAGTTTTGTGCTACTGATTTAAGCCTTCTAAATTCAGCAACCAAATATGACAAGCTTTAATATATTCCAAATATTTTTCCACTATGTTTTAAAGTGACCCACGTCTGTCAATACATGTAATCTTTCCCACACGGTTGTGCTTCATTAGCTCTGCTACAAGCTAAGCATCCATTTAGTAAATGATATTGTCAGATCCTATTAGCAACAGTTCAGTTTATACTTGATGTGGACTTTGCTTTTTGCAAATGTGGTGAAGTGTACCTTCTGTTAAAATCCAGGTAGCACATTAGTGAGTATGTTGGTCAGCAGGGTTAATGATGTTCCTGGTACAATTACAGCTTTCTGTGAACTATTTCACTGGGCCTTGCTTACATCTTCCTATTTCTTTTTTTCATACCTAAATTCTAGATGCGCTCTCTACTGCTGATAATTCTCATCAGCACAGTCACTAAAAATAAACTTGTTATTGATGTTGAAGCGTAGAAATGTTGGTTTCTCAGAAGTTACTGTCTTAGCCTGTTTTTTCTGAAGAACATCAGTAGAGTCCTTCCTTGTGACTTGCAATGGGCAGATGGTGACATTCTGAGACCTCTGAAAGAATACTTTTTAATGTTTTCTGGCTTTGTTGGGAAATAAAATTGTGGCTTCCTTTTCTGAAAGGGAGGTGTTTGCAGCAGTTCCTTGCCTATAGCAGAAAAGCTTGGACAAATTAGTGTATCTCAGACTCTTGTAACTTCATTGCTCACTTCCTCTTCTCATTGGCCTTGATCAGAATACAGCTGCTGTGACTGTGTTGTGAAGGGCAGGGAGGATGTGTATGTGTTTGTGTGTGCACATGGGAGGGAGATATGGGGCATAGGGAGGAACTGGGATAGCACGTGTGCAATCCACCAACCTGGAGTGCGCCTGCTGCATTGGGCAATGCAAACACAGGATAATGCAGTCCCTTTAGTCATCCTTGAGTCTCCTCTTGCTCCTTCCCAGTGCTTGTGTTCTTGAATAATTTCTAAATGTATAAGCATTTTTGAGTATATGAAAGCTGTGTCTTGCTCAAGGCCCACTCAGAAATAGGTTTATTTCTTCTTTCAGTGTTTGTCTTGAGGCATAGCTAATGGCTGACAGCTGACGAGCAATATCTTTTGCTCCGTGTAGTCCTGAGTTCTACCACTTCTTGAGAAGTAGCTCAGCAATCCATCCTTCCTCAAACCTACCAGCCCTACTCCCTTTCAGCTGTCACCTCAGCTCACATCTGACTTTATCTGGCTGGTGGAGAACCCTGTGTGAAACTCCATAGTTTCTCCTCACAACTTGGGCAAGAAAGCAAACCAAATGTTGTGGGTCTTTTTCCCAGATTCTAGGAATCTGAGCAGGGTTTTCTGGATGACTTGGAAGTCTTTGACAGCAAAGTGGGGTCTGCATGCTGTCTAAATAGATTGTCAAGGAAAATATTCAGAAACTGGCAAGACACTGAAGCAGCAGGCTCCCTCCCTCCCCCCCAACCCCCCATTATATCTGACAGCGTGATCTTAATGTTAACCCACAGGATAGGGTTGGCATGAAAAAAGATTCCTTTTACTGAGACAGCTTCCAAACTGCCAGCATCCCATCACTTGTTTACATGACTCCCAAAAGGAATCCAGGAAAGAGCCTTGCAGTCAGCATCTTGGCCCACAACAGCCCTCTCCCCCATTGATTTAGAAAGATCAGGGTAAAAAAACAATTTTATTTTCCAGGAAGGTGAAATGAAAGCAGCACAAAGGAATCAGATATCTGGAAACGAAAATAATTATTTCATTTGAAAAGACATCCAGTATCGTGGCCGTTAGGCATAGTCTAGGCATGCACTGTGTAAGAAAAAAAGATATATGGATCAGAAATACACGCACAAAACACAGTTCAGGAGTACAAAATAAATCTTGTTGGAGAAATATGCATCAGCAGATTTGTATTAGTAGCATAAGACTGCAGTTTTGCTATGCTGCCTAAATCCTGGTAATAACCTTTGTGGAATATTACTCCCATGCTAACGTTTATTTTGTATTTTCTAACTACTTGACATTGTTGAATTTCCTCAGTCAATTAGTTACGTCTTACTAAAAACAAGAGAAAGAATTCACGCATTTCTGGTTTGTGCTCACATGCTGCTATGTATTTTTAATTTATATAAACATGTTAAACAGTGTGTTAAAGCATAGGAATCACAGCAAGTCAGAGCACTGCCATGTAAAAATGAAGAGTGCTTGAGAGATTTTCCTGGTGTGCCTGTGACCTAACGGAGCATTCCTTCCATGTGGGAAAATGCAATGTCAGGAAAGTAAACAAATGTTTAGACTGTGATCCTGGAGTGCAATCCTGTTGCACAGGTGAAGCTCAGTGGTTTCAGAACAGAATGTGTGATCCCATCAAACACATGGAAGACATTGCTAACAGTGGCCTGTGATTCCTGGGTTGTTTCGACCAGAATACACTAGCTTTAATTAGTGCTACATTAGTCTGTGAAGTGGATGAGTATTATAGGCAGATAGATCGGATAGTTCCCTAAATTTTTTATTGTAATCCAAGCTCGACCAAAACTTCTGATTACAGATCTAGTTTCAGTGCTTTTACCCCTCTGTGTCTTCCGTGGTTCCCCTCTCTCATTGCCTGTATGTTGGAGGATATTTTACTACCATCTATCTGTAATCAACAGCAATGTGAAATCTTTAGCAAATGTTAAGGTGTTCCTGGTTCATCTCCATTTCAGGTCATAAATTCTTGGGGTTTTTTTTTGTTTTTTTCTGCCTTTGTTCACCTACCCCACCCTTTCCTGCAGCAGGAGGAGCCGAGAGAGGGGGTTAAGCTCTGTTTTTTCCAGTTAGAGCAATGCTGTTCCTGCATTGTGAGCAGCATGGTTATGATGAAAGACTGCTTTAGAAGAGGCAGGCTTTAGGAGGGTGTCCAAAGGACCATCAACTTCAGAAATGTGTTTCCAGTTCAAACTTCTCAACGGAAAGTATGTCTCCTGTTCTTATGGGCTTTTTCATGTCTGTATAGGTAGTGTGAGAACCCCTGGTCATGAAATAAGTCATCCCATGCACAGGAAACTTCACCACGGTGTACCCAGCACATTTCTTGTGAAGAGGGTAAAGGTTAATTTAGGGTAAAGACCATTCGTAAGGTGTTTCAGTTTCTGTTGGTAAAACAACAGAGGAGGCTGAGAGAGTTGGACTGCTCTGTAGCAAGACTTACAATTTTCCATGGCATTGTGCTGTACTCAACATGATAAAAGCTGTTCCGCAAAGTGGAACAGAGCTGTGCTTTTTCCTTTTTAGTTAGCAAATGTGTGTGTTACAAATGCTTACTTCCATCTGTGGGTGTGCATATTTTTGTGCTTATAGAAGGAGTACTGAAGCATTGTGATGACAAGTGAAATTAAAACAATATCATTAAATTAAGAATGTTAATTTTATTTCAGTTGTGAATATGGACAAATAGTCTTAATTTGCACCAAGAACTAACTGGCCTAAATTGCAGTTTTCTATTAAAAGTACTCAAATATATTAAAGAGATAAAATTAGGTTTTTAGATTAATTGAGTTTGACGAAGTTCATAGCAGGGAAGGATCAAGAAAAAAGTTTGTGACTTACAGATTTGTCTGTAACTGAGTGGGAGAGGGTGGAAGGGGAAAGCAAAGAGAAAGCAAGCTACTTTCTGCTGCTGAAATGGCCTTTTATCTAAATATTACTGAAAGATTGCATTTGGGGATTTCCAGGCTGCACAGATACATTCGTTATATCTTGTGGTAGTTTATTTCATTTTATTGTGGAAGACTTTCCCCTGCTCTTGCTGAGGTCACCCACTTGCTCATAATTCTGAAGAAGGCTTCAGAGAGTGACAAGACGACTTTTCAGGGAAAACTTATTATTTTGTCCTTGGTAATTAAGATTCTGGTCAGTGGGAGAGGGGGACATTGAACCAGCTTGTGAGGGGAACCTAGACTTAAAGGGCAGATCGAGAGGGGGAAATACAGCTTCTTTATGGAGCTTATGGACTAGCACCTGCCAAGCGTGTTCTTGGTGGGGAAGTAATTTCAGTTGGAGGAAAAGGTCCATAATGGATGCTGGCACCACTTACTTTCTTTTGTCTTCCCAAGAGGTATGGTAAGTGGGATTTCCTAGATCACGGGGTAACTAAAGGGGAATGAAACTCTTTTGTCAGCCAATGGATCTGCAGCAGGTGTAGTCTGTGCTGTAACCCCTACGAGTTTGGTTGGAAGAAAGAATCTGACTCAAGGTGTCAAGCTCATGGCTCTGAGTTTTGCCATTGTGATCTGTGTGAGATTCAGGACATTCATTAAATGAGACAGAAGAGTGAAGTACAGAAGAGTGAGACTTTAAAAAAAATAGCTCTTAGTGTTGGCCTCCACAGGTTTTCGCTGGGAGCCGCTGTCCTTCAAGTTTATGTTCTGCTCTTGGGTGGCCTCTGCACCCATGAGTGTTAGGGTTGATCCAGAATTTCACCTCATATCCTGAAGCATGGTCCTTAAAGTTCCTTGTGTCTTCTTTGAAACAGCTGTTGGAGATGGGATGCTGGAATTGCTGAAAGATTGGTCTTGAGCCAGCACGGCAAATCTTGTTTCACTACCACGGTTTTCTATGGTTGGAGGTAAAAAAAAAAAAAAAAAGAAAAAGTCTGTATGCTAGTTATACTAGGGGTGGTGCTCTTACATGGAAGGCAACATAGTCATAACTGACCGTAGCCTGGTATTTCATCCTTTTTGTTATTTTGTCCATGATGATACAGTTAATGGGATGTTAGTTGGAAACCTGGCCATGTTGCAGGTCCAAAATCTGTCTGCAATGTTAGTAAGGGCAAAGCCAAAGGCTATGTGTAGGTGCATGTGCCTTCTTCAAGATGGGGTTTGCCTGGACTTGAATTACATCAGCCTTTGGGATTGCTCCTCCAGGAGTGGTACCAGTCTTTTGTACTGTCTAAGGAAACTATTTGGTGTGTTAATGCTACCTTTAATTGATTTCTGTCAAAAACATGATCATAAAGTTGTAATGATTGAAATGGTTGTAATTCAAGAGAGTGATCAGAGCACCTGTCGTTTGGGTCTGTCAGGCTATGCTGTGAAAAGAGGGAAGTCATCCCTGCCTGAGCTAGCACAATTGTGGGAGAGATCCAGTTTACCCAACTGCAGCATCAGGTCTAAGCTAGTCATCTAAATTCTTTCTATAATTAGAGAGAGAGAGAGGTATCTTCATGGGGTGATTCATCCCACCGACCTTGGAAAATGGTGACTCATTCTCTGGAACTGCCTATGTCTCACCATTGACTATATAGAGAACCTGGGCAGTGAGTTGAGATCGCGTACTTGCCTCCTATGCAGTTTAGGTGAGATAAAACCCTTTCCATAAGTGATAAGAGCTCATACCTATGTTCTTAAAGCAGTCTTGGGTAATTGGTAGGACTGGCAATTAAATCAAAAAGCTCAAGCTGGACTTTCCCATCTCTTGTATTGTAGTGTGGCATACATGGGAGGTCTTAAAAGGCATATCCTATTAATGCAATTGTACTTGAATGAGATGGGACCACTAGCAAATACAAACCTTCAGTTAACATGTAGATTTAAAAATAAGTCACTTTTCCTGTATGCTTATTGCTAGGTGTTCATAGAAGCCTACCTCACACAGTAATTTCAACCAATGGAGAAAGAGCCCTGCATCCTGATCTTTTGAACTTCTGTGTTTTGATACAGGATCTTTTCTCCTTACAGTGGCAGTTAAAACTCTTCCAAACAGCAAAACTGTGAAAGTTTAACTATAGAAAAGCAAGCATAGTAACAAACGCTGTCTCATACTAAACATATCATATACATTCCTTTTTCTTAATAGTGCCAGTCCTTTCAGTAAACACATTTATATGTTTCTTACAACTATTCTGCCCACTCAGTAAATGCTGACCTGAAGTCAGTCCTTTCCAACATAAGCTTATTTCTTTGTGCTCCTGCTCTAACTGGCTATTGCTATGACTAGTGCTGGGTGAGGTCCAGCAGAGTATCATACTCTTTTCCTAGTTTCAGTAAACTTTAGTGTGAGAGCTAGTAATGAGAAGTTAAATTTACAGTTAATCTGGGAATGGTACCTGCCTGTTGGTTGTGATTTGTGCTGTGTAAAAAGATTGGTTATCTATGCTGATTATTTTGTTAATTTTTTAGATGTGGACTTAACTGATGTTATGGTATGCAAAATCCCTCCACACATGAGGAAAAGAGCCCTCTGTAAGTATGATCAGTGTCAGTATGTTAAAAGTGTATCATTAGGTGAGAAATTAATATTGCAATTTAAATGAATAGTTGAGAACTTAGAGAGATACTTGGATAATTATTACACTGAGTAATATTTAAATAGAAATATTTTCAAAACAAAGAAAATACCTGTCCCTATTTTAACTTCTCAAGGATTGACCCTTTTTAAGGATGTCAGCAACTACAGAGATTTTAGATGAAAAACAGCTGGACCCTTTAACCTAACTGCTGTCTGACCTGTACGTATGTGAACATGTTAGTTATTCTCTAATAATGTATTTGTAGGATTTGGGGGAAGGGGGTATGGCATCCTGTCTAAATCTCTGCAAGCACATTTTGTAGGAGTTCTGTTTCATTAGGCATTAGGTTTAATGGACTTACAAACCATTAAACGTCACATTACATAAAGAACAAACCAAGAAAAACCTATTGCTGAAAGAAGGGGAAAAAAACAGAATGGAAAGACTTTGAAACTGGCAGAGAATTTTGATGGAAGTTTTATTTGACCAAATCTTAGGACATTTAGTACTATTTGAGAAATACTGGTGCTTCACTAGCGACTTAACCACTTAAACATTAAAAGAATAAAAAGGAAGGGAAGAAAAAAAAGCTGTTTTACTGTAAGTGATCAAACTTTGGAAGAACCAGGTTAGCCGAAGAGGTTATGGCCAGAGAGGTCAATTCTTGTCCAAAATCAACTGGAAACAGTCCTGCGCAACTTGCTCTAGGTGACCCTGCTTTTGAGCAGGGGGATCGGATTAGATGAACTCCAGAGATCCCTTCCAACCTCAACTATTCTGTGATTCTGTATGAACTGGAAAACTGCCTGCTCTAATTTTTGGCTCTCATAAATTCTATCTGTAAACAGGGTGTTGTTTTATATGCTGTCACTAAGTTTCAAGGGATAGGATGTTCAGAGCTCTCAAATTCTGCTTCTTCTGCTCAGGCATTCCCTTTTTTCCTGTTTGGAATTGGCTTATGACATTACATTGTATAAACCTGAGTTGAATCACTGAGACAAATTATTAGTTCTAAGTGGCAACAGACTGGCCCATCTGGTGGAAATGGCTCAAATTCCTTCCTCCCTAGAATGAGCTCTCCATTTAAAATCTCATTCCTAAGCTCATGTAGATGGCCAGGATTGTGTTTAATTCAGTTGTCATAGATGCTTAACTTGCATCTGAATTTTAGATGTCCAGTGAACCAGTGCTAGTTTAGAAGATGCTTGAGTTCCCTGTGGAGAGAGGGAGATTCTTTTGAAATCCTCCAGAGGGAGATGCTGACTAGTTAAATTCAGAGACTTAAGTTAGGCGGTGGAATGTTCCTTTGAAGGCCTTCAGACAGTTTTAAAATGCCTATTTAAAACACAAATAAAACCTAGGTGCTTTATTTAATTAGAACACATCTTGCCCATTGTTAGGTCCGTCAACCTAAAAGGAAAAAAAATATGCTCCCATTATGCAGCATGGTTCAAATGTTTTGTAAAATGAATGAGGAGCTGCTGTAAAGGTATTAGTCACCGTATTACTGGCTTCCAGTTTTATCAGATTTTACTCCTAATCGCACTTCCTAAATGAATGGAGTTTGTCATAATAGTATGAAATGAATACAAAAGTTCAATAACTGCAGTGCTAATGTGGCTGACAGAAGGAACATTCAAATTTATCAGCCAAACCAAAAGCACCACATTTAACTACGTAACCAAATTTTCTGTAGGCTGTGTGTTTCTTTCCTACCGTAATGTTTCACTTCATAGGCATTGTGAGGGGAAGAACAACTGTCGTGGATGTCTGT
Organism: Fratercula arctica; assembly: GCA_947846985.1. Taxonomy (NCBI): domain Eukaryota; kingdom Metazoa; phylum Chordata; class Aves; order Charadriiformes; family Alcidae; genus Fratercula; species Fratercula arctica. The sequence goes on from CANTUZ010000001.1 coordinate 71,135,720, forward strand.
AGACCAATAAAGTGTAGGGTGGAGGAAAAGCACAGACGCTGCCATGTGCCACAGCAGCAGGCATCCCCTTTTCCTTTTTTTTTAACAACATCCAGAATTTCAGCCTTGCTCTGGCCCAGTGGGTTTTATTTACAGTTTTCAATATCCCTTTCTGATGGCAGTAGAGCCTGGAATGACACAGTGTGCTGACACTAACAACATTTCTTGCCCTTTTGTTCTGCATTCTGCCGACCCGTTGTCCCTTTGTCCTTATCCCTTGTCCTACCTCTGCAGACAGAGGCCCCATCTGACAAATTTACTTGTGCTCCCCAGGGATTATGAAAACCAGGAAACTTCATTAAGGTTGGTTTAATAACTTAGACAAAGGAGAAGAGCAGCTGGTCTGTTAACGAGTCTCTCTCAACCCCTATTCTCTGACAGAAGAGCCTTTCTTGCATGTGGTACAGTCTTCAACAATTTGCAGTAAAATGCTACAGATGTACATGCAAATTGAGTTACTGTGCATTGGATCTGCTTTAGGCGTTTTATTTGAATGACTGGAGGCAGTTTTATGACAGTAGGTTTGCTGCTGTTAAAAAGAACAGTAGCGGATAGCGACCTGAAATTTTGATGTATGTTTTTGCTCTCTGTATTGTTTAGCGTGGTAATGTTAGAGGAATAGCAATTGGAGACAACCTGCTGCATTCTGCTCCTCTGTAAGACAAACATCAGTAAAGCCAAGCAGCAAGAAAAGAAGGGTCCTTCATGACAAAATGACAGCAAGAGAACACAGTCCACGCCATGGTGCAAAATCCCGCACCGTGCAACGGGCCTCCACCATTGATGTCACCTCTGACATGCTAGGCCTTTCTCTAGCAGGTATGTACCTTCATGTAAGCTGTTGCTACTTTCAGAATCTACCTCGCACTAATATTGATTTTTTTCTTTTAATTGCTAGAAGATGTATATGTGTCTGGTTACCTGGAGGGAATGAGATAAAGCAATTACACTAAAGAATTAAAAAATTTTAAACTTACAATTTTTAACATAGACAAAACATTAAAATTGGAGAGGGAAGAAAAAAATTAAACTAGAGTTTGTGCAGTTATGTTTATCAGTCAAAAGTAAGAAGCAGGGGGAGAAAACAACAAAAGAATGTCAAGGTCCAGGAAGAGTCTTGGCAACCTCCTTAATTGACATTGTATAAAATTTTCAAGAGGGTTCAGGGAGCTGAGAATTATCTCTCTCATCTTTAATGGTGAGTAAATTGGGATTGTAACCCGCGGAGGCTTTTCTTTGATTAGTGAGAGAGACAGGTACTTTCAAACTTCTCCCTATTCGCTGATCACAGAGGAGATATATCTAATTTAGTAATTTGGAGTTAATAGTGGCTCAGACACTAAGTGGATTTAATCCTGTTGTTTTCTACTGAGATTTGGCATTTTATATTCCCATATTCCATATAATCTTGCATAGTCTTACATATTTTAATGTGTTTATACGACAAGATCATCTCAGGTTTTTCAAATCATTTTTAGATACCAAATATAAGCTAATGAATCTTTTAAATACCAGTCATAACTCCTTAAATTAAAATTATTTTTTTTTCTATAAAATTTAATTTCTTTCGCTGTATGACTGCAACTTCAGGAAAGGATTCATGTGACAGCAATGTTTGGCTAATCTTGTGTTAATTTTTCTGATTTACAGGAAACATTCAGGATCCAGATGAGCCTATTTTAGAGTTCAGTTTAGGTAGGCTTGGTGATTTTTATACTAATTTTGGTGATACATGCTCTTGAGTTATGTGTGTGATTTTTTAATTGTTGATTTTGAAATGCCTTTCATATAGTAAGGATTGAAACTTTGCTTCAGTTTTCATGGAGATGTGGTAAAGTTTTCTTGATGCTTGTACAGTATCTTTTGATAAGCAGACAGCAGTTTGATTTTGTTATGTTTTTAAAAGTCTGTAATTAAAACATCTGTCCCATAAAATTTTAAATGTCTGCTACGGGAGTGTTATTGTTAAATGTTTATTTTGTTTATGTGAAGATACAGTGAAACTGTCTTCAGTCTCATATATCAGCAGTTCAGGTCTTCAAGCAAACTGAAGGTTTGCTGAAAACACCATTTTAGGACAGAATATTTTCTAAGTTACCAACTATTATACATACCTTCTTTCCTGTGGTCTTTGCTGTCAAGTGATAATATGAGATGCAGAAGTGACCTAATTTCTGAGATGTTAAATTTGGTCAAGAAGCTTGTGCATTGACTCACCTCACTTGAACAATAAGTGAAAAATATTTTCTTTGTGAAAATTCAGTCCACATTTTCAACTGCAGCATGGTTTTCTCGTCTTAATAGCGGACTAATGTTTGGAAGGGTATGCTCTTAACAGCATGTTTGAAATGAAAAATCAGAAAATTTTATCAGATGTATATAATTCTGTTATGAATAATAATCTTAACAAGAACTCCTCAAAGCTGAATAAGATGCTTTAAATATGTTCAGATAAATTAAAAATACCTAGAAGTGCAAAGCTATTTAGTGTACATTTAAACATTTTGCTTGCCCAGGTAAATTTCAGAATTAACTTTCTGCATCTAGCTGAAGCAGAGTCAGGCAACACTGGAGTTACCTGTATCTTGCTAGGTAGAATTTGGCTATGAAGTTTAATGTAATTGTGTAGAGTCACTCACTGAAATTTTTGGTAGTTGTTTCCCACTCACCATAGTCCCTTCCCAGCAGTTAAACTCACAATGACGTTTTAGAGGAAGTAAATTGCTGTTCTTTTACAATTACAAGCTAGTTCTCCTCATAGTAGTGCTGCTTGGTCAACGTTCAAGCACTTCTATTGGTTCTCCATGGCAAAATGCCATTTGGTAATGGGCTTAATGGAGCGTGACTTCAAATCAAATGCAGCCACGCTCATGAGATTCCCAGAGGAAAACCTATGCATGTACACTGTTCTAATGAGCAGTGCCAAGGGAGTAGATAGGCAGGTGTTTGTAGTGAATAAGTTTAAATTACAGCTCTACAGCTTGGAGCCAGACAGATCTGATTGCACGTTTACTGTTTGCATGCACAAAGGTGAGTGATATCTGCCTCTATAGTGTGGTGGTAGAATGAATATTAGGCCCTTCATGGCTTTATTGCTCGGGTTATGTAATATGCTTTTATAAAAATGTAGTCTTACAGCAATATGAAAAAGATCCTGAATCTAATTTTCTTTATCTATTGCATACCTAAAGCTTGCAGTGAGCTGCTAACTCCATCGCTAGATCGAAAACCAAATAGTTTTGTAGCAGTGAGTGTAACTACACCTCCTCAGGCATTCTGGACGAAGCATGCACAGACAGAAATTATTGAGGTAAGAGGTACTCCTGGGTTAGATTTAAAATGGAAGCTAACTCAGGAAGCATTTCTTCCTAACAAATATCACCTTGCATTAATTTTTGCCTTTTTTGTTTATGATTATAGGGAACAAGTAATCCTATCTTTCTAAGCAGCATTGCCTTTTTCCAAGACTCTCTTATCAATCAAATGACACAAATCAGACTCTCCGTGTATGACGTCAAAGATAGATCTCAGGGAACAGTAAGTTTTCTTTATTCTGTTGCCTGCCCAGTCAGTGTGGAGCAAGGAGATAAAACTAGTAACTTCTGTGGAAGAAAGCAAAGATGTAGCAGTGTTGATCCTAGAGAAGGCAAGATGGGTAGGGGAAGGAAGGACAAATGCCATGAGATGGACTCAGCACAGTGGGGAGCATTGCCAGTTTTCTCAAATAAGGCTTGTCTGCAACAAGTTTGGGAACTGCTGACTTAAATCAAGAGGTCCTGTCACTTGTTCTCTTGTGCTGTGGACCTCTTTACTGAACTAGATAACGAATGGGATCCAATACCCCTAACTGAGTCCTCTAACCTGTGCCAAAATGTTGGGTCCATTGGGTCCATAATGAAACAGTTCTTTTCAACAGAGCTGCTAAGTTCCAGAAATCGCATTGCCCTGACACCTTCGTGATTTTGTTCAGGGGTGAGATTTGTTCCTTTACTGAAAAAAGTTTAAGTGCCAGCCCTTCCGTATAACTATTTGGATCTGTGGGCAGCTCAGGCCATTTATTCTCATACTGTTGCCCAGAATACTGTTTCAGGCCCCACATGCCTGCTTTTCGATGGCTTCCTCAGGGGCAGTAGAACTCTCCCTCTCTGTACAGTGCTTCATGAGGAGGCTCTAGGGAAAAAGGAATATCTCTGGAGGGGGTAAGTTTTTCAGGAGGAGCCAAGTTTTGGTCAGGGAGGAACTATGAAATGTTGACCTAGTCAGTCTGGGCCCCGTTCAGTCATTGCTTTCAGTGTTCTGTATTGCTAGGCCTAAGCTTGTATATATTGAGGTGCCTCCACTCAAATCCTAGAGAAAGCAAAATGCTTATTGTCCTCCAGTAGGAAAAAGATTTTTGATAAATTACCAAATTTGTTAAATTTTAAAGGGTTTTTAATTAGTTATGTGTAGGCATTTGTAATTATATTTTTGTTCTCGGGCTTCTGTGCATGATAACTGTATTTTGGGCTTAAGTGCTGTGGACAAAGCCTTTGTTTATTCTAACGGTGAATAATTACAATTCTGGTACTCATCTTCTTTCAGATGTATTTGTTGGGTTCTGGGATGTTCACTGTGAAAGAACTTCTTCAGGACAAGAATCACAGGTTGCACTTAACACTAAGGTTTGTAATATTCTTTTCCATTTAGGAATTAATTCTCAATTCTTGAAAGCATGCTTAAGATGCAATGAAAACTGCCAGTGAGATGTGATGAAAACCTTTTGTTTGGTTGGTTGGTTTTCTAGGTTTCCTAGGTAGGTTGGTTTCCAGGCCACTGTTAATGAAAAAAAAATACTTTATATTGTGTGATAACTAAAACATGTAGAACAAGACCTTTCCAAAGTGATGAATAATATTAGACATTGGTTCTAGTTCTACAAGTCAAGAAAGTATTGTCAAGACCCATTTCATTTTTGTGCATTTAATCCTTTCATCACCTCAGCGTATCTGTCTGTGGAGTGGCAAAATAGAGTATTTTTAACTGTGCTGATGTATAAAGAGCCTGTGATGAGGAAAATGAAACCCATTGAAACAGACAATTGTCTTAGCTATTTGGAATACCTTGGCTTAGATAAACTGAGGCTCTATTTACTATTTCAACACCTATCTGTTGCTAAATTGTGCATTTGTTGCTAAATAGTGTATTTATCAATATAATGCACTAGGAATAGGAGGAGTCACAGCAACATTGATTGATGTAATTTTCTAGTTTAATTCATATTAGAAACTTTCATGGAAGGAACGTGACTCTGAAGGGAATGAAAAAGAGAGTGTGAGTCTAATGCCAGTCCTGAAGGTAGTAGTTCTAATCATAGGAATCAAATCGCTCTCTTGAACACCAGTGTGAGACAAAGTTAGGTAGAGGGTTGGGGAAGAATGAAGAAAGCAAAGTGCGATGAAGGAAAGACAGCTCTGATATGTAAATGCACATTGTAGTAGTATGTGTTGAAAGTAGGACAGGTGTCCCTGTCGGAGAAGGCAAGGGAGAGTCAGGTGAAGGAGTAAGCATAATCAGAGAGACTGAGGAACATGGTGTTGGTAGTATCAGCATAATCAGCACTGGAAACAGTGACTGTGGTAAACCTGCAGCAATTTCTTAGTGCAGACACAACTAATAAAACATGGGCAAAGCTTTTCACGCTAAGAGAAGAGATGGGTAAGGTTTTCGGCTTTTCCACAATGTCTTGTAAAGAAAAAAATTACGTGATTTAACAGTGGGGAGCAGATAAGGGAAATGAGTCAGAAAAGGCACCAAATGATTGACACTGGTGGTGGGTAAAGTAGTATAATTTATCACAGATGTGAAGATGAGGGTGTTTTGAGGGAGATAAAGAAGAAGAGGAATGTGATGGCAGGAGTTTCGTCGTTCTGTGTTAGGCATGGTTATTCTGTTAGGTGTATTCTTTCATGACTTTCATTACTTGAAAATGGACTTTATTAAACTCTCTTGTTTTGATATCAGATATATTCTGGTTATCAATGTGTGTGAATACATACATGTCTTCTCATTGTCATGTAACCTGTCAGATGTGTAACCTGGATGCTGAGTACTGTCTGTAAACATGCTGCATGATTTGGGGACTTGAACCTTTTCTTGTAGTCATCTTGTGTGCTTATTTCTTTTGCCTCCCCAGTATTGTCTGTTCCAGAGACTTTTTTTTTCTGTTTTAGCTGTCCCAGCATATTTTTATGTGTAAAAAACAATCTTAAAATACCATTTAGAATCTATTTTAAAATAATAACATAAAGTCTCTGCCAAAATTACTGTGTCCCCTGGGTGAGACAGCATAAATGGCAGCTGTGGTAGATCTGGGTACTGGTGTGTATTTAAAAATCATCAAGATTAGAGCTTTTACCCCACTTGATTCTCTGACTTACCCAGTCCCCCCTCAGTTGTGTTCATACAGTCTCAACTTCCCTCCCCAGCAGGGAGATGGCTGCTGGTCTGGGAAGTTGAGACAGGTAGTTGCGTCAGTTTGTTCTGTGCAAGTCCCTGGGGATCTCTGGCATTTGTTTCCACGCAGCTCCCTGATCTTCAGTATCTTCCTCACATTGGGGATCTTTCCGCCATTGAGAATCTTCACCTTCTTCTTCCTAGACCACTTTTCAAGATCCTTCTTTTTAGCATCAGCTTTTCTTTCTGAAATATCAGGCCCCCAATTTTCCCAATCTAAATAGTCTATCTGCAGAAGCACAAGATGTGATCTGCTTCCTAACTGGTGGCCTTGACTGACTTCTCTATTAAGTGGAAGATTTGGGATGTGCTACTTCTGTTTAGTCCTTGCATTATCAAAATTTACCAGTTGCAACTGTACCAGTTGCAGCTAGCAAGTGACAGGCTTCGGACTGTGAGTTAGAAAGTTTGGTTTCAGACATTCACATGCACAGGCACACATACCTGTGCATGTACATCCAATTATCTACTCCCGGTTGTTCACAATTTAAGCTGCTTTTGCCTACAACAGGCTAATTGTAAAATCTGAACTCCTTCTGGTTTTACAAAAGTATTGAAACACATGCATAGTTTTAGGTTGCCTTCAATTAGGAGGGCTGTACAGCATCCCTGCAGAATGAGGGGAGCATTTTCCTGTTGGAATAACGCATTATAAAAATATGTAAAATTAAGTTGAAAAGCTTCCTATTTAAAATGTTCATTAAGTCTGAAGATTAATAGTCTTTTATAAGTGTTCCCTTGTTGATAAACAGGTCCACCTCCAAAAAAATCTCAACGCAGAGTGTTTGTTGCAGGTCGGCTGAAAGTGACCGTGTAGGTAACATTACAGTTATTGGATGGCAAATGGAGGAAAAAACTGATGAAAGGCCTCCAGTGACAAGGTCACCCGATACAATTAATGGAAGGGTGAGTATGAACATTGTATCAAATTCAGAAAAATGCAGATTTACTGCCAGCATTGAAATAACCTAGGTTGACATCTGCTGTCAACTTTCCTGTGAATCTTGATGTTTAGTAGTGCTTTACAATTTCAAAATACTGTGAAGAGCAGCCTAATGGTGATGAAGCGATTTTGTATTTTGCAGAACTCTTGGTTCTCATTTTTGGGGTTAAAAGTCTTGGGAAAATTTTAGTTTGCAGTGATTAAGCTTTAGCTTCAGATGCTCATGCCCTTCATCAGAATAGGCTTGTGGTACTGTACATTGGTGCACTTGATGCATTGATAACGAGTTTCACAGAGATGTAGTATTCCAGTTCACATGTGAATTTGAAGGTGGCATTAAGCAAATGGGCATGCTCAGGGAATTTACAGAATTTTCACAGGCAACTTAAAAGATTCTAATAATACTGAACATGTTACTTGAATACTGGATTTTTTATTTTTTTTTTTTCTGATCAGACAAATATTTGTCTGAGAGCAGATATTTATAGTGCTTTCTCAGACTAGACATGTATTTAATTCTGTAAACCTTATGTTCTGAATATCCTGGTGATAACTGCACTCATATCTGTGTATCACAGTGACAATGTGGATTAGTATAACTTAGTATCTGGCCAGACCTGTAGCTGCCACATATTGGTGCAGTACCTTTAAGGACTCTGGAGCTGTGCTAACATAAAGCAGTTGAAGGGCTGTATGAAAATGTTTACAGAATTTTGAACTGTGCAGTAGAAGTAAATAGGAATGCTTAGATTGGAGGGTTTAAGTGGATTTATTATTTCAGCCTGCAGCATTTTTTGTCCACAGTAAACATATTTGAAATAGTTATTTTAACCATGCGTTATGTTGAATATTCCTTTCAAGTCTGCATCATAAGGTCATCACTGCATATTGCCCTGGCACTGAGGTTTTATTTGTTACTTTTTGTGGGTTTTGTTTTTGTTTAGACTGTGTTGCCAGTTGATGAAAGTTTAACAGAATCTTTAGGAATCAGATCCAAATATGCTTCATTACGGAAAGATGCACTACTGAAATCTGGTAAGCTGCTGTGGGCTGTAACAAGTAAGCTTCAGGCATCAGTAAAAGCTAATCTCCTTCTGTCTGCCTGTGGCCCCAGGGCATTTAGGCAGATGTTTCATTTGAATAGGAACAGGCTGCTGACTGAGCAGCCCTTTGAGGGTCATACAAGAATAAATTATTTTATCATCTGCACTATTTTGTATAGTGAAAATAGCAGAAGTAAACTTTTGTCATTAAGTTGACTGTAGTATAAAATTTTCCATGCAATTTGCTAGTCTGTTCCTAAGCAATGGTTGGGGTGTGAGGGGAGGGGCAGAGGAAAGCAGTTGCTTTTAAAAAAAAAGTTCTTGAAGAAAGGTTAGCTTTCCTGCAATGATTGTATGAGAGGAAAATGCACAGTACATTAAAAAAAAAAAAAGTATTTCAAAAGTTGAATATATATTTCATTTCCTTACCAGTGTTCGAACTCATTTGGAGGCTTTTCCTGCACACATTGGAAGAAAGGTCATTGCAGAATGACCATGCTTGGAAAAGCTACACTGATGCCTGGTTAAACCCGATCTTTACAACAGTGTGTTAAAGCACATTAGTGAATCAAAGCCATTTACTTTAAGAAAGGAGAGACTTTGTACACTTTTAACTCAAACCTTACACTTAAATAACATGATTTTAATTCTTCAGTATTTGGTGGCGCCATTTGCCGAATGTATCGCTTCCCAACCACTGATGGAAACCACTTGAGAATCTTGGAGCAGATGGCCGAGAGCGTCCTGTCGCTGCACATCCCTAGGCAATTTGTGAAGCTTCTTCTAGAAGAAGATGCAGCAAGGTGGGTTCAGGCCAGTTTACGTGTATGGCAATACAGCAGTGATATGGCTGTTATTGAGTTTTACCAAGGAATGTATCTGTGTTAATGCACAGAGGCGCTGAAGAAAAAAATAGTAAAAGCAGCAAGCTGCTGACTGTACAGCTACAGTGAATAAGATTTCATGTCAGAGTATAGAGTTTGAGCTTGAGTGTATGTTAACGTGAACATACAGAGGTGCTGATGGGAGAGAATTGTTGGCATAGTGAACACTTAAAATCATACTGCAGTTAGATGCACTTAGGGGTTATCTGTTGCTCTCACAAAAGTACTGATAAAGCCACAGAATATATTACTCCATAGTCATGTGACTGTATTAGGACTAGCTCATTAGAATACTTTATCTTATATATAAAATAATTTATATATTTCAATACACTTTGTTTTTTAAACATAGCTTATTTTTAATATGAAGAAAAAAATTAAGTTGAATTACAAATAAAACATATCTCAACTTTCATAAGTGGGGGGGATGTCTGGATAGATGAGACAGCATAAATGAAAGAGTAATAACTCCAGCTGCTGAGAATTTTGAGAAAGGAACAGAGACAACACACAAACCAACTGAGCAGAATGAGTAATTAGAGTAGCAGATAGAGAAGAAAAATCCAAATCACTTTGAAGGTGAACCTTGAAAAAGTCAGTTGACTTCCATGCTATGAAAGCAAAGCAAAGATAGATCACAGGAGCACTGACTCCGCTCAGTTAAGAGATGGCTTTGAGAGTTAGAAGAGTAGTTTTGAATGGAATGCAAACAGAATAAAAGCAAGTAAAATGAGACACTGTAGGACAGTAATGACTTCTTCTCATTTTAGGAGGTGGGAGGGAGAGAGAAATCTGTTAAGCATTTTGTAGGTTTATTCTGAATTTGCTTCTGTAAGACTGTGGACAGTGAAGTTTCTTAAGGTGTTAGTCATGTTCAGAGGCTCTTGCTAAAATTATATAGAGATAGATGGATACATATTGTGTACAGTTATGGATAAATAACAGCCCAGGTGCTTGCTAATACGACGTTATATACTCTGAATTATGGTGCTCAAAGGTAAATAGGACTTTTCTGTAATTAGCGAGAAAGACTTTCTGCTCAGCTGAGGTGACCCTCAATGACATGCACAATCACACTTTGTTTTCATAGAATCTCTCAGATTTGGCCAAACACTCTTTTCTCCGTTCTCTGTGCTGCAGCCCAGAGGAATGCTGGACAGCTAGACAAGCACAGCTGCTTCTGTCTTAACATCCTGATGACTTTTAAAATGTCCTTGGATAATCACAACTGCTCTGTCTTACATAAAGCTCTCCTGAGCCAGAGCTCATTGAAAGGAAACATCTAACCGAGGGGATATTTTGACTACCTAATTATGGCATGCACATAGCTGTGTTAGCTCTATGGGACAAACAAGTAAACTTGAAGTATTAAGCTGTGAATTTACTTCAGGAAGGCCTGGGCTCAGATGAATGGCTTGTTTTGAGCAGGGAGTTTGACAGGGTAGTCATCTTATGCAGAAGCAGTTCACAAGATGAAACTGGAAGTGTCTTTTTCCAAGCCACCGATCAAACATAGTTTACAGTGTTGCCTACTGGCAAATCAGTCTGATGTTTTTCTTGGAAAATTGCTTCCTTTTGATAATATCCTAAATACTGTGGAGTGGGAATTGTTCCGTGGAATGCTGTCATGAATTATATACAGACAATTGATTAAAACTATGTATTAGGGATATTGAGAGAACTTCAAAAAGAACTGCTGGATTCTTTTGACAGATGATTTTTCTACCTTTTCTGGTGTAATGTGCTGTTGAATTGTGTCTGGCGTTGACTGACTTACTTTTCCCTTCTTTCTTTATTCCAAATAATATCTTAATCCAAGAAGAGAGTAATACAAGCATGACATGAAATACACTGAGTATTTTCTTAGCAGTGCTGTTGGGGAGCAGTATGTAACACAGGATTGCCATGCGTGAGTGAAAACCTAGCAGTCTTTCCTAGTGCAATGGAAAAGCTGGGGGTTTTCCTGTTCATATCTAGGGGTACCCAGTTGTGCTTTATTCAACCTACAGTGAAACTTGAATGCCTAAAATCCAGAATCTTAGATGAAGGTTTTGTTGGCTCATCTTTTGTCTCTACAAACCCTTATTAATGCTTACCTTCCCTGTGTTGCCTTCTAAACTGTTGTGTAGATACCTGGCCAGTGCAGATACTCCTTGTACCTAATGTCAGATAGGTGGTAATCTCCCACGTAAGCTCTGTCACAGTTCTGATTTAATTTGAGAGCCACCAAAGTTCAGTGGAGTGGCCTAAGAGGTCCTCATTGTCCCAAGTCACCTGACACGATGACAGTGCCCATCATTTGCAAATCATCATGTAGCTTGAGAGCTCCTGCAGAAAGGAGGGAAGCTTTGGTTTTGACCAACACCTGAGGCTCCTGGAGGCAATACAGTGTATTCTGCCTGTAAAGGACCTGTGTACCTGGGAGTAGGGCTCAACAGCTGTGCTTTGGAATGTATGTTTGGAAGCATTCTCAGTCTGGTGACGAGGTAGACCAGAGTGAATTGAAGATGTGTCAGCTGAGGATGGTGCTACATTGATTCAATGTGAAACTTGTTCTTCTTGGTCCAGTGGACAATGGAGCTAAACACCTCTCTTCTTCCTTCCTTCCCAGGGTCTGTGAACTAGAAGAATTGGGAGAACTGTCTCCTTGTTGGGAAAGCCTTCGTCGACAAATAGTTACTCAGTACCAAACAATTATTTTAACTTATCAGGAAAATCTAACTGACCTGCACCAGTATAAAGGTGATTTCTTTTTCATAATAACGTGATACTTCCCAACCATGATTGTTGGTGCTTCTCTGAAATTTGGAAACCAGAATGTTTTAGTTTGATGAGTAAAAATTACTATTTTTAGATTTCTTTATTAATGTTTATTGTGAGTTTTCTAATGATCTGGGAATATTTTTCTGCTTTATTCATTCTCTTATTTTACTCTGAAAGTAGAGAACAATTATGAACAGTAACAGAAAGATATTTTTTTTTTCTCTGCTTTACTTTCAGCACATAGCAAATTATGAATGAAGCTCCTTGAATGTGTTAGCATAAGCAGAAGCAGAGGGTTTTTATGCTTACTTTTCTCCTGCATTTCTCAGGTCCTTCATTTAAAGCCAGTAGTTTGAAAGCTGATAAAAAATTGGAATTTGTTCCTACGAATTTACATATACAGAGAATGAGAGTCCAGGATGATGGAGGATCAGGTATTTCTTTATTTCTTTCTTTATTTCTTTCTTCACCTCATTCTGTTACTTTTCTCTCCATTTTTTGATTTCCATCCTCAACCGTTTAGCCATGTTTCTGCAAGCTACTGCTCTATAGTACTAGTACCACTTGGCATTTTTGTAGCACCTTGTATCCTCGGATTCCAAATCTTTTTGCAAAAGGAGTGAGTATAATTATCACTATTCTACAGGTGGGAAAACTAGGTTCTGGAGTTAACTGTATACAAAGGTAACACAAGTCAGCTTTGTTTCTTCATAAATAATCTAGATTTTCCCTTCTTTTAACAGTAGTTTCCACTAACAATGGACACACACTTTTCCCATGTATCCATGTGAGGGATTCCAGTAATGGCAGGTTTTGTGTAAAGACCAATGTTCAAGGCTTCTTTTTCACTGTCAGTCTTCTAGATTAAGAAACAGAGGACTTGCATTCAAGTATCGTTCTTTTCACCTCAAAAGTACTTGATGGATTTCTAGGGCCTCTAAGACAATTCACTTTTCCATGTCCTTCAAAACATTGGCATAAAATTTTACAAAAATTACTTTCAGAGTAGTTTTTGAATTTCCACAATTGTTTGTCCACATTAAAGATGACACGCTTTCACTTGTAAGTCTTTTTTGTCCATCCCAGATCAGAACTACGACATAGTCACCATAGGAGCACCAGCAGCTCATTGTCAAGGCTTTAAATCAGGTGGCTTGCGGAAAAAGCTGCATAAATTTGAAGAGGCAAAGAAACAGTAAGTAGAAATGTTGTTGTGTCAGCTATTATCATGACTTTTCCTCCTGGTCCATGCTCAGTGATTTGGAAAATCACTCCATTCTCTGTTTTTGTTGCATTCCATTCAATAGTTCTACTACATAATGTGAAGATTATTCCTTTTCTTTTTTTTTTTTTTTTCCAAAGAAGGAGAGGGAAAACAGTTTCCCCTTTATATTAACATATTTTTTGTTTGCTGATGGGTCCTTTCTAATAGTCTTTTTAGGGAAATCTTTACTTTTCCTGAATACTTGTTGGTTCATTTAGTTTAGCTATTTTAGGTGTTGGGTTTGGGTTCTGCCTAATTTCTAATTTCTAAATCCTAATTTTTGATTAGGAAATTTGTCTGTGGAACCTCCTCAGCTGCACTGCGTTATGCTTTCAACCCATTATTTTCAGGACATTTTCACCCCTCTCGTAGCTTCCATGTCATATTGCTTAACTGTCTTTAGTACAGAACAGCTGTGCCTGATTGGCAGATTCCTTGTTGATGACTTGGGTTCAGTTCTGGGACTATTGCTGGAGGGTTTTCTGGATTTCCTCAAGGTTTATGCGCAGATTTGGCTTCTGAATCTGGCCTCACTCTGCTCTACAGGCAGGATACTTGATCTCCACAGTCCTGTCTTCAGGGACTGTCTAGTGAGCTCTCTGGAAGCGCAACCATGTGTACTGGAGGAAGGGGCAGCAGTTGCGAAGGTCACATGCGAAAGGGCATATGAGCCTGGCATCCACTCCATCTCCCAAGGAAGAGATAATTCTGTTTGGGTCTGCATTACTTTTGCTGCAGTATGGAGAATTTAAGGAACAATGAGAGCAGCAGGACAAGGAATCATTGTAGCCAGGGAAAAGGAGACCTTGATAACTCCCTTCCAAAGAAAGGATTGTAGGATTTGGAGCTGATGGGAGGAGAGAGTGACGTGGGAACCAGGCTCTGCCAACTGCAGAATTAATTTTGGCAGCGGAGAAGTAAATAGCAGCATCCTGTGAACATCAGTCAGATATGTACTGATAAAAACATTAGTGCAAAAATATGCCTAGTGTAATTATTCCTTACTTACAGAGTGCACTAGGATGGGACTAGAGGAGACTGTAAACCTGGAAACACTGGTATGCTAGGCTCACCCTTCCTGTTCTTTTGATACCACTATTGCTTTCTGAAATAACCTGCTTCTGTCAGCTTAGCTACTGAGGTGGGCCTCAGTCCTGCAATATATAAGGTCCCTTGTTCTTCCCCACCCCGCCACCCCTCCCCCCTGATAACTAAGCTGATCAGAGAGCTTAATTTCTATCCAGTACTTTTCCTCTAAGCTTTACAGAACTGTTCCTTCTGGGTCCATGAAAAACTGCAAGTTCAACATTTGAAGAATAACTTTCCTTTTAAGTACTTCCGTGTTATCATAAAAGCCAGTGTAGTAGAACTGAGATCCATCTCCTCAGTTTCATTGTTACATAGTTCTTTCTCCTTTCATTGGTGCGTCCACATTTCCCCAGAACAGCACATGGGCATCTGGCAGTCTGTGGTTTTTTGCTTACAAGTTTAATCGTTATGTACCCGCATTGTTGAAAAGATGACTTGAATAAGTTATTTCCCCAAACATCCTTTGTTTTGTTTTCTGCTTTTGGTATTTGCTAACAATCTGCTAATTTTATTTTGGTTTTTTGTTTTTTTAGCAGTTATGAGGAGTGTTGGTGAGTTTTCTGTTTTTGAGAGTTATGTAGAGAGGTTTTCTGTTCTTTGTGTTTTCTTTTCTTTCTTTTCTTTGGCAAAAATCTGGTGTGTTTTAAAGTGTGCAGGGCTTTTAATGTCATGCATCATGGCATCTCTAATTGTGCTCTAAGTAATTGTATCTGCTTTGTAGAAAATGATATGTGAATGAATTTCATTTCATCTGCAATGTTTGTTTTTAATGAACAGCTAACTTCCTGGCTCTCTCTGATCATAAAAGTTAGAAAGCTGAAGATCAGAACACAAGGATTTTATATCTTTTCCTCTGCTATTTCCAGTGAAAACTGCCTGGAGAGAGAAACTTTCTGCCAGAGGTGGAAGATAATTATGATAACTCTATGTATTTTTAAATATTTATGGTGATAGATTGGGCATGGTTTATATTTTTATAACCCATGTCTTCATTTAAGCATTTTCACTTAACTTTTGTTTATATTTCTTCATGTTGTGGTGTTCAGTGCTATGAAAAGGAAACATAAATTGATAGTTCAACAGTGCAGAAGTTCTGCTCTAAATTATTTGTATTAAAGGTTGAACCCCTAATTCACTGAGAGCTTAAGGATGTTTTACAGTTTGCTGATATAGTACAATAAGAGCTGTTCATTTGAAAAAGCAATTGCAGCTTGGGAAGTATATGTGAACTTTACACCATAAATTTTCCCCCTGATCATGCCAGCAAATGTTTGTGATTAAAAAATGAAATAATTCTAAATCAGATTTCAATATGTTGCATGGCCTTTCCTGCCAAAAACATCTTTATGCATGTTAATCACACTGTCGTGGAAAGAAATTGCTCAGAGGAATTGTCATGAAGATCACCAGTCAATAGAGAGCACAAATCACGTACAGGGAAAGTTCTAAAAGCTGAGATTAATTTGCTGTATGACGTAACAGTACTGGGGAGTGGTTGTTCTCTGCTCCACTCAGGTGGGTGACCAGAGGGACACAAAGAATCACTTCTGGATTGTATCCTTTGAAAATAAATCCTCCATCTTTTTTCATCATGGAGCTCAGACAGATACTGGGATTAAGCTCCCCCCTTGCCTTAATATCAGTTAAGGGACAAGAATTGGTATTTGTGGCAATGATTTTAAAGCATGCCCCACGCAACCCTCCTGTTTTACCTCACAGACACACTGCAGAAATTAACAGCATTTCTCTAGGGGTAGCAGAGGAATTCACACTCCTTGGAGGTCGTGATCTGACATAACTGTGCCTGGAAAAGAAACTCCTCTCTGTTTAGTCTCTCAGCATAGCTGTGTCCATCAAACAGTGCTGAGATTGGTGCAAACAGTAGGTTCTTCTGTGCTATTACTATGCCGAAGCCATTCACGACTGGAAAAAGTGAATAAAATTAAGATAATATACAATTGGTGTCACCTCATTCTTGATGCCACATCATGAACAGGCATCACACTTGTCATAGCAGGAGCTGATGTAAAGGCTTAATCTTTGTATAGGTTTCCTACTGGGAGGAAAAAACCAGCATATTGCCTGGCAAAGGAAGTAGTGATTGGTTGATTCCAAGTAGTTAACTAGAGCACAACTTCAGCTTAAAGTAATTTTCTAAGCTAAAAGGCAACTTTTGTGAACGACTCTTCTCAGGTATGATTAAATCACC
The DNA here is from genome assembly GCA_947846985.1 of Fratercula arctica. Classification (NCBI taxonomy): domain Eukaryota; kingdom Metazoa; phylum Chordata; class Aves; order Charadriiformes; family Alcidae; genus Fratercula; species Fratercula arctica. The sequence goes on from CANTUZ010000001.1 coordinate 71,152,446, forward strand.
CTTTAGAAGTGCTATTCTCTCTCCAGTAGTTACAGAGGGAGTCCAAGCATCTGTTTTGGACCGGATAAGCAACTTCTGTAGACATCTAAACTTAGAGGACATAAACTATTCTCCTCCACTGCCAAGTAAGCAGTCTTAGTGGAGCTGCAGTATCCCAATATAAAGATAAGTTTTATTGGTGTAGTTTATTTCCCTTACTATTTGGAAAAGGCCAAAATTTGCTGTTGCTTTATATTGTTACAGCTGAGTTTATAATAGGGAAAGTTGTATCGTGTCCTAGTTTAGTATAGTAAGTGTGTGCTAACAGAAGCTACACCAAGGACAGAGTCCTTCAATTAGCCTGGAGATAAACTTTGTTTTTTGTGTAGCATAAGATTGCTTTTGCTGGTGTAACTTGAATCAGGCCTGCAATAGAGAAAGGGATATACTAGCAGAAGGATTTTTTGATAATATCAGAGTGTTTGCATTATGGATCTGGGTAGCATTTCTGTGTTAGAAGGAGCACAAATTTTCTTTTCATGGTGCTAGTAGCTATGTAATAAAACAGGTTTGTAAACCAGGCCTCAGTGAAGCATCTGTGTCGTAAGGAAAGGGAGAGTGGGGCAAGCTGTCTCTGCAAACAGTGGTTCTGTCTCTGATGGCAAAATCTATCATCCACATTCTCCTCAGCGAAACTGTCCCTCTGGTATACTAGTTCTGCCCACAGTCCCTTGGCATAAGGGATTACTAAATCTGCATCTGAATACTTTCAATAAAGGCAGAGAAGGCTCTAGGATCATGTTCCTGCTGTGCAATTGCCCACTGGCCTTTCACTGTTGATTGCTAATTTAGGTAAATTTTTGTTGTCTGCCATTAATTCCCTAGCATGCTACTATAATGTGTACCTCTAGATCAATTTTTCCCCTAAAATCAGTCTTTCTTTTTCAGCACTTCAACAGGTTCCCAGTCTATAATATACATCCCACAGGACATTGTTAGAGCAAAGGAAATTATTGCACAAATCAACACCCTTAAAACGCAAGTCAGTTACTATGCAGAAAGGCTCTCAAGAGCTGCCAAGGATAGATCAGCTAATGGCCTTGAAAGAACACTTGCCATCCTAGCAGACAAGGTAGGAGAATAATACATTTCCACACTGTATTTCCACAGCATTCTCCTGGAGAAACTGGCGTCTCATGGCTTCGACGGGCGTAATCTGGCTGAGTAAAAACCTGGCTGGGTGTTTGGGCCCAAAGAGTTGTGATGAATGGCGTTAAATCCGGTTGGCGGCCGGTCACAAGTGGTGTTCCTTAGGGCTCAGTATTGGGTCCGATTCTGTTTAATATCTTTATCAACGATCTGGATGAGGGGATTAAGTGCACCCTCATTAAATTTACAGATAACATCAAGTTGGGTGCGAGTGTTGATCTGCTTGAGGGTAGGAAGGCTCTACAGAGGGATGTGGACAGGCTGGATCAATGGGCCGAGGCCAATGGTATGAGGTTCAACAAGGCCAAGTGTCAGGTCCTGCACAACAACCCCATGTATCAGAAATAGCGTGGCCAGCCGGGCTAGGGCAGTGGTCGTCGCCCGCTGTACTCAGCACTGGTGAGACTGCCCCTTGAATACTGTGTCCAGTTTTGGGCCCCTCCCTACAAGAAAGACATTGAGGTGCTGGAGCGTGTCCAGAGAAGGGCAACGAAGCTGGTGAGGGGTCTAGAGAGCAAGTCCTGTGAGGAGCAACTGAGGGAGCTGGGGTTGTTTAGCCTGGAGAAAAGGAGGCTGAGGGGAGACCTTATCGCTCTCTGCAACTACCTGAAAGGAGGCCACAGTGAGGTGTGGGTCGGTCTCTTCTCCCAAGTAACAGGAGATAGGACAAGAGGAAATGGCCACAAGTTGCACCAGGGGAGGTTTATATTGGATATGAGGAAGAATTTCTTCACGGAAAGGGTTGTCAAGCATTTGAACAGGCTGCTCAGGGAAGTGGTTGAGTCACCATATCTGGAGGTATTTAAAAGATGTGTAGATGTGGTGCTGAGGGACATGGTTTAGCAGTGGACTTGGTAGTGTTAGGTTTACATTTGAACTTGCTATCTTAAAGGTCTTTTCTAACCTAAATGATTCTGTGATTATATCTTCAGTAGGTTTTCTTGAAACATCTATTTCACTTTGTTCAGTAGTGTATTGTTACATACAGTCTTAAAGAAAAAGCAAAATCAGACCAGCCTTTAAAATTTGCTGCTTTTTATTTAGTCTCCTACTTTTCACACTCTTGCCTTCACCTCCTCTTCAGAGTGCAGGAGAGAGCAATGTCCTCTGGTTCCTTTTATTCATCCATCATATTTCAGAAATGTGCATTCTTCACTGTCCTTTATACCCTTTTCTTGATAACCACCCGCTTTTTTTGAGTGTTCCTCTGAGTCGTCTGTCCAGCAGCAGCAACTGGGCAAAACTTAAGTAAATGAAACAATTCTGTAGTTTTCCACTGGTGAAATAAGGAATAATGCTGACACAGCCTATGCTTGAGTTATAGTGATGTTAATTAGTTATTTCTTGGTGGGTGCTAACAGAAACCAGACTGGAGCCACAGCTGAACACAATCTTATTTACAGGGTGAAAAAAACAAATACAATTTTAGTGACTTCTTTTGTCCCTGAAGCAGATCTGAAGGTTGTAAGTGACAGTAATGGCCAATCAGCTTAATTGTCCCAGTGGAGGGAATACGCATACAACTTTGTAGAGTGCAAAAAATAATGTGACCCAATGTAAATATATTATTTATTATAATATTCACTCTGAGTACAGTGTGTATAACTGATTTGTGGGATTGTCTACAGCTGGACAATGTGTATATATAACATAGGAAAGGCTTGTTTGTTGGTTGGTTTTCTTTTTTAATAGACATGTAGGCCAGATACTTTACATTTTCACATAACTTACAGAAATCCTTTAACACAACACCACTAAACAAGATAGGGAACAAGTTACATTGATTAGTGGGTTATATCTTCAGCCCTTCTCTTGGGTCTTGTTATAATTTTAGACAGGATGGTGGAGGTTAGGCATGCTCTCTCAGGTGTGGCAACTATTGTGTGGGGTATAAAAATGTCTGCACATTGTTCTAAGCTTTCATTGAATGGAAAGTGAAGTGCAAATAAAGGTGAATTGCACATTTATTAGTGAAGTTTTCAACAATTGCAAGGCTAATATAGTAGTACAGAGTCTGGGAATGTACCATTTGTGTTTTGGTATCCTATATTGCTTTTTAAGGCCATTCTGTAAAATGATTTTAAAGGTACCTTAGAAACTCCTAAACAGTGGTTAGTTTATTTTACAGAATACTAGTTCTTCTTTTTCTTTCTGAGAAAGAATATAGTATAAATTGTGTACAGAATAATGAAAAGGTGTTAAAATGTAGGGGGTTTATTCCTTTTTAGACCCGGCAACTTGTCACAGTCTGTGACTGCAAGCTGTTGGCAAATTCAATACATGGACTGAATGCTGCAAGGCCAGACTATATAGCTTCAAAAGCATCTCCAACCTCTGGAGAAGGGGAGCAAGTGATGTTGAGGAATGATCAAGATACACTTGTGGCCAGATGGACAGGAAGAAATAGCCGATCTTCTCTGCAGGTCGATTGGCATGAAGAGGAATGGGTACGTTTGCTTAGTGGAGTGATGGATGTTTTCTTTTTATTTTTTGTTTGCTGTATTCTTTTGTTTATAAGGTCTGTAACTGCTCACCAGATATGCATAGGATGAGTATTTTGGAGGTATCAGTCAACCAGCAAAGACATGCCCTCTATCCTATGCTTAGTTACTCCTTGGCACAGGGATACAAACAGGCCTTAATAAATATTTCTGGATCTCCTAAACAGCAGAGATTGTTACAGTAGGGCATGGTTTTTCTGAAGTTGGTTCCAAGGGAAAGTAAATAGCTTTTAAAGTAAAAAAACTGACTGTACTACAAAGAGTTCTTACACTTCTTGAAGATAAAGCATATTTTGCATGTGTTAGCTGTAGAATTCAGCCTTCCTGGCTTTTATTCTCATCTAAATATTTAGAACTTGCAGTCCATCTCTGTTTTGGTTATGAACAGCATTTTAAAACTGTTCACACAAACAATTTAAATGGTTTTCCTTCCCACACTGCCAACTGAAATGAGAATTGGGCTGTCTAAATTCTGTCATTGTGTAATATAAACAGAAGCAAATTAAATCTCAAAAATAGTCAAGATTAATTAAAACCATTATTAATATTGTAAAATATCAGTTTAAAAATGAGATCCAATTAATTTTGGAAATGGATCCTTGCTAATTTAATTGTTTTGTCATACTTTGGCTTACAGTCAAACTCACAGTAAGGAGGTGTGAATAAAACTAATTCAGTTATTTGGATAGTAATACAATACAGTAATTTTATCTGTATTCACTGAGTTATATATGAAAAAAGACATGATTGTATACAATTATTATGTCAAACATAAGTTTCAAGAATAAACAATAGTGCCAACTGGAAATTGGAATAATAGTGCAGCAAGAGGAACTTAAAATTGTTCAGTAAATTTACTTAGAAAATAGCTTTGCAATTTATCACAGAATTCATGTCACTACATATTGTTGATATGCTGGTATACATTATTTATATATCCAGAGTTTGTGTGTGCACAGAGGTGAACATGATAGTCCAGATGAAAATTTGCAGAGGAATTGTGACTAGACTCACAGGAGGAAAAACATTGCCAAGGGATTTGTTATCCAGTGTCTCTTTTATTTTTAAATTGAGAAAGAAATGTTTTCTTTTAAGGAGAAAGTTTGGTTGAATGTTGACAAAAGTCTGGAGTGTATTATACAGAGAGTGGACAAACTTCTCCAGAAGGAGCGCTTGCAAAGTGACAGCTGTGAAGATGTTTTCCAGTGTGACACCAGCTGTACTAGTAAGAAAGGTAATCGGGACACTCGTGCCTACTGGATAAATCCAGAAGATTTAAATGAGACCTCATCATCCTCACCACCTTCATCATCCTCACCACCACCTTCATCCACACCATCCTGTGCATGCCATTCTCTCAGAAAGACAAGTGCGTATGCCAGACACTGCTTCTCACTGCTGCTCTCTTGCTGTGTGCTGGCATCATTCCTAAGCCTCCGTTACATCCTTCCATGTGTTTTCAGTTCAGTGGTGGCGTTAAGCACTGATGTCAGGCAGAAAGGGAAGGTAGTGTATTGGGAGCTGCTAAGCCTATTATTTATTTTGAAATCCTGATTCCACTGAAATCATTGCCAAATCCTTTGATGACAGTGGCATTTGGTTTTCATGCTGGGTGTTTTAAGCTGGTAAAACAGGTGTTTGGGTTAGCCTATGTCAAACACCACCTCTTGTAGCTTTCCTGTTGGCTTCAGCTTCTTTGCAGCAATCAAAGCTTATTACAGTGAACCTCTATAAAAGGTGAATAAAACATGAGAGAAGTGCAGGCACTACTGCAACACTAATGGTCCTGCTGGGCTGCCAAAGCATAGGAGGGGAGCCAAGAAGTCCCATTAGACTGAACTTGGATGAACCTACTGGAGTTTAAAGCAAATTTTAACCCAAATTGTCAAAAGCTGTGGTGCTGAGGCACTCAGTTAGTTAGACTTTTTGTAGTTGGAAGGTAGGAATTGGCAGTGCAAGCTCTCAGTGGAATAACACTATCAAAATTTGAGGTAAAGTGGGTGCTGGATTGAATCCAGCATAATGCCACAAGCATGTGAATGAAAGATATCCTTATCAGTTTAGGTTGACAGTTTTGCAGCCGTGCATTAAATTTCAGAATTATTTAATTTACATATATACTTATTTGATTTATTCTCACATTCTTTACATGTGGTCACTATGATTTGGCCACTTTATAGAGCAGGTGTACCAAGCTAAGCTCTAGAAAGATTTTTCAATTTCAAAAAAAGCTCTAGAAAGATTTGTCTTTTCATTTCCTTTTCCTGTTCTGTCTTATCATTTGATGGCCCTTTGTCCCTTCTGTGTGTCTGTGACTTCATGTCCATCCCATTGTTAACGTTGCAGTGGAAGGCAGTACCTTGAGAAAAAGAAAGCAAGAAGTTAATGTATTTTGGTGTAGCTTTGTACATGTTACATATGATTTACTTAGTATCTTAAATGGTCACGTTTTTCTAGATTAGACTGACATTTTTGTGTATTATAAAGGAATAGGAGAGTTGGTTGGTGTTTCAGAATGTGTTCTCTATTAATCTTTGACTAAATTTCTTCTACCAGTTTGATACATTTAAATGTTTTTGTTTGCTAGCTAATTTACACAAAGTTTTATATATATTTACATTAAAGTTTTATCAGTAAACGTCAATGCACCTTCATATCAATGATTAAAATTTGTGGATTTTTAATATTAAAAATAATAGGAAAAATCTCTGGTGAGTGATGCCAGAAGCTTTTCCCAAGACAATTCAATGCTGAAAGCAGCTTAGAACAGACATTTTCTTTCTTTTTCAGTTGATCTTTTAAATCTACTTTGGATCTTGACACTTATGCCATATAGAAGTGGAATTAGCTACACTTGCCTACCAAAGGGGGTTTTTTGTGCTAAGAGTTTCTGTAGCGTTTCCCTGCTTTTCCTCTAAAATAGGAAAAAATCTCTCCATTTAATCCACAGAACCTGGGACAGAAACATTAAATCAAGAAGTGTAACAAGCTTTAAAGCTAAGGGGCTTGCTTCCCAGTGCTACCTAAGTGTAAGGAATAGATCTGAAGTCTGACTGTCAACCAGTGTTGGGTGAATTTAACTTAAAAAATCCTGGAGAGAGAATCCTGTTTCTTAGGTATCTTGCGCAAACATTGTTCATAGGTCTTAATAAGCAATTTGAATTGCACTTGGGAAGTTTATTGTAAGCCAGGGCAAGCTGAGTATTTGATCACATTCTCATCAGATGTAGTTCCTAATTAATGGTCAGTATTTTTGACAGAGGAGCAGGTTCAATACTAATGATTTTACTGAAATCAATGGGTATTTTCCCATTTAGCTACTTTTCTTGACTCCACACCAAATCTGTCCTGTTAAATGGTTTTAAACTAGAAGAGGGTAGATTTAGACTAGATTTTAGGAAGAAATTTTTTACAGTGAGGGTGGTGAAACACTGGCACAGGTTGCCCAGAGAGGTGGTATATGCCCCATCTCTGGAAACGTTCAAGGTCAGGTTGGATGGGGCTCTGAGCAACCTGATCTAGTGGAAGATGTCCCTGCTCATTGCAGGGGGATTTGGACTAGATGACCTTTAAATGTCCCTTCCAACCCAAACCATTCTGTGATTCTATGAATTCCCTTTCACCGTTACTTTCCACAACTGATCATGGGAATAACTGAAGGACAAAGAAGATCCTTTCTCTAAGTTCAGAATCACAACATTTTAAAGTTTTTACTTGTCATGTATCCAAAGAACTAACACTTTTTCTGTTAGTAATTCTGAATTTTGAATAAATTACACTGAGCAAAGAGCAACCACAATTTTTTTTGAAAGCAATGTAAAAACCAGCAAACCAAGATAGTTCCAGAATTGGTAAGAGAGAGACAGGAGGATATTATTGAAGGACTTTAGAGGATCTCTCTAGAAGTGAATGTTTGTGAAAGAAAATACTGCCTGAAATAGTAGAAGGGAGACTTAAGAAATTCTTTTAACATTTATTTTTGTTATAAGCTTAGGTACTCATTACTAAAAGTGCATGGGGGCATATAGCTTCTTTAGTGAACATGATGAGTTTTAATTTACTGAGGGGTTTTTATCTTGGATTGTCTAGCTCAGCTGATCGTCCTAATGCATACAATTGAACTTGATATTTTCTCATGTTACTTTCAAATTAATAATTCACTGAGTAGTGAATCTAGATATAAACAGTAGAAGTTTAAATCCTGTTAGCTTAATAAACTACTTTTCATTATTCCAAGACTTGCTATAACAGGGTGTATATATATTAATTTTTTTTACTATTCGCATTACACTGTAGTGTATTTTCATATGACAGCTTGTTCCTCCCATTGAAGTGAGTGTGGAACACTCACAGGCTTCGCTGGTGAGGAATCAGCCCTTAATATAAAATTTAATGCTTGTGTTAACTATCTCAGAAATTGTATAACATAAATTTGTCTAAGATAGCAAAGTACTGTTTCTTTATTACTCTTGCCTTGTGGGTGCCTTAATGTCATTTTCTGTTAAGTGCATTGAACTTACTGCTAGTCTTTTGCTCTTCTGTTTAGCAGCCTTACTGCCAGCTTATTCTATAATTGCACTATACCAGTGGTTCTCAAATTGTGCCCTGTGGATCGACAGTGCACTTGCTGGTAATCCACAGAGAGCTCCTGAGCTAGCAGGTACTGGCTTTCCTCCAAGTCCCCATCCAGGTATTCCTCTGATCAGAAACAGTGGAGTGGAGGAGACAGCCCACGCCCTCAGTGCCTGCAGGCAAAGCAGTATCTCTGCTGAGCTCCTCTTCACTAAGTGAAAGTGTTTGAGAACCCTGGCATTGAGCATTTGAGTTGCTTATGTTTAGACTGTGTTGCTGCTCCTTAATCATGCATGTTGCCCCTCCATTTCTGTGCAGATTGCAGCCCCACTCCGGAAGAATCTGGTCCAGGTATGTGCATTCATGGCTTCTGCTTCTTCTGAAAATTGCAGGGGTTTGTTCACAATTAACAACTGAACAAGTGCCTTGCTGTTAAGCTTCACCATTTTGAAGTGGTAATGCAATATCATGTGAGTTACCTAAGCATTTTGAGAAGTTATTATTTGCTAAATAATAGTGCACGGGGGTGTCCGGTAACTTCTCATGTCCAGGTATGGGAGAGCACTTGTTCATGGTCTCTTTGGTTTCTCCAGCTGATGTGTTTTAGCAAACTGTTGTAGGTGACAATGATCTGAAGCCTGTTCCAAATGTCATTGAAGTCTGTGGGAGTCTGTCATTTCAGACATTTCAAACATGCCCCTTTATATGTGCTGTTGAGCTGGCCTTTCTGAATGAGAACTTGAGCAGAACATGGAGCAGTCAGCAAGGCTAATGGAAAATCTCTCTTGTGGGTACACACCAAGCAGTGTTGGGCACTGCAAATCTTATGTTTCAGAACACAGAATTTAGGTAGACTTTCATTCCACTGTTAGCCGCCTTTCCTCTGTCCTTGTACTTCCACACACTTGTGTTGCATTTACAAGGTCTGAATAATATGCCTCTGTAATACCACTCTCTAGCAGCTAGATGGCTGTAATTTCTCCCATTTGAGATTAGTTTTATCTGAGTTCAGTGAAGGTTCAGTCTTTGAACTGTTACAGCATGGGTTCCTGGGTTTAGTGAAACCAGTGAGAAATAAAGCCCTAGTGCAGGTGTGTTTTTCATCTTCACGAAGTACATTAATGTTCTTCTCGGCTATCCACCCTGTTTCCTTCTGTCACTGAGAAAATGTTTTTAAACAATAAAAGACTTCACAAGTTTTTAATTCTTGGAACATCCCTTTAGTTTTTGTAAAATATGAATGTGGTGCATAAATGAATAGTATTTATTTATTTTTAAGATGGGAGTAATTAAAAGCAGTCAAGTCACCCCAACTGGGTACCCAGATATACCCAAAAGTGCATCTTAAACTTAAGTGGCCAAAACTGCAGTGTAGTGAAGTACTTAATGCTTGCTTCCCTCTGAAGCCAGATGTGACATGACTGTGTGCTTAAGTGGGTTGCCGATTATACTTCACTGGATCAGGGCTAAGCAACTACCACTTATTTAGTAAATCTCTTTTAGACATCATGAGTCCTTGCCACCCTGACCTAAAACAAGAGCAGCTGTGGGGGCCCAGTACTTTGATTTATGGATGCTAGGTTTTTTTTCATATGAAAAGACTAAAAATATCTTGAAGGCTCTGGAGGACATTTATTTTAATAATATTTTTATTGCTTTGGAGAAGAGAGACTCCTAGGCGGGGAAAAAGAAAAACCTTTTCCCACCTGACATTACATCCTTGATTTATACAGACTTTATGTATTAGTTTTTCTTAACAAGATATTATTTTTTTTTATAAAGTAGTCAGTAGTGTATAGTCAGAGAAGGTCCACTATGTGAACTCATAGGCCTTCCCTCCCTCCTTCCTTCCCTCCCCCCTCCCCCCTTTTTCAAAATGCCACATTTCAAAGTGTACAAAGTAGCAAAGTAGCAGCAGTCATAAGAAAAATAGCAAAGACTTAGGGGTCCAAGTCTGTCCCTTTTTTACCAGCCAGAATTCAGTTGTAGCTGTCAGAGTGGAGACTGCAGGATTTGTCTCTTGCTGTATGATATAAAGCACTTAAAGCAAATGATAGGAATCCTGTTGGTTTGTACAATGACAGTTTTTAAGTAGAATAACTTTTAACATGAATTAGAAGCGGGATTTGTGTCCCAGACATACCAACATCTTGGACTAGGCCTCCAGCTGTTGTAAATCTGTAACAACTTGTATTTCCATTGTTTCAAGCCCTATATCAAATCATCCTACCTATGGATCTGCCCAGTCAAGTTTTAAAAAGTTGTAAACGTCTCATAGAACATAACAGTAGAGCTCAGAGTAGATTTCACATTAGAATCAGTGCCTCATGGTGTTTGAAGGTGCCATTGCTTGATTTGATAGAAAATATACTTTCAGTAATAAAGTTCTGTCAGGAAAATTAATGAGGGGAAGGCAGAAGGACAGGAAAATCCAGGTGAAAGTTGAACACTTAGAGTTCTTTCACATTTATTTAAACACGGCCAATGAAATGTTCCAACCTGATTTGAGCCTGGGAGTGCAGTTCCTTTTATTACTGTTTATTGTTAATAGCAACTATCATTGACTAAAAAATTAAAAGAACACAGGTGACACCTCTGTGAAGTAGATAGCAAAAAACATTTAGAATTTTGCAGACTGACAAGGGTTTGGTTTTTTATGGCTGAAATTTTAAACCATGAAAATACACAGCACAGAGGATTTTTGCTCCTTACCCCAGATGAGCCGTTGCAGTGCATGTGAGTGTTGGGAGAAAAAAAACCCATCTAACAATTGGTTTATCTTCAGGCAGGCTGGTATACCACCAGTGTACTTTGTGATTACCACAGATAAACATATTTTTCAAATGAAGTGCTGCCAGACACACTACAATTTTAAATCTCCACTGAGTTAATAACTATATACATGTATGTATATCCAGGCAATGAGATGATGATGTGCTGGAAGATCTTTTCAGTTCTTTTTGTCATTCTCATTTGTTTATAGAAAAGCTCTTAAATGTAGGAAGAGAAACTCTTAGTATCATCTGTGTTTTGCTTTTTAACTGTTTACGGGGCCATGTTATGGCATCTGATTTATTTTGAGAGAAAATACTTAATAGAATATAAAAGACAAGCTATAATTCCTTGCCTGTTTTTTTGATGTTTCCTGTGGGGTTTTTTGTGGCAGCATAACAGAGCCAAATAACTTCCCCTTTGTGTAGTTTATTAGGTTATCTGTCTACTGCATAGAACTAAAGCAAAAAGGATAGGTCTGTTAATCTTGTCAGTTATGTTTCTGTTAGCAAACTTCCAAAGTTCCCCTCTTTGGCTGGTTATCAAAGAAACGTTTATTATTACTAGCTCTTAGTCCTGCCTTTGAGTCAAAATCCCAAACAACTTCCTTCCAGGGGCTTGAAGCGTCCCATTCATGCAGGTTCTGATCTGTACGTTGCCTTGTTCCTACAGCCAACTGGGCTGGGGTTCTGTGTGTTCTGTTGATAAGCTCTGGTGCTTTTTAAAAATAAAACTCATTGTCCTTCCCTTTAAAAGGAGAGATGTTCTTCTGTTTCAACCTTACATTAAGGAGGGCAAAACCAAAGCACTGTTCTTTTTTTATATATATATATATATATATATATATATATATATATATATATATATATTGCAGAGAGAATGGATGTTGGTATAGTATCTGAATAATTTTTCATACAGTCATGGAAATGAGTTTTTAAAATCAGTGGTTGATTAAGACAAAAGATGAAAGAAGGAAAGAAAAAATACTGAGCTTGTGGGGCATTTTAAGGCAGAGCAATCTCTTAGGGAGAAGGAAGACACCTAAAATAGGACTTCAGCAATCCAGTTTCATTTCTGTGCTTCCTGCGTAGGACCTTGAACAGAGTCCCTCTGGGACATATCTCGTGTATTTCAGTGGAAGACAAGCTCCACACTACCTCCAAGGATCTGGCTAACTCCCATCTAAATCACTATACTTAGTGTTTCTTGTTAGCTAGCTCTAAGCCTTCAAAGCCACTCAACAGACAGAAGACACTTAAAAGAGTACCTACATGAATTTTTCACCTCTCTGCCTTATTATTCCTATGCTGCAAATGGGAGATAAGCATTGTCTTACCTCACTGAGGTGCAACAAGGATCGATGAGATGGTGAGGCAGTTGAATGATACACCTGTGAGTCCACAAAAGATTGAAAGGCAAGATATTTGGGAGAAATATCATTGAAAGGAATGGCTAAGCAGATGCTCACTATTTCTGTTATACAGTGGGCTCCATACTGTCTGTCCATGTACGCACTGTGAAAGGATGTGTTTGAACATGCACAGGCAGTGATATACACTTGTGTATATAGATGTTAATCTTTCTGTTATACTTTCCAAATCAGCTTTTGTATGGGCTGTTCTGTGGGCACAAGTCTGGGGGCTATTACATGGTCAGGAAAGTCATAACGGCCTTACAGAGTAAAATTCTTCATATTTTCCTCATGCAATAACCACTTAATTAATAACAAGAAGGGAGTAACCAGCCAGCCAAAATAAAACAAGCCCTAAATATGAATTATGAACGGCTTTAACATGCAACAGGAAGTTTCTTCTTAATGCATGCTTGTTTGTTTCAAATAAAGTATTTACAGTGCTGTTATTTTTTTTCTTTTAACTAGGTGAATGGAGCGAAGCTCTTTATCCCTTGCTGACAACACTCACAGACTGCGTAGCCATGATGAGTGACAAGGCAAAGAAAGCCATGGTCTTTTTATTAATGCAGGACAGCGCCCCGACAATAGGGCTCTGCCTGAGCCTTCAATATCGCAGGGATGTTGTCTTCTGCCAAACTGTAAGCAAGCAAATATGCATGATTTGATTGCATTTCAACATGTGGTAGGGTTTCTATGAAATATGAAAGATGACTATTTTCAGAATTTTTCAGATCTGTTCTACTCTCGGGTTTAACACTGTGATCTCCTCTCACAGGCTGTGCTATCCTGTCCTTACTGCTCACTTTTTTGACATTATTTGGCATTTGACAATATGTAACTTAAGTGTCCCCTTGGATATATACCTTCTCTATTTAAAAAAAAAAAAAATTCCATTGCTAGTGAAAATATCCTGCTCTCTACAGAAAAAACCATTGCCTTCCAATGGCACCAAACCATTGGAATCTTACCAGAAGTAAGATGTGAAAGAGGGGGAAAAAATAGCCCATGAGCAGAAAGTGTACTCCCTCAGTTACATTTTGTTGTTTTCTGCATCGAGAAAACCAACAGGACGTGTGGTACCTAACAAGAGAAGTCCAGCTACAGGGAGAGAAATAAGTGGGGTTTTTGGTTGTTGTTTTTTTTTTTTTTTCTAAAAGTTCTGGTTTTGAGCCTGCTGGGGTCTCTTGTGTCAGACACAGACGAGCAGGTGTCTGCACTAAAAAACCTTCCACATTTCTTCTGCCCACTACACTTCTGTAGTGTGTCTACTTCCCCGTGAAATCAGTATCTCATTCATTTATCTCTTGGACATTGTTTGGAGGGGCTGTTGTCCCAAAATGTAATAGCTCTTAGAGATAAATTAAGGGAATTTTTCTATACAAAACCCACTTCATATTGCAGATAATTTTAAAACTCAATGCTTTGAATATGTTTACCCATCATAAACATAACTTTATTCCCTTTTGTTTAATTCTGCAGCAAAGTCATACACATGTGTACATATATGGCAATCACCTGGGAAATTCCTTTGTTGATAGAGTGAATTAAGACTAGTACTAATCTTAGATCTTAGTACTGGTCTTAGTATTAGGTCTTCAGGACCTTGTCCTGAGTATCTTGTAACACTAGAGTTTGAATCTTTGCATAAAGCAAACAGGTATTGCATTTTTTAGCTTTTTTAACAAGTCATTTTTTTTAGAAAAAAAAATCAGAAAAAAAAATCATTTATTCATCCTGTCAACATTCATGACCTGGAACTAGCTGTGTTGCTTTTCCATCTGTAACTAAAACAATTCTCCAAGGAGACTCTTTTGTAATTCGTAAGTTGTAGACCCTAATAGAAGTGATTGTGTCCAGAAAACAAGTAGATGTGAGAGCAACAGGATTCCCATTTTGGGAGAGCTTGCGAGATGAAGGCAGTTTGCCCTGAATCTGCTTTTATGAATGTTTTGGGGTTTTGTTGGTTGGTTGTCTCTCTTCAGCTGCAAGGAAGAGTGACATTTAAGGGAAAAGAGCATCAGTCTGACAGATTTTATGGCACCTCTTATATGTGATATTGTTTCCGTTTGGGGCTGAAGAACCTTTTTTTGTCTTGAATCATTTCACTCTTGTCTGTTTTCTCTCCCACAGCTGACAGCTCTCATTTGTGGTTTCATTATCAAGCTGAGGAACTGCCTGCATGATGATGGATTTCTAAGACAACTCTACACCATTGGCTTGTTGGCACAGTTTGAGAGTTTGCTGAGCACTTATGGTAAAGGCACAGGGCAAGCGGGTGCTATTAGCTGTTGAGTCTGCAAATTCTCCATTTAATTGGCTACAGCAGAAGATGGGTGTTTGTGACAATCTGCAGCTTAGCTACAAAATGATTTTGAAAACTGAAATGCAAAACCAAATTATATCTGGAGTACTTAGTTAGCTTACAACTCTGATTTTTTTTTCATTTAATTGAATTACTTCTAAAAGATAAAGTGTACTTAATTTATAATATAATGGCAAAACTTGAAAAAAACCCCAAAACATATCATAGTGATTTTTTTTTTTTTTTTTCAGAAAAGACATGGATTTAAGTTCTGGTAAGCTGGGAGAAACTGTGCCCAAAATATGCTTTTTGAATTGTCTTAACCTCCTGTAATCTTACAGTGCAAAGTGAGGTTGGAGAGAAAATAGAAAAAGGGAAAGTACTTCACTCGAAAGTGTTTCACTCCTGTGTCTGAACAGCCATCTGGATGCCAGTTAGGGAATGTTTTACTGTACAAATCTGGAATATCCTGTAACTTTTCCAACACACTTTTCCAATGCAAAGGATATTATGACTGTGACAATGCTGAGAAGTACTTACTAGCATCATCTAAATTGGAAAATCAGCATATAGTCTACTTGAAGAATAGTAGTCTGGACTGTACTAGAGAATTGGTGTTTTCTAAACTTGCTAAACTCATAAAGTCATGACATTGTCTGCAGTCTGTAGGTCAAGGTGAAGGCCTGAGCTCCAGAGCCTCTTCATCCATAAAACTTCTTTATGAGAGCAATGACCTACAGTTGTCATCAAATTGATAAAGGGCAATTATACATAACAAGTAACTATTACGATTCACTTTCTCCTCCTTGATTTAGGTGAGGAGCTGGCAATGCTGGAGGACATGAGTTTGGGAATCATGGACTTGAGGAATGTAACCTTTAAAGTAACTCAGGCCACATCAAATACATCTACTGACATGCTGCCAGTCATCACTGGAAATCGGTAAAAAAAGAATGCAGGGGGAGGGAGCAGGAAGTGGAGTGGGACTGTGGACGGGAGAAGCAGTGATACTATGCTTGAGATGAATTATGTGCTTTTCTACTGTGCTGGTTTTCTCCTCAGAACTTCGAAGAAATTCTTTGAAGTGGACTTACTCATTTTTACTGATGTTTCCTTTTACAGGGAGCTAAGCTGAAAAGAGATATATGGCAAGGCTCAAACCATGGCAGTATTGTTTTATGAATAAATAGCATCTCAACCTAGCCTTCGACAACCAAAAGACAGAAGTATTGAGTCTTTTCTTCAGCACTTGTGCTGTTTTTAAATTTCATACTGAGTTTTGAAGCTGATTTCATTGTCTGAAATTCACTGCTGTTGATCAGTTGGTCAGTTTTTTACTGTATGCCACTGACTAATGGGCCGCCGTTACCACAATGAGACACAGAATGTGTATCAGGCAGTTGATGGGCTGCTGCTGAGGTGAAGCCTATTTAGGATCAATTTCCAAACTATCAAGGCCAAGCTGGCTTTAACTTACGGATGCTTGTGAAACACCAGACTGCTGCTCAGTTTGGCTACTTGTCTGAAAAGAGAAATTTTCAAGTTTGAGCTTAAAAGCAATTTTGTTTTACAAGTCTGAAGTAACAAACGTTCACATCCTCACATCAAGTGAAGTGTGAGTGATCTGTTATAGCTTTATTATGATGGTTAGCATTTACAATAGAGTCACACTTCCTTTCGAATGCTGCAGCCTACTTATCAGCTGGCCTTGTACTGGTTTCTGACATGGGGTGATGGGCCCCTGCGATAGAGTTCTTGCCCTGAGGGAGCCAGTTCACAGATGGGGATGAAGCTGTGGAAGGACAGAGGCCTCATGAAAGTCGATGTTTTAATGTTTCTCTATTTCAGAGTCTTTAGAATTTTTAGTTTCGAATTTGATTTCTGGAGGAAATAAGGCTTATTTGATTACAGTGTGCTGTACCAAGCTCCGCTGGAGCTTTGCCCAGCTTTGTCCACATCTGATAAAGACCTAGAATTCTCAAAGGTAAAAAAACATTTAGAGGAACTTGGTTATGTTAAGGTTCACATGCAATGAAAAGTGCCTGGCTGAAGGAGTTCTGTAGTACAATCATGTATGTTATGGAAATTGCTGAGACCTGTGGAAATGGCTGACAGCTGACAGAAAATTCCTTTCAAAGAAAATCTTTAGTTGAAACTTGCCATCAGCTATATGACACTAATCAGCAGGAAACCAATCTTCATTAGTTTCAGGTCTGATAGTGTTACTTATTATTTTAGTGTCTAGATTTTACTCAGGAAAGAGAAGAAAGAAATCATGCATATTTATTTTGGTGCAAACTATTGGAAGCTTTACATTTAGAGGTGAAAATAGGTTTTTTGCTTTCAGACATAGCATAGGATATGTGTGTCCATCCAATGTAAATGTGCAACAGAGCAATTTTGATTACCTTATTATATACTTCTCATAGCTCTTTTGCTGTACTTGAGAGTATATGCTGTACTTGAGAGTTCTGCACTGTAAAGACTTGGATGAAACACCAAGGTGTTGTTTCTAATACTTAACACACAGCACACAAACCACAGTAACTTGTGTCTTGGCAGTTCTGACATAGGGTAACATGACATACCTTAGCCTCCACCGATGTCATAGGATAAGGTAAATTGCATTACCTCACATTTGCCATGAGATAAAGCATACACAGTGCTCTTTGCTGTAGCTCAGCTGACCCAAGGTAACCTGTTGTGCTGCAGGAAGAGCTTGTATGTCTGAGTCATAAGTTTCTGTATTGGTGCTTTTGTTAGCTCCCCCTTCAATTTATGCTTCAGTTGCTACTGTCATTGGCTCTATCCTTGTGCTTAGAAATGTCAGTACTACTGACTGTATCCAAAAATGTGTCCTTTTATGCACATGCATCATCCCTAGCCTTTATCATTTTGAAATCAAATATACTTTACTCTTGACGAGATGGGAACACGCCAAAATTTGGCTTTTTCTACCCAAGTTGTTCAAGAGGTTAAGTATTAATAAGCACAGCAAAATCAGCTTTTGTCAGGAAATTGGCAGATCTGATTGAAAAGTCCATGGGGATGTAAAATCAACATTTTGGGTTGCTGCAGGTTTGTTTTTGAACTAGAATAGCTTTTCTGATTAGGAGCAAGCTGTGGCAGTTCTTTCGAGTCCTCAGTTTTGACTGATACTTATTTTTTAATAGTCGTGTTATGTTCTAGATGTTATCCCTCTTTACATAAATAACACATTCTTGGAATGTAGTTTTGGTCTTTATGTCTAATAGCTGTTTATTTCTTTGCAGTGATGGATTTAATGTGAGGATCCCTTTGCCAAGCGCCTTGTTTGATTTGTTGCCGCGAGAGATTCAAAGTGGCATGTTACTGAGGGTTCAGCCTGTTCTTTTCAACGTGGGAATCAATGAGCAGCAAACCCTAGCAGAGAAGTAGGTATTCAGTCATGCAAGCTCAACCTTAATGGCAGTTCAGCAATCTCCTCTTCTGATGGAAATATGTCTCTATGGAGTTGCACTGTTGCATTACTAACAGTGATTCAGTTTCTCCAATTCACGAACAAGGGAATACTAAATGAAGCTGACAAATGCAAAGCAAACAAAAGGAGGTCCTTCTTTATATGGCATATAGCTGTGGAGCTCCTTACCTCATGGCTTGGAGTCTAGTGTGGGTTTATGTGGTTCAGAAGTCAATTTACAGAAGAGGAAATCTATTATGGGCTATTTAACACAGAGGTGCCGCTTGTGACTCGAGACCTGTGTGAGTGACAGATCACTAGAGGCTGAGAGATCATTCTGAGTATTGCTCTGTATTTGCCCTCTTGGTTCTGCACTCTCCCTTAGACTCCCTCTTCTGGCCACCATCAAAAACCAGGGTAATGGGCTAGATGGACCTTTGTTTAACGTATCTTTGCAGTACTTCTGTAATGCAACACTGTTCTTGTAAAGCTGAAAAATATAATTATGTAATTATATTTGCTGGTGAAACTGTTCAGTTTTGGAAGAGCCACCAGAGCCTCCCTCTGTTATGGCCATAACCTGTAAAGAATACATTGACAGAGCACTACTCTAATGGAGAACGCCAGTAAAGTCAGGCACATGCGTGTTGTGACAGCAGCCTTGGTACTGGGGTAAAGTGTGCAGTATGATGGTGGACACCTAGAAAAAGTCTAACAAAGGCATTCCAGCAGTTACTGTTGTCCTCTGTTGCCTATAAAGGGAGCCCAAGGTGACTAGCACAGTTACAGATGTCAACACTTTGTGTGCGTATCTATGTATGTACAGTTAGATGACATGAATCATGGCATTGTTGACAATATTTATTACATTCATGGTTTATTACTCCTAGATCCATATTTCTCCTTCACATATCTGAAGTCAAAGTTCTCAATCCTATCTACCTATGTTATGGCTATTATTGGATTATGAACTAAACTAGTAAATCCATTATTAAAAGTTTGAATTTAGGCAAAATGATTTACCAGATGGGTATTTAATATTGAAAGAGACACACAAAAGCCAACACATTTTAAATACTATTTTCTACAAGATTTTTCTTTCACCTTCCTTCCCACTTTTATCCTCACACTGATATATTTTGTTTTTCTGTAATGAATCACTACAACACTTTTTTGTTATACTTTACTCTGCATCTGAATGGTTAGGAATTTCATGGGATGAATCTTCAAACTGTTTTCTTGTAGTCATATTGCCAAGTGCAGTTGTTTCAAAGAAGAGGAGAAGCATTCTACCTTGGGTTTAACTGTTCCCTTCTTCACCTTTTAAAGGTTTGGAGACACCTCACTGCAAGAAGTAATTAACATGGAAAGCTTAGTGCGATTGAATTCGTATTTTGAGCAGTTCAAGGAAGTTTTGCCTGATGATTGTAAGTATTTGGTAATTAATGGCAAATTTGATTGAACAGCACAATTCAGGCTGATTTCATTTGTTTGCCTCATGTTTATTGTTTAAATGTTAATGGTACGCCAGCATTAGTACCCTCTAAGAAATGATGCAACTCTATTTTAATACATTACTACTAAGTAGGGCAGATTCAAGAGGTTTAAAGGTCAGTCTGATTAACTTTCCTTTTTTAATTTACTTTTACTTTACATCTGTAAGTGGTGTTATGTACTGTATAAAAATGCAACTAGGAAGTTAGATTGTTGTGAGGGGAAGGCATAACCATAGAACCATAGAACCATAGGGTTGGAAGGGACCTCTGGAGATCATCTAGTCCAACCTCCCTGCCAGAGCAGGGTCACCTAGAGCAGGTTACACAGGAACACGTCCAGGCGGGTTTTGAATGTCTCCAGAGATGGAGACTCCACCACCTCTCTGGGCAGCCTGTTCCAGTGCTCTGCCACCCTCAGGGTAAAGAAGCTCCTCCTCATGTTTAGGTGGAACTTCTTGTGCTCAAGTTTGTGCCCATTGCCTCTTGTCCTGTCCCCGGGCACTACTGAAAAGAGCCTGGTCCCATCCTCCTGACACCCACCCTTTAAGTATTTATAAGTGTTGATAAGATCCCCCCTCAGCCGTCTTTTTTCCAGACTGAAGAGACCCAAATCCCTCAGCCTTTCCTCATAAGAGAGGTGTTCCAGTCCCCTAATCCTCTTGGTAGCCCTCTGCTGCACCCTTTCCAGCAGTTCCCTGTCCTTCTGGAACCGGGGAGCCCAGAACTGGACACAGTACTCCAGGTGTGGCCTCACCAAGGCAGAGTAGAGGGGGAGGATGACCTCCCTTGACCTGCTGGCCACACTCTTTTTGATGCACCCCAGGATGCCATTGGCCTTCTTGGCCACAAGGGCACATTGCTGGCTCATGGTCATCCTGTTGTCCACCAGGACTCCCAGGTCTCTTTCCACAGAGCTGCTCTCCAGCAGGTCAGCCCCCAAGCTGTACTGGTGCATGGGGTTGTTCCTCCCCAGGTGCAGCACCCTACACTTGCCCTTGTTGAATTTCATAAGGTTTCTCTCTGCCCAGATCTCCAACCTGTCCAGGTCTCTCTGTATGGCAGCACAGCCCTCCGGTGTGTCAGCCGCCCCCCCCAGCTTTGTGTCATCAGCAAACTTGCTGAGGGTGCACTCTATCCCCTCATCCAGGTCATTGATGAATATATTGAAGAGGACTGGACCCAGTACTGACCCCTGGGGAACACCACTCGTCACTGGTCTCCAGCTAGATTCTGTGCCCCTAATCACAACCCTCTGAGCTCTATCTTTCAACCAGTTTTCTATCCACCTTACTGTCCATTCATCTAACCCACACTTCCTAAGCTTCCCTATGAGGATGCTGTGGGAGACCGTGTCAAACGCCTTGCTTAAGTCAAGATAGACCACATCTACCGCCCTCCCCTCATCTATCCATCCAGTCATGCCATCGTAGAAGGCTATCAGATTAGTCAGACATGATTTCCCCTTGGTGAATCCATGCTGAGTACTTCTGATAGCTTTCTTTTCCTCCACGTGCCTTGAGATGACGCCCAGAACAAGCTGTTCCATCATCTTTCCAGGGATGGAGGTGAGGCTGACCGGCCTGTAGTTCCCTGGCTCCTCCTTCTTGGCTTTTTTGAAGACTGGAGTGACATTAGCTTTCCTCCAGTCCTCAGGCACCTCGCCTGTTCTCCAGGACCTTTCAAAGATGATGGAGAGCGGTCCAGCAATGACTTCTGCCAGCTCTCTCAGCACTCTCGGGTGCATCCCATCGGGGCCCATGGACTTGTGAATATCTAAATGATCTAATTGATCCCTCGCTCCTCCTCAACCCAAGGGAAGTCTTCTTCTTTCCCTGTTACTTTATTCAATGCCTGGGACTTCTGAGGGCTGGGCCGAGCAGAAAAGACCGAAGCAAAGAAGGCATTCAGTAACTCTGCCTTCTCCGCATCCTCCGTCACCATGACTCCTGTCTCATTCAACAGTGGGCCCACAACTTCTCTGGTCTTCCTTTTGCTTCCAATATACTTGTAGAAGCACTTTTTGTTGTGCTTGACGTCCCTAGCCAGGTCTAATTCCAAGGCGGCCTTGGCTTTCCTTGTTTCATCCCTGCACGCTCTGGTGGCATTCTTGTAATCCTCCCAAGGGGTCAGTCCCTTCTTCCACTTATTATAAACTTCCTTCTTCCACTTGAGCTTTTTCTGAAGCTCCCTGCTTAACCATGCAGGTCTCCTGCGTCCCTTGGCCGATTTCTTTCTCTTCGGGATGCACCGATCCTGAGCTTGGAGGAAGTGGTCTTTGAATATCAACCAGCTTTCTTGAGCCCCTTTGCCTTCCATAGCCCTAGCCCACGGGATCTCTCCAAGCAGTTTCTTGAAGAGGCCAAAGTTAGCCCTCCTGAAATCCAAGGTTGTAATTTTACTTCTTGTTGTTTTGTGGATAGTGCCCATGATCCTGAACTCAATCATTTCATGATCACTACAACCTAGGGTGCCCCCAACCTTAATGTCCTCCACCAATCCCTCTGTGTTTGTCAGTACCAGGTCTAGAAGTGCTCCTCTCCTTGTTGGCTCCTGTACCACCTGTGTCAAAAAGTTGTCATCGATGCACTGGAGGAGCCTCCTGGACTGCCCATGCCTGGCTGTGTGGTCTTCCCAGCAGATATCAGGGTGATTGAAGTCCCCCATGAGAACCAGGGCCTGCGATTGCGAAGCTACCTTCAGTTGTCTGTAAAAAGCCTCATCAGTTTCCCCATCCTGATCAGGTGGCCTGTAATAAACACCCACAACAGTGTCCCTCATATTTTCCTGTCCCTTAATCCTCACCCATAAGCTCTCGACCCGGTCTTCATCCTCCCCTAGTGAGAGCTCAATGCATTCCAAATGCTCTCTCACATAGAGTGCAATTCCACCTCCCCACCTTGCTGGTCTGTCTTTCCTGAAAAGGACATAGCCACCCATGACAGCATTCCAGTCATGCGAGTTGTCCCACCACGTCTCAGTAATTGCAATGAGATCGTGGCCCCGCAACCGCACACAGACCTCCAGCTCTTCCTGCTTATTCCCCATGTTGCGTGCATTGGTGTATAAGCATTTCAGAGAGGGAGTTGTGTGTGTAGTTTTGACCCTTGAGATGTGGTGTGCCTTCTGGCTTTCAGAAATACTGGCACACTGGCCCACAAGCGCTGAGCAACTACGCCCTGGCACCTCACCAGCAAAATAGTGACAAGTTATAGCAGCAGCACTTTTATGTGCAGTTTTTGGTCACGTTCTCTGGACTTATGGTAACCTGTACAGAGAGAAACTGCCAGGTTTTTTTCTCTTTTCATGTTTTTTGAACGCTTTTTTAATTTTATAATTATTCTACACTATTTTTAAAGAGCACTGGTGCTACGACCTTGAGTTTATCATTTGCCAATAACACACCTTATACCAGAGGTTTTTCTTCAAGTAAATTGAAGTTGTGAATAAGGCTGGTGTGCAGGGTTGGACAGGTGGCATTAACATGCACCTTAACAGTGAAAGAAAACAAAATAGTCTTGTGTCCACCTGCCTTTTCTCCCTTACTTTGATTACCTGTCATTACATCGATCCCTGCCACATTAAATGGGTACCACGAAGAGGGAAAATCTGCCTTCTACCAAAACTTCCTTCTACTTCACTGTTTGTCGTGGGTAAATGCAGACATATTGTACCTGATTTTGCAATTCAGCTTGGACAAATAGTTTGTGGTTATAAACATTAAGAAAAATTCTTTATTAGTAGTGTGAAAAAAATACTGCGGATGTCCCAGCAGGTGTGTTAAGAAATGTTCTGTGAAAAGCTGAGACTGTATGGACAAACCTGGGACTGTGATTCTCATAAGGAATGTCTGAGGGTGTGTTTTGTACCTCCTCTGTGGTGATATTTAGGACGTACAAAGTGAAACATAATTTTCTGTGAACCCTTGTCAGGAGAGATTAAAATTTTACCTTTAACTGTAAAACAGGTGGTTATTATGACTAGCAAGTGGTGTAGTCTGTGGTAAGTAGAGGCAAAAGGAAAACCAAATGGATCTTTCTACTGAAGACAGAATCATAGAATCATTTAGGTTGGAAAAGACCTTTAAGAACATCAAGTCCAAATGTAAACCAAGTCCACTGCTAAACCATGTCCCTCAGCACCACATCTACACATCTTTTAAATACCTCCAGATATGGTGACTCAACCACTTCCCTGAGCAGCCTGTTCAAATGCTTGACAACCCTTTCCGTGAAGAAATTCTTCCTCATATCCAATATAAACCTCCCCTGGTGCAACTTGTGGCCATTTCCTCTTGTCCTATCTCCTGTTACTTGGGAGAAGAGACCGACCCACACCTCACTATGGCCTCCTTTCAGGTAGTTGCAGAGAGCGATAAGGTCTCCCCTCAGCCTCCTTTTCTCCAGGCTATACAACCCCAGCTCCCTCAGCTGCTCCTCACAGGACTTGCTCTCTAGACCCCTCACCAGCTTCGTTGCCCTTCTCTGGACACGCTCCAGCACCTCAATGTCTTTCTTGTAGGGAGGGGCCCAAAACTGGACACAGTATTCAAGGGGCAGTCTCACCAGTGCTGAGTACAGTGGGGGACAACCACTTCCCTATCCCAGCTGGCCACGCTATTTCTGATACGAGCCAGGATGCTATTGGCTTTCTTGGCCACCCGGGCACACTACTGGCTCATATTCAGCTGGCAGTCGACCAACACCCCCAGGTCCTTTTCCACCAGGCAGCTTTCCAGCCACTCCTCCCCAAGCCTGCAGCGCTGCATGGGGTTGTTGTGACCCCAGTGCAGGACCTGACACTTGGCCTTGTTGAACCTCATACCATTGGCCTCGGCCCATTGATCCAGCCTGTCCACATCCCTCTGTAGAGCCTTCCTACCCTCAAGCAGATCAACACTCGCGCCCAACTTGGTGTTGTCTGTAAATTTAATGAGGGTGCACTTAATCCCCTCATCCAGATCATTGATAAAGATATTAAACAGAACCGGACCCAATACTGAGCCCCGAGGAACACCACTTGTGACCGGCCGCCAACTGGATTTAACGCCATTCATCACAACTCTTTGGGCCCAACCACCCAGCCAGTTTTTTACTCAGTCAGATTACGCCCGTCGAAGCCATGAGACGCCAGTTTCTCCAGGAGAATGCTGTGGGTAAAAGTGTCGAAGACTCTAATAAAGTCTAGGTAGACAACATCCACAGCCTTTCCCTCATCCACTAAGTGGGTCACCTTGTCATAGAAGGCGACCAGGTTAGTCTAACATACAGTTTGCTGTGAGAAGATATGTAGTCCAAAAATAAAACCTCGTATATCACCCCTGTGGGGTTCTTTTTGTCATGTAGTCATTTTTTAACAGTGCATACCTCCTTATTTATCCAGTCACTGCTTTAGCCCGTGTCCTCTGTAGTTACCCCTTTAAAAAAAAAAACAAAAAAGACAGCTTATTTAATACTTCTCATTGATTGTCTTGAGTATCTTGCTACATATGTAAGAGATGTGCAACACTTTGAATGTATGACTACTGAAAGCACCCTGAAATATTGAAAAATTTCAGCTGATTTATTTCCACGTAGTGGAATATTAATGAACAGATCATGGCAGTGCAGTGTCCTGTTGGAAAGAGTGTTTCTTGTAACTGAACACTGGACAGCTTGCATATTTAAAATTGAAAATACAAGCAGAACATAAAGTATCTTCAGAGTTTCTATGGAGACATGCATGATATCCTATCACCTCTGAGGGGCGATAATACAGGCAGTAACATGTTTATATACAGTTCTGAATAGTGTTTGAAAGCAAGTACATCTGTGACACACAAACCAAGATACTCTACCACTCTTGCTCCCTTTGTTAACTCTGTTATTATATTGCTGTCAGATTTTGAGCCCCTGAAGTTTTAAATAACCTGAATGTACATTTCCAGTTGAGTTTAATTAAACTTGAATTTGTTTTGTTGGTGGTACAAAGTAATTAAGAATTGGATTTATTGTTGTAAGCTTTGATAGTTTCAAAAAAACACAATTGTATTTGCAACAGGCATGTAGGAATGCTTTCCACAGAACTTATCTTTGTAAAAGTGTTGAATGCAGATAAATAAGTGGAGTTTTTATTTGTTTTATAGGTCTACCTCGATCTCGTAGTCAGACGTGCCTGCCTGAACTGTTAAGATTTCTGGGACAAAATGTACACGCAAGGAAAAATAAGAACGTTGATATCCTTTGGCAAGCTGCTGAGGTATTTATTAATCTGGAGCATCTCTGCATAGTTCATTTGGTTTTCTGTATGCATATGTATTTTCCCCTTTTTTATTACCAATATGTTTGAATTTCTTCATTTGCTTGCATGTAGCTTGGAAATGCTGCCAGGCTAAACCTCCGCTAGAATGAAACATGGGGAGATAAAATGTATTTTCCCCATCAATATTTTCCCTACAACTCATGCAACGAAGTTCTGCTCTCTCAAAGATGAGAACTTTAGACATCAAAGTCCTACACAACATTTGTGTCTCTGTGAGGAGAAGTACAGGTGTGTTCTCTGACAGAAGGTTATGCATGAGGAAGGAATGATGAATTGTATATCCCATTTCTAGATATGCCGCAGACTAAATGGTGTTCGATTTACAAGCTGTAAAAGTGCCAAGGATAGGACTGCCATGTCAGTCACCCTAGAGCAGTGTTTGATCCTACAGCATGAACATGGAATGGCTCCACAGGTCTTCACCCAGGCTCTGGAGTGTATGAGGAGGTAAGTTTGACTACATCACTTATTCCTAAATGAGGCACCATGCAAACTGCAGAGCGGCACTGGTCTCTGTTTCTATCAAAAGGGAAAAAAGTAAAGTCAGAAAATGGCAAAACTGTCTGCTAGAATTCATCCTTCCCCTGCATGAGTGAGTTCCGTATGCTAAAGCTGGTTGTTACCAGATTTGCATCAGTTGGGCTTCAGTTTTCAGTAGTGAATCAGGAGTTTTCAGAGAAGCATGTAAAAATGTGTTTTCAATTAATGCTGAGCTTACAGAACAGGAAACTGGTGCTTCTTTGAAAGTTGTTTAAGGATGAGGTTACCTGAACTATCATAGCACTGGGTTTCTTAGTTCTAGATCAGACAGATTTCTCAGGGATGACCTGTCTTTTGTTCTTGGAAACACAGACACCTGCAGTTTGCACTGGTTTGCCACATGTCTTCTTTAGCAATGAAACACTGCTCACTGGGCGAGATGTCAGTACGAGTGTTTCACAATACAGCAACCAAATTTCATCACAGTGTGTCAGTGTGCTGTTGTCGTATCAATATAATGATGTTCTGTATTCTGAAGCAGCAGAGATGTTTGTAGAATTAAATACTGTACTAAAAAAAAAAAAAAAAAGAAAATCTGTTTACTGTTGTTCAATGCCTTGTTTCAAGCACTGCTGGAAAACTCCGTAACTCACATACCAAAAGAAAGGATAAGAAATCTAGCTTTAGTCTTTATCGATGTAGTTCAACAATGCTGTTCAGTCCTGTTTTTCAACATTCACTCTTACCGAATGTACTGTACCGTGTGTCTTCTCACCAAATTCTCTAGAGTGTTCAATTCTCTTATCCTTTCTGTATGTTTTTGCTGTTTGACCCTTTCTTACTCTTCAGTTACTTAGAAGGAAAATGTCTCATATAATAACACTTGCAGCCTCTTACACTAATAATTTGGTTTTTGTATCTACATCTAGTTGGATGTCACGGGACTTTTTTATTTTCACTTTTTTGCTGCAGTTTTTGCTGCATTGTTACAGAGTTAGTACAGTACACAAAAACTGCATTGAGAGACTAATTAAGCCTTAATATTAGAAACAAAACTTGGAACAGCTTTGTGAGGGAGAAGTTATTAACTTAAAATGGAGCTAAATGCTCTCAAATATCTTTCTTTAAATTATGCAACTTGTCAACTTAGACATCTGAAAGAAAGCTTTGTTGAACAGTTGTTTATTTAGTAAGAATAAAAACTGAATGGGTATAATACTAGGAAGCTTGTTACTTTCTTTAAATTAGTTACTGAGTTAATGGTTTTTTTTAATGCAGTCATGGACACAGTGAGACAGATGTTAATAATAACATTGGTTTGGAACTTCAGATTATCAATTCAGTATAACACAGGATCAGATAAAATATCAACCCAAGAAACGCATTGCTACCTACACAGGGATATTGAAAGAGGGCCAATTTAATCAAAACCTTTGGCTCGTATGCTCTAGCAACATCAGGGACTTGCTCTGACAGGTGAAAGACATGACTTTCTCTTCTGTTAAATCTTTGACCGAGAGAGATTGTGCAAAACAAATACTGACTAATCCTGAAGGAATACCAAGATTAGACCATCTTTCAAGCCCATCACTCTTTCTTCCTCACATCTCATTGCTCTCTGGGCTAGGTGGTTGTGTTTTTAAAATTATTTGCCAGTTCTGCTCAGGAACAATGGCACAGAATTAACAAAGTTTAACAAGAGAGATAGGATTAAGGAAAAGTATGTAGGAGTCCAACTCCACGCAAACCCATTTCAGCTGGGACAGGATGACCTGACCTAGATGACAGACCAAATTGGTTCCAAATTGCTTTCCAAATTTGCCTTCAGAAAACTTGCTTTTTCTTTTAACTTGTGTCTTTTATTTGCATAACTGTACTGGAAAAGGGAGGCTTGGTTCAGTCTTGTAGAATTCTGAAGTTTCTGAGGCAGTTGGAAGGACAGGGAAGAAGTACTATTAAGTTGTGAAACTCAAAAGTATTTCATCTCTTCTTTGCTGGTAACTTTCCAGAGAAGAAAAGCATCCTTTCTTACATTCTTCTATTCTTCAAAAATTAAGAATACACCCTCTTCTTCCATGTGATGTTGGTCTTCAGAGGTGTTAGTTCCCACTTACTCATCCTCAAGGCCTTCCTTTCTTTCCTAATCTTGTGATAATTATGTATCCGTGATGATTATCATGGACATCAAGGAGAGAACACTGAGTGCTCATTGTAGATTCTTGTAGAAATTCACAGATACAAGTTTGTGGCTTTCACCTTAGAAACAAGTATTCTATTAGAATAAACTCACTTTTCTGTAAATAAGTCGCAGCTTTTCCAGTCCCAAATCAGATATATGGTAACTCACAGCCTACAAACAGTAAAGTCATGATGATATGTCTGGAAGTCCAAGCTGCAGAGGAAATGACTAGCTGGCCAGTAAAGGCAGGTCAAGAGTCCAACTGGATCACATAGCTTATTCCATCCGCAGCAGTGCCAACATTCCCCACTAGACCTGTGACTCCCTGCCCTCCCTCCCCCTACCGGGTTACTGTCCTGTCAGATACACCAGTGGAGCTGTTTGTATGAATATGCTTTAATCCAGTTTCAGTCAAAATCAGCCTGGGTAGCAAAATGCTTTATGTGTTTAAGGTAGCCCAGCTCATTTTCATTAAACCAATTAGGAAGTTGCAACACAAGCAGTTCAGCCAACAGAGAAGAGCTGTCTCTGATAGGGGATTTGAAAAGCAAAAAAAAAGGAAATGGGGTGAGGGAAATAATCTCTTCTAGCTGCCATGGTGCTGATTAAAAAGACTACGTAATAAAGCCCTGACAGTCACGTTTGGATATGACCACTCATTGCAATAAAACAGCCATGATAAAAAGCTTGGTTAGATTTCTTCACTGGTTGACCGCCTTTAAGAATAAAATTGTGGTGGGTTGACCCTGGCCACCTGCTTGACACCCACCCAGCCACCCTCTCACTCCCCTTCCTCAACAGGACAGGGGGAGAAAGTATTATGAAAAAGCTTGTGGTTGAAGTAAAGACAGGGAGATCCCTTGCCAGTTACTGTTACAGGCAAAACAGACTCGACTTAGAGAAAATTACTTTCTTGCCAATAATTTGGATGGTAAGAAACAAAGACAAAAATTAAAATGCCTTCCCCCACAACCCCTTTTGTCCCAGGCCCAAGTACTTCACTCCTTCATTCCCAACTCCTCTGCCTCCTCCCCACACTGAGCAGTGCGCAGGGGATGGGGAACGGGGGTTCGAGCTCAATCCATAACAGCTCCTCTCTGCTGCTTCTGCCTCCTTGCACTCTTCCCTGACTCCAGCGTGGGTCCTTCCCACAGGTTGCAGTCCTTCAGGATAAACCTGCTCCTGCCTGGGCTCTCCATGAGCTCAGTTTCCTTCAGGAGATATTCACCTGCTCCACCATAAGGTCCTCCACAGACTGCAGTGTGGATATCTGCACCAGCATGGTCATCTCCATGGCTGCACCTCCTCCCCTACTTTCCTGAATTTGGTGCTCACAGGTCTGTTTCTCAGGTCTTTTCCCATCACTCCTCACTGCTGTGCAGTGTTTTGCCTTTTCTTATGCACGCTGTCCCTGAGGCACCACCAGCATGGTTGAGGAGCTCAGCTGTGCCTCTGATGGGTCCATTTGAGCTGGCTGGAATCAGCCGTGTCTAGCATGGGGCAGCTCCAGCTGCTTCTCACAGAGAGGATTCCCATGCTCAAGCTGGATTAGCAGGGAATTTGCTGTGTTTCTTTACCCTGGTCCTCTCCTAGAAGTAGTCTGCTGATGAATGTTTTAAGACACTGTACAATTTGGTATATTTGGTATTTCCAAAAGTTGACTTTTCACCCCTCGGGTGGAAGCATCTACATGGGCCAACAGTGACAAAGAAAGCACTTTCCAGCCGTCATTCCCACTGTATGTGTCTGTACATATGTCTTTGTGTAAAATTGAATAGCTTGATACTGATTTTTAATGGTAGAGATGTGGCATGTGATGTTCGTAACATCTCGTCATTTTGAGCCTTTCTTCCTTCTTTCCTTCTCCCATTGTTTTACTTCCTTATCTATATCCTAAAACACTGTTCTTCCTCCAGGCTATTCTGTTGAGCCTTTATCCACCACTTTCCAGTCAGCATTAGCTTTCCACTTACTGATTCTCCTGATCACACATGCACACACCCCTCCCCACTGCTACAAAGATAATGGGGATTTGCAGGCACTGTCCAGTGAAGGCACCAGAAGTGAAAACATATTTTGATCACCAATTTGGATCCAGATCAGAAATACAGTTGGTTTAGTTCCATGCACACCTAATTCCATTTGACTTGAAGCGTCACCAGCATCTCTTTCACCACCTCTAGGGTATCTCTGATGTCTTCCAAAACATTGTTGGTTCCCTAACTTTGCTACACAACCAGCAAGGTTATGTATCACCATATGTATCACATCATCATATGTATTTTATGGATGGAGTGAGCACACTTGTTCTAACAGGATCAGGCTCATAGGTTGCATTTAGTTGTTGCTTTGTAAACTAAAAATAGAGTTGGACTGCACAGGGCATAAGAGTGATCCAAAATGAAACACCACCCTACAAAGCCTTGGGTTACCTGAAGAGATGTTCTCCACTGTAGGCCTTTGGTGCTCAAAGCAATGTAGGAAACAGGGGCATAATGAGGTGCATGCATGTATTGAGACACTTCAGAAATACGCATTTTGGAAAGCACATTGACACACACTTGAATTCATGTCGAAGCAGAAGAATAAGTGGGTGGTTTGGGGTTTTTTGGTTACATATTGAGCAGGTAGTCAAGAGGTTAAATTATTTCACTGCAGCCTACATGGAAAGATGTTTGAAAGGGTCAAATACTACAATGGTTATTCATGTTCAGCTTGCTTTTCAGAGCTCCACTTCTTTACAGCATGCAGAAGCATGGCAGAGCAGCATGGGATATTATTGCTTAGTAATCTGAAACAGTGAACATGGAAAACCATTTATGTTCAACCTACATGTGTTTATTTTCAGTAGACTACAGTACTTCCTTCTTATTTTTCTCTTTTATTCTCTTTCCCTCTCCTTATTTCTGTAATTGTGCTAATACATATTTTTGAGATGTTTTTCCACGCTTTCTTTATTTCATCTTCTGGTTTTGTTGTACTTTCTTCCATGTTTATTCATTTTCTTGACCACCTTGTGTTGCCATCTCTTTTTATACATTCATTTGCATGTCTGTCTTCCTTTCTGTTTTATTTTCCCTCCTCCCAACCTTCTTCCTTTTCACAGCATTGGAACACGGGAGGTAGTCACCCAGAAGAACTTGAGTGGCTTGGTGCCCATCCGAGATTTCAGACTAGATCCCAGCCTCCTCTACTCTATTCCTTTACTAGCTCTCAGCCCCAATTTACTGATTGTGTGGCTGTTCCTGAGCATAGCATACCTGGTGGCCAGATTACGTTGCAAGTGAAGATAAGGTTTAAAAAAAAAAAAAAAAAAAAAAAAAGTGCTTGAATGTGTGTTGCCACTTGGTACCTGCTGGACAAAGGAATGTGTCATAGCATTGTCTGCCAAGAAGTATTATTATGCCTTACAATTTTACGTTTCTATTGTACTAAACTGTAAATATACATCAAATTATTTTATCAAAAAGAATTGTATTGAAACTTTAAATTATTGTTCTGCTTTCAGTGCTTGTAACATAGTCTGACATTGGCCTGTTACCTCGTTACTTTAGCTGGCCTGAAGATCTCTTACCAAATATACTTTTGTGTTACTTGTTTCATGTATTCCAGAGAAAGGAACTCTGTCTGAAAATAATTTGTATCTTTTTGTATATTTAAGGTATATGCTAATCTTGCCTTTCATTTTTACGAGGTATGAAGAGAAAAACAAAACCACGGGTGGGGTTTATAAGAAATTGTAAGAAATTTATTTAAAGAAATATAAAAATTTCTACCTTCATTTCAAAGCATAATATCCAATTTACATTACTGAACAGTTTGTAAAACCATAGTCTTGTTCCTTTCTCATGGTTAAGTATGTTCTAACAGACTAGTGTACCCACTCAAAAAACAACTTGCGGTGCGCTGCATGCAGAATTATTTCATTCTGTTTGTAGATCTGCATTTTGTGATGTGTTAAAGACATAAAGATAGTGACTTGTGGTTAGGAAGAGGATGTAATTGGCATTAGCCTGCTAATGATCCATTATCTGTTTCAGGTGCTCTGTTATAGAACTTTTTCTGAAACAGGGTCATTATCATCCTAGAAGTTAAAGATACTGGTCTTTAATACTTCAGGCAAGAAGAGGGAGGTATCAGTTAGCTCCTTTAGTAGGTGGGTTTGAGGTTTTCCGTTGGGCTTTGTTTTAATTACACTAGACTAAATATTACTGTTATTTCCATTTTTAAGTGTCGAACAGCTTTAATAAGTTATGATGTTGATAGTGACTTAGAGATAAATGAATGATGGTAAGTTAACATTTATTTAAGTGGTGAGACTAAAGCGGCTTACCTAGTTTAGTCACGCAGAATCATTGCAGATGAAATTTGATCATCATTTATATATAACATCAAACTGGGAGAAGCCTATTTAAACAGAAAGATTTTGTTGATGCAGTGGTCTGGCAAAGCTTGTCAATAGCAATAGCTGATAAAAAATGTAACCTCATTTAATGTAGTTTGCTAAATTCATGAAGGGATTTACTTCGCTTGGTGCCTGAGATGACAGAAAATTGGGCTTCTGAGGAGAATTCTTCTAGTACTGTGATTTCTATTTTCTACTATTATTAACTTGCTTAAAAAACATAGGTAGCTATAGCTTTTATTATAATTTTTAATGGAATTTGAAAGCTTCTGAGAGTGGTAAGCTTAAAAAAAAGAAAAAGTACAGTTAGAATAAAAATTAGAATTAAATCCTGAATTTGGTGAATATTCTAACTAAAAAAAGAAAAAAAAAGTGGTTATATTTATGTCTTCATGAAATCAGACTGTACAGTACACTATCTCCTGGTATCTTTCTTCACTATTCTTCCAATTTTGTTTTTAAAAGAAAAACGGAAAGACATATATTTTCTATATCTGTATATTGAAGCATGTATCCTATTTATTTTAAGTTGCAATGAATTTAGGTAAATCCTTACTGCTGATGAGATTTGAAATCATGGTATGATGGTATTGGACATATCCATGTCCTGTGTTGATATCTAGTACCACTGTGTCTCCATACAAATCATCTCTTCTTTCTGATTAACACTGGTTCATTTGCTATGGGTACCAAAATCTGCCTTGTTACAAAGTGAACAAATGTCAGGTTGAACTGTGGCCTTGTTCTTGCAATGTGATGACTGTCCTGGTTCAGTCTAACAAGATGTGAAAGTAACTCTAGCAGACGTATTTCCACTGAACTTCCTGACATTATTAATCTGTTCAGATAAGGTGTGAAGGCTTTGCTCATAACTATCAGTAGGTTGCAGTGAGACCACCCTTAAATTCATCTAGAATGAAAGCCTAGGCTTTTTGAAAACAATGTAGTTTTTTTTCTTTTTTTCTTAAACTTCGGTGGGGACAAGTTTTCATCTGTTTTTTCTTTTTTAGCTTGGTCTGTGCTTTCATTCAGACATTCAGATTTTAAATGCTGTAGTGCATACTGCTTATGTGCTTCCAGCAGAAGAAACATGGCACATGAAATGGTGTGTGAAATACATCTTTGTCACCATCTCTATGGCCCGCCTGTGCCACAGTGGGACATGCACAATAACCAGATGTAGTGTAATGAATTATGAAGAGAATGATTCACTTTGGAGTGAAAATGCTCATCTGGCATCCCATATATGCTATTTAAACTTATGGGTTTATTAGTACTCTGAACTATATTTTGTGCAATTTTTTGATGAATCTATTTGACTGCAACAGCCTTTGGGATGGGTTCTGTAAAACACAAAACAATGAGATAAAACCAGGGTCATCACATACAATCCATTCTATAAAAGGCAGTCATAGAATGTGCTCCAGAGACAAATTTCAAACTTTTTAAAGCTGCTTCTTAGAGCAAAAAGTTAAAATGTTTTATGAAGTTAAACTAGGTGGTACCTGCAGAACACAGTTACAGTCAGTTTAATTAATCAAAATTAGAAGAATGGTGAGGTCAGTAAGAGCAGAGAGCTTTCAAACTGAACCAGAATCCAAACCCTCCTTTTGAATCGGATGACCACAGTTTTAGCTGGTAGATGCTGCAGCCATCTCCAAGACAGGAGTAACATGACATTTCTGCCGTAAGATGGTGTACTGTACACTTTGCCATGAAGTTCCAATATTAAATCATTGTTTAGGTTTCAGTTCTCTATCAGGGAAAGACATTCTCCTGCAAGCCTAAATTGATTTATAATATATATATAAAAGATAGTGCTTCCTCTTTGTATGTTTGGTTTTGGATATAATCAAAGGAACTCTGAAGTAGATTTATAAGTATAAAGAAGCCTTATAACTGGAGTAGTTTTTTTTATTGTAGCACAGAACCTCTTTGTAGTGTGGGGCAGTTGCACCAAAATACTGTGTAAAAATTAAATTCTGCACAGCTTTGTTTCATTGGGGTGATGACTGTCAATCCAGCCAATCTTTTTTGCACCCACACAAAGCTGCTATTTCATGATTAAGATTTTTTTTTAGAGTACCTTGGTTTTCAAGTCAATTTATGCATGCAGAGATAACTGGAAAGTAATTATTTTTGTATCAGCTCTAATCTTTAAGTAAGTACTGATAATACTGACATACAGGGAACAATAAAATTACTTTAAAGCTCTTATTGAGAGATCAGCAGTTTTTCTTTTTCAGCTTAATGTATTACTAAATTAGCAGAACGGCTTTTAAGCAATCCCTTGGGATCCCTTGTGCAATGAAGCGGCATGTGAACTCCACAACAGTGTACCCTGAAATACATGAAACCATCGTGAAAGAACTTTCTCAGTAGATGTGCTGCTGCTTTTTAGAAATGCAAAACTAGCAATCAGACATAGCATGTGTCCATTCTGTGTGCTTCTTACTAGCATTGTATGATGAGTCATCATTTTTAATATTTGCAGTGGCAAATTAATTAAACGCTCATTAAATATAACCAACTTTTTTTTAATGCTATGAAATAACCAGTTCATTTCATCTTAGTTTAAGTCTTTTTTTTTTTTCCTTTTTACTGCTGTCATTTTTTGTGCTTGTTTTTTTTCCCCAGTGAGGGTTGTCGGCGAGAAAATACAATGAAGAATGTTGGATGTCGCAAGTATGCGTTTAATTCCCTGCAACTGAAGGCTTTCCCAAAGTATTACAGGCCTCCAGAAGGAACTTATGGAAAAGTTGAAACATAAGCATACTATGTCCTTTAATTGCTGTTCCATTAAAACATGTGGATACACTCTAGATTAAACATGATTTTGTCATCCAGAAGAGATAAATAACCTTTTTGTACATTTCGCTAGGTTATACAGAGCATGTTACTTAACAGAATTGGAATCTATAGTAACAATTATTCTGACACCTTAGCTTGAGAATAGTGTGATGACTTTGCCCGTTTAAATAGCCTTCAGTGTACGTAAGATGAACAGGTATTGTGCTACTTAATAATTACCTATATGCAAATAGCTAGGTACCTCCTGGGTGGGCAAGGACTCTAGGAACGGCATGTAGGCAGCTGTTTCACATAACATCTTTTTATACTGAGTTGACTTGAGATTGAGGTTTTCATAAACTTTTTAAAACTGAGAGTAAAACTCAAAAGTTGTAAATAAAAAGGGATTGGATCCTAGACAGTCTAATAAACTGTAGAATGCATTGTTACAATCAAGAAACTGAAGTTTAACTTTAAAAAAAAAATCAGCACAATAAAAGCCAGAAGTATAAATTGTTTTACTGTATATAGGATGCCATCTTCATATATGAAATTAACAGTACATAAAAGGCCAGGCCTATGAGGTCTAGTTTCTAGTTCTGTCCAAATAAAACAAATTCCTGTCATTTTTGGCAGGTAAGGACTTGGGCACACATCTTAACTGTTTTTAAAAAGTGTTTCAGAAACATAATGATGCTTAACCATTAATGCCAGCAAGAGCTCCCCCTGCCCTTCCCTACTATAAGGCAAGTGCAACAAGCAAGTTGCTGATGTTGCACATGACATGTTCAGTATGTTCCATGGTATTGTATATTAATTAACACATTTTTACCCATGGGTTTTTATATCACTTCTGGATTGTAAACATTAGTATCTTGGGCGGTTACATTTTTCTGATTGGTGTTTGATTTTTTTTTCCCCATACCAATTTTGTATGTCAATACAAAAATGCTCAAAAGTGCCCAACACATCCCCATTACTCCATAACCAAAATTGGCTTCTGTTTACCTTTGCATTTTGGGTGGGCAGATGTTCAGAATCCTGGGGGGGCAGTATGACTGTTTTCAGGGTATTTCTGAGGAAGGTAGGGATGCCCCATGTTGATAGAAAGGAACTGCTCATGTGCTACTGCTAATGCGTGAGAACTGCAGATGTGTTCCAGCTTATGACTAAGGTGATCCGTTTGATAGCATTTGATAAAAAATGTTCAACAGATCTCCTCGGAAATAATCTTCCAAAGACTGCCTTTGAAGCTAAGGTACCTTTTTAAAAAGCAGCTAAACATTAATTTCCAAATTTTAACAGGATTAAGTAATCTCTAGCTAGCTTCGTTTAACACACTGTGCCCTTTCCTTCTTGGTTTCCAAGGATGTAAGTTTTAGAATAGAAAAATCTGCCCTTTTATTCTTGTGAGAGTAGCAACAGCCAGGTAAGTATATGGCTGTTTTCTGATTTCTTTCTCCCTCTCACTGATGTTTGTCTGTGCTGTCACTGCTCTATCAATCAGTCATGTTCATTCTGCTCCCATGTAGGTTTGGGGGTTACAGGTCTAGCAGTTTTTGCATTTTGCTTTTTTGCAGTTTAACGCTGAGCAGCACGTCACAAAGCCAGGTCAGAGAGTTCTGCTGAACTAGGTTGTTACCATTATTTCAGTCTCTAGAATAACAAAACACTGAATTGTGTGCAAAATCAATGTACCTATTCCAGGTCTGAACAAGTCATCTACAGTAGGACAGTCCCTTGGAATTTTACAAACCCTGTTTGCCAATTAATAAATAAGTGTTGATGTTATTTTATTTTTTGCTAATATGTAAACAAATATGTGATGAAAAAATTTTCAGTGGAATCTCCTTAGACATGTTACTCCATTAGTTCTGCTCAACCTTCATTCCCTGGCCCATTATTAAATGCTACATTTATTTTTGTATAAATTATACTCTTTATATCCCTTAGTTTTTATGAGTTGATAATTTTATTTTGTATATATTTCAAGCATAGTTAATTATATTTTAAGTCCTGTATTGTTACACTAAAAATCTTCCAATGTTCAGCTTCACAAGAAAATAACAAGAGGTCTATTGTAACAATTAGTAGAGCCACTCTCGTAGACTGTGGCCAACAATCATTAGATCTACTCTAGAACTTCGTGATCTTTTATTTATTTTGTATACCAATGTAATCAGAAAAAGTTGCCGAATTTTATATGTGCATGGTTTTTGCTCACCTTTTTAAAGTGGTGGAATACCAGTCTCAAGTACTGCATTATTTTGTTTAAAATATTCTGATTTCAGTATGCTTATGTGTAAAACATTGTTGTCCAGCTAACATTTTATATATACGACATTGTCAGTACATGCACATCGACGGGCTTGTTTAAAGGGCGCAATGAACAGTAAGATCTCGAGCAGTTCATCAAAAAAGAAAAACTGTGAAACTTGAAATCCACATAGGACGCTTCACAAGGGTGAAGTAAGCTTTTCTGTTGCACAAGAGAGGAAAAATTTAAGGATTACTGTAAAATGAAGTTCTGTCTAATGTTCTTTTTTGAGTACATTTTTTTAAATTATAAAACATACAAAGGTAAAAAAAGAGAACTGTTGCCAAGTATGTTCTGTGTATGTTCTGTGAAAGTACCTACAGCACAGTTGCCTTTTGTTTCATTTATACATGTAAAATTATTGTATAATACAACACTGTTTTGTCCCAACACAACTGTATTTGCCAAGCTTTGTGCATTGAAATATTTTTATTTATTTGTTTTTGAGCAGTATTAATATATCATAAACATATGGCTACTGTTTTATATATTCTAGTTCATCCAATCCATGTATGCTGTAAATGTGCTAGTCTTTAGGATGAAAACCAATAAAGAACTGACAAGAATAACAAATGGTGGCTTACTTTTAATGCGTTTGTGGTAAATTAAAATAAACGCTTTCAGGTTCCTTGACTCGATATGCTTTATCTGTTGGAGAGTATATTAAGCTAAGTTGTGTATGGAGATATTTTACACAGATATGCAAGTCAGGAAGTAGTTACTTCTAAACCCTGCTAAAGTACAGCTGCTGTCAATTTTCTGTAGTTGAGTCAGACACTAGTTTGTCCCACACGCTATACATTGAGCAACAACAGTTAAACAAAGCAGCAGTATGAGATTTTTTTTTTTTAAGTTTATATACTTTCTCCATGAATCTTCTACAAGACCTTCCTGAGCTTCATTCTTAGTTTTTCACTCTTCCTTCTATTAATAGATCTCCTTCTCTGCTGCTGCTTCCCCTTCAGCCAACTCATCCCTCCAGCAGCTTTAGTGGCCGTGCTACTTTTCAGCAGGGATAGGTTGTCATTGCTGATCGTCATTTTGATTTCAGGTTAAATAAATTTTATATAATAGTGCAAAAGACAATAATCCAGAGCATTCTGTTTTCTATAAAATATGAAGAATAGAACATGAAAATGTAATTCTGCTGTCACTGGATGTTTGAGAACTGCCAAATACAATTTTATTTGAGTGAAAGAGGACTGAGGCCCACAGGTGGGGCTCAGTTAATTAGTTTTTCTAGTTACAGGGCAAGAAAAACAGTACCAGAAAAAAACCCTATGCTGCTTTCGTTCAGAATGCAGAAAGAGAACATGCTTCACAGGTGGGAATTCCTAAATTGCAAACACAAAATACATGTATACATGTGCATATATATACATACCTATCTGTATTTCAAAATTTTTAAATTGGTGTCAAAAAAGTATCTACCAGTGTTCTTTTGTCGTAAATGCAGCTGTGGGAGCTGCTGGGAGCAGCAATGGCCGTGTGCTTTGGTGTGGAACCAGCACTCATTCCACCTCTTTGCCATGACTTCTGCTGCACGACAGCCTTCAGGCAGGACTTGAAGCTCTGGTACAGGCTCCTGCATACGGGCACTAACTGCACCCCAGAAAGGCTTACCTGATGTCACAAATGTAACCTCTTGAAGTCTGAAATGTGTACTCTGACAAAAGAGGAAATTTTAATAGATGCAACACAAACAATGCATGAGATAATAGAAAACCAAGAAGAATACAACAAAAAATAACAATACACTTGTTTAAAATACAAAAAGAGACCTCATCAGAAGAAACTGTAGGTAATTTTGGTGACCAAAAGCTTCTTCAGGGTTTTTCAGTTCGTGAATCCCTAAACATTTCTAAGACCCACCTCAGAAATTCTGTATCTATCTATTGTTGCCAAACGCATATGGATTTTTTTTAAATAGCTCTCCTTAATGAATGACAAAGACTTTCAGGCTGTGAATGGGAAAGCTCAGTTCAACAGCAACCTCTTTTTCTCACATTATTTTAAATGTCAGGCAAACTTTCTGCTCCCAATTAATGGAATATTTTGCACATTGCAACTGAATCCTTTCAGCAGCATGACAGTGATGCGGAGCTGTGCCCTACTTCATTCAGTAGTGTCCAACATGATCAGTTGATGGCATGAAAACACAGTTTATAAGAGCCTGGTATTGCTGCCGAATATCCCATTTTTTTCTTAAGTCATGACAAAATTAAGTTGTATGTTATTTGCCAGTCTGGTCCTAGATTTCTTGTGTTTTCTGTATTCCACACAGATTTCAGCATCAAGAGGTTCTTATTTTCTGTGGTGGCTATTCTATTTGTGCATATACCCTAAGTATTATGAATGTAAACTTCTGCAAATCTGCATTTTACAGCATAAGGAAAATACTGTACATCCCCTAATGTAATTTATCATAAAATTTTGGTTCTTGCAGTCAAAATATTTGAGACACTGTGCTGTTATTACTTACATGTATGATTTTTTGCCTAACCCTAAATCACTACGCCTGTTGACTGTTCCTGAGGGAGCAGGGTGGAGGAGACTTCCCAGTGTCTCCAACAGTAACAGCAGCTGCAAGCCCAGACAAGATCACTAGGCCTGGAGTCAGTTACTGCCCATCAGGCTCACTGAACATTTAATTATTCCTAAAGTTGAAAAGTTAAGAGAGATTACAATGTCCAATGGGAAAGGCACCACCAGGAACATGAATGAATTACACTGTGTCTGAAATCCGTGATTTGCGGTGGGAATGGTTTTGTTTACTTAGTGCTCCTATCAGGGTCATTACAAACCTTTTCTGCTGGAACTTCACACAGATTCCTGGCAAAAACCTTTGGAGTTTGGAAGTACACCCCAGTTGAGGGTGACAGCACTGGAACAAGCTGTATAGCCTGCTGTTGGTGAATCTGCTTTGGCAGGGGGTTGGACTAGATGATCTCCAGACATCCCTTCCAACCCCTACCATTCTGTGATTCTGTGATTGGATGGTGGGGGGGGGAAAGGGGAGAAGTTTTAGAAAATTCTCAATATCTAATTTAAAATTAATTTTGTAATGATAAGGAATGTCAAACTGGAATATAAAGCAGATACTTATCCACAGGACTGCCAGATCAGCCCTGATTCTGCTAATTATGATGTATGCCTAATTGCTTTAGTCTGCTACTTCACACAAGCTCTTAAAGCTGTTTCAATATCGTAGAATCATAGAATGGTTGGAGTTGGAGTTGGATCATCTAGTTCCAACCCCCCTGCCAGAGGGATACCTCCCACTGGACCAAGCTCAAAGCTCCATCCAACATGGCCTTGAACACCTCCAGGGATGGGGCATCCACAGCTTCCCTGGGCAACCTCTTCTAGTGTCTCACCACCCTCACAGTAAAGAATTTCTTCCTGATATCTAATCTAAATCTACCCTCTTACAGTTTAAAGCCATTACCGCTCGTCCTACCACTACATGTCCTTGTAAAAAGTCCCTCCCCATCTCTCCTGTAGGCCCCCTTTAGGTACTGGCAGGCTGCTCTAAGGTCTCCCCAGAGCCTTCTCTTCTCCAGGCTGAACAACCCCAGCTCTCTCGGCTCGTCTTCATAGGAGAGGCGCTGCAGCCCTCTGACCCTCTTCGTGGCCCTCCTCTGCACATCAAAGCATCAATAAAAATCTTCGTGCTGCCCCGGCCCTACACGGGTTGTGCGTAGGTACCACTGTGATGCGGCGGAAAACTGCTGACCTCGTGTGATTCACATCACGTCAGGATGGGGGCAGGTCATCCATTTATTCGCCACGTGATTAGCCAGCGATCGGTGCATGACACAAGTAACAAGAACAGGAGCAATTAACAAGAACAAAACGATTAACCGGAGCGAAGGCCTTTAAAGACAACTCCCTCCCGCCCCGGCGGCGCCCCTCCCGCCCAACGGCCGCGCGGCGGCGGTTAGAGCGGGGCGGTTGGGGCGCGCGGCGGCCCCCGGCCCTAACGGCCGCCGCCCTGAGGGGAACGCCCTGGCACCCGCCGGGCTGACCCCGGCGCCGCGGCCGCTCCTGCCTCCCCGCCCCAGGGGGCCGAAGCCGGGCGGGGCAGGACCTTACCTCAGGCCGGGTTGGCGGCGGGAGCGACCCAACGGGCGGGCCGAAGGGACCCCGCCGAGCTGTGAGGCGGCAGCGGGGCGGGTCGCCGGTGTGCGGAGCGGGAGTAAAGGCCCGTCTCGGGCGCGGTGGAGGTTGGTAGAGCCAGTGAAGGGAGCGGCGGCGGTGGTTGCCGTCTTTCGGGGAGGACAGTGGTGAGGGAGGCCGCTGTGAAAGGTGCAGCCTGGCTGATCCCTTCGACCGGGTGTTGTAGATCCCCCACCCCCATAGGTGTTATTTCGAATTATCGTTCCTCATAAGCAAGGACTGCTCGGCAGTGTCGACTGTCCCCACTCCCCAGTCTGCGGCAGCTCTTTTAGAAACATGCTGGTAAAGTAGTATTCTTTAATCCAACAGGAGTGAGGCTCCTGTAGTAGCATTGGGGGGGTTAGAACTAGACGATCTTCAAGGTCCCTTCCAACCCAAACCATTCTATGATTTGTTAGATCCTGCGCTTAAACGAAATTTCGTAAAAATCATAATCAGGTAACTGCTTATCTTTTAGATTTCTATTGACTTGGCATATTGGTGACGCTTGCAATTTCCATTTTGAAATAGAAGCAAGCTGATCTTTAGAGTTCATAAAATACTGTAGCAATAAAACATGTTTATATGAAGGAAAGATAGCTAAGTGCTTTTAATGTTTGGCTACAAATTGCTTAAATTGTAGCTGTGTCTTGAAATACTGCTGGTCGCAAATAGTGCAAATTTCAGAAGACCTGAAAACCAAGATTAAAATAATTTACTGGGTTTTTTAGGTATTTCAAGATGTTTATTAAATTGCGACTGATTGATGTTGGTATTGGGCAGATGA
This sequence comes from Fratercula arctica, assembly GCA_947846985.1. NCBI lineage: Eukaryota > Metazoa > Chordata > Aves > Charadriiformes > Alcidae > Fratercula > Fratercula arctica. Next base: position 71,195,543 of record CANTUZ010000001.1, read on the forward strand.
TGGCTCTGGCATCTAACATTGAAATCCTGGAGAGCACCTGCTGCTATAGAAATGCTCTGTTGAAAATGTCTGTAAAAATGCCCTCCATGTTACAGGTTTGTAACAAACATGAGGTGATCTAGCCTAGATGTCTGAGAAACATCTGTCAGGTCTTGAATAGCGTTTGTTAGCTAGGGTACAGTCATTCTATTTTTTTTTTCTATAAGTTCTTTCTGACCTCACTTTCTGATTCAGGGTTATTCCTGCCCCATTTTGTTCCTCTAAGCGTGAGATTTTATTGCATGTTCTTCATGATGTATTTTGACCACATTTCCCGTAAGCTTGATAGGACTTTCAGTTACAGCACATGAAGTTACATTTTCAATCAACTTTAAGTTGTATGAGAGAGCGGGTATTCCTTGAAATGCTGTCACAGTATCCACAACTTCGTGGTCTGTAGGCAAATGGCTAATGACTGTCTGTGGCTTTTTTCAGTTCCTTGTCAGATTTGGAATACTTTCATGAAAGTTCTAGATCATCCAAAAAAGTGAAGTTTCTGTATGGAAAATAAGGCTTCACAATACCTATGTGGGAGTAGTTTCTGGAAGTAGATTAACTGCAACACTGTGAGACATGGTTCATTGAAGGAGTTGGAATAAAGCTTATTGAGAAATATCAGCCAGTAGAAGCACTTAATTATTGAGTTGAAATATGGCAGTGCTACTAAAAATTCGTCTTGCTTATTTTCCTCAGTCCCATCCCCTTTCCTCTAAGAAGGTTCATCAGCTCAGCAGGAATTCAGAAAATGCAGGCGTACTCCCTCATCTGCTGAGGGGCAGTGGGCACTGCAGCGCTTGTGGGAGGTCAGCATGCAGGAGCAGCTGGAGGTGTGGTGCAAAGCAGCACGGTGCAGCCGGCCAGCAGCTGCTTCTGCAGGCACTGGTTGAATTTCCCAAGTCAACATGAAAAGTGGCATCTCCTTAGTAGTCTTTTTCCATGGCAACAGTGTCAGGGGCTGGCGGCAGAGCTGATTGCAACTTTTGCCCCCAGGAGCTGGGGGCAAAAGCAAAGGTGTGGGATTTGTTTTCCCCCAGTGTCAGGCTAGGGTGACTCGGCTCCAGGTGTTTGTACCGCTGCACTTGAGAACACTTGTCTTTGGATGCTCTGCAAAGCACAGGGAAATGAGAACTATCAGATGTTATGAAGGGGAAGAGGAAGACACGTCAAAGGAGGACCGAAGATTTGTTTGTCCTGCCTTCTTTCCTCATAAGGAAAAAAGGAAAATGGACAATGTTTTTACTATGCGTATTTAAATTGGTTCTGTACTGTAATGTGGGCTGACTCAGCACACAAAATCCACATTTCACCCTCAGCTGTGTGTGCTGTTTCTGCAGTGACTTATGCATCCCAGATTCTGTCTCTGCTGCTGCCATCAGCACAGCTTTGCAAAAGTCACTTTGACTAAATCCACAATGGACGCTTGCCACCCATAGCTTGCCTAACTTGTAGGTATCTTTGTTGCTTGATGTGGTGTTAAGCTTCCTGAGGCTTTCTATGTTGGGAATTGCTAAAGAGGAAGTCTATCGTTGAGACTCGCCTTGGCCTGGGCTTCCTTCTCCCACCCAGTGCTGGGAGAAGAGACAGAGCTTTGTACCTCTAGCCTTGCAGGCACAGCCACAGCCTTAGCCCAGATGCATTTGTCACACCCAGTTAGGTAACACAGATGTGGACAGGGTCCTTGTTTGCTGCCTCTGCTTTCTGTTGCTTTGCACCCCCGAGCTGGTTGCACAGGATGCTGGAAACTGAGCTCTTCTTTTTCCCTTCTGTGCGCCTCTCCCTTTCCTCCAGTCATCCTCAGAAGACAACTCCAAAAGCACCAGTTGGCTTTTTCGGTGCATGAGTTGTTATCCAGCGTGGCCCTTTCCAGTAAGGCGGTGAAGAGCTGCTAGTTTAGGTTATGGGAACTTGGTGGGCATTTTACTGAGCGGAGAGATGGGCAAGTGATTTCTCATCTTGCCATGAGGGTTTGTCACCAAGAAAGGCAGGCCGATTGCCAGGGGGCATTTCCAGTTGCAAACTCTTTCCTTGGGTGAACTTAACCTGGGTTAGCTACCTGTTTCTGATGGTTTGGGGCGGATGCAAGAAGCAGCCTCTTGTTTGTAATTCCACAGCCCAAATGTTCCCCAGGCACAGGGTTCTCACAGTTAGGCCTACATTTCTTGAGCAGTGCTGTCCTGCTGGTGGTTTGTCTGCTCCGGGTACTCTCGTACTGGTGGGGTTCCCCAGGGGCCAGAGAAACACTCGTTTTCTGGGTCCTGCTCAGGCAGACGCAGAAGTAGTTTTAGGTGTCTTGAGAACTACTTAATTAAATGGGCAGTTAATAGGTAAGATTGAGCAGCCAGCTAGATTCGAGGCTTACCAACCTAAATTAGGAACCTCAAAATATCTGTACTTTGTGATAGGAAAAAACAGCCTCGTGTCCTGTCTTTGACAGCGGCATCTACCTTATCACTCTGAAAGGACAGAATAAACATAGTGTGGGGTTTCCAAGTGTATTTGTACAGCTTTTTTACTATTTGCATTTTTAGAAATGTCTGTGTCAGAAATATTAGCTCTGAATCAATTTTTATAGTGCCATTGTGGTGCTTTCCATTGTATCACATTGTCCCTACTTCCCCTTCTCTGGGTATTAATTTCTTTATTTCTTTTTCAGCTCTCATGGACTGAGTCCTCAGAGAATAAGGATTATGAGGTTTATGCAGCTTATGCATGGAGTACCTAAATTAAATTATGAGTTTGTCTTTATGGTGGAGGCAGTTAACTAGAAACTTGATGACTTGTCAACAAACTGTAGCTACTACAGATTCCTATCTGTAGTTCCTGTCAGACTATGTATCTAGATAGACAGTAATCTGATAATTATTCTTATTTTCATATTGTAAATCAAGATTGATAGTTATTTGAAGAATACAGAACTGTTGAATAGTGTTACTAAAAAAGTGGCCAGCTTTTCCAAGGAAGGAAAACTTTCGAACTCACGGTAGTTTCAAAAGACTGAGAGGAGTCAACTGCTGTTCTGGTCCCACCCCTTCCTCTATCAACCTGATGAAAGATTTGGTGGCAGCCCAAAGTCTGCACTTGCAGAGATTGAGAACGACCATGTGAAGGCATGCAGGGGTGGTTCAGGGTCATCCAGAACGTTAATACCTCCAGTGCCACTTCAGCGTCTCACAGGTGCAGGACGCTGTGTTAATGCTGTTGGTTGGTTCTTGAATGAGCTAAGCTAGGAGTCAGGGATAAAAATTAGTAGAAAAGAAGTACTTAGAAGGGTGGAAGCTTTGAAGGCGCTTAAATCTAGGGTGGGTTTTGCTTTGAAACATTTGCTTTTTTCTTTAACCAATTCACGAATCTTGATATGTAGGTGACCTGCGTTCTGCATGGAGGCGGCATTGAATCTCAGTAAGAAAGGCAGAACAGCACATCATGTAATAACATTGCCATTTTAATAAGGTAGAATAACAAGAGGAATATAGATAGTGGGTAAATCTCATGTCCCATCAGGTGCTGGGAACCCTGCTTCCGTGCAGCATTGGACACACCCCAAACGGATTCCCACAGCAGGCCGTGCAGATACCCTCCCTGGGGAGGGTCAGTCCCCTCCCCCACCATGGTGCCTTTTGTCTTGCGTAAGGAACAAACCCATCTATCTCCTCCTGGCAGGTAGGAGTGTCCTCTCCTCTCTTTCATGATGTTCACCAGAGAGTAGCACCTGTGGACATGGAGCATGCCAGCAAGTCCCATTACAGTGCTGCATACGTGGGGGTTATACAGCGGTTGCTCATGCTAATGTACCGGCTTCTCAAGCCTGAAGTAGCAGGCCCAGCAGGGCAGGCATGGCTTGACCAGCATCAATATCTCCTCCAACAGGTCTTCTGCAAGGCTCCCAATGCAATCTGGAAAAGGGCAGGGCTGCGGCAGGGCTTTGATACTGAAACTAGTTAGTGGGACAGAACAAACAATAACTGAAATACTCAAAGGGGGGAGAGTGTGGAATGCTGGGAAAAAGCTCAGCAAAGGCCTTTCACAAGGATAAAGTGGACTGAAAGATTGAGGAAGGACAGCAGAAACCAATGTGTTGGAAATTTGAACAAAAATACAAAATAACTGCATAAAATTCCTCAAGAAGGGGTGTAGAAACGAGCTGTAAAAAAGTTCTGTGCTAATTGGAGGAGCTGAGTGTCTTGAACATGTACATAACATCACAGGTTAAAAGGATTTAATATTGGGGAAATAATTTTTTTTAGGTGAGAAAAGATACTGAAAGCACGTAGAAGGGGAAAGAAAACTGGTTCGTTTGTAGAGAGTTTGATGAAGGAAATATTAAAATAAATATAGGAAATAAATAGTTTGATTGCATTAGTCTTGTCTGGCGTGTTGTGATACTATGCTTGAAAAGAAGTAAAAGCCTGATATGACTAATGGGGTGCCCTGATCTGTGAACTTTCACCACTGAACTGCAAGCACTTTCCAATTCCCCTTAGTATTTTTGGCATGTTACTTTTGAGGAATGATAGCTGTATAGACTGGCAGTGGGGAAAGTAGTGTCAATTTGTTAAAGCAAAATGCTACTACTGTAGTTGAGATTTTTTTTCAAGGTTTCAGGAAAAATCATAGAGGAAATTTTAAGGCCAGCTGGCATTGCTGTGATGGCCTGAATGCTGTTCATAGCCACGGAGGGGTGCTGTTTATCTACGTAGTAGGACTCTCATTCTTCACTGTGCAGAGACAGGAAATGGCATTACCCAAATTTATTGAGTTAGGGGAAGTGTTTTCCAGTTTGATGATTTAATCAGAATTCCTGAAAGCCTTCTTTTTCCCCCATGAGTTAATATTGCTGTGTAGACCAAATCAGTGACTTTTCACAAGGAGGCTGCATTTAAAAACAAAGCCAGCACAAATACTGTCCATTTTCTGAAACTCTCTGGTGCTGAACCTGCTGACTTCAGCAATATTCAGTTTTTATTGTTCTAATAACTGCATTGTATGGATCTTTGCATGCAGTTGGTCAATGCAAGGGCACTAAGTCAGCACACAATGCGCTTCATTCTCATTCCACGTACCTAGAATGATGGGTTCAACTCACTGCCAGTGCCCAGATCCCACATTTGCACATCTGAAATTAAGCTCTGCATAACAGTGAGACATTCTGTGTGCCACTTGTAGCGTGGACAGTTGCTTTCTGTTTGAGCTGTGATGAGTTACCCTTCTGGAGCATTTCTTTAGACTGTTGAGTTCAGCTTCTTCAAAGAAAGGAACCCTCTTTCATCCTTCCTTTCCTCCCTCCCTTCCTCACATGTACATGAAATCTGAATTTGTCACTAATTTTCAAAACGTAGCTGAAATGTTTTATTCCTTGTATCTTTTTTTCGCTCCTCAGTATTTCAATGTATTAATATATTCCATTCTGCCATGGCCTTTGCTTAGTTTAACTGAAGCATAAAGGCATTATTGATGTTTTCTTAAGCTCTGCTGATTTTTACACCCCACCCTCCCTTGAATTGGAGGCTGAGCCTTCAGCCACAGAACAGAATTTGCCAGACAGGCAAATGTGAGCGATGTTTGGCAGTTAGGCCTGCAGCAGAAGTTCATAGGAAGAAACCTCTGTGTTGCTGGTTTGAACCGAGACATAAGTGAATATTCCTTGAAATTACTGTTGTCCAAAAAGACTCCTAGTTTATACAGCACAACAGGAATTTCCCTGTGAGCCATAAGGTGCGTCATACCCATTTAATGTAGAACATTGCGTAGTTTATAGGGACTTTCTTGATTCCTTCATGCCAGACTCTTCAGTGTTGGCAAGATTTTGCTGGTAATTAACTTGACTGATAAGGACAGGCTTTTCCAGGAGGATGGGTGGTGTAAAGTTGAAGGGGCTAAAAGTCCTTGCCCCCTTCAGAAAGTCAACAACAGCCAGCGAAGGAGCATTTTAGTCTCTTGTCTGATTCCAGTGTCTGTGTATTTCCCTCGAGAGGCAGTGAGCCATCCTCCCTAGCTTCTGTTGTCTTCTACAGTGCCATAAAGCAGGCTAACCTCCTCTCTCCAGTGAGTATTGTTTTCCCTGACGGTACTCCAGAATGGGCCAGTGAGTGATACTGGGTGAGGCAGAAGCTGCTCCAGGTGCTCACTTTCCCAGTACACTTGCTTCCCAGGAAGTTCCTTGTAACTAAACCAAAAACACCACAAGTGACTTCATCCTGACATGGAGCCATACCAAAAAGCACCTAGGAAGCTTTCCAGGACAGCTATTTTTTTTTTTTTTTTTCCTTTGAGAATATTTTATTAGCCCCAGAATTATAAAATGGACAGCCTGTAGCTCCTTCCTAGAGGTATCTAGCCCTTCTCCTGCACCCTCCCCAGCCAATACCTTCTGTCTCTTGTAGGATGCCAGACTCCAGATCCCCTCTCTTGTTTAAGGCAAGTAATTGAACTGCGATGTTTCACAGCTTGCAAGAGTCCGGCTCGGACTCCAGGACAGTCTGTTTGCCTCATTCCTGTAAGTACTCTCTGGCATGTATCCCACGTGAATTCTGTTATCGCAGTGCTAGAACATCCCACTCACTTCTCACTGCAACTCAAGGACTGCTTGAGTGTTATCTTGTAAAACTTCAGGAGAAAGTGAGCGTACCCCCTGAAGCTCCCACACTATCCAGTGTTAATGGTACTCTGACTCAAAGCTTTGCCTCACAGTAGGCAGACAGAGAGTGAAGTCAGGTTTGGGATACAGGGTCCTTCCTGAAGGACCGCTATTTGATGATCCTAGCTTGACAAAAACACCTCAAGGGGGTTTCCTTAGGAAGCGGCCATAAAGTCTTTCTTGACACTTCCTTCCACTTTCTGCATTTCTCTTGGTACAATGGAATCTGCTGTTTAAGGTCAACTGATCCAACATGTTTTTGGATCTGAGCAGCTACTGTTGTACTTTAAGCTTTGGGACAACACTACCTTTACACAGTTCTACTCCAAAAAAAAATTTTTGTTCAGGACAGTCCTCGTGTTCCAGAAAATATAGCGATACCAGGGATTTTATTGCTTCTTAAGACTCTCAATTTTTATTAGTCCCCCAACGTTTAGGCTAGTGCTTCATTATATTTTCTCTGGCTCCTGCAGATACTTGTGTCTTTTCTTTCTGATTGATTTCTTCTTTGCTCTCTATAGAAAAAAACTCGTGCTCCACTTGCTGCTGGATCACACAGCATCTATGTGGCGAACTAGTAGTAGCAAGTATGGTTAGCAGTTGTGTTCAGAGGGCTGATCCAGTCATCCTGAAGGCTGCTTTAGTATTTATGTGACTAAAGCAGCAGTTGAACATAAAGTCCATCCTTGACTTCAGATGAAAACAGGCATTGGGCAAAAGACTCAGTTTTGAAGCAGAACCTGTTTAAAATGAGGTGACTGAATGCTTTTCTAGTTGCAGCAACCATACAGTAGAAGCTGGGTTATTTCCAATCCCAGTGTGTGGCTCTTCTAATGAACTGACTCACCGTGAGCTGCAGTCGTCATTGCTTCATGAGGCCAACACACTGAAGCTCAGAAAACTTGCTCATAATTACAGGTTGGGAAAACAGACAAGGCACAGTCAAAGCTATATTTAGTGTAGAACAGCACTCCGGGTGTAGTTTCAGTGACAGATAACTTCTTACTCCATGAGGGTAAAACACTTGTGCACTCTTATTTTTACCTCTCATTGGGTCAGGCAGACAGTTCATGGTCATGGTCAGTTAGAGTGCAGTGGACAACTTCAATACGATTTGGCCGTGATGCTCCAGTGTTGAGAATCTGCCATTTACCCACATTTCATATCCTACATCATCCTAGTTTTCTCAAGTTTGGTATTTCTCTCGCAGGGCAGTGGCCAAGCTACAGTCTGTACTGCTGCTGACAGAGCTATGGCCAGGGCTGGGCCCAGACCTGTTCATTGGTATGTTGGTTCATTCCAAGTGTCTGTATCTGTGAAATAAACATTAACCATCCTTTGACTGGAATTTTACATCCTGTTCTGATACGATCTTACACATTAACAAACTCGCTAATGCCGTTCAAGAGCTTTTTGAAATAGAGCTTGTGCTAATTAAACTATTTCACATGTTAGGACCATACGTAAACTACTTCAGACTTTCTGAATTTAAGTAACAGGCCAGAAATTTTTCAGGTTTTTAAAGTCTATTTGTTAGAGTTGGCAGACTAGAACTGCCCTTCAGGAGCACCAAAATAATTACCAAAATTAACCCTAATTATTTCTTTTCCTTGCTGGGAACTGTATTCCCAGTAGCTTCCAGGTCTGGAAGAGAAGAGCTGACTCATGGTAGTTTGGCCCTGATGCTACTCCGAAGAAATGTTTTACGTTATCAGAAGGGCTGTGAGCTCCCTGGTTTCTAGGACAGCCCGTCTTCACAGCACTTCAAGCTTTTTTTTTTTCCCTCTGGTCTTTTGACTTGAGATGGAACTTCCTTGTCATCTGAGCTTCAGCCTTGTTCATTTTGCTTTTGAAAACACAGTCCAGCCTTGCTTCGGAGCTTTTCACCTTACTTTTCCTCATGTTCTTTTATCTTAAGCTGTCCTTCCAGCAGGCTGCAATATTTTCAAGCCCATCTAGATTTTTATCTAAGACTTTACCTGTGCTTTGCCGAAACCTTTCTTTTCTTTTTACCCCCTAAGAGATCTGTTCTCTTTGTTATGCTGTGATGTCTGTGGATGCTTCTGGCTCATCACTCCCTCCTGTTCTCAGCAATTTTAAAAGCATTTTCAATGCATGTAAAGAGTGACTATACCATGAAAGCTAGCAAGTAGACACTTCAGGGAGAAGGCAGCAAAACCTGTGTTGTGCATGTACTTACCATACACAGATTTCTTTAGAAATACCTAACTTTTGCCCAGATTTCATGTCACCTAAATTCCGTCAATTACAATTAGGGCTTCTTTTTAAGGCAGCTCTTTTGCTTTCTTTAACTTGGCAGAATAGAGTGAAGGTACTCTCCAAAATAGCCTTTGAATAGAGGGAGGGAAAATAAGACACTCAGAAATAGGAAGCCTTTAGGCCTAGGATGTTTTCCTTACAAATTTCCTCTCTTAGAAAACCGAAAACCGTGTGTCAAAGACTTTGATAGTTCAGCTTGTTTCACTTTTGGAACTTAAGTAATTGCTGCTCAAGAGGAAACTCTTCAAAAGCAAGAACTGAGAATATTCTAAAGGTGGCAGAGGTTATTTGCATTAACACAAGGGGATGTCTCACATTCTTCAGGAAAAAAGGACAAATTACTTGTGTGTTGCCTTGTCTTGTTCAAAGGGAAATGTTTTTAAAGCAGAAATTTTTTCCTGTCCTCACAACTGCTTAAACCACCAAGGACTATTAGCATCTCAGAATCTGTTTCTGCTTCTATCCTCCATGGAATAAACTCTAATATAAACACCTACTGGGAAAAAGAGGTGGCACATTACCTTAAGCAGCTCCTTTCACCTTGAAGTTACTGCTAGTTATCTTCCCAAGTTCCATTCACAGAGAAGCAGGCCCTGGCACGTCAGTAGCTTAACTACTTACTCTTTATTTTGCATGCAGTAAGAGACTTGTTTGCCCAGTTACTCAGAAGGAAATTGCATACAAATCCAAGCTGAACATTTCATGACCTTGCATGGTTCTAGAAATACCCAAATTTTAAGAACAAAGGAGTTCCAGAAAGTTCTTCTTTCAGAGATCTACATCTTCAAGCTTCTGCTGGTGGCAGCAAGAAGACAGCCACCTGATAGTTTTAGAGATTTTGTTCACATAGTGCGAGCTGGAAAAGTGGTCGCAGTCTCAATTGCTTATTTAACACTCATATTTTGTTGCCTACAATATTTCCTGTAGCATAAAGGTTTTAACTAAAATATAGAGTTCTTCCCCTTTTAAAGGATGCGTTCTGATAAAAATCTGCTGCTGTAAGTTTTAGGCAGTGCCACTGAGTCATAAGTAAATTTATGTTGCTAGTGTCTGTTAATGCTTTCTTGTAATGGAAGGGTTTATTTTTACCTGGCTTCAGCTCAGCTGAATATATGCAGTCACTGGGGCTTGCCTTACTGTTAATGAAGGGAAACAGGCACCCTAAAGGGACAGATAAATCATATCTAAAAATAGTAAAGTTCTTGTTCAGACCTCTACAAGAACAGTGTTACAAAGGTATGGGCGTAGCATAAACAGCAGCGGCTGCTACTGTGCCTGATACTTGGAAACTTAAACAGCGTAGACATTTTTCCAGCATTTTGCTATCCAGCAAATAAATTTTCGAGTGGGTGGCACTGTGTAACCCTGAAAACAATTTCTAATTCTCCGCTGCTAAACAAACCCACACTGTTGAGAAGCTAGGTTTCATCTGCAGTGAAGTTTCTGTTAACACGGGCCCTGTGCACAGCACATTTTGGCCTGAAGGCTATCACCGCCAAGCGGATTCATGCATGCACAAGTTTAGAAAGTATCAGAACAGAATTAGAGCAGACAGATCTTGAAAAAAGCAGTATTTATTTTAAAGTACAACCCAAAGTTGTATCCGTAAGAAATGCACAATGTATCTTGTTTCTTCCACAAGTCTTGGCTGTGTGCATTTCAGTTCAACTTAAAAATGCATTCAGGTTTACAAATGTACAAACAGCACAGAAAGTGTATTACAGTCTCAACAGAATGCTCTTACATTCAGCCATTTTGCTCTTAAGGTTTTGTGTTGGTTTTGTTGGTTTTTTTCTTGGTTTTTTTTTTTTTTTACATTCTTAGAACCTGTGTTAACAAAGACAGCCTTATCTTAAAAAAATACTCTGCATTTTCGCACAAAGTGCCTTTTGATTTTAAATTAGAACTTGGAGGATAATACTGGAAAAAATTTAAAAACCCAAACCAGTACTTTTTCAGAAAAGTATTGCATGCCAGGACCGTTTTATAGTTCAAATTGTTTCCTAAATAACGATGGCAGATGGTAAAATATGAAACCAGTGAAATATTGTTCAGATTTACAGGCTTCAGCTGTAGTTGGGATTTGTGACCACACGCAGACTCTGTCAAGCTTATCTGCAATCTCACACTACCATATTGCAGGACAGGCTTTAAAAAGGAGCAAGTGATGGAAGCAGGACTGGCAGGGAGGGAGGGGAGGGGAGGGGAGGGGAGAAAGAAATAAAGCAATGACCAGCAACAGCCTGAAAATGATGTTTCAAAAATTTGCCTTCCGAATTGTATTATGACCCAGGTAAGAGTTCCTTCCTTTTGCTGAACTTCAGTTTTCATGAGGATAGTGTGAATTAGACCAAGGATCTGAACTTCTTCTTCCAATTGTTGGGCTCCAAATTCTCCAAGGATTGTAGGTCTGTCCCATGTCTTCAGCAGGATTGGCAACAGCGGCAGCAGCGGGTGGAGGAGGAGCGGCGGCGGAGTTTTCACTACCCATGAGATCAATGCCTGACAACGCGTTTGTTGGAGTGGTGAAGGGAAGGCCACTGTTGAGATTACTTGACCAAATGGAACTGCTGAATGGAGTGGTGGACCACAGGCCACTTGGGTTGCCAAGGATTGACTGCAGTAAAGAGAGCAGGGTAAGTAGCAGTTTGGTAACCTCTACTTTCACCTTGTTTACAGCCCCCCTGAAAGAAAAGTACCTAAGAAGCAGCAAGCCTGCTGTGGAACCCCTTCTGTCTCCACTGCAACATGCAGGAAGAAAGACAGGCTCTCTCTTCTGGAAGTCCAGAGACTTCCAGACAAAGTAAACTCCCTTTACTAGAGCTTGCACAGAAGAACCACACTACGAATAGTCACCAAACACATCTGGTAACTGAATGGGCTGCAGAATGCAATTACATTACAGGCTTTTAAGATATTTTCCTTTGAGCTTATACATCCCCACACCATTACTAATTTAAGCACTACTAGTATTCAAGCTTTAACACACAAGGGCCAAAAAGCTCAAGCTTAATCAGACTAGTTAGAATGAGGTAGATAAACATGGTTCACGACTTGAAAAAATAACAAAATTCAAGTTGCAATGGAAGGCAGTAGCAAAGTCTATTCCTTGATCCTTTTTTGTCTATTTGCAAACTTATCTCCTTGTATTCAGACATTATCTATTATAAATTGTACATTTTGGATGAACCTACCTGTGTTCAGCCCCACTGTACCTCCCCATATTCCCAGTATATATTTTTTCCCCCATCCAAAAGTTCTCCAGATAGGAGGGGATTGTAGAACTGGCCATTTGTCATGGAGTTCCAGTAAGTCTCTCCTGGTTCAGGACACCTGGAAGTCTCTGACAAATGGTCCTGGTGCAGATGCAGTTGTGCTGCAACACGTCACAAATGCATTTGGATGCATAGGACAGGTACAGCAAGCCTAGAGAACACATGCAGAAATGAACAAGGCCCAGGTTGTGTCAACTCTTATTAAAGCCCAAACAGTAGCAAGCGACAAGCAGAAGAACCTAACCCATGGTGCGGTGGAAAGTGATAGCCGGAAGCAGCCAGAGATGAGAAAAGTTAGCATAACTTTCATGCTAATATTAGCACAGAACCTGCTACATGTAGGCTTAATGCACCACATGCCTCAGCGCCAATAGATTTAATGTACATATGCTGTAAATTCAATTTGCAAATATACAGTAAACTTGATACATCGAAAAGGCAGTGGACTTGTTGAGTAAGTGCTGTAAGGTACAACCACCCTTATGTTTGGATTTACTGGGTGCAGACAGGGCATCCCTTCCCAAGATCTCAGCCCTCAGATAACGCACTCTAAAGGTTAACCAATATCAGTGTACTCTGCATCTGAAGATTAAAATAAAAATCCCTTTAGAATAAAGTAAACAAGGCAGACCCTGCAAATGTCTTCACTGCAGGTTTTTATTTTCTCACCTGGAATGCAGAAGGTATGCTGAATCATACCTGAAACTGGTCAGACACTAACACACTACCCAAAGCATCCTCATAGAATCTGACACCGAGGGTTGGACAGGAGGTTTTGAGCATACTCAGGGGTTAACTGGGCCGGCGTCATTAGGACTCTCCAATGTCACTGAGAAGTTGAGCCAAACCAGGGTCACAGTTTATTACTGTTACATAAATAAATGGTTATATTTAAGCTATACAAGCATTAGACTACTAAGCCTACAGCAGGAAACACTAATTCTGCTGCTCAGACACCGACCCTAGCACACTAAAAGTCCACCCTATTTCCTGCTGTGGGCAAGCGCCAGGAACTATTCCTACGTTTGGGGGAGCCTGATAGAAAGATAATTGCTGAAAAAGTTGAATTAAGCAGGAAAGGAATAGCAGAGAATACCTTGGGTTAGACTGCTACTCCTTTTCTGGTGGAGAAAGGTAAAAAGGGTCGCCAGCACTACACGTGGGGAAATGAAGGAAACAGGAATAAGGGATTGTGGTTTGAAAGAAACTTGGGAAGAAGTCCCAGCAATGCTGCAAGGCCTGAAGGGAGACGGGCCCCAGAAGTCGAAGCTGATTTAGTACAGAAGCAAAGAGTTATGCACAAAATGGTAAAGCAAGAGGAACAGGGAAAGAGGATGATCAAAATCAACTCCCCCAAAACTTTCCTAGAAAAAAGGGTAATACGGAAGCCACTATATAACTGCTGTTTGCAAGAAAGGCTTTGGCTCTTGTTCCATAAAGGAGAAGAGGACAGGGCTCTGGCCTGGTATCTGCTCCCTTCTCTAGCACTTAGAGCAAGGAGGTTCAGTAGCAAAAACACCCAAGTTTTCGTGTTCTGGCACACCACGAGCACTTGAAAAAAAATCACTATCATTAAAAAGGCTTTAAACATTTCAGTCTGTTTGCTGCTTCTTATTTGTTAAGTGATCTGCTCCTTGAATAAGCTCCTAAAATGCTTTTTGTCTTCGCAAATCGAAGTATTTAAAGGGAGAGACTGACAATTCTTCTATACCATTTGTCTGGCTACCATCTTGATGCTTCCTGAAGCACACTTAGGGTATTTTTCAGAAGCAGCCAGGAAATAAGTTAGGAGCTAGAGAGATTGTTCTGGTTGTCCTCAATCCCTCCTTCTATTAAATGCTGAGAAATCTGCCCTCCATGTGACCAAATAGCAAAAATCTCTCCTTACGTAGTTTTAGTGACATTACAGCTACAGTTGTAACCATGTGACAAGGGCAGGATCAGTGAGTGTGTGTCTATAAGAAGCTGTGTGACCTTCTTTGGCTTCCCCTGCCCGCCGTCTTCCCCCCAACTCCATCTGAACTGCTACCAGGTGAAGTAAACAGTGCCTCTTACTCACTACAAAAACATTTTCAGAAGACAAGATGAAGAATGATTTCAGCTGGCACTGAAGACAGCTGTTGTGGCATAAGTTTTATTCTGACAGAAAGAGAGGTACGAGGCTGAGAGACCAGTGCTACAATGCGTGTAAAACTTGGGGTTTTTTCTTCTTCTTTGGCTATATTCAAGATCTCCATCAAAATCAGTTGTCAGTTTAAGGGCTTCACTTTTTGCTCAGTCTTTTAGTGTTTTTTTTCTAAGCTGACAATAATATGTTTGAGGCTTTTTACTTTTACGTAAGTTTTTTTTGCACTTTTTGTTAATTTACAAGCAGGTGCCACACTGGACTCAGGAAGCAGAATCAAAACCTGAAAGTTACCATATTGGCTACTTTGAAACTGTCTATCAAACTGGAAGTGAGAGAGGCAGCGTCCAGCCATGGCACAGGAGCAGAACGGCTCTTTCCACAATCCTGAAGCAAGTGGGAATGGAACACACTTTTTAAGTGCTGCAAGATGCTCTTGTGAGAAGTATTTTTATGTGAAGCAATTTACATGGATTCATCATCTGCAAGTGAGCAGACTAATCACTCTTTGTCCAACAGTCATTTCAGCTTACCTGCACAGAAATATGAATACACATAGCTTCCCTTTTACCTTTTCCTTTATTCTTCAATTGATATTTTTCACCCAAATTTAAAAATCATCTAAATGAAATTAGATGGCAGATACAGAACAGGTTGGTACTCAGAGTGAATACTTACTGCAGTTGTGTGAGTCGGGGAGCTCGAGCTTGTTGGCCAGGAGGGTACAGAATCTGTAGCTGAAGGATCCCAGATGGATGATGGAACATTATTGAATTCACTCCAGTTTCTCTGAACATCCTGCCCATAAGCAGATCGAGCTAAACCAAGTTTGCTAAAAACCTCTAAAAATAAAATGAAATAAGACTGAGTACATTACTCTTCCTCTTTTTCCAAGAACCACAGCAGACTAATACTCTTCACAGTAATTTCCCATGTTTTTCTAGCACGTCCTGCTGTAGTGCAAGAACCGAGATCAGAAAAGGTCACACAGTAATACAGATCTCATCTCACGTGCCCTACATCAGACAGTAGCTACAAAGTTAGAACCATGGTTATAGTGAGGAAAAAAGTTATACACTTACTGTGTATAATTCAGTATCAACCTACGGATTTGTTTGATTCCTGGTATTATTCACCCAGCAGCAAACAGTTGGGGAACCAGGCAGAAGCACAGCAATACTGCGAGTCCTGGCAGTTCCTCACAAGTGAACTGCAGGTGGAGTAAGCAACCCAGCTGAAGGAGTCTCTCCTAACTGCAGCACTCGTTTGCCTTGCAACACTCCCTGCCCAGGTAACTCCTGGTACGGCAGGCGGTGCCTGCTGTGCCTGGTCCCTGCACACAGAATTGATCCCAGGCATCCTACTGCCGTCCCTCAGAGTTGCTGGTGCCAAGTGCTGCTGCTGAAGATTAAAGAACCCTACAGCAGCAGCTGCTATTGATTGTACACCCCCAGCATTTTTTGTTAGACATACAACTTTTTCAGTAGACACCATTTTTTCATGAGACATACAATCCATTTTGCAAATGCCACATTTGAAGTTTGCTTTGCTTACCATCTTTTGCAGACACCTTAAAAAATACCATATCATGCATCCCCAAACACGGTATACAAATCTACAGTAAGCATGCAGAGCATCCATGCCCTACAATATAGCCTGCCGGCATCAAGGTCCATCTCAAGAGTTTACCTAAATATTTGAATACAGGAATTAATGGCTGGTTTTAGTACACATCAGTTCATCATGCAGCTACACAAACGCTAGAGGAAGACACGAGGAAAGCAACATGAGGGATGGGCCTCAGTTACAATGGTTTTATGCAGGCGTTAAGTGCTCAGGAAACCACAGGCCCAGTAGCACACTTTTGAGACCTACAGTAAATCTTCAGGGGGAGGGATGGAGGAGAGGGAAGACTAAGGAAAAAACAAATATCAAGAAATTCTTCTGAAACGAAGAACCTTCAAAAACAAGTATTTCCAGCCCAACAAACACTCTACAGAGCTTCCACTAATTCACTCTGGGCTGAAACACAGAATACACCACCAAATTTTTAACACGCTTTCCTACATACTCATCCTTTTTGGGGGCAGGGATGGGAACACTGTCTGTACTTAGACCTGTGGAATGGAGACACACCATTTCTTTACCTGCATTTGTATATGGAAAATATTTGAGAACAAAAACTCACCTCCAGTTAAGTTAAAAGAATGTCCAAATGCAGAGAATGAGTTGAGAGGTGTGAAGTCGGGACTGCTGGGATTGCTGATAGGACTCCACAAACCCGAACTAAATATTATGGAGTAACGGGAAAGCAATACACAACTCATTAACACAGTACTATTGACAATATTAACTTACTGATCTATATACAAATGTATATGTATGAACATATGTGTGTGTATATATTTAACTATAGATATATATATATTTAATGGTGATCAAGAGTTAGGAAATCAACTTATTTTTGTTTTAACAAAAGATTTCAGTGAAATATCATTTTTCTGTGTATATACCCATCTTGGAGCAACACACTGCTATAGACAAAATGCTCTTTAATTTGTAGGCTGAGCTGCAACGCAAACCTGAGGGTATCTCTTTTGATCAGTTTTTCAGAAAACTTAAAGGGTCTAAGCCATAGTGCAGGTTTTTTTGACAAGCAGACAAAATTTAGAACCACTCAGCAGGGATACAAGTGCTCACACTCCAGCTTGTAGGCAAGCTTCTTGGAACTATGGCTGAGTTAACTGGAACCAGCGATAAACACTTACAAAAGCAAACCAAAACCCTACCCACAAACTTTGCTCAGAAAAGCAATTCCTTTGCCTATTGAAACTTGAATTCAAGTCTCTTTCCTATTCCAGAAAGGTTACCAGACACTCACTGATTTTTACAACCGAGACAGACGTGCACTGCCAAAATATGTCAGAAAAGACAGTGTGCCTTGGGGAACACAACTGAGCACAGCTCTGTTCTGCTCCTACTCATAACCCAAAGCCCAGTGATAGTTCTGGTCTCAGTGTTAGAACTGGGAGTGAAAGATACCACTGTACAGCAAGATATTCTGCCTGTAAACTATTTGAAGTGACCTTGGTTCACGCTCCTCAATACTAAAAGAGCAAAGCTGATTTCTCATTGTTTGGACGTCTGGGGAACACAAGATTATTGAGCTACTGGGAATGGCGGGGCGGGTGCGGCGGGCAGTCCCCCTCACATCCAGAACATCCTGTTCTAAACCTTTTTTACAAGGTGAGAGATGCTTTGCCCAGACTTTAAAAAACAGTTAAAAAAAAAAAAAAAGAACCAAAATGAATTCTGTCACTACCTTCAAAATGCCATTTAGAGGTTACAATCTTCTTTCCTAGGGGCCTAGGTATGTGCCTAGAGAATATAAAAATTACCTGTCAGAGCCATCACTGTCAACAACTGTGTGGGAAATGCTGATATTGCTGGAAACATCTGTCTGGCTTGGAGAAACCTTTGGTAAACCACTGCCACCTGCAAGAATACACAATATATAACGAGTAAAATAAAAAAATAAAAAAATAACACGATGTTCAGGAAATACTCAGAAATATTTAGAACTCCAAACTGGTTCTAGTACCTGGGCTCTTGTCATAACCTGCAGCTACAGCAGCAAAAGTAGGGTTACCATTCCTGCCTGGAAGAGAAGCTGCCTTTGCCAGCTTGTGTTTGGTACCATTAGGCTGCTTGCTTTTCATTTCACTTAAAGGAGAAAGAGGAAAAAAAAGAAAAAAGATTAAGGTTTTGGACTTCAGCAGTTTGATTTTAAAAGAGCAGCAATTTAAGCTAGCATTCATGAAAATGTTAACAACAGCTCAACAGTTCATGTAATTGCGCATTTTTCCAATCTACCAAGTCATAAGAAAACCCAGAAAAATAAAAATAGCATGGGGTAAGATACGCACGGTAAGAATCTGCAAAAAAGCAGTTTCCATGGGAAGAGGAAATAGGTCTGAGAAAAAGGAAGATGCACCCTGTGAAGTAGCATGGGTTCCGCAAGTGTTCTGTGCTTGGGAAATCGGTAGGAGGTGCAGATTTGGACTCACTTGCTGCAGCTGCTGTTCACAATGCTGCTGTAAGTGCCTCCTCGTGCCCCAAAAGCTAAAGATGTGGGAGGAGGAGGAGGAGGAGATGGAGAGGCAGGTGTCGGCGAGGGCTGTCGCTGTTTCAGGAAAGCATCTGCATTCAGGGTTTGTAGAGAGAGTTTATAAAGGTTGTCCGTAGCTATAAAGAGAAACACAAAACACTTTCCTGTATTATTTACTTTAAAATGAAGGTTTCTCAAACTTCTGCTATCCTTTCTGTTCAGATTGAGGAATGACGACAAAGGCTGTTCCCGGTGATTGCAGAAGTAGCTCCTTCCCTATATTCACCTATCATTATTTAGGTTTACTACCTATTTTCAGAGAGACTGTACTGCAATAAAAGCACCAAGATAAACTGATTTGTACGGAAGAACGAACCTTTCTAAGTGAGCACTGTGGACAGAGATGACTTTATGTTCGCATGTAACCAAGAGGAAGGTGATTTGGTTGCCACACAAGGGACTTAAAACGCAACCAAAAAGCTTTTAACAGCGCCCCACGCTAACCACTGCATTAAGGTGTTTTCATTGTTTCCTCTCAAGTCACGTAATTAGTTTCAACTTTGACTGCAGCAGACTTGACCAAGCAAAACCCCATCTGCTCTAGAAAATACATTTCATTTTTGAGTTGTAATTCTCATTTCCTCAATCTCCCCAGCAACTTCTGAATCCTGTCCATCACTGAAGAACTGTGGAACGGCCCATGTTCTACCCATGCGGTTTTCAAACCTCCCAAATTGTACCAGATGCCATCAATGAGGCCCACAGAAGAAAACAGGAACACAACTATGCAATGACAAAAGACAAGAAGATGTATAAACAGACCAAGCCTACCTACAGACGTTCACTGCAGAAGACTAATTCTGTCACCCTCTAGCGATTACTTACAGCTGCCAGCTTTGTGAAGAGGCACCGAGTCCCACTCTGGGGGCGGAGAATCCTTTTCACCTTCTGAGCTGCTGGTGTTTCCTAGCTCCTGTCCAGAACCACTGGGGAGAAATTTTGCTAATACTGATGGCCTGCTCTCCATTAACTTACTGTTTGGACCTATTAAAACACAAGAAGAAAAGCAAGTCCATGGATAGTAAACTGAACAGCTTTCTTCTCAGAGCAGACTTAGAATTAAGCACTCAAGAGGGATTACAAATAACTGAATAAAACTCCCAAGGTATTTATAAAAAAAGAGCATCACACTACCTCTTGTTTTGGGGAGGTTTCTTGATTTAGACCCATTCGTCAAAAGGTGCTGTGTAGATATCTTGGATGGAAAGGTTTTGCGCTGCTTGTTTTCCAATGGGGGAGTATAAGACAATTCCAAGGAACTAAATGAAAACAGAGATCTATTTATTTTTAAGCTCTCTGAAATCCTGAAGAGGAGATTTTTAAAAAAATTTTATATATATAACTATATATATATACGCGTCATATAGTTTTACAAAAGACTAGTCTCCTGTGGCTTTCTTATGTCAACCTCGTGCTTGTCTTCAAAGCTATTCATAAACAGAATTTTATATTTCTCCTATATGCAACCCCACCCTTCCTAGCTCTGGCTCATTCTCTACCACACTGCTCTGCACATTTATTAGGGCTCACTCACCTTCCAGGAGAAGCTTTCATCCTGGAGCTCCAGGATTATAAAACCTTTTTGATTATACAGAGGCAACAAGAGATGGCAATTGCCGTTTTTCTACTCTGCCCCCCACCCCCCCGTTGCTAGATCACACGCTCCTGATATGCTATTGCCCTCAATGTACAGGATCGTCTTTTACTCAGTGACATAAACCTATTCAAACCCACCACCAAATTAATTTGGCTACATATTCTTCTTCAGCTATTTGATTATGTCTCTCAGACTTTCTAGGGAGGAACTATTTTACCCGTTTCTTGCAGAAGAATTCCAAACCAGCTCTCACTGGGGCCTTTGAACACTGTTACATGTAATGAACTTGAGATTTATATGATAAAGGAAAGTAGATAATGGTAAGAATAAATAAGATAAGGAGGAGACTTTGCCATGCAATGTTTTCAGAAATATTTTGAAGAAAATTCATTTATACTAACTACTAATCCCAGTTAGTCTAGTATTAATTATGGCAACAGGGAAAACACAAGCCAGTATACCATGCCTTGGTTTGGTAAAGTTTACTTCTGTGGCACTTGGTCACCGATCTGATTTCAGAATTTCAGAACACTATTTCAGAATGAACTAGATACACTAAGACTAAGGTTTTTCATTTTTCCCCTATCATCTGCAATCAACCACCTGCCAGTAAGGGAAAGGGACTGGCAGCAGCAGCAGCCCCCTTTAATAACATATCCAAGACTCTGATCTTACTCTACGATACAAAAAAGGCTGCAATTTCACCAAGGGCAATTAAAGGCACTCATATTAGGGCCGGTTTACTGTGCTGCCACTAGAAGCTCCTGTAGAAACATTAACCCTATTTTGTGTATGCCATACCTGTTACAAAAAGCTAAACATTGCTTAACCTGATTTTCTTCTCTGTATTTAGTTCTCATTTATGCACTGTATTCCCATTAAGTAACTTATTATTTACAAGCTTCATATATTCCCTGATATCAGGAAGGAAGAGGAAGCTGCTTAGAGGTATCTGCTGTTGGCATTAGCCAGACTGGCAGCCACAGCAGTCGAACACACAGATTTTTATCAGTCCATCTTCCATTCAAGCACGATGCCTTCTCTAATAAAAAGCCTTTGTTATGCTTACCTGGGTTTCACATCTACAGGGATTTCTTTCTTGATACTTGTTAGCAGTTTTTTAGTTTTCTGTTTCACTTGGACTATTTCACTTTCAGTTTTTTCTGGTATAACTTTTCCCTTTTGTTTTTCAGGTTCCTATAAAAGACATTTTAATAACATGTTAATATTCACGAAAAGTAAAGCCACTCTTGCATCACCACATATATAGTACAAAAAGAGCTGAGGAAAGAATGCTAGTCGAAAACATGAGCATGTTTGCAGCACAGAAGGCATCTTTTTTACTACTTAGTGAGTACACCTACAAAACGTGGTATCTATTTTTTTCCTATTTGGAGAAGTAGAAATCAAAAGGTCTAGCAAATTAATGAACTTCAAGCAGATCTGATGTTTGCAAATACACAGCTCCTTAGGCCACAGCCTCTAAGACTCCTTTAAAAGATGCTCGCTCTGTACTGAGACCGATACTGCATCTGTTGTACGCGGTCCAGGCAGTCTAAACCAGACTCTTCAACAACGCAAAGAATGAGCAACCCACCATTCAACTTATTTTTTTAACACACTTCTAAGATTTTCTGAATACAAGCATACTGTCAAATAGCCATCCTGAAAAATCAAAGGTGATTTTCAAATGAAAACTTACTAAACCATAACTTTTAAAATGTATTACATGGACTTCTTTTCTTTGTTCCCCCAGCTAGAATCCCTGTCTTTTCCAAAGTTCAATTTTAAAACACGTCAAAATTTAGGCTTGGTTTTCTTCTCTTTGTGATTACCTTTGCTTCGTTTGGTTCCCTAGCACATGCTTTAGGACAAAATATTTGTGGCCACCTGGCCACTACACAAATTCTTAGAGCTTTAGTTTATTACCTAGAAGCATGTAGGCCAAATGAGTAAAATAAAGGTAGGGGTACTGTCAAAGGTAATTAAGTTAACTACCTGCTGACAAGTTACCACCAGTCAACTGATCCTTTGTAACTGACGAAATGCACAGTTTTAGCATACACTTAAATTATGGAGTAAAATTAGCATCCATACTTTTGTGTTTTATTCTGCAAATAGAATAGGTCAGGAGCGTGCGGAGAGACAATTACCGCAATGCTGCTGACAACTGGTGGCTTATTCAAGCCACAGTCACTCAGGCACTTTCAGTCCTGAGACTACAGGTTTCAGGACTCATGCTCACACTCATAGAGGAGCAAATTTTATAAAGAACATAGAAGTGAAGGCAAGGATTGGGAAAGATGTTTTTTAATTAACATTCTTCCTTTGTTAAGTATGATAACATATGAAAGTTGGGGGTGAGAAGGGGGGAAGAGACCGTATTCCTGCTCTAATAGGTGACCCACCAGCAACACAGGAGCCTCCTTTTATGAGCAGTGCCGTACCTCTTTGAGAAGTGGTTCTGTGTCGGGGTTGGAGGTTTCGGTTGTGGTTGAAGAACTGTCATCATCTGCCAAGGAATCCTTCAGTTCTTCCTCCTGTTGCTTTCCTTTCCCTCTTCTATCCTTTTCTTCCCGCTTCTTCTGTGGCTTAGCCTTGCGCTGAAGTGTTTTCCCTTTCCCTAGGGAGATAAGGATGCTTCAGATCCTCAGCAGCAATAGTCCGAGATGGGCTAAGTTCACTTCATTTTAGAGGCTAACCCAGGTGATTAAGCCTCTCAAGTTTGTCATCTGTTATGATACACCAACCATTTACAGCCACTTCACATCAAACGTGAGCAACAGCATCACACCTGAAAAACCCTGATCTCCACCGTCGCATTTATGCGCCTGAGCCCTACCTCCATCGCCTCTCTGTAGACAGTGGGCACCTGGCTACCTATAATTCTTCTCTGCTCTGTTCCTGGCATTCCTTTTAAACACCTTAGAATCCAATTTGACAGTTTCACCATGCAAGACTAGATTTAAACATGAACTTCAGAAGTTGGTACAAGCTTTATCATCTGAACGAATGAAGAACAGAAATAATTAGCATGCTTCTGTTAAAAAAACCCAACCAAACAACACCCAAGAGTAAGACAGAGTGGATGAGAAAAACCCACCAATAGTATTTGTCTAGCAAAGATGTAAAAAACCCAAACCCCCAAACCCAGAAATCTCACACCCCAGTATACTTTCTCTCCTTGACATATTTTACTGTTTCAGAGTGTACTATTCTAAGAGGTATCACTAAGCTGAATGTAAAATAGTTTGGCTTGACACATTCAAGTGTTGCTGCATCTCAAAGTAGGCAAAACCATGTGTTAAACAGGCCAGGGGTGTTTTAATTAATTATCTTGAAGCAACCCACAGAAATAATGCTACTTGAGCAACTGATTATGTTTTTCCTGTAATTTCTACAGGTTAACTGAAACGTAGCATAGTATAAGTTCAAAATGTAGAGGTTTAAGAACCTTCAAAATTAAGCCAAAGGTCCTGGCTTGCAAAATAGGCAGGATTAGGCTCCCAGGGAGTAAAAAAGTTATCAAAAAAAGCATCAATACAGAGGCACTGTGCGTGCGTGTGTGCGAGTCGTCATTATCTTACCATCGCCTCTTGTTATTCTCTTACAGGATGAGAGCACTCACAATATTCTTAGGTCTTTCACTAGATGCAATATATGCCTTTACCAATAAGATCTTTCTTAGATACTGCCCTTCAGACTAAGTCTCATTTATGCGCCGCACAGTGCCTGCGTACAGCTCCCAGCATGGACACAAGAGTTCACTCAAGTAAAGACTCAATTAACCTGTGCTGAATAAGTGGATTCAGCCTCTTCTGGGATTTGCACCAGCTCAAGTTGGAATTGAGTCTGGAAGCACAACGGTAGCTGTCATATTTCATTTGGCAAAATGTTCCTCGGGGAAAGTTTGCACCAAAACATAAATTTGCCATCAGTATTTTGGCAAATATTAGATATATATCAAAGGGCAGTGCCTTCAGACTTTGTTTTCTTCAGACTTAATATCAATGTTTTCAGTATCAAGCATGACAATAATACTGGAGATAAAAATATTCTTTTTTGCGTGAATGCAAATAAAAGAGTAACTAAAAGTAGATGTTTGTATGGAAATTTTCTAAAGGTCGGCTTCCAGCTTATTGGGGATATTCTGGTTTTGCCTCAGGCAGCAGCATTCTAGAATTTGCTTCAAGTTTAGTCTACATTCAGGATTGCTAAAATGTTTCATGTTCATCATTAGAAAATATATGCAAAATGCTATCATGACATAAAAATACAATATAAAGCAGCTGTTTAACAAAAAGTAATGCAGCCTCTGCAGCAGTCTGCTAGGACCACAACATTAAGAAGCTGAAAGAGAAGACTATAAAGACAGGAATCCCGCGCAGGATGCTATGCCAGCCAGTTTTAGTCCAGAAGCTGCTGCTTCTGCAAATATTTGTGACTAGCTCTAGCTATTTACCTAAAGACGAATATCAGTGTGTGCATGTAGATCCAGATAGATAACGGAACCTCTCCTATGGTTATACATTTTTAAAGAGGGCAAATGGAAATGGGCAAGTTTTATTTGATGCACTGAGCTTCTGTGAGTCAAGTTAGGGTTTACAGATAATGATGTTTGTTTGTAAAGCTCATCCAAAAAGAAATCTACATGCATAAATACGATTTATTGATCTAAGAAGATGAAGAGGTCAGGAAAACTATCTGGATTGCAAAATGTAACATTCATAATATGTTTTGCAATACAGAGTATGTTTAAATATTCAGTATACCACCATGTCAAAGCCCAAGTGATGCAAAGCCTCTGTAACAGGAGGAAAAATGTGAATTTATAAATTTGTAATCAGGAGAAAGTTACAAAATGGAAAAGTAATGCCAAAAAATGGAACCAATGTAAGTGACTAAAAACCAGGTATTTTAACATCGTTTAAATTGCTTTTGAAATTGATAGGCAAACCAATGGAAGCACCTATCTCAAGAAAATGCATTTAAATATAGTTGAAAAAATGTAAACAAAGGTCTAGCAACACTTAGAAGCAGCTATTTGCTAAGACAAGCTCCAAATACACTGACTGCTAGAAATTGCTATAGGTACAAAAAATGTTAACGTAGGTACACCACATTATTTGCACCAGGAATATGCTTTTGAAACCAAACTCAGTGGTCCCCACATGCTGTGTAGCAGCCGCACCGCACAGCAGCACTCGAAAGCAGGAGCTGGTTCCTTTTTAGGTTGAACTACAAATGGAAGACACGCTCCAGAAGTGCTACCAGCCCTTTCAGGCATTCCGTACGTGGACTGGATCAGTCCACCGTAAATCTACTCCGACAGTGCCGTAAGGACGCTGCACCCTCACTACCAGCCATTTTGCTCTCCAGAGCTCCAATACCATGCTGTTTGCTAACACGGAGGCTGCCCATGAAACCTACCTACAGCCATGTCATTTGCCAGAGTACCAGTTAGCCTTTATGAAATGAATACCTGACAAAGTGGTCATAATTCAGATTAATTCCCCCAACCACAACCTCTCATCTAAACTAAAAACAGAACAGCACAGAAATAAAATAGCTTATTTCAGCAGGATCCCCAAACCTCTCATCACTTCAGAGTCTCCACTTTGCAAGTTCAGATGCATCACCACATCCACTCTGAACTAACTAAGAGCTACCTGCTCATTACTCCCTAACAGAGTGAAGCTTTCCTCTTTGGTGGGGCGTGATCATACAGATGCCTCAGGGTTTATACGCCATCCCACCGTTCATCATCTTAACTCCATCTCTAGTAAGCAACACAGTATCAATACAGTTTCTGTACAACAGTGTTGTTAGAAAAAAGTGAAAAAAACCATTTAGAAATAAACATATTGGTTAAATTTATAACCACATAACTCTGGGACACAAGTGAAATGGCTAATACAAAAAAACATGATTAGAAGTCCTACTCTAACAAAGTGTTTATAAGAAGGAAAGGACATATACTTTTAAAAGTCTCTATGTATCTAATGTACAAAATTCAACACATTATTTTAAGCCTTAGTCAATTGAAAAGATGCATAAACAATTTAAACTCACTCTAACCTCATCCAAAGATGAATGCAGCTTACAAACACAGATGCCGTAAAATTATTTGCTGCCCACCTGACATCAAGGATTTTTTTACATCTGCAAGTCTGGGCATGAAGAATTCCATTCCCAAATGATACCACAGGGGTTTACAGATCTCTCCCTCTTCCTCCCCCTGCCTTTCTCCCCGTCTCAGTTTTCATAATACACTAGGATAACTTCCTTTTCCTTCCCTCAATCCCCAGCCCCAAGTACAAATGATGGAGGTGGGAGGGATGGATGCTAACTCAAAGGCAAAGGAGAAGCAACCAAAAGCATCTTTCTTCTTCGGGGGTCAGATGTCTAAATAGGCACACTTGCTTTCATCAAAATGTTCTCAAAATTTTGCAGGAAGAATCAAAACATGGCACTGTACAGAGAACTCTGCCATAAAAGAAAGGAAGCGTTCAAGACACAGGCACATACAGCCGGGTAGGGAACAGCTGAGAAGCTATCACTTTCCACGCTGTGAAAACATGACCTTTACAGTTGATTAAATCTTGTTCTGTGGCTTACATAATGAATCATCCTGTTAAAAAAAGCAGAATTGCATTACCTTTGTTTTTTGCTAGTGGAGATGGGGGCTGCTCTGTAAACACATCTGGGGAAGGGGATTCTGGGTGGTCAAAGTCTTTTTCCATAGTTTCTATGAGCCCGGTGAGATCTGAATCCTCCGAGCTGTGCCTCCTGCTGCTGGCACACTCGCCGTGCGGCGGGCTGAGAAGCGGTAGCTGTGGCAGAGCACTTTCAGTCTGTTGCTCCTGCTGCTGGGGCCCGGCTGCTGGGGGTTGCTGGTGGGGCTGCTCTGCCAAAGCTGGCGCCGGCTGCTGCGCCGGCTGCTGGCTCTGCCTCGGCCCCTTGGCTCTTTTGCCCGTGGCGTGAGTCTGAGCTGTGGCACCTGAATCCAAGGTGAAGGGGCCCGCTCTGCTCACGGACTGCATGGAAGCCGCTTGTGCTGAAGTCCTGTTAGGTATACTTGAACTGGGTTTGGATTTGATGTTTTCAACATCAGGTGCATTTCTATTGCTGTGAAGGTGTGCTGTTGCATTGCATTGTTTATGATTCCCTGCACTGGATCGTGAAGACGAACTGCCCGCTCCATAGATCCCTCTGGATGAACTGTGATTAGAATCTGATCCAAGAGCGTTCAAGCTGGAAGAACAACAAGTGTTTAAATATACTCTCCAATGTTTCCATTCTTCCACACGAGAAACGAAGCACTGTGTGCAAAAGAGTCCTTGAACTACACTGTTCTCGGCATATAACCAACGAAATGCCTAAAACTAGCTTGACAAGTCAGTAGCCTTTACCATTTCCTGTTCACTTCCTCGCTGCACGTGTGAACACACACAGTAAAATGACCGTCAATATATATGGTGGAAGGAACACTGAAAGGAGAAGATTTTTTATAACTGAAGACACCAAAGGTAGTAACTTCTGGCCTGTAATTTTTCTGCAGCCTACACCTTTCATTTGCGAGGAACATTCACAGGAAACTTAACAGGGTTTCGTTTTGGTTGGTTGGTTGGGGTTTTTTTCTCTTTCTTTTTTTCCAAAAGATGAATATTCCTTACAATCATTAAATCCATCTTTTTATTCAAACCATCTTTTTATAAGTAACTGAGAGGAGCTTTATTCTTTCACCTATTCTAAAGGGCAGTATTATCTTCTTACTGGCCTTATAACTACAGAAAAAAAAAGAAGGGGAAAACATCCCACAAAAAACCCAAACACATACTTACTTTCCGTCAGATGAAATTCCAACTATTCTCCTGAGATCAAGTGGCCTTCCCATATCAAAGGGAGGGTTTGAGGCCTCAAAGGACAAGCGTCTCCTAAATGGCTCCCATATTCCTTGAGCTTCTAGATAGGCTGTTCCAATTACCAAGAGAAAGAGTACACTGCAGGGAAGAGAGGCAGTCACATAAGTATTTCTCAGTTTTGAGCATTTTAAGGTTAATGAATCTTATCACACAAGACAAAAATTTTGTATCTTGTACTGAAAAGCTGAAAACTGCATCCAAACCACAACTTTGTCTGATAGAAACATAAACCCCAGAAGTTTAGCATGATATATACATCACTAATACTGAGAATGGAAGTTAGATGCAAGTCTGACATGCAGCTGCGAGGAATACTAATCCAAAGGGAAAAAAAAGATATAATTAAAATATTAAAATGACATCCAAGTGGTCAGCAGCTCTCACAGCTCGTTGGTACAATTCCATTTAAAAATAATGTAGAATTCTCTGTAGAGAATTGTACTGCTGCTCAGAGAAGTAAATTTTAAGAGCATTATTTCAAGGAGTTTTACAACTAGCTGCATCTGCTGCAATACCGCGTTCAGGAGTTCTCCACTTACATAACGCACTGCAGTGAACTATATTTTTGAATGAAGCAATAAAACCACTGCAGAGACCTTCATCACAGGGCCATGGATTTCATCTTCTAACAGGTGGGAGTTTTGGGGGGGGGAGGAGACACAATGACGATGACTAAAGCTTGCCTTGCCTATTACCCTAGAAAGTTTATACAAAAAAGAACTTTAAATTAGCAATTTATGTTTCCGTTCTCCCCCCTGTTCTGACTATCAGTTTTTCTAAGCCAAGTGTATGAAAACCAGCATCGATTCACACAAAAGGATGAGATACCTCTCGCTTAATTTTAGCTAAAAGAATCTAGTCTAGATACCTTTTGAGTTTTAACCATCACCAAAACTACAAGCAACTCTGGAGACCAACTCAGCTGGTGATAGCTGGTTATCAGTGCTTTTTTCCCTGCCCCAGGGATTAAAAAGGATTCTAGACACATAACTGGATGGCAGAAGGTAGGAAAGATAAATTTCATCCAAGCTGTTAACAAACAACAGAAAAGTTAAAGAAATAGGGGAATTTTTCAGACAAACTTACACAAACTCTTACTCAAAAGAGTAACGTTGCTTTGGGTCCCATGCCATCAAAAATGGAATTACTTTTGGGATGTAAGGAATAAGCTATAATCTTTCATGATGCAATTTGAGCGTTTCACAAGACTGATACCACCAAGAGCATCACATCTCTATCAACCACCACGGGCTACACAAACTGGGGATGGAGTGCTCTGGGTTTTGGTGGGCTGGGGACACTCTTCCCCCTCAGCCCCACAGAGCTCCCCTCACGGTATCAATGCCGGGCTCCGCAGAGGTCGCACAGGGGAGGCTGCAGCAAAGGGTCACCTTGAGGGCTTCTCCTCTGCCGCTCTCTGGGTAAGGACTCTGCTCCCTCTATGTAAGCCAACCGTGGTGTTTTGATAAATGAATACCAGCTTTGGAATGAAAAACAGAACAAATCTTGTTTCCTGGTCTTTTTAACTGCAGTTTCAGGTTTTGGTGTGGCGGTGGGAACAGTGGTGGTTCAGGTTTTGGATTTTTTTTAAAAAAAATTATTGTTGAAAAAAAGAAAAATATAACTAGCCTAAAGCAGTCATGTCATTTAAATTACAAAACAAATTAATGTGAGGAAAACCACACAGCGGGGAGTAACATGGTCTAGACAACCAAGAATGATGTTGGTACATCCCTCTTTTCCCTCACAGTTTGATCTTGGAGCACACACATGCTTAGTTGGTAAGTTCTCCATAAAAAGGGCTGGCTCCTTTGTCATGTTTGTACATATCCCATCGAGTTGGACTTCAAAACTTGGAGCCACAAGTATGGTAACAATCCAAACCAATAGTGATTTAGGGAAGGCAGCAATAAACACCACCTTATTAAATTAAAAAACATGAACTAGACAAACTCATCGAGTTGTTCATTCCTAGATATTAAGGGTAGCTTTGCAACAATATGAAAGTATTGTTCTAGTGGCAACTAGCAAACCCCTACGTGATGGCATCCTAAAAGTTAGAAGTTGCCTGTGCACAGGATCCTTGGAATATTATGAAAGGGTTACATTAGGACTCTTCTCAAGTTTGCTGCTAATAAGGATGTTTTGTACTTGCAGGAAAAAGACAGAGTGAGGGAAAGGATTAGTATTCTGTATTCTTTTGTAAAGTCTGATTAACAAATACAGTACACAAAGTTATCCACGCAAACTACACTTACAAGCTGACACTTTGTCAATTAACTAAAGAGAAACTAAACTTATAAATTTCTAGCAAACATACAGAAGAAAACCACTTAAGTACTTACTCAGCACTTTCCTAAGCAACTCAATATGCGTTGGGAAACAGAATTTCCTAAGTAATAGAACTTTTCTTGTTACTCAGGAAAATGCAGTTTCCTAAGTAATACTGCATTACTTAAGAAGGTGCTGAAGAGTCAAAAAAAAAGTTGGAGCCTGCTTCATTTTCATCGTCTCTATTTCTTTTATCAATCCCTAGAAGGAAAGATAGCTTAACTGAACATTCAGCAACATGGAAGATTCCATAATGCAGGAATATTACCTATCTGTACTAACGCTTTGGATTTGCAGCACACAAAGACCACTTTTTCATCACAGGCAGCTACAGCAGCAATTCATCTCAGACTAAGATATAAACTTAACACTAATGAAAAAGGAAAATGACATTTGCTGTTACTGATAAGTAACAACTTTACTGATAAGTTTCTATGCTAGGGTTTTCTCCGGATAAAGGCAGCAGGGGAAAGTGTCTCACATCCAAGAAATGAGCAGGGACACATTGTTTGTAACCTCAGATTTCAAATAAATAAAGAAGGGTTGAGGTTAGACTAGGAAAACGCAGTGGAATTTTCAACTCGCACATCAGCCAGTCGCAGCTAACAGACCTCTGTTTGCTGAGAAAAAAGTGCATTAATATGCTACTACGTAACCTGCGAGTGCGCAGTGTTGCAAACAATGCCCTTCAGGTTCTCAGAAATCCTGTTATTAGTATCACCAGTTGTCTGTCACATACAAGGCATCTGCTAAGCTCATTACAGTCACCGCCTCCTATCTCTCTACAGCACAATACTGCAGAAGGATGCTTAAATTTCTATGGGAATTCATGGTGAGCAGTGTTATAATACATGATTTGATTCAAGTTTGGCTTAATTGTTTATCAAAAACCTACACATTACCAGGGTTAATAGGATTATCTCTCTCACTTAAGGAAATAGGCCCACGCACGAAGTATATTATTTTGTCTTCAGTTTGAGCAGAAAGTCAGTATTCCTCAGCCTTAAACTGTTCACACTCAATCCATAGTAGCATTTATTAATTTATTTTCTCCTTTTCCACCTCACCCTGTTTTATTTTACACCGATTAAAGCATGTTCTGAATATATATATACTTCTCTTCAACTTGTATTCACGCAGTGGTCATTGGTGCACATATACCAACAAAAAACCCCATACACACACTACCTCATTATTCCTGAGATGATTATGTACAGTGCTAATTCCCAGTTGGGCCTGGGTAGCGCTTCTGCACACGTTGCTAACATGTGATATGGGAGGGATGCATTCAAGATAAATACGAATTCAGAGCCTCCCGCAGTGATGAATTTTAATTCACGTATGACCCTGGAAGCAGTGAAATCAGGCGTAAACCTGGAAGCAAAGTCAAGCACATTAGAACTTTCCATATGAACAGACAAGAGTTTGAAATAATTTATATTATTCATAAATTAAAAAAATACAACCACAAACTACACCAATTACTGCCATAATTGCCAATCAAACATTTATAACAAATAGCCCTAGTAGTACAACTAATAATCGTCCACACAATTAGCCTAAAAATGCTTATGAGTATCTTTCAAATACCTCAAGATGTGTTTGACTAAGCTGATAAACACCTATGCTTAACACATCTGACACCAGAGTGTCCCTGATACCCCTGTCGTGGTTAAACCCCAGCCAGCAACTAACCACATCACCACTATGTTCCCGTCTCATCACAAACTAAGACCGTTGCAGAAACACTAGTGAAGCCACACTGTCTACAATATCTCATACATCCTCTTACAGAACAGAAGCATCTTCTCAACTTTTTAGATATTATATTCTGAATAGTTAACTTTACATCCAAGTGATGTTAAAAGATCAGGTGCAGAGATCTTTTACAATAAAAATTGACAGAATTAAACAATCATTATCATTAAGGCAGCAGACAAAATGGTCAAGATTAAAATGCTGTGCATTATGATAATAATCCTTAGTCTAAAGGCTCTTTTCTACGTACTGCAATGCACCAAAAACATTTGTATATCTAGATCTCATGTGCATTCGCAACCCAAAGGAAGGAAATGCACAAAAAAGACATATAATAACACTGTTCCAACTCAGTAAGATATACCTTACTGGATAGTAATAAAAGTAATATGATAGTCAGTCACAAAAACTTGACGTTACTTAAAAATCAAATAGTGTTTGCAAAAAGAGAAAATGTTCACGTTTTAAGTTGTCTAAAAAAACCCCCAAATACTCAAAGCTTATGTAAAAAACCTCAGAATTTAACCAACAGAAAACTCAGAAACAGAATAAGGTATAGAGAATTCCTAATGTAAAACTCCATTTAGATGTAAGAAAAAGACACTTACAATATGACAATGTCTTTAGAGGCATTGGCACTTAGTGCAAACTCATGACAGTTAACTACTTTAAATCCATATCCTTCACATGTATAGCCACTGATTTCCATAGTTTTCACATTAATCTGCAACTGCCCCGTATTTTCCACTTTAAATGTTCTTCTCAGCGTGAAATTCGGTTCTTTGTATTTCATTTCTAGAAATAAACAGCAGAAATGGTTAGTGTTATGCTAAACAGATCTCCTTCACTATATTCATGTTCTACGGTAGAAGAGCTCTGTCAGTATAATAGCAGAAAACGGGACTAGCGAGGCCCATGGAAATATTTACGTAACCTGCAGAAACAGATCTCTGAAGCCGGATTCCCATCACTGCCAAGGTAGGGCACTTGCACAATTCCAGAGCACTCTTAACTCATCAGGGAAAAAAAACACAGACCCCCAAACCTCTGACAGCACTGCTGCCTCACAAAAAAAAAGCATCCAAGCTGTAAAGTTCTGTGATGTACTGCTTAGTGTTGTGGTAGTCTGCGAAAAGTTCCAGCATGAAGAGAATTAAAGCTTATTTTTTGTGTCTTAAAAATAAAATAAAAACAAACCCCAGGGCTGAGCTACACATACCTTATTAGTAAAAAAAACACAAACCAAAACAAAAATCCCTAACCCACAACATGTAAGAGGTAATGACTAAGCTTTACTAAGCTTTCTTAGTCATCCCTTGAAAAAAGCAGAATAATCTCAGATAATAATTAACATGGCACCTTACAAATATGTCTGGAAATCTGTAAAGTAACAAAGCAGATTTTAATACCAAATACAACTAAACCTCTTTTACCAATTCCTTTGGTAATACAGGTAACTCTTAGCTCTCCGCTGGGAAGCCTGGGGCCGCAGAGCGGAAAACTTCTCACCCCAGAGTAGAATCTGGCTGGGATTTAGTTTTCATCAAGGAACATACCCTGGCTTTTTCCCCGTTGGCTATGTGCATACAGATTCTGAAGATGTGAGGGAAAAGAAATAGGTACAGAAAGTTGCATCTCTGATCCAATTTGACTTAAATTTAGGAAGTAGAGATTATCCCAGTATATTTACCAGGATCTTCACCTCCTCTATCTTGAATTTTAGTAGATGAAGGGCTTTTGTTTCATCTTTCCTAATTTTCACATGAAAATAAAAACGGTAAAATATTTCATTTTCTGCCTAAATGAAGAAGTGATTCTAATGTACTTAAAGGAATTAAATTTCTGGGACTCTAGAAGAGGGGAAAAAAATTTTCCACACATTTCAAATTGTGCATGCAAAATGTAATTTCTTTTCTGTTCAGCATAGTATAGCTCAAGACGTACTCACTTTCTGAACAGTCTTTTAATAATGCTTCTGTGATTTTAAAGCGTAAAGAACTTCCTGCACCAGGAGGTTTGCCTGCAACCTTCAAGCTCTCAGTCGTTCCTTGTCCTTGTACCATTATGGCATCTATTACTGTCAAATTATTTCTGTGTACAAAGAAAAAAGGGGAACATTCATAAAAGGATTATGCAGTCTATTGCTCCTGCAAGCTTCTCTATAGACCATAAAGTTATATCCCAAATCCAGAGGACAAAAATATAAGCAGTTCCACAGATAATTCCTCATAATATGGAAGTCAATAGTTGGGATCTCAAACATAGTGTTTCCAAGAAAAAAACTTAAGAAATTACAACACAGCATGCAAGTAAAAATCCCAGTGAAGTACTAGCTAGAATTTATATTTCATCATCATATTAATATATCACACCTGATACAAAAGTGAAATAGAGCTCTTTACTAGAAAGACTGAACTTGCACTGCAGCGTGATCTTGCAAATGGCATCTGTAACTAGACTCCCTGCTTTCAAGATAGTATAGCATGTATTTAAGAATTCAAGTCTCCAAGCACTGGCGGATGAAAAGCTGGACATGACCCAACAATATGCCCTTGCAGCCCAGAAAGCCAACCACATCCTGGGCTGCATCAAAAGAAGCACGGCCAGCAGGTCGAGGGAGGTGATTCTGCCCCTCTACTCCTCTCTCGTGAGACCCCACCTGAGTACTGATCCAGCTCTGGAGCCCCCAACATAAGAAGGACATGGACCTGTTGGAGTGGGTCCACAGGAGGGCCATGAAGATGATCAGAGGGCTGGAGCACCTCTCCTACGAGGACAGGCTGAGAGAGCTGGGATTGTTCAGCCTGGAGAAGAGAAGGCTCTAGGGAGACCTTGTAGCAGCCTGCCAGTACTTGAAGTGGGCTTATAAGAAAGATGGAGACAAACTTTTTAATAGGGCCTGTAGCAACAGGACAAGGAGTAGTGGTTTTAACCTAAAAGATTCAGACTAAATACAAGGAAGAAATTTTTTACAATGAGGGTGGTGAAACAATGGAAGAGGTTGCCCAGAGAGATGGCAGATGCCCCGTCCCTGGAAACATTCCAGGTCAGGTTGGACGGGGCTCTGAGCAACCTGATCTAATTGAAGTTGCCCCTGCTCATTGCCGGGGGGTTGGACTAGATGACCTTTAAATGTCCCTTCCAACTCAAACTAGTCTGCGATTCTATCATAACAATATATTAGGAAGTATGTACTGAATACTGTTTAACTACTGCAAAACATATCACAGTTGCATTTCAATTAAATCTTTCTCCAGACACATATGATTCTACAATTATTCTTGTAAAAGCAATAGTTTCTAATTGACAGCTAATCACAAGTACAATCTTGTATATAAATAAAAAACATCAGAAAAAAAAACACACACTCATTTTGGAAATATCTATCATACCTGATAACAATTAATGATGAAACAGTTTTATTAAAAACTGGAGTGAACTTTACTTTGACAGACTTTCTCTCACCAGGTTTTAATATTAGGCTTAAAACCAAATGACGAGCCAGGCCCTTTGTAAGTCCTACAGTGCTCTGTAGTGGCTGGACCTTAAAAGAGTGGGGAAAACAAAGTAACACTTTTAATATAGGAAAATTTTACATTTGATAGAAATGATATTATTTTAGCTAGGAAACAGGTTTGTCATAAAGAAGTGCACTACCCAATGACATATACTGGGTTTTTTTAACCAAAAAGTCTGATAGCACAAGAATTTCCCCACTTCATAAAACATCTGTGTTTATTAAGAAGCAGAAAAAGATAGCAAGACAGAACTGAGCTAAACTACACACATGTGGATCTGGTAAAACTCCAGTAGATGAAACAGTTAAGAAATTCTTAAATGCGTATTTTAAACACTAAATTAGCATTAAACCATTATGTAACATTTTCTATCCTCAAAATATTCCATTGGTAAAACATTCTTAGAATATCTAAAGGGGAAAAAGCAAACTGAAAAGAAGAACTATTGAAAAAAGTGTACTTTGCTAAGTTTGCCTTTAGATAACGTGCAAGCATCCAATTGCTAATCTAAAGCAAACTGCAAATGAAGGGGAAAAGGTGTATATATTGGATGAGAAAAGAAAGTGGTCGGGATGTGGCGTGCTCTATATGAAAAAGCACACACTTAAGGTTGTCCACTTGAATCCTTTAAAATAAAGAACAAAGCAATGGAAAACTCAATACTTTACTAATTTTAAAACTAGCAACCGCTATACTGAAGACTTCTGTATCAGTAAGAGAATGAATAGATGCCGTTTTTCTGAAACTTCTAGAATCCTACTATAATGTTTTTAAGTGTTACATTTGAAGAAATACTACTTTTCCCATTTCCTTGAAAATATCCAATAGAAGCATCACGTTTTTTACAGATATTAATACCTAAATTTGAAGAAATGTATGACCGAACTCTTATTAAAACATTAAAATATCTAAATTTAAAAATCTAAAGAACGTATTGAAATACTCACGCAATTTCTGAAGACCTGGAACTCCAGAGTCCTCAGATTGAAATTAGTTGGCTTACTCAAATTAAACCTGAAACAGACATGCAATTTTTTTTCTCCCCCCAGATCAGGGAAGATTAACAACATACTTGCATTTATGGATTTTAGCACAAATCAAGAACTTATGACAGGACTCAAATAATATGCAGCTGAAAAGATAATTTGATTTTTCTTATCCCCCCCCCTCATACATCAAGTTAAGGAAGAAATGTAAATGTCATTTTAGCTTAGTAAAAAATACAGATGTGCATTCAATGGCAATCAGCCTAGATTCAGTTCTCAACTGGCCTAATGATTCAAATTCTAGAAGTGACCAACGCTGTAACTTCCACCACAGCTGCCAAATACTGCATGCATTTTTTGTAAAATGCATTTTGCTGTAGAGTGAGAATGCTCTCAGCACTCTAAAACAATACTTACCGTTCTAACATTTTATCAACAAAGGTGGATGGGTTAGAATAGAGAGCTACAGGAAGGAACTGAACATACACAGGAACGTCAGCTGGATTTTCTAGAAAAATTTCTTCTTCCTATTCAGGAACACAATTGTTTTAAAATTTTACATTAAGATTAATGCAATTAGTAACACTTATTAAAATGTAGCCCATACAAAATTATACTATCAACAAAATAACTTACTGATGAACTGTTTGTATTGGTAAGAGGGAAGCTTAGATGGCGTGGTGAACTAAGTATGGAAGGCCAGGACATTTCTGCTGTAATTTTCAACCTGACGTCCTTCTGAAGATCTGTGTCTACTTCAAATACAGCATTCAGTCTGCAGAAACAGTTATAAAACTTACTTTACAGAAGTAAAATAGGAAAAGCCTGGAAAAAGCAGAGGGCTTAAAAGCGCCCCGAAAACAACATCAGTCTGAGAAATATCACAGTATATTATATTTATAGGCAATTAAAAAACCCCACTGAGCTCTGCCCATACATACTGCTATTAAAAACCACAAGAGAAACAACGAAAACATGCTACAGGAGGCCAACCCGAAGAGTCTAAAGATGTTCTCTATTAAGTATTGTTGTTAACATCCATCCGTTCCAAGTTCTGTTATGGCCTATTTATGGATAAACGTGAGCAGAAAAATGTGGCAGAACTTATGCACTGCATCACAAATCGTTTCGTATTCACATTTCTCTTAAATCACTGCTCTCTGGACAGTGAGACACCAACTTTATCCTTCATTAGGAAGTGCCTAGCTCTTACTATTGTAGAGACAAATTTTGAGAATATAACTGAAATTCAGATTGGTAAGAAAAACAACCCAAAAATATATTTGATGATTTGCAAAGGTAAAAGCAGTAGAAAGCAAAAATATCCATCCTGCTACAGTCTGTTTCCAATATACCATCCAGACATCCACTATCCAGAAAACATATTGTGCCTGCACATGTGTAATGTACATGTACTGTACTCTTGCTGCAATGGATACACAGATTACGTGCCTATACTCCTGTCTAAGAAACCTAAAGCAAATCTGGACTAGTCACACTTGGTGCCAGCTACTCTATTTCCACCAATGAATGAAGTTCTTTGCAACAGACTTGATTCTTGTTGTCCTACAAGCTCTCCACCATGAGCTGAAACAAGACTAACAGCATTGAGCTCTCCAGCCAGCAGAACAGATGAAACGCTAGCCTTCAGACCTAGAGAAGGATTTTGGAGGGACTCCAAATGCTGAAGTCAGAACCCCTTTGTATTACGAAGGAGCAGTTTCTCTTTTGCTGAATGCTACCTTCGATAGCTGGTTAATTTTAACTGTTTAAAAAAATTACATATTCTAGACTATGTATTATATTAAATAATATTAAAGCATTGTATGTTCTAGCTAGAACTACTACTTACTCAGAAGTAGTTTTTAACAGAATTTTCCTTTACTGTCCTCATACTGTAAGTGATAGGACATTCTCGAAAGTTACTGGTGTGGCTAGATATTCTGTTTAGATCAAATTTGTCCAGGAGTTGTTAATATATCAGCATTATAATAAAAAAGAGATAAAGGAGGTATGCTTTTATTACTGTATTTAGCTACATACAGTCATTTTGTTCCTCCACAAATACGCACATCTTTTTTGAAATGGTAGTCTGGATGCTAGCATTACAAAAGATACGTGCACTTGCTGTTAACACTAACTTACGTCTCTTAGAGATTAAAATCACTTTATGTATGAGAAGGCAGATGTTTAAAAGGTATAGCAGCCTACAGACTTTGCCTTTTTCTAAATATTATATAGCAATCATTAATCACCTTCTATTTAGCAAATCGCAAGGAAAAATACTAGACAATTCGATAATTCACTGAAATGCAATAATCTCAGAATAGTAACAATAGAAAGTCTTATTAAATCTTAGCGGGGTATTGAGGTTGATACTTTAAAACAGATTAAGCAGGGATACTGCACAAACAGTATAATCTGTTTTCGGAAATTTTTGCAGAGTAGAGACCGCCTTAATGTTGCCATGTTTTCAAGAACTGTAGCATACTCCAGAGAATAGTAACTTTCAGTGTTGTGTTTGACTTGAGGAAATTATTACTGTTTTTTAACTTTTAAAATGTTTTCTTTAAATGTTTTGCAGAGAAGGCCAAGTAACTCCTTGGCCCCCTCTCCAAGAGCACTGCAATATTAAGAAACCTTGTATTTTTTAAGAGCACACAACACAGGATTATGTAGTGATTTAAAGGCTGAGAAAGTAATAGGGATAAAATACTTACCTATGGCTTGAGTTCTCTTTTATTTCTGTCCATTCTTTGAATAAGTTCTCATGCAAATCCCAGTCAGAATCCCATGTATCTTCTTGCATTGCTACGCTGTGCTGAACTTTAGATTCCGCTTTAAGAAATAACATGGTTTTTAAACTCTTCAAGTAAAATCGTTGCTTAAGGAGAAACTTTTTGGTTTTTTAGATTTTAATTATAAAGTTGAACGTTACTTACATTTAGATAGAAAAGGCAATCCTACATAACAATGATCTCCACATTGTAAACCAGGATCAAAATAAATATTTGCAATCTGCAAAACAGAGAAGAGCATATCAATTAAGAAACAGCACAGTAAATCTAATGACCAGAGAAAAAAGAAAGAAGATTTCTGATGACCACAGAAACTTAGCATATGCTATATATAATAGAGAACTTGTAAACATGTAGAAATAAGGCACAAACAAACCTTTGATTTTTTTCCTGGCTCTAAATCTTCTTTATTACTTCTTAGCCTCTTATAATAAAACCTTACATCTTCTGACAGCGAGCGTATGTGTTGTATTTTCACTTTCTGAGAAAAGGAGTTCATAACGTTCAGGCTCTGGTGAACTACTTTCCCCTAAAAAAAAACAAAAGCATGAAACAAGTCTGCAGGATATGCATTTTCCCTAGCATATGTATTTATTTATGCAGGCTGGCAAAGACCACAGCAGAGCCGAAATGTTAAATTGAGATTTTTAACTATGCTATCTTAAAAAAATGCCACTTGTAACACTTCAAGGTAAGTTTCTGTGAAGTTGTATTCTTTCCTCCGTCTGCTTCCAAACATAGTTCATTCCTCTTTCAAAATTAAGTACACCTTAATTTTGTTATCCTCTCCCTCCACTCTGCCCTGGCGAGGCCACATCTGGAGTACTGTGTAGTTCTGGGCTCTCCAGTTCAAGACAGACAAGGAACAACTGGAGAGAGTCCAGCGGAGGGCTACAAAGATGATCAAGGGTCTGGAGCACCTCTCTCATGAGGAAAGGCTGAGAGACCTGAGTCTGTTTAGCCTGGAGAAGACTGAGAGCGGAGCTCATCAATGCTTATCAATATCTAAAGGGTGGGTGTCAAGAGGGTGGGGCCAGGCTCTTCTCAGTGGTGGGAAGGGGGAACGGACACAAGCTGGAACACAGGAAGTTCCATTTCAACATGAGGGAAAACTTCTTTACTTTGAGGGTGACAGAGCACTGGAACAGGCTGCCCAGAGACATATTCTGGAGATATTCAAAACCCACCTGGACGTGTTCCTGTCCAATCTGCTCTAGGTGAACCTGCTCTGGCAGGGGGGTTGGACTAAATGATCTCCAAAGGCCTGTTCCAACCCCTACCATTCTGTGATTCTGTGATTAAGTGTCTTGAAGAGCTAGGACAACGGTTCTGTTTCATCAAATCACGTTGAAAAAGCACCAGAGGAGGAAAGGCAAGAGGAAACTTCAGTTTTCTGAGCCTCCTATTACAAAAGGGGAACAAGCTTCTTGCAAGAGATCTAGTACATAGTTGCTAGTAATTAGAAAGAACCTGAAAGGAACAGTGGAATGAAGCTGCAGATTACAAACACTACAGGTGATAGAGGACATTTAAAAACAGGGGCACAACCCTCCTTCCCACTCCCAATGAAATTAAGACACCAGTTACTAAAATTGTAGCATCTAAAACAAAAACAGTGCATGTTTTTCCCCCCACATCTTTACACCCTGCTTCCTCTTCTGAGACAAACATTATTTTACCTTTTAAGCACAGAACCTGTAGTTTAATTGTTTGTCACGATCAGAATCATTACAATGATCAAGCTCTCCCCCTGCCCTCACTTGTAAATCAGTGATACTATGGCCATATTTTTCACCTTGTCTCAAAACCCAACCCTGAAAATTATAGAGTAAATGATAAATAAAAACCAAAACAAACAACCAAGCAAGCACAACCCAGGACTGGTGACAAGATTTCAGATTTATATAAAACAAATAAATACAAGCAAATTTAAATACCCAAGACTATCTTCTAATGAACATAGCCAGAATTTTTTATGTTCCCCTTAAATCAACACTTTCAGATTTTTTAAAATTTCTCTAAGGTAAAGACTGACGTTGAGAGATGGGAGAGATGCACCGTTGCAGGCTCAAAATTTGACTGCAGCCTCAGGAAATAGCCACTTACTATAAGAGTAGCAACTGCAGAAGGAAAGAACCCAAAAGAATAAATCTCTAAACAGCACAGTCGTGTTAAACTGAATAGGAGGTAAGTCTCAGCTTCATCCGTGGAATACTATGGGTAATAAACTGCCATCAATTGGGTAAGATAAAGGTTTGTTAAATTCAGTAGAACAAGTGGACAGTATTTTACTAAGACCCTTACACAGCATTTAGACATGAAACAAAGAGATAAGGGAAGAAGTCTTTACCTATCAGGAATCAGAAAAACAGAACAGTGCTATTTAGCACACAGGTCCTCATCCCTTGATCAGAGAAGAGTTGAGAGGTGGCACTGTGAGCTAAAAATGCCACTATGAAGCAGAAATCAACACAGCTAAGACCTGTTTAAATCAAGACACTGATCTTTACAAGGCCTGTGTACACTGTTAGTGTATTGCTGACAAACTTGGACAGAATACAAGAAATCAGACTTAGGTGCAAACGCACTAAAATTATAAATAGAGACAGACAGCACTGGGAACCGAGCAACTGCAGGAGAATTAGAATTATATCCTAGGTATGAACTGAAAAGCAAGCGTTACT
Organism: Fratercula arctica; assembly: GCA_947846985.1. Taxonomy (NCBI): domain Eukaryota; kingdom Metazoa; phylum Chordata; class Aves; order Charadriiformes; family Alcidae; genus Fratercula; species Fratercula arctica. Next base: position 71,237,661 of record CANTUZ010000001.1, read on the forward strand.
AAAATTGTAGTGCCTAGTTACTCCTGGATGTTCTAGCTGTCAAATTTCTCTACCAAACACTGAAACAAGAAGAACTGATGCTATTTTAGGTTTATTTTCATAAGTAATGGAGGCATTACAGAACAAGTAGATGCAAGACTATAATGAATTCAGTGATCACAAGTTTAGTTTGAAATGAATCCAAGAAAAAAGAAAAGTAAGTCTGCTGTCAATGTTCTCAAATATCAAAAGAGCTAACTGATCAACTAACACAAGTAATAAGCGAAGCTGACTGCTCTGAAAAGCTTGGGGCTTGAACACAGAAAAGAGTCTAGAATCTTGTCAAAGGTGATAATTACATCTGAATCTATACTCACAAATAAAATGCAGGAGGCCAAAGGTCCCCTGAATGAATAATTATGTGAAAACATCACTAGAAAAGAGCATGAAGCCAATCAAAATCACAACAGTCTGAGGATGAGAAAGAATGATGACATCCTTAGAGGCTGAGAAACACAGGTGCCACAAGAAGTAGTACCTGCCAAAACAAAACAAAGCAAAAAAACCCAAAAAATTAAGCTGACCAAGGCCTTGGGTCTAAGATACATTCATAAGCTCTTTAGCCATTCCAGTTAGAACAAAATAAAGGGAGATTTAATAAAAAAAAAATTACTTTTTGTGGCCCAAAATAGAACAAAATATTTTCATGTGGTATCAAGAGGGACAATGACCTTGCCAAGGAATTAGGATATATAAATTAGGATACAGAATACAGAAATTGCTTTATCTTTCATGAAAGAAAGGGAAACGGACCTCCAAGTTTTTTCAGTTTATCACAGGCTTATGAAGCAGTTCATAGATGGAGTTACAGATACGGTAGTAAGTGTAATAAATAGCCATATAATGGTGAGGCCATACAGTCAAATAGGAAACAGACCCTAAACACAAAAAATAACAAGTGATCTTTGCAATTGTAGGCATGACCATTTGACCTCAAGAGTAGTAAAAGACTTCAGAATAATTTGTGAAGTAGGAGATCAGAAGGGAGATGGAATGGATAATGGGGCAAATGTAGCAATGATTTACTGAAGTCCTGCAGACTGACCTATCTTCCTCCGAAAAGATGTATTGCACTACTTCTTAAAAAAATTATTTCTCTACTAGACGTGAGGTAAAGTATCAGTGAGAAATTACTATTTAAGACTACACAACTTGTAAGATAAGCAGGAGATACGAAGGAGCTATTGGAAGAAAAGGTGAGAACAGGCAGTGCTCTATGACAGATTGAGACTATGCAGGACAGACAAGGAAACAAAACCTGTTTTCACCAACATGCATGGAGTTAGTTTCATCCCTTCAGAAAACTGCCATCTCTGTCTCCTTTTGCAACTTCCCCCCTCCCAGATTTCAATCTCTCTCCCTGTGATTTTCCATCATATTACATTCCCACTGATCAGAAAGTCACATAAAGTTCAGACTTCAATGAAATACTAATTGCAAAGTCAATATGGCTTGACTGCCCATGCTTCTATGGTTATGCTGAATGCCAAGTGAGAAGAAAGTATTATCTGCTTAATAGCGTGCTGCTTGAGTCTGTAGCCTTGAGCAAAGCAGCTGCTTTCAGCACTCACTGAATAAACACTACTGCCGGAGCAGGGATGAAAACAGCCATTACTTGCAGCGAGATATAGACCCACACAGCTTTCTTGCTTTACCGTTCGTGTACTCCACCATGTACCCTCGAGAAGATCTGCTTTCAGTGTGGAAGCAATACAATAATGCTGCCACAGAGATCAAGGACTAAAACATTGGTTTGTTAGCTGACTTAGTTGTCTGTGGTATTATACTTCAGGAATTTGAAAAATGCATTTGAGCAATTTCACCTCTCTCTTACTCTTGGTGCTAATGGACATGAAACGGTAATAACCAAGTGACCACAGCTACGTTAGAATGAAGCTGCAAAGAATCAGGTTTGGGATTATATCAGTATTCCAAGATTCCATTCAAGTGGGAAGCAGAGATGATGCTTGGGACATATAAGGGAAAAAGTTGAATCATTAACAGTTTGGTAGCACAACCTCTCCAGCAATTTGATACGCAACAGTTCAACATTTCTCTTGAAAAGGACAGATAAATAAAAAAACCAGCAAATTTACTGCTATGACCCAACTCTCTTACCGGAAAAGAAGGTGGAAGAAAAACATGTTTTGGGGAGCAAGTCAACGAGCCTACAGCAATCACTGCCTTCACTGGTATAGTTAAAATCTGGAGGGGGAAAAAACAAAACACAAAAAACCCAAGAAAAGTTCAGAAAAAAAATACTCAAACTTCACCCTTTAAATGTCTCTTCCACTTTTAAATTGCATAGAACAACAAAACCCTTAAATTCTACAATTAATGTAGTCCAGGTTTATATACACATTTAAAACATGGAGACATGAATTAAGATTTCAACTCATCATCACATTCAGAACAGTCACTCCATATTGTCAGGAAGCACACCTTTGCTCAATCAAACTTAGCACCATTCTACACGGAACACAAAAGCACAGTTAAAATACAAGCTCTCCTACGGAACATTATATAGGTCTCACTTGAATGGGGCTTACTTTGTTGGAAAACAGGAGGATAACATCTTTAAAGTAAATGAGTATGAGGGAAGAGGATATACCGAACTTCTTAAAAACCACGGGAGGTCATGGTAAGACCTCAAAATAGACGTAGACTTAGAAAAAAGAGCGTGGAAGGGATGGCAATGAGATCCTTTCCGTGTAGTATTAAAGCTACCAATACAAGTAGAATAACTTGTAAGAACAAACAAAAAAATAAAATGCTTCAGATTCTCTAACTGAAGGGTCACATACATGTATGGAGATATTAAAAAAAGCTTAAAATCTCAGTTAATTGGCAGAAATGAGGAATTTCCCATTTTCTGTAGCTTCATTAGAACCACACAACAAGCTATATAGTTTCCTGACTTCATAAGCACAGTGTCACTTTTTTTTTTTCTACATATAGTACCCAAAGATATTAAATACAGATTCCATTATGTATTAGAATCTCTCTCTTCTTCAAAATAATTTGTTAACAGGAAAGACATATCAAGTTGAGAATTAACTGGTTGTTCTTCTCTCCCTTACTAATGTTAGTGTAAGAACTCTGTTCATCAACTGGCGGCAAACTGGAATTTCTCCAAAACAACTTTCATATTGGGTTTTGACAAAAAACCTCTGAAATTAAAGCTCAATTTCAGTTAACTGATAATGTACCAAAAAGCACATTGTCAGCATGTGTTATGACAAAAGATCCATGCATTGATGCTTTGAGGATGCATCAAGTCATTGAAGAACCAATACCTCAAAGCATTAGGTCAGATTTGAATGTATATTTCTGAAAGCCAGATGAAAATCATAATGAAAGTCATTCTTCTTTCCTTCAGAGAAGACACAGCATAAGTAGCATTACTGTCATTTGATGCAGGGTTAACTTGCAGAGATAACTTAACCTCCAGAGGTCCTTTCCAACCTCAACTTCTTCGCAATATTGCAATCTGTCCACTAATACAACTCTTAAAATGTCACAACTTTAAAATAGAACATATCATTTGGGCAACACCATGAATATACAATAAATATACCTCATAATCTGTTGTGATTTGTACAGCTCCATCATGAATTCCTTCAAGTTCTTTCGCTATTAGTTTTACTCTAAACACAGCATAATATCCTGATGCTAGTATCACCTGTAAATGGTAGAAAAAGTGTCACCCATTGTATTCCATTAAATGGAAAGAAATTTCACTAAAAAACGTACCCAGCATCCTATTATTTCTTTAAACTGTTTTAAAATCCATATGAAACAACTGTCAGTGGTAAAAAGAAAAATTCAAACATAGAAGTTTCTAACACAAAAATTATAAATTCCACTCTTCCCAGATAAATAACGAGCATCATCTGAGAGCACAGAGGTTACTGTTTCTGAAGTTTCCCCTTTCAAAATCTAACCAATCTGAACACAACACTGCTTCTTAAAATAAATTTTAAAAATTCTACACGCTTTATCATATTCAAATTCATCCAAAATTAAGAATTCTCATCCTTCCTCCCCCCTGCTAAAATGAAACTACAAGAAGCTGCACAGGTTTGTCTCTTTTTTCCACCTCCTAAATCTAGCTTTAAGCAATGGATTCAAAGGATTACTTACTGAAGACTGATCAGATGCACTGGCATTTTGTAGTTCATGGTGGTTTGCAATTATTGTTGTTCTGTTTCCCTTTTCGGTTGTTAGAAGTTCTATGGCCAAACCATCCCCTATAATATGCCAACTTTTTATAGCCAGCTTAAAAACAACAAAAGGTACTGTTTTCAGTAACAACAGTGATGTAAATTTTTTAAAAGGCAGACTAAAAATAAATCCATCCTTACCTCTATTGGATTGCTGTTGATGACTGCAAATAAAATGCTGGTAGCTTCTGTTGCACTCAATATGCCAAAATCTATAAATCGTTCCTCAGTTTTTGGAGGCAGTACAAAGTACTAGAAAGATTGATAAAGGTATTTTAGCATAAGTTAAATATAAAATATGCTCAAACTCTAATCTCATTAACAAATGCATTAATAAGTCTAATACAGCAGTACTGTGACAATCTCGAAATTCTATACATTTTCTATGTAAATCTAAAGGGAACAAAAAATAAATTTTCTGCAGTAGCCGAAGCTGTTTAAGGAGCAAACTGGTAAAATCATCTTGAAGTTAAAAAAGTCCTCCCATACAAGTAGAATAAAGAATTAAAAACAGCCCTATGAAATATGCCTCTAATTAGACTAAAGTAGCTAAAAAAAGGAAAATACTTACATCTAAAAATCCTGTGTATGCTCGGACAGGTAGGTGAAATTTAGAAGCATTTGTGATAAGTAAAATATTATTATCTATATGAACAGATGATGTGGAAGGCATAAAATGAAGTGTAAAAATATATCTGGATTCATTAGGCGGAATTAAGACTGGCTTACTGAAGTTCTGGACCTAGATCAGTGAACAATGAAGATCAATGTTACAATTTAATAAAGTGCAGCGCATTTAAACATTTATTATTAGGTAAAAATGTTCACTGAAGCGGGGCTTACTTTAAACATTGGTTTTGCTTCTTCTGGTAACACAACATCATGTATAAGGATTGCAAAACTGAATGTGTTTGTTAGATAGATCAGTCTTTCCACGGAATCAGCAGCACCGTCACGGATGTGGAAGAGTGTGGCAGCATGATCAAATCCTAAATATCTATTAAAAGAAAACAGCATGAGAAAAATAAAGACTTTTCCTCAAACATAGTGTTTTTCTTACAGAAAAGACTAGAATTCATTCAATCCCGCAGCAAAAAAGGCACACACGCTCACTGCATGCTGAAACTTTATTATTAGCACTACAGGGCCATTGATAACTCAGTAATTCAAACGAGGAAATAAAATATGTGAACCAGCATACTAGGAGGACTAGAAGGAAGCGCTGAAGTATTAAGATAGTTTGCAAATCAGGCATATTCCTTATTAACCAAACCATGCGTCTGCAGCACAGAAGTTCTGATAGGTAAGGTTTAGCTTGGTTGCCTTTAAAATACTCTATCAGTTCTGCTGATAAAGTAGCATCTCATTTCAACAATAATTTTAAATTCAATTTGGCCATACTTTGTAAATAAATAACAAAAAATAAGGAAGCACTGACAGTTGTTCCAAAATCTTTGTTTAAAACCAAAAATATTTTCTCTACCCATACTTCACAAAGTGATAGAACAGCAAATGCAAAACTGGAAAAATTTCCAACACTGCATTTTAAAAATGTCTCATCTGCAGCCTTCAACTTCTCTGAAAAACAACTCACTAAGGTCACTTTGAACCCACGCCTTGAAACCAGCTTATGCATTACTACGACTACCTCATCTACTAGCGTAAAACCAGAAAAATTCAAAAAGTAACTGTAGTTCTAAATGAGCTCCAGATTCAGAAAACTTGGGTATCACCTCTTTATATCCCCTCTCCCCCTAAAAAGGCTAAATTCCTTGCTACATCAGCTCATTTACAGCATTTAGTTTTCGAGCTTGTTCAATTACTGTAAGCTTACCCATCCAACACTTCTGCTTGATACGGTATTTCAAGTTTGGAGTAGCTCTTCTCTTTTGCTTTAACAGTTATTTTCCCAGAAGACTGTGATGCTTTTTTTGCTTTTGATGCTGTACACACAAGAATATAACAACGTTTGTTAAAGCAGACAAAAAGAAATAAGAAAAAAAATCCATTAGGTTAGAATAGCATGGGTGGAAGAATAAAAGCACAGAGCTAGGCCAGAGAAGAATATCATGTAAGAGGATAATGTATCTTAAGGAAATTTCAAAAAGCAACTGACATGGAATAAGTCTAGGAAGTTAAGAGATCTGACTTCTGAATTCCTCCCTCTTAACACTGGTTAGTTGACCTGAGTCAGTAAGCTTATCTACGATAGCGAAGCCTGCTTGTTCCTGTTAAATAAATAACCTGGACGTGTCCAGAGGATAATTTAGATCCTAGTGAGCTGAATTCCCCACTTCAGAGTATGGAATACACTTATCCCTCAATTAACAGAACAAAAACTTGAGATGGCTGGGCTCCTCACTTGCAACTACCAGTTGAGCAGGACTTTGGGCTAGGAACACAGCAACATTTTAATAACGAAGAAATCAAAGACATGCTAAACTTTAGAGAAACTGAATCAGAATCCATGTAAGAACCCAAACTACACCAGCACCAAGAATGACACTCACAGGCATGCTCCAAGATCAGAGAACAAGCAATATTGCCAGAAAAGTCAAGGGATTACAATACTAGTTAGGAGAAACCACCAGTCCCCTAAAGCCCCTGCATGTATTAGGACAGCTGAAATAGCAAATATTTAGGGCTGGCTGCTTCACTGAGAAGAATTCACCAAGTCAGTCCTCATATTCTCTCCTGCTTCAAAATCAACATATTACCACCTCAGGTTGACAGAATTCAGCTATTTCAGAATTTATTTATAGCTAAAATATACTTCACTCATCTTACAAAACGTAAGCTGTTAAATATCTAAAGTGTTAATAAAAAAATAACAACAACAAAAATCAATCCTCTCCTCTATCCATACAACTTCTAAAATTATGTCTACCTGAAATGAAGAACATCACATTTCTAAACTTCCATTTTTAAGCAATCCAGGCAGAAAGACTTACAGCATCAACTAGTATCTTAAAGCAGTAACATCCGAGTAGGTCAGCAGCATTCTGACAGTTGATTAACATCTCTATAAAAATGGAGGTGGCTTTCTACAAAATGTCAGCATAGTATTTACAGTCACACTGTGTAGGAGGAAAATGACCCAACACTTCTTTCATAAAGATAGAAATGAAAGTCAGCATCAGCAGACATAACATATCTTTGCAGGAAAGGTATCAGTAAAATGTTTTTCCACCTTTACCTCCCTTTTTCATTAATATGAATTCAAGATAGCAAAATAAAATAAGAAAACTTTCACAGTAAGGTTTTCAAGAGCATGACAGAGCCCTATTTCCATGGGCATTCCAACATAAAGCATAAGTTTTTTAGAAATAAGATTCTGGATTCTTTTATAAAGTCTGGAAGGATCAAAGGGCAATCCAAGGCATATACTCTCCTTTAATATACATTACTGTGAGGAACGTGTCCTGGTTTGTTAGGATTTCTCAAAAACAATGCCTATTTAGACTAATCATACATTTTAAATAATCTGTACCTTAACATAAGAATACTGCTTATGTTTAATAGAAGAATTACGTACTCCCTCTCTTCTCACCAGTATTTATCAGTCTAAGTTACTTGCTGATTATGATCAGAGACAATCCCTTCAGAAATAACTGAAGTTGAAAGAACTGTAGTCCTTTTCCAGGTAGGAAAATTCCATTTCCTTCTCAAAATGACAAATAACATTTGTTAAGAGAGTGAAAATAACTCATGAAGTTTCAGCAAGTTTTAAGAAGCACTTGACAAGTTCTAAGACGACAGGAGCAGTACTTACCATCAAAGCTAATACTCGCAACTTTGGTATATTTACTTTCAGAGGCTTTTAACGTAACTGGCTTGAAATGTACTGTTATAGCTTCGTTCTGTGGTGTAGGTCTAACACTCTGCAAACAAAATATGAAGCACTTGTAAATTTATCATTGTTAACACACTGCAGCCTTCACGTATCCTTCAAAGTGATACAACTGCAACTAGTTTTGGCTGAGTTCTTACAGGTCTGTCTTTCCTATAATGAAGCAGCATTATAAGAGAATTTTTTTCAGGTCCTGCAAATTACTCAGGCAGTATGCAGGAAAGCAGGCAATAGAGAGTTCTCCTTGAGAATGTTGGATGAAGTGACAGTATGGCCAGAAACATGTTAATAAAACAGAAAATAAGCTTTATTTAAATTAAGATTCATTTTTCATTGTTAATACTGGAGGGTTTCAATAGCTAAACTATTTGTTTCTGGTGCACTCATTAACAAAGCTGCTAACTGACTTGTGTAATTACTGGTGATGATACAGACATCTACTTGTCTGGCCCCATGCTAAGTCTGCAGAGCTGCCACAGAAAAAAAAAAGTAACTACAAAGAACAGTTTTGTAAATCTGAGATGACACTCATTCTATACCAACATTTAACAAGATCACCTTTTGTATCTGAGAATTATTGTTTTAAGCTAAATGGAAAAGGTATATTGGGCATTACTAGAATAGCAATTGTGCGCCAGTTAGTAGCCAGAGCTGATTTGTAGATATATTCATTGCTATGCAGCAGGATTATGGATTCCATGTCAACAACTGAAGACTCTGTAAAGATTGCTAGCAAACTCTTTATCTAGATTCCATGGAAAGAAACTGGGCATAGAGCATTTAAATGCTCTTATTCTTGTTTTGCTTAAAATTAGGATGGCTGCCACGATTCCTCCTCCCCAGCTGCCTCCTCCTGCTGTAAGAACAGCTCAGCTGCTCATGTAGCAGCTGTTAAGCTACTGCAAATTACAGGATGCTGTATCAAGGAAACTGAAATGAGTGCTGGTTTACCTTATGCTGGGCTGCAGAGGTTTAGCACCTGCTTCACAAGCAGCTGAGCCTTTCTTGCTCAGAGAGGAGCAAGGCAGACAGCTAGTGGTACAAACCAATTACAGCTCTTCTAAGCTAAGCTGTCCTCGATTGTAAAAGAAAGCCACAAAACCGTGCATACGTAACTGCAGACCACATGATCCTTAGAGGAAACAAGCATCACTGCTCCTGCAGCTAATGAATAATCTCTGTTAACTCAACTAGATGCTTTGTATTTTGGATTTATAGTACTGACCTTTGTCAATTATCTGCATACATCTGTTGCAGATATTTGCCATTTCTCTTCAGAAGCCAATTCATAATTCTCATTATTATTCTTCTAATGAAATCCATACTACAAAACTGAGGTCTTGAGGTGTTTTTTAAAAAAAAAAAATCTCTTAAAGCAGACAGAACCAAAGCTGCTATCAAGTGGACAACTTTTGCGTGGCAGAAAGGATAACCATTTCTAGTAACTCTTTTCATGCAAAAGGCTGTTTTTTAATTATTAAGTTTGAAATTATGCTGATTTCACTTAGTAATTCAAATCAGAAATATTCAGAAGGACAGCCTGTTGCCAGAAAAATGGCAGGTTTCAGAGGTGCATCTCTTAAACCGCAAGTGTAACAAACCTAGAAGTATTTACTAAAAATGGCTACAGCTAGTGAATTTAGTTAAGGAAGAAATTAAGGAATTTTCAACAAAACAGTGCTAAAGTACATCATGCACATTTCTCATTTATTGCTTGCTTACATGGTCTAAAAGGGAATACAGAATTAAGACAACTAATGGAAAAAGAAACATCCTTAAAAATCCTTTCAACTTCATTTTTCTCAATTTTTAACCTAATTCAAATAAAGCCCAAGCTAAACTTGTTCCTGAGATGTGCCTTAAGAATCATCAAATACAGACATGCTACGAGAATACATGCAAAACAAGTTCTATCAATAATCTAACGACACCAATTTTCTCAGATAATCTCCTAACAGTAACTTCTGTGGGGAAGATGAATTTAAAATAGACGTGCTTCAGTAACACATGGCTCTCCCATAGGGCGCCCCAGTCAAGATTCCTGACCCTGCCGTATGAAGATACATTCAATATTTAGCATAAGAGCAGAAGCATAAGAGGAGAAAATGAGGATATTAAATGCTCTAGAGAACACAGAGAGGGAAGAAAGCTTTGTGCTATTGCAACAGTTACTGGGAAAGACTTTGAAAGTTTAAGGACTACACCTATTCTAATAAACTAAAGAGGAGAAGAGTATGGGTTGAAACACTGGCACATGTTCATCCATACTGTTTACCTGGCAGCAGGCTCCCAAATACAGTTTTGTCTTGTCCACCTAGCATATTCATCTAAAGACTGAGCAGGCTGTAGACTTTTGCTTACAGGTAGCGAAGACACAGCCACCCTGCTGCAAGAGGAAAAAGCCCTGTGGCTACAGGCAGCAGACTAAGGCTGGTTCCATTAGCGTCAGAACCATCTCTGTACAGTTTTAGTTGCTTTTACAGACACAATTATTTTGTCAGTAATAACTTGGCCTTCAGCTTAAACAGGGACACACCTAACTAATGAAAGCTCACTTTCACCATACAGCATCATTCAGAACAGTAATGGAATAAACTACTACTAGATTTTAATCCTTTAAGGTAACTTTCCCTTGATAACTTTGAGATGCGTGCACTCAAATGTGCAAACTGAAAACATAATGCAGAAGTAAATTTCTTCTCACAGGTTGAAAAGAAAAAAAAAAAAATCTAAAGTATGTGAATTGTGAAATAAGCAAGTAAATACTTTTTGTGCAAACATTTTTATTTTAAAACTGATGGAACTCAGCTTCAATATACAGCTGTCCTGAAGTTACTGGTTCTTTACGCATCAAACATGATCAGGAGATGAAATTTTAATGTGTGCCTTTGCTTTTAGCAATCAAATGGGCTTAAATTAAACTGCCTTAAGGAAATACAAAATTTTTATTCTAGAGAAGGGATAAAAGAAAGCGTTCAACAATCTACATTTACTAGATTTTTGACAACATGGCTTAATTGTTGCAGCATGACATAAACATGACTCTCACTAATACTGGAGAAAAATCCTACAAAATGTAATTAATGAAGTTTTTATAAGAGTTTTAGAACTTAAAAAAGAAAGTCAAGTGACTCGCTCTTATTTTCCTCAACCAGTTTGTTGGACCACAGCATGACTAAGTACTTAAAGTCAACACAACTACAACTCTGGCAACAGTATTGGCAATCTCTCACACACAGATGACCTGAAGATATTTAGTTCCTCCAGCACCCAGCTTAAATATATGCTAAATATAGCCGTGGCCTTTTCTTCTGACATTAAGATGAAATTTGTCACAGAGCTCTGTCTCACTGCTTTTAAACGCTAGCTCTAAAGGGTCAGAAATCCATTGCTCAAGCTTTCCTAGAAGCAAGCTATTCACCAGGTTCCTTCCAAAAATTCTTTACTTTTGCTTACCACTAAAATTCTTTGATTGGCACAGCAGAAGAAATTCACATAGTGCTTCAAATGCTAGAAAGGTTACAAACTTCAGAACAAAGCTGAGCCTTAATGAGAAGAACAATTGACTTGATGTGCCATATGTGACACACTGAAAAATACATCATATCTAGACCTACGTGGTAACTTTAGCAATGCAAAAGTGAGTCCTAAAAGATTTAAGGCCACCAAATTTACTGCTTTGATACACTGCAAAAGAATAATTAATCTGGAAAAGTTCTGTCATGATGTGTATAATAAGACTGCAGTCTATGGTCTATAGTCTACAATCCAAAGACCATAGCTTAAAAAAAAAAAAAAAGAAAAGGTTGTGTGTGTGGTTTTTTTTTAATGGAGGAATATGAATTAGGTACTATGTTATCAGACATTAGAAGTGATACTGATGATTTGAATATATGGTTATTTGCATTGTACTCAGGAAGTCTATTATACACTTTTTAAAAAAAAAAAAACAACAACCAAACAACACAAAAAACTGTCCCTATGCCAAAACCCTGCTACATCTAGGAAGATGGACTTGATATAAGACAGCAGACATAGCTGGAAAAATAATTTAATAAATTTACCAACCCTCTGATTGTAAAATATCATATACAGGTCTTCTTTCAAATAAAAACCCTGCATGGAAACTGGTTCATAGCTTACAAGTCCACGAGAGACCTTATAGGATCCTCTGACCTCATTAATGCAATAAGCATTAAGACTTCGATTAATTAAACTGTTTGCACTATATTGTGAGTTTCGACTTGAAAATTATCAGTGAATAATTTTGCAAGCATTGCAATGGACTATTATCACAGTGGAAAGTTATCCTCCTTACTAAAAATGTGTCCTGTTTCTAGTTTAAATTCATCTAGCCTCAGTTTCCAGTATCTTATTTTAAGGTTTTGTGAGATCTCTCCTACTAAAATACTATTCCCTACAGTTAAACCTATAAGCTTTAAAAACACAGAAATGCTCTCCAAGAGCTTAGTAAGAAACCTTTGCCAATCCTTCAGTCATTCTTCTGGCTCCTCTGGTGTCTTTTCAACACTTCAACACTTTTTGAAGTGCTCTGGGACAAGGTATAGCTAGCTATACAACTAAATCTGGAAAACAAGGAAGACAGGAAGGGGAGAAGGAAGAAGTGAGAAAAAAGTGGGCAATGAGAAGAATTACACAGGAAAAAGGTATGAATGAACAAAGGTGGGCTACCAACTTAGAGCCAAAATTCTGTAATAAAAATAGAAAGCAGAAAATCCAAACCCTAGAATTCTGAAGCTGGCTGCACTTTATCTGCAGCTGCAGTGATCTCACTGGAAAGGGCTCTAGAGTGTTTGCAGGCTTTTTTCTTATTTCAAGCTATAAAGCAGATAACCTCAAGAAAACAAGGGTCATTTTACAGACTGCTCTTGAAAGCTACTCTTCACTCATCTTAAAAGATTATGTCAGGCAATCACTTCATACACTCTCATGGAGTGTGTGATGAGGACAAAGAATCCCATAGACTCTGTGTTAACCTCTTGTTGACTGAACAGGAGTTACTGTTCTCAAGTATAAAAGCTTCCAGAGGCTCAGATATTGTAAGCACAGCCTAGAAATGCTGAAGCAGCTGTTCAAAGAAAGCTACGAAGCAAATTAATTTTACTATGCATACAGATTATTTGTCTTACTATTAAGTTATGTTTTCAGTCACACATCACCTAGCTTCTAATTCTGAACACTACACGGTGAACTTGTGAATGATCAATTTTTATGAGAAAGAAAATCAAAGTAGAAAGTTTCAAATTGAAAGGAAATAAAACTTACTGTAATTGGCACATCTTTTGTTCCTGAATTTAATAAATGCAGATTTAAAATTTTTGGCAGATCTGTTAAAGAACAAAAAACACACCTGGCTATTAGGCTATTTTAACATAAGAACCTTATACAAAGTCATCTGCACTAGCTGGTTTCTCATATAAATCCACTGTTGTTCAGAGTTACAAAGTCAGAGTAACATGACAGTACAGCCAGTGAAAACAGCTATTCCCAAGAAACTGCCATACTTAAAAACTGCACTTTCGTGTATTAGTAGGTATTACATGCTCCAGCTAACCACTCATTTTTCTAACACACTAAGAAATGAACAGGCTAAAAATACTACACTGAATGATTTTGCCAGATGCACCAATATTCAGCAGAAGCTAATCTTATTTAAAAATCTTTACATGTTAAGTAAGTTGCAAGGAAAAGTACTTTAGAAGCTACCTTTTTCAATTCAAAGAAGATATATGCTGTTATTCTTCAGTAATGAGTCCCTTTCACAGTTTCAAAAGATACCTTCAGTTTTACTACTTTCTGCTATATTTTTTCTTATTTCATGAAACAATATTAATTTAAAATGTAAAATGTTAGGCTCAAATGTTTAAGTGGCACTTCAAAAAAAGATCTTATAAGTAACAAATTTTATTACGTTTGCACACTTCCACTATTCCCTGGGTCTGAAAATTATTAAAACTTATGCAGATGTAAAGCAATCTTTCAAAATAAGTTAACAAATTAAGTAAACTGACAATGCTTTTCAGACTAAGCCACGCGCAACTGTGTAAGACTAATAATTATTACTGGATATGCAAACTACTGTTTGCTTGTACATATCTCAAGTATACTTGCAGGTGAATACATTTGTGCACTGTCGCAACACATTGTTATCCTGCTTTTGAAACTCTGGCTTTTGAAAAGCATCATTCCACAAGCAACCCTGAATAGTACAAAGATAACTGGGCTTTTCCCTCCCCACCATAGTCCTTATAAATGCTTTGAGACCTGAAGTATAGTTTACCTTGCGTTCGTAGCGTACCAAAATCTAGCATTTCTGTTGATGAATAGATTCCTGGCGCTTTAAGGAAAATAAAAAAGAAAAAAAGGAGAGTTACCATTTTCTTATTATACTAAAAGTTAACTAAGCTGAATAACTTAAAAATAACCAACAACACAACAATCACTTTTCTACAAACCTGTTGTAACTTCTACTTCAACGGGGAGAATGATAAATTCTGTGTTGTCCGAGGCATTTGTTTTTATTCTAATGAAGGCTGTATGATTATCTGCTTCTCTTGAAGAAAAGCTGGCTCTCATCACTCCTTTTGTTTCATAGGGAGGTATCTCCTGATAAACAATCAAAGCACATCTATGAGAATGCAGTAATAATAAAAAAGGCTGCCACACCAAAAAATTACAACAGAAGCATTGGGTATAATTGTATTAAGAGAAAAAAAGCTGCAATGGCAGTAAGAGATAGGCTGCATGTTATAAAAATTACCATTAAATTTAGTAAGGATAGTTGTAATCATCTAATATGACACTGATTAATAGACATATGCAAGGGGACTTTCACGTCCTATTTGATTAAGTTTTATGTATTAAAATTGTGGTAAAAAGACAGTAAACTAAATTGACAGAATCTACCAATAAACAAAATCTATTCATAAAAATGTTATTGAGTGCAGTAACATGAAATATTGCTTTTGCATATTCTAATTGCTTTTTCTCCAAAGCAGACACAAGGCATAGTTTCAGTGCTAAACACGAGTTGAAATAGTGCAAAACTGCAAGAAGCCAGAAGCTTGTGGAGCTGCAGGTTTATTAGTCACCAAGCAATTTACAGCAAAAAGTCAAAATGTGTTTTAGCTTCCGTACCAAATCTATTCCATCGGTTCGACTTTGCATTCGGGGTTTAAAAGACAACTCTTTCTGTATTTGCTGGACACAGCTGCACCACACGACTAACTTCAGAACTATAGTTGAAATACTAACATTGCACGTTCTTCCCCATCATACTACAAAAGGGATGGGGAACTGAATTTTCCTCTTCCTTTTCCTTTTTTTTTTTTTTTTAATAGAAGATGGAAACCTTGATTTGAAATTTGGAGCTTCTTCCACTTTAAATGCAAATAAATATGGCAGAAAGTAGGAAGTTTTGGTGAGTAGTCCTTGGATCAATTGATGTTGCCAGTTGACAGATTCTCTTGTTTGTGCTTTTGACGAAGCGAACTGGACAGGATGCAATCCATATAGGTGTGGATTGTCTTATACACCTACTCTGTGCTTTCTGTAGTAGAAACCAACCATTTTGGAGGTCAAGCCATATTTTGCATGGCACAATCACAGAATGGTTAGAGTTGGAAGGGAATTTAAAGATAATCTATTTCCAATACCCCTGCCGTGGCCAGGGCTACCTTCCACTAGACTCAAAGTTGCTCAAAGCCCCATCCAGCCTGGCCTTGAACACCTCCAGGGATGGGGCATCCACTATTTCCCTGGGCAACCTGTTCGAGTGCCTCACCACCCTCACAGTTAAGAATTTCTTCCTGATACCTAATTTAAATCTACCCTCTTTCAGTTTGAAACCATTACCCCTCGTCTTGTCACTACGTGCCCTTGTAAAAACTCCCTCTCCTCCTTTTCTGTAGGCCCCCTTTAAGTACTGGAAAGCCGCTACAAGGTCTCCCCAGAGCCTTCTTTTCTCCAGGCTGAACAACCCCAAACTCTCTCAGCCTGTCCTCATAGCAGAGGTGCTGCAGCTCTCTGATCATCTTCGTGGCCCTCCTCTGGACTCGCTCCATCAGGTTCATGTCCTTCTTTGTTGGGGGTTCCAGAGCTGGACGCAGTACTCTAGGTGGGGTCTCACCAGAGCAGAGTGGAGGGGGAGAATCACCTCCCTCAACCTGCTGGCCATGCTTTTTTTGAGGCAGCCCAGGATGTGGTTGGCTTTCTGGGCTGCAAGTGCACATTGCCGGCTCATGCTGAGCTTCTCATCAACCAACACCCCCAAGTCCTTCTCCTCAGGGCTGCTCTCAAGCCATTCTCCACCCAACCTGTATTTGTGCTTGGGATTGCCCCAACCCACATGCAGGATTTTGCACTTAAGTCTTGTTTGCACAGGCCCACTCTTCAAGCCTGTCCAGGTCCCTCTGGATGGCATCACTTCCCTCCAGTGTGTCAACTGCTCCACACAGCTTGGTGTCATTGGCAAACTTGCTGAGGGTGCACTCAATCCCACCACCTATGTCACCAACAAAGACGTTAAACAGCACTGGTCCCAGTACTGACCCCTGAGTAATTCCACTCATCACTGCTCACTACTTGGACATTGAGCTGTTGACCACAACTCTTCGTGTGTGGCCATCTAGCCAGTTCCTTATCTATTAAGTGGACCATCCATCAAATCCACATCTCTCCAATTTAGATACAAGGATGTCGTGCAGGACAGTGTCGAATGCCTTGCACAAGTCCAGGCAGATGATGTCAGTTGCTCTTCCCTTATCCACCAATATTGTAACTCTGTTGTAGAAGGCCACCAAATTTGTCAGGCATGATTTGCCCTTAGTGAAACCAGGTCAGCTGTACCAATCACCTCCTTATTTTCCATGTGCCTTAGTGTAGTTTCCAGGAGGATCTGCTCCATGATCTTGCTGGGCACAGAGGTGAGACTGACTGGTCTATAGTTCCCTAGGTCTTCCTTTCCTGTTTCCCCTTTTCCAGTCAGCGGGAACTTCACTGGACTGCCACGACTTCTCAAATATGATGGATAGTGGCCTGGCAACCTCATCCACTAGTTCCCTCAGGACCCACAGATGAATCTCATCAAGTCACATGGATTTGTGCACCTTCAGGTTCCTCAAATGGTCCTACAATAACTGGAGTTGTATTCTTCAAAAACTGTTGAATATCAAAGTAACTGGTTTCAACTGTCTCTACTTGGTGAGTCCCTAAACTAAGCAGCTTTCAAGTTCTTTTTTCACACTTATTCACAGACCTAACGTACTGCAGCTGTTCATTAACGTTTCAAAGGATTTGATTTGACTCTTCCATATGTGTTAACTAGGGATCAGTGACAAATCATAATGAATTAATTTTTTTAAATGAATACAGGTATTGAAATGGACCTTCATTTAAAAAAAAAAAAAAAGGCATTGTATTTTTTTTTTTAAATCCATTTTAATGTTTACATCTAACCCTCAGCATCTGCTTACTCTTTCCACTGCTTTTTTTAAAATGCTCGTGATCTATATTCATACTCACTTGTTTGCAACTTTTGTATCTAAAACTAAGATACTGCCGTCATCATGGACCTTCTCCACAAATGCCAGGAATTAAATTTTATGATCATACTTCTTAGCTCACTTGGAAATACCCTGGCTTTACTCATTACAACAGATGTATCCATCAGTGACTGTAATGATACACTTGAGCAAGAGACAAGTTTTGGAGCCCAATGACTTTAAAGTCTCTCCCAGACAAAAAATAGTCACCAAAAAAAGGAATAATTCTAATTAAAGAGAAAAATAGCTTTTGTATTTAGTTGGTCATTACTAACAGTGTGATATACAGCACGGAGTCAATACTTTACCTTCAGCATGCTTCTAAAATTTATTTCACTTAAAGATACCAGTATGCGTTACTTCAAAATTACATTGTGACGAATGCAACAGAACAGATTTAATGGGCCAGACCATGAGTCCATCCAACCCACTACCCTGTCTCCAGCAGCAGATGTGAAGAGAAAAAGAGTAAATGCAGTCCATGCATGTATTTTCTAGAAGAGTTTCCAGCCACTCTCAACTCATGATGTAGGGATTTATTGCAGCTAGACATACTGATGTTTTATTTAGTACTCCTTAATAGATTCTCTTCCCTAAGTTCATTCAGCTGCTTTTTCAACCCATGTATGCGCTCATCATGATTTGCAGGAAGGACCTTCTCAGTTTAAAAAAAAAAACCAAACCAAACAAACAAACTTTTGTTTTTCCTTTTTGTTTTGCAACAATATTTTTCCTGTGGGTTAGATCCAACTCACAGGCCAACAGAAGGACTATATTGCTGTGAATGCTTAGGTATGTGTAATTCATTCTACTGGTAATGAACTTATTCCTCTCATTTCAAAAAAGTACATCTCAACACAGATGGCTTCTTTTAATTAAACCTTTCCTTCAAGAATTCCTATTGCCATACAATTAACAGACCCTGTTATCGTTTCAGTTTTTATGGGTTATTTTTAACGATTACATGACAAGAAACAAAACTGGCAAAAAAAAACCCCAAAACCTAAAATCATACCAAAATAAAACCTCCCCAGACAAATACAATGAATGCTGAAAGACATGACTACTCACCCATAGCTTCC
Source organism: Fratercula arctica (assembly GCA_947846985.1). NCBI lineage: Eukaryota > Metazoa > Chordata > Aves > Charadriiformes > Alcidae > Fratercula > Fratercula arctica. Next base: position 71,256,418 of record CANTUZ010000001.1, read on the forward strand.
TCGTACCTCCTTGCTGACCTGTTGGAAGCTCTAAATGGAGATCACCTCCACTGGAATACATTTCTACGACCTGAGGTAGATAACAGGAAAATGTTAACGCTCAGCTTCAAAAGGAACCTGTTTTAGTTATCAGGTATTATAAGGTGCAATGGCATTGGTTAGCAACTATGTGACCACTGGAGTATCTCATAAATTCACAATTAATGACAATATAGCCATTTGCTAGTGCTACACTTTGTGCTTTCTGTACCATTTCACAGTTTGTAGGTCACTCAGTTAACAGAATCAGATCATGTTTATCAATGGACTGTTCATTCACTTGTTTGGTTAGGTGCAGACATCAGATCCTGCCTTAACGTAAGAATGCTTGCCAACATTACATTCCAGGGTACACCATAAAGACACCTTATGCTGTGCAAAACAAGCAGAAGGAAGCTAAGAGGCATGCCTGGATTAAAAGCACAAGATCTATTTTACTTTGTTTGCTTCAGTATTTTTCTTAATTACCAGTGAAGTCTAATTCTTTATTTTGCAGTACTTATGACCATTTTAAAAATGGAAATTTCACAGTAAAACCTCAACTCAGCAAATTAAGAGATCTCTGAGCATAATCTGCAATTTCTTGTACAACTGATTTGCATTTAAAGATAAAAACATTTATATATTACGAAATACTTTGCCTCAAATAGCTTTAAAGTTCAAACAGAATTTTAAGAAGTACCCAAATAAACAAAATTTCTGTTTAATATCATAAACATAAATGAGCATTTAATGGTTTTCTCTTAGACTCACCTGCAAAGGTTCACTGTGAGGGTTATGTATATTTATTATTGGAGAAAAACTGCTATTTACAGGAACTCGTGCCCCAATAAATGGGCGCAATCGATAGGGGTTCGGTACTCCAATGCCAAACACCTGGTTCAGAAAAAGAAAAACAAGCTTAAATAGCTGTATGTAATGGTTGCAGAGCCTAACATACATGCACCAGTCTTAGCAATCCACCAAGAACTCCTTTCCATTAATTTTATAGTATACTTCTAATCCAACATTTAAAACCAGTATCATGCTAAAGCACTGAAATAAAAAAACTGCTTTAGTTTGCAGTTAAAGGGTATTTCTCATAGCTACTACTTACACTGATATATTTAGAACACAGGAAGTCAAAATGCCATCTTTTTTTTTTCTGATACTCTGAAACACTAGATACCAGCTAAAGGTTAAAAAGATGTGAAATACCCTTTAAACATACCATTATGGAACAGACTATCCATATGGGAAGCGTTTTTGTTGTTGTTTTCAAAACACTGACATGGTAAGAGTCATATTGTTTCAACAAGAGGATTTCTCTCACTTTTCAGACTCTCTCATCTGTCTGGTTTATCTTTCTGAATCTCAAGAGAGTAATTTTTTGCCAGCTTAATAAGTAACGTTGTCTTGTCACTGGATCAGATGAGCGCAGAGCTAAAGAACAATCTAGATCACTGCAATGAGCCAGTGAAATAACATACAAAGAAGTTGGGAGGATTTTAAACCCTACATAATTTCATCGACCTGGCTTACAGTACTGCCCTACAGATATTTACAATGGTATACCTCTGTGTTACAACAAGCAGCAGGGATGGAAACTTCAACTGGGCTGATAAACCCCCCCCCCCGCCCCTACTATTGTGCAAATACCCTTGGATGGTTAAGCATGCCATAACAGATACTGCTCTCATTGATTCACACTTCACAACTTCTGAAAGACTGTAATTCTCTTACCTGATAAGTAAATACCCCATGATTAGAAGTGTTAATAAATAAAGTGTTCTCTACATTTCCCACTACTCTTGCGAGGAAAACTACATCAAAGGACGTATTCCCTCCTGGAAGAATTTTCTGGAAAAAATAAAAGCAAGCAAGCAGATGAATAAGCAAAACAGTATTGAAGACATTCCATCCTGCAGATTAACAACAGGTTTTGTGCTACAGAAGATCTCCGTGTGTTCTTTATGAAAAACTGAAGTTATAAAGTCTACTGCAGATTTGGGGGGAAAAAAAAGAATAGAAGTTTTAGACAAATGTGTAAAAAAATAATAAAAATACCAATATTTTACAACTACTACCCAGTGCAGGATCATATTTAATTGAATTTTTATGAAATTAAGAGTCCAGCTTATCACAGAAATATTTTGGACAGAATATTGGAGAAAGGCAATTACTACAAGACTTCCATTAAGTGAGAAAGGTTGTTTATAGACAGGTTTTCTGAAGTTTTTAGTGTTGACACAGCCCCTGCTAAGCCACAGGCCCTGCAGACAGAACTGAAACTAGAGGGCTATATCTGACAGTAACGTGGTTAAGAGTTAACCCTGCTGACACCATGCTTTTTAACTTGCAAATTCCTGTAACATGATTGCTGTAGTTGTAGATGCATTGGAGTGACTGCTTTACACTAACACCGCTTCACTGGATTTAGAATTTTCAGAAAAATTATAACAGCTTGTTCCTCTATGTGCTCTAAGGCATTGTACACTTAGTCACTTCAGCAACAAAGACCTGCTGTTAAACCATCAGTTACAGTATGCACTTCCAATGCAGTCAGAACTCCTATGCAATGTTTCATTCCTTCTCTTCTAGTAGGCTGTCCTGTTTTTAGCTGGCATAATTTCCTTCGTAGTAACTGGTATAGTGTAGTATTTTGAATTTAGTATGAGAATAATGTTGGTAACACACTGACATTTTAGTTGTTGCTAAGCAGTGCTTGTACTAAGGATTTTTCAGCTTCTCATGTCGTGCCAGCAAGTAGGTTGGAGACGCAGAAGAAGCTGGGAGGGGACACAGTCAGGACAGCTGACTCAAACTGGCCAAACGGATATTCCATACCATATGACATCATGCTCAGCATATAAACTGGGGGGAGTGGGCCAGGGAGCAGCTGCTGCTCAGGGACTGGCTGGGCATCGGTCAACAGCTGGTGAGCAATTGCATTGTGCATCACTTCTTACTGTAATTATTATTATTATATTATTTTTTTTCACCTTCCTTTTCTGTCCTATTAAACTGTCTTTAACTCAACCCACCAGTTTTACCTTTTTTTTTTTCTGATTCTCCCCCCCATCCCACTGTGGGGGGGAGAGTGAGCGAACAGCTGTGTGGTATTTAGCTGCCTGCCAGGTTAAACCACAATACAGGGTTTGTGTGTGTTTCCGTGCTCAGTTCAAATTTGCTTGGTAACTGATACGAGATCAAGAACTGCAATATCTTAATACTTTTAGGTGTGTAACTATTGCAGTAAGTAGCTCATTTAAAGAAGGGAGGCTCCCATTTGGGGTGGGGAAGGAAAAGCTCATTTTGAGAAAGCAGAGTAACTTACCCTATTTTGAAAAAATGATGCATGAAAATGTGATGTTGTAGCAGATATTGATACTAACGTAATTGTTTCTTCTGAGCTAGGGTTATGTAGGTAAACTTTTTCCATTTTTGGCATTCCAACTGGCCTGTGGAAACAGAGAGAGTATTTTTAAACTGTTAGAATTCTAGAAAATAGAGCATTGGGCTTTATCCCATTAAATCAGATAGGAACATAACAGTGATGAGCACTGACAATAGAACTTTGCATTACATCTCTTTTCAAGTAACATGTAAATTCTACCTTGAAGAATTACTTAGTTAACATTTTTTCCATTATTTTATTGATTACTTTTCCTTAAAGCTTACTTAACAAAGTATCATCCTCTAAAATGACACCTATCCAAAATGAAATTCTATTTTCCAGGTTTTTACTTCAGAATCAGAAGAGGCAAAGTTTTCTATTACTGTGCTAGAACCTTCAAACCATTATCTTAAGAAAGGTTGCACACAGCAACTTAAAATAAACAGAGCACACCATTGACAGAAGTCTAAGCACATTTTTTTTCCTGATAGACTGCAAGTAGCCTTACCCAAAACCCAGAATTTTTCTATATGCTCTACAGAATGAAGTACAGAGACATGTGCAGCAACAACTATTTTATTTGTATGTTGCATTTGAATTCATACTTTAAGGAAAAAAATAAGAAATGCTTGAGATAAATTCTAGAATTTAAGAAGTCTAAAACACAGAAGTCAAACAGTTGAACTGCAGTACACTTCTCCATTAACATGACAAACTAATAATTTATTCCACACAAGCTTTAGGCTTCTTCCTTTTTGCTTACAACAGCTGACATGACAATAAATGCGTCAGTTTGAATAATTATTTTTCAGACTTTGGTATCTCTTCAGAATTTGTTTCATGCCTTTTAACACATACGTGTTAAGCATCAGCACCAGAGCACTAATAAAGCATGTAGATTGAAATTTAATTTGGAGCAAATTGTAAATTCAAAATAGTTAACTTTCAGGCTACACATGTTCTATGCAGCACTCCCTTCCATGTCACCTGCTCCAAACATCGCAAGGATCACAAAACTATTGATAAGAATTGCTATCCACAGTACCTGACGAACAACAGGCAGTTGTTCTGAAATCCTCAGTTAACTTTAACAGGCCAAATAATAAGTGCTATTCTAGATACAGTTTTTCAACTTGCTGAGGGGGAGGGTGTGTCTCAAGAGAGTGAGCAACGTAAGTTTGCTGTAAATTAAAGGTTGCATTGAATGGAGGATTTAGTGACAGTGATCAAACTATACCACAATTTACAAAGTGACTGCGGTAACAGACAGAACCTCCTACTTATGAAACACAGGCTAAATAGACAGATGCTGAAGACCTTGATATTAATTTAAAGACACAATTATGAACCTTAAACAAACTGCATCATCACTAACAGTAGATTATATCTGCACTCTACTACTGTATATCTCTTTGCTTTGCTTGCTGATTCCTCCTAGTTTCATGTCTCCATCAGCAAACACTTGTTCTTGATGCCTCTTCCACTGTCAAAAAAGTCATTTTGACTTGTCTAACTTAACTTGTAATAAAGACAACAATTTCTCTCCTCACCTTCTAAAACCCATACAAAACCACATTAAGCCATAACATAAAAGTATTCATATCTTTTGCCAGTACGCATGCAGATATTAGAAAGAGAAATGGTTTATCAGCTGTGATGTTTTGCACTAACTGCTGTAACTGCTACACAATCAATGGAATCAAACAGTAAGCTAGGGAAAAGCTTATCAGACTAGAGGAACCTGAATGAGAGCCAGCCCTCCAAAGTTCCCCATCTCTACCCCATCAAAAAAGAAAAAAAAAACCCAAAACAACAAAACCCCACAAAAGCAAAACACAACCACCGACAAAAGCACAACTGAGAAAAGTGCCTGCTGATACAGAGTTAACCAGGGCCCACCGAATGCTGAACCCACTGCTTCAAACTGACATCAGTACAGATGGGCTCGAGGCTTTTATCTGCTTGGTAACTGTGAAAGGCATAAGCAAGCTTCTGTAATAGCCAGCAATTTCGCAGTGAATTTGTTGTTCAGACAAGAACACTGAAGAAAGCTCTTTCAGTCTCTCCTGAGGATTAGCTGTCTGTTCCCTAGTTCTCACTGCAGTTTCTCATTCTCCTCAGTGGAAGACGTGCTGACAGCAGCACCTTGTTGCAACTCTTTTGCTTGCCACAGTGCAGTTTCTGGATACTTATCTTCCCCAGAGCCTATTCGGTAGCTCCCAAAGAAGGGCAAACCATCCTCCTCCTCTATTACAATTCACTCCAACCTGGTCTTCATAAGAGGAGCTTAAGAGCCAAAAACAAGACTCAAGCAGAACAGTTCCCACCAACCACAAGAGCAGGAAGCGAGAAAGATGAGGTAGATTTTAAGCACTGTATTACACGTGAGCAAACGACATGACTAGCATATCACCTGTGGTGTCTACAGAGAACCAGCTGTGTACTGAAAATCTAAGATCAGAATTGACTTAAGAGACGTTTTTTATCATGCATAATGTGGGAAACACCACAAAGCCAAGAAAATTATGTTGAATGAACCGGTAATACTGAAGTGCCACAGCCTGTTCCTGTCAGAAAAGTAGTTTGGAATTAAAACTCATTATCCCAGGAACTGTTTCAAATATTAACAGTCTTTTAAGGCCTTCAAGCTTTTCCAGTTCTGAAAAGAGGAGAATATAGGACAGTATATTTAAGAGGCTAAAGCCTATAAAAAAAAAAGAGGTAGGGAAGCAGCCATGACAGACATCACAGTTCGCTAACTTCAGATTCCAGACTAAGCCACCACAGTAGAATTATAGGTGATAAAGCCAGAAGTCACTAAAAAGGAATTCTGTTGCCAGGACTATGTTTTATTTTACTCTTTTGTTGACTATTCTGATTTTGAAATAAGGAGTCCAATATTATGTTTTGCTCAGGTACAGCTTTCCTTATATTCTTTAAGCTTGATGTTAGCCAAATCTACAGGAATAGGACAAACCTCTCTTGTTTTCTCTGCCATCAGACATGATAAAATCCAGGTAAAGCAGTGTGCACTAGGCACTTCTAATGAACCTACATCCCAAGCAATAATCACATGAGGGTTGCTCTCCAGGCTGTGGATTATCAAGCCGCAATGATCTGCACAAGTATGGTGTTACCTGGTGCCAAATTTTACAGTAGAATTTCCTGGAGCAGTCACAGCTAGCACTTTTCACTGCAAGAAGCTGGTACAGACACACACACCTTCAGGCAAACATGAACTGTCAAAGCATGTAAGATTTTGCTCCTGATCTTTTGTCCCTGTATAATACTAGGTCCACCTACACTGATAAAAAACAGATACCACAACCTAGATGAGAATATGGTAATTAACAAGGGTGAGGTTCAAATGGATAAAGAAGCCTGCATTCATGTTCTTCACTGCTGCAACTCAACGCTTTCCAAAGTCTGAGTTAATATCTGCAGTGTATTGTAAGCATGTCCTTGTAATGGAATTCATTGCTGCTCTAGGAATCAAGAGGGAAATTCTTTCTTTTAAAAAGGAAACCAGCTCCTGCAAAAAGTTGGGTAGATAGGTCCTTGAGTTATTGGCTCAAACTTAACTTGTAAAAATATCTAGCTATTCACTGTGAAGCAAATATGGATTGAGAAAGTGCCCTTTTAAAAGAGTAATTACGTTTTTTTCTTACTGCATATGGTTTAGACACCTCTGTAAAATGTTCACTTGACTTATGAAAACTGATACAAATCTATTACTGAACAGCAAAGGATATAAATTCAGCAGATACATTCTTCCTCTTCCATCTCCTATTCTTTCTTATGAGACTGGAGAGGGAACTTAAGTCAACCAAAAGCTTCCCACTTAGATTTTGGCATGCTGGGAGCATAGATAAATATACTCAAGATTCAATTCAGGTAAATTTCTTATGAATTTGAGAGTTTAACAAATATGTTTTCCCCTAAGTATTTCTTTCTTTTAGTAACTTTGGCAACTGCTGAAACAATTGTAAGACCAGTTGTCACACAGCAGATGAAAAGTTTCACGTGGGTTAAATCAATATCCTGTGTCAGACAGGAGTGAATAGCAGAAGCCTTGAACGCAAAAGTGTAATAATGTGGAAAGCATACAAAGTCAGGCGCCCAGAAAAACTCTCCTGGTCTCCAAATACATGCAGATTGGAAACTTCCTGAATGCAGGCAGTTCTCCAGTCAGAAGATCAGAGAGAGTGAGCTCCAACAGTAAGAACTTGGGTGTTGACTTGTAATGTATCCAGCTACTTTTAATGAAATGAAATGAGCTGGTCTTACAAGGTTACCTCTACAGACTGAAAGGAAATGCCTTTTGTACCCCATTCTGAAGAAAATGCTAGTTCCTTACATGAAGGAAGCCTGCATGGTGTACAAGACTAGAGAATTAGTGATCAGAGCATTCTTCCTGTTTCCCATGAAACTGTATGCATCACTGGTTGAGTGACACAGTCAAGTTGCTCCTATAACTGAAGTTAGAGTAACTGAAGCACATAAGTTTGAGAACGCAAATGCATCTCTAACTCAGAAAAGCAAAAGAAAACAACGGTTTTATTTTTGTATATTTACTAGCATACAGACCCTATTGTTTCTCAGCTTCCAGATTTCACTGGCTTTTCACAAATCAAGAAAGTTCTTTTATCTTACACTTGGCAAAAAGTTAGTGTCCATGTAACATACTAAATGGAGCAAATGCCCCATTTTACGTTAGGAATCTAACTTAGACCCCATACAACAAAACATAGCTTTTCCAAACAGTTAGCAAAATCCCATATACAAAACACCACTAGTAGAGCCTTATCCAATCACGTCACCAACTGTGATTTGAATGAATCTAAGAGTGTAATAAACTATTATTTGCTTTGGCAGCATTTTGCAGTCTAGCATGATATGCGAACAAAACCAGAGGTAGATCTGGACTAAATGTCAATCTACCATCAACAGTTTGTTATACTTAGCAAGCTCCAAGGGAAATGAAAATTTCATTTTGCAACATTTTTTTAAAAAAATCCAACAATCTCAAACTCTCACAAACAGAAGCGTATCAAATGTACCATGTCAACATTTGGCTGCACATTATAGGTACCTTATAGGTCCTTTCACTATTTGTAAATATTTTTGTTTAAAATGTAAGAAAACCAGCAATTTGGATAAACTCTCTAGTTGCTAAGATTCTCCACTATTTTCTGCTAAGAGTTCTTGAAGAAAGTAGACCAATTTGCTAAACTTCCCATCCTCTTATGTTACTTCAAGTAACATAAGGTCTCAAGACCTGCAAGAAGGCCTCAAATATTTGATCCTTACCAAGCAATTGCTTTCAAGGCCAGCTCAAGCTGCCATAGAATATCCTGCTAAATACTAGATCTCACAAAAAAGAAACATGAAAACATTACAAAAATCCCCTAAGGAAAACATTTCAAAGGAAATGCAAAGCAAGATTTTTTATCAACAAAAAACCAAAAGACAGATTCTCAGAATATTGTCCTACCCACGAGAAAACTTTGTCTAGAGAACGGGACCTTGCTCAAATTGAGCAAAAACATTCGTTTACCACAGAAGCATATGCTGATCAAAGATTAAAATATTACTTTTGCTAGAAATATCATTTCGTACATTATCAATCCTCTCTATGAAGCAAGGGTAAGATGTCAACTTCATCTTTAAAATAATTCCACATTTCAAAATTTTGATGGTAAGCAGCTCTAGCTTATATTGTGTTAGTATCCTAAAATACTCAGTACCCAAGGGCTCCATTACCAAAAGTTACTTCTACCAATAATTTAATTGTGAAGAACTTAAAACTTTACTTTTGATATAGTAAGAGTTGAATTAACACAGATGAAGGCAATGTATCAAGATCTATGAAGATTCAAGTTCTCCCACAAAGCAGGTGCAAGAACTGAATATAAACTGCCCTGCAACAGTATTCTTCAGTCTTCACCCGGATGGGCCACCTACAAGAGTTCTAATATGAAGACTTGTCTCAAACACAGAAAGCCGTAATGACGGTAATGCCAGACGTAGGTAATGATGGTTCTGCCAAAATAGCCTCTGAGCAACCAACTCCCAAAGCTATGGAAGACGACATAATGGTTACCGTTTGTGTTGTTAGAACACCTCAATTATTCCATTTCCATTTAACAACAGGGGAGAGTAACAGATGAAAAGAGAGATTACAAAGGAATAGAATGCAGCTAAGAATAAAGGCAGCTAGTTGTGGAGTTGGCTTTGGGTGGAGGGTTTTTTGCTTGTTTGTTTTCTTTAAAGCCCTCAATCTCCAATATCCAACATACTGCAGAATTTGTTGCAGAGGAAGACTGGTGTTGCTTCGGAAACACAAGCAGGAGGCTTCCACATTAAATAACCAAATGAGTATTCCACTTAGTGCAAGCAGTCCCCCTGGAGCAGTGATACAGGAGAACCTGCATCAGTTCCATCCCATTCCCAGAGGCTTAATGTATACAGAGAACATTTGGAATCTCTTCAAGTGAGCAAAAGATTTGCATATCCTAACATGCAGCATACATTTCCTTTGATAAATGTGAGATTACCTGGACTGCCTTCAAAGTGGTAGAATATGGCAGTGTTTATTTTATATTAAAATAGCATTAACCTCCCCCAACTATTATAAAACAGAAGTATAAGACCATTGTAACCTCATCTCCAGGTGGAACACAGGAAGTGTGTCTACAGCACCTATTTATCAACTTAATACTGATTTTGATTTTCTGAGATTCCTAGATAAAATAACTTTCAATAAATATCACTCCTGCTCAAGTTGGCATGTTTCTAAAACATCTGATTAAACTCACACACTGTTAGCAGACCAAAAGATGGAAGAATGGGTTAGCTTGCAACTGAAATCAAATATTGCAACTTTCTTTAGTCTAGGAATGACCATGAGGATAGCTCAGCATAAACATGAACTTCGAACAAGCTTGCTCGACTAAATGCCACATGCTACCTATTAACAAAACATCATTTAGGTACAATACTTATTCAGAAATTAAATATGCATTTTATGCCTTTCCTGAAGTCCATTATTAACAAAGAAAGAAAACCCAGAATTTGAATGTGAAAACCCCGTCTATTTTGAAAGGCATAAAAGTCAAAAGCTTAAATCTGCGTAATTTGACTTCCAAGGTGCTTGGCACCTGCAGTTTCTTCCCATGATAAGGTTGAGTTACTCAGCATTTCTCAAAGTTGGTTCACTTCTATTTAAATGCCTAAGTACAGATTTTAAACTGAACTTTGGGGCTCCATATCTAAACCTTTTCTAAAACCATTTTTGACATCTTACTGAAGTTCTAATAAATCAGAAGACAATTTCTGCCTAAGCTTATGACCTTAACTACAACAACTAAATTAATTATCATATATTATACTGTTAGAAAAAAAATAAACAGAACACATAAAGAACCAAGATCTAACACACGGGTTCCCTGTTTTAACTGAGAGAAGGCAGTGATCCCCCAGTCCAGTTCTGCATTTACTGTATGGAGCCCTTCCTAAGAGATCTGTACTACTTTAACGGTGTACTGGATCTACACTATTTCTTCAATGCTTTCAGCTCTGAAAAGAACAGCTTACATAAAAAGCCAAAATACAATGAAGAACAGCCTAAAGTATTTATGATACTGTCTGGCATCTATTTTTAGCAAGGAAAAATAATTTTTAAAAAGCATTTTTGGAAATCCTAAAGCAAAGAAGCACATGTAGCTTTCTTCAGGTAAGCATGCAAAGTACAGATGGCCTTTAAAAGCAAGATATTTCAGAGCACATTAAGAAAGCACTTTATTCATATTAGAAAAAGTTGGATAAAATACATTTCAAATGTCAAATCCTGCAATTACTATGAACTGAAAACTTTTAGAATTTTAAGAGAAAACCACTTAAAACCAAATCAATAGGTAAGTTTACAGGAACTTGTAACAAAGAGCAAACTGCTCTACAAGTTTGAGTTTGTACTGCACGCAGCAGTATAACCTAATTTTGTTATAGCAGAGATGCAGTACAGTAGGGCTTACCACTAGGCATTTTACTATTCAATTTAGAAGCTCAATAAGCTCTTACATAGGACCAGTTACTGACATTACAAAACCCAAAACAACAAAAACACAACATCAGAAGCTAGAGATTCTGAAATTTTGAAGAAGTAAGGAAGAGGGGACAGAGTGATTTATTATCATAGAATCATAGAATCTTCATGGTTGGAAAGGACCTTTGAGATCATCAAGTCCAACCATACACACACAACCCCACCCCCCCTACAATCTCTGTCACTAGAGCATGCCCTGAAGTGCCAAATCTAGACGTTTCTTAAATACCTCTAGGGATGGTGACTCAACCACCTCCCTGGGCAGGCTGTTCCAGTGCCTGACCACTCTTTCAGTAAAGTAATTCTTCCTAATTTCTAATCTAAACCTCCTCTGCTGCAACTTCAGACCATTTCCTCTGGTCCTGTCGCTATTCACCTGGGAGAAGAGGCCAACACCCACCTCCCTACAACTTCTTTTCAGGTAGTTGTAGAGGGCAATGAGGTCTCCCCTCAGCCTCCTCTCCTCCAAACTAAACATGCCCATTATGCCTTTACTCATAAGGAAAAGTTATAATTTTTTTAGACTGAGCACAAATTAATTCTGTAAAATGAGGCATTTTCATATAGCTTTGCTATTTAGTGCCATTGCGTGTTTGGTTGGTTTTTTTTTTTTTTTATATAAAGGTTATTTCTGGAAAACTACGTGCAAACAATAAACAGCCTCTCTTCTTTCAGAAGCACAGAAGTATACGTGACGTCAATACACAGGAGCTTCCTTGCACATCTCTGTAGTACTGTACAATGGTCTTTCCTACAGAAAAGGAATACTACATTTTTATTAATAATCTATGGTTTATCTGTAACTAAAGCAGCCTTTCATCCAGTAGCAGCGCCGGCTGAGGATAGGGGAAGCAACACTGCACTAATGCACACCTGGGCTGTTTTATTTCTTCCAGGTTGAACTGTTAATAAAATGTTTGAAATGTCCTCACTACAACTTACATTGTGTCAAAGTAATCCTGCGCAGAGGCTGCATCCATGTACACCAACTCCAGAACTGATTTTGACTGATAACAAGATGAATGACTGTAGCTACCTATACACAGTAACCAGTTACTGGTAAGAAAAGTTAAGACTGAAGTAGTTCTCAGATGATCTGATTACACACAGGTACATTGTTGAAACTGTTAAACTTCCTTGCTCCCGCATTTCTTTTATCTTTTATAGAAGTCAGAGGTAAGTTTGCTGTAAACCACTACATTCATACCATTACTGAGAACTGAAAACAGCAACCAGCTGCAATGTGGAGCATGGAGCTAGGTTCCTGGAGACTCTTTGTTCTCCTTGAGGCTGTATTTTCACATCTCTACGTTATTGTTCTAATAACTGCAGGTCCACTGACCAAAGTTTTTTTGCCACCAAAGCAATAGCAAAATGGACATGTTAGAGTAGATGCTCTCTGTACAAGCAGAAAGGTAACCTCACCTCAGGACATTAATTTCTAGACTTAAAACTGTTTCCACTCTACAGAGCTGCTATACAAGTACCTTAAAAGTAAGTGCAAGTACCTACACTACCAAGACCATGGCAAATGATAGGTTGCTACATGATGTCTAAGACTGAGTACACCAGCTCTCCGCAACAAGTAGGTCAACTACACTTATGGACAATCTATCGATGCAATTTATGTATACAACCTTCTCCATTGGTTTTAAATGCTCTTGAGATGTTTTTTTTCTATTTGTACAACTAAACAGATCAAAAGACTTTTCAACTTACTGTTCATGGAAATCCAGCATTGGTGGCTCAAACCGGAGAGGTCGGCAATTTCCCCGATATAGGGATACACTGCAAGAAAAATTGAAATGCTGTAGAAGATACTGTTAAATGATACATTGTTGTTCCCATCCCATCTCTAATTGCCCTTTCTTAGCAAAACATTCATTAATACTAATAATAGAGCAAGTAATTCAAAAGAAGAAACAGCCTGACAAACTTGTCCAGTCAGAATACCATAATTTTACCAGCCACTTACATGATTATATGGTGTCTCCAAGAAAGATTATGCAAGAGAACATATCTTGGAAACGGACATAATTGAAGTGTTAGTTTTTCTCTATATAGTGATGGCTAAGTGAAACAGTAAACTAAATAGGTTTATATCATCTTTCCTAGCAATATCCAAACAACTTCCTTAATGTATAACAGTAATTTCCATATACATCACGAATTTCTCTAGCTACATCTATATCCGTACATAAACAATCTTGGACCCATTTAATGGTACTGAGGCTACATGGGAGAAAACAGCCTGTGTCTACACCATTAAAAGCTCAGTCTCCAGAAGACAGATACTCTGCTCTGGAAACATTCCTTAGCTTTGTCTATACTAACCTCCCACTGGGAACTTTTTAGGAGAACGCTAGTAAATGAAGACTAAAACTTGAACAATCCAGCAGTGAAGATAATGAAGTATCTGGAAACATTCTTTACTGATGCTTATTTTACCAGTACAGTTACATAGAGCACAATCAATAACCCACAACATAAGCTACAAGAAAAAATACAAACAGCTTCATTGACTGAAAAATTCTCTTATTCAGAATTATGTGATTGTGACCACACTTCAGTATCTCTATAATTCAGTAACACTTTATTTTGGGCTGAGTAAAAATCATATTCATAAAATAAAACATAAACCAGGGAGACAGTAACGTAAAAGAAACAAACAGGAAAGGCTAGAGAATGGTTCAAAATCAATGGCTCCTGAACATCTCAAGATCAATGGCTTTCTTTTTTCTTTAAATGCTTTTGTTACTGATATTAAAATAGCACTCTTTCTTTAGAGCCTTGTTTTCTGTCTTTGTATCAATCCTAGACACCCAAAGACAGAGCTGCAGCCACATATCCTGGGTAAGCAAAGCTGCTCCACAAACCCAGCCGGGCAGCAGAATCATCTAGTCCTGCCTCAACAAAGGGAGGAAGACAGGAGATGGAAGATGCCCTCAGATGGGCACATGTGTCTCACCTTATAAAAGCTGTGGGCTTGAACCCAATCAATCTAATTCCATCCAGCATACTTCCAGGAAAACTAATTATTGATCGAGTTCATATGTCTTTCCATACTCCAGAACTACTTCAACAAGGAAGCTAATTACAGGAGTAAAAGTTTAAGAATCTGGTATGAAATCTTAACTGTATTCTCTAACAGCACAGATCTGGGCAACAACAACAGTATAACAAATCATCAGCTTTTTAAATAAAAATACGTCTCAATGACTCACTCCAGTACAACACAACCAAATCTCCACAATTCAAGTATAATACATGTGTAATAGGGAGATCTATCCATGCTGATTGATTTACAGCTCTCTTAAGTTTGGACATTGAAACATCTTCAATACTACTTAGAGCTTAGTTGTTAAAAATAGCTTCACCCACATAATAGAAGTAAAACACTATTGGGTCAAGAATAGTCATAGTACAGTCAGCTTTAGTGTATACTTACATATGCATGTGTGTGCACGCATGCACATGCATGTGTATATGTGTGCATCTATATAGATCACAATAGATCTGAAGATCAACAATAGAATTGAAGGTGTAAGAAACACTAAGAACTGTATTCAGATTTATGCAAAATTAGAATTCCTGTGACTATTAAGTGCTGCTGTGACTCATTACAGTTGTTGAATAAGAGAGAGCTTGGGTATACCTTCTCAGGCTAAAAACCAAACCTTGTGGAACAAGTGCTTAACAAAATGAAGTTTACAGCAACACTGAACGTAATAGAATAAAGTTGGAAAATTGTATTAGCAGTGATACTTTGAAAGGATAAAAACAAGTTAATAATAAGTCTTCAAAGTTATCATCTCACTTTTCAAAGTTTATGGTCCAATTTTAAAAAACATTTAGAGTGCATTTTTAAACTGAAAAGGACAAAAAGGTCCTGTACCTCCATGGTCAAGATAACACTAAACAGAAACTACTCTTCTTCAATAATGATTTTTAAAATAGTTGTATCAATTTGTTCCAATTTGAAAACTTTGAACAGTCAGACAACACCTCTTTTTTATTGGCAATTAATTCTTGGTAAAAGGACATATAAATTCCTTTTGTGGAAAACTTATCAGAAATATTTACAGTATTTACAGAAGTGATAATGAAGATCTTTCTTTCAAATGCATTGAAAATACAGTCAAGAGTAACTTGACCTAACTTGAACAACCAGGACATACACAATTCTCCACATCTATGAAAAGTTTAAGCAACATTTTCTCAGACTGCATGGCTATATTATCCTGGAGAGCTATTTAGACCACACAGAATTTTAAATGGCTAAGGTTTGGTAAAGGCAGCTACATCATAATAAATGCTAACTATTATAATAAAAGTAACAACTGTAATAAGATTCAAATGGGAACAAGCAATATTGGAATTCCCAAACTTTGCCTACTGAAAGGCCCAACAAGAGTCAACTTGCTGCAGACTTACAAAAAGATGATAATGTCTGCTCTGCTGGGCACTTGCTCACTGAAGGCTGGATACACCCATGGGTAGGGCAACTACAGCATAAATGTCATTTAAGTTAATTACTACTGTATGCATGTAGAGCTATGGCTCCCAGTCTTATATCAGAATTTAAACATTTTTCTTTACCTACCCCTCCAAGTTTTCTAACTTTCAAAGTCAAGAAGAACAACATGAAAAGATGCATCTGAATGAGAGAGCACTACTAACATTTGCCAACAAGCCCCAGCAGACCAAGAATTGGCCAGGAGTCATCTAAGCCTATGAAGTTTCAGGAATGACTAGTTTCTGGCAATTATTTAAGATGGTCCAAACACTTTTTCCCTTCTGCGGGAATTTTGATTTTAAAAATGAGACTTGAGAGTGAACTACACACAGTGCCTGACATGATCATTACCCTCCCTGCACCATCCACTCTGTCATCCAAGTGAGAGGGCATTTACCTTAACTACTAACTACTGCACTGCTACTACCCAGAAGCAACCAACTACTAGATGCAGTTCACTGAAGTGCAACTTCATGTCTCAGTAAGGTTAGTCACAGATGCAGTTATAAGTATGGTCAAAATCTTAATGCCTGGTAAGACTGTAGGTGATATGGACATCCATCTGTGCTGAAACACAATTTTCTTCTAAGGACATTCTCCGTCACTTCCATAATGTTTTCCTGTTTATCACAGAGTACTAGGCGCTCATAATTCTAAAATAATCCGTGCACACCTCTGCATTTGGAGATGAAGAAAATGCTTGTCAAATATAGTATTTAAAGATTTCTGCAAAGTTGGGCAGTAACTGTTTCTCTGTATCCTCACTTTACCTTTCTAGCTGTTCTGGGATTTCTGGAGGACGTTTGTGCTCTGTGGAATCTTATCTGTACCATCTTTAATTGCTACTGTGGAAAATTCAAATCTAAGCATTACTCTACATGTATTTTTCCCACACTACTTTACCAGTTGTTTAAAGGGTTTTATTTCCTCTCCTGTGCCATAAATCGTCAAGAAATAAAGACAAAGACATTAAACTTCCAAACAGCAAGAGATTAGCAGCACAAACTCTTAGAAAGCCACTATTTTGTTATTTCTATTACCACAAAATAAAATGAAAGTGTGTCCAAAAATAGCCACACGAATTTTCAAAATGACAAATAGACAAACACCTCACACTGGGTACTTTTTGTGCCAGGAAGTCCTTGAAAGAACCACCTCAAAGACAGAATATTTTTGGCTAAAAAAATAAGTAACCAATCGTATTTGCCTAAGTGCATCCATGACATTATTTAAAAATAAGGCTGAGATGCATTATCAGAAAATGAATTTAAATTTTTAGTTAAAATTATTTTAGAAATATGGGTATTAAACACAGCCTCAGTGAGAAAGTGAACTCCCACAAAACATTTGACCACTTTGATATCTGGCAGTACCCACTACTGTAAGTGCAGATGAACAAAAAGACTAGCAACAGAAGTTTTTCATGAACTACACCCAGCTAGTGGTTGCCTCAGCTGCGCCCTGCATAAGGAAAACACACTCATGATATCAGACGTTAAACTTCAAAGCTAACACTTCCTGAGGGGGTTGTCTGGGGAAAGGGTGGGGAAAGAACAGGGAGAAGCTTGAATAGATGCACTGTAACCTAACCATGGGCAAGAACAAAACAAATTAAATGGCTAGTTCATTTCCCTCCTTCCAATTAGCGTTAAAAAGCAGATCAAAGAACTGAATAAACTGTCCAGATAGGGAAGAAATATCTGCAAGCTATACCAAGGAGATACTATAATCTCTAACAAGGACAATGAAAGACAAGTCATTTAGAGAAGGACCATCTGGCATGTGGACCAGAAAACGGGAGTTTTTAGCAATGCCATTGAAAAAAGATCACCTAGAAAAATACTTGAAAGGAAGAGCCACGTAAAAGCAGTAACGACAGAGAGAAACAGACAGAAGCAAATTGGGTATTTACTTTCTAATATGGCATTTGCGATGCAGATCTGTATCAAATTGTGACTGAACCCCAAAATAGGCCAGCCCTCTTAAGTGGAACAGACTATTTCTCCTGGCAAACCTGGAGATTTTTTCAAATCTGTAAACAGGTGTTTTATTAGAACACACTCTAGAACACTGACATTTCAAACACAGAAAGCAGTCATTTTAGATTAAAAATTAACATAAAAAAGCATATCTAATCCATGGCATCGGTCTCATTCTCAAGGATCACAAAATTCACTAGTTTCCTGGGAGACAAAAAAATTGCACACAATTCCTAGGTGCCAATAAAGGCACCTTCTTTCTGCCACTGAGACTCAATGATTTAAGCAAGATACTATTCCATTTAAACTATCTCCATGAGGTCTGACTCTACCCAGGGCATAAAATACACTAACCATGGTTCTCCGAAGTTCAACAGTCATTCCTACATTCATGTTTTCATACTTGCAATCTGACTGACATACTGCAGCACATAGCTACAGCTGTTTAAGTTCCTGTCCGCAGCTGTGTTCCCTACCATTTTGCAATCCCCTAACAGCTCGTGGAAGAACGCAACAAATACCTACAGCACAACAGCTCCAGTTCACACTCCATGTACAAACCCATCATTGGTGGCGGGGTAAAATAAGTCAACTGGACCATGAACTGCAGCAGCTGAGCCCCAGGCACACATACTCACTTTCTCTGCCACAGGAGAGAGAATCCTTGGCACGAAGGACAGGTAAAAAACTACAGGGGTAACTAGCATCTTAAACCGCTCATGTTGCTTGCGAGTTACGAATGACCAGAAGTCCAGTTGATTTAATATTACAAACGATAACAGGGAAGAACACAATGGTCACTTAGCTTAAGCTACCTGGCTTACAGAAATGGAAGTTTTGGAAGTTTGCATTAGTTATACTGTTCTGTAACCTATTTGCTTAGATTGTGTTCTTCTGGAAGCATTAAGGATCATCTTACTTATTGAACTTGTGTTGTATGTTGAAAAATAATGAAATTTAAGAGATTCTTTAACAGCTGTGCAAAGTCTGAGTGCACTACAGGGTAATGAGCACAGGGCTTCACACAAGCAGCCTAAGATAGCAAAATAGGGAAAACCCTAGCAAACAAAGTGCATAATTTTAATTTGATCTTTAAAAAACTATTTTTATTTTGTCTTGACCAAAATGTACGATTTGTATGATTACAGCAACTAGGAAAGTTAAATTCAAGTAACGCTAAATGCAAAATAACTTTATGTGTGGTAATTCATTCTTCTATCACAGTACAGTTACACACATGGAGGTGTATATATAGTATGTGTAAGTGGTTAACAGAGAAACCAGTACTGAATACTTGGGAAGTGATTATGGGAGCAGTTTAGTGAAATGCACATTCCACTTGTTTAATACAATGTTAACAGGCAAGTAGCAAACAAACAGTTTAGTAAAAGCACCAGGTGGAAAGTTTAATTTGAGAGACCTCAGATAAGAAATAAATGGGCAGAAGTCCTGAAGGGCAGAAAGGAGCCTCCATTGCTGGGGAAGGGAAAAAAGATTTGGAGAAGGCACAGCATGACAAAGTTTCAAGTTTTATGCAGAATGACTAAGCTAAAGTTATTTCATTAAAAAGCAAATGAGAAGTTCATAAAACACAAGTTTGACAAAATTCACACTACCATAATACACAAATTACCGCAAGCTTCAGATCAAAATATGAAGTAACTGCCTTATTTCAATACGTAATATTAACTCTTCTCTTTCACATTATCACAATAAAGATAATGTGAATTTAGGTTTTAATTTCACCTGGAGTGAAAGACCTGCCACATCCTCCTAAGATTCTTCAGCACCTTCAAACCCTGAATTACAAGTATACCTAGAAACCTAGTACTAGGTAAGCCAAAATCTACAGTATTATCATACAATTCAGAAGATTTACTTTGCAGGATTTAGGTCTTTATCTAATCCGAAGGCACCAGAGAATGGTGGCAAGCAATACAAATAAGATCAAGGCTTTTTTACGTGTAAATTTAAAATGTTGCTTTTTTTCAGAGCTTTTTCAAAATTGTTGCTAAGAGAATGCTCTTAAACCCACATTTAAGAAACTATATACATGGTAAAATAAGAACTTTTCATATACTCATCTGAAATGAAAAAAATATTAGTCCTTTTACTACATTTCCTGGGAAGGAAATGGAAACAGCCCATGAAAAAAATCTAGCTGTATTTACTGAAAAATAGCTATGGGCTACATGACAGTTTGTTGACTATTATTGTATAAGAAACAGGCTTCACTATTACTGTTCAATGTACTCATTAAATACACAGGAATATCTGAGGAGTCTCCAAAGAAAAATTACGGACCAGAGAAAAAAAAAAAGAGGCCACTTCTTTTCCTTCTCAGATACTACACATGCAAAGTTCTTCAATAATAGATAATGTCTTTGGGGAGGGAGGGGGATGATACACAGACAGGTGGGGTAGAATCTATCGAAAGTAACATCATAAAGTTTTTCTTCAAAAGGACATCAAGAACTTTTGAAGCAAGTAAACAAACCCACTCCCTTTCTGAATAAAACTTCAGTGAAATGATTTAAAAAAATAATCTACAAGCAAAGTCTCATTTGCCCCCCTCTTTATTTATACAGAATTACTCTATGGTGTACATTACAAAGTGAATTAAAGAATTCTTCCATTTCTTATTCCATATGTGAAGTGATTTAGCTCTACAATATTAAAAACTGTTTCACATTTTAGTTTAAATTTCCTCTGTATGAGACAAAAAAACTTTTTATATAAAAACTATTCGTATGAAAAACATCACAGATCTCGCAATAGAATGGCTGTATTAAACTTCTAGAAAATCATGCTTACCTTTTCTGTTGATATGAACTGAGGCCTATAGTTGTCTCAGTCTGTAAAAGAAAGAAAAAATAATTTTATATACTTCCTCTGGGGAAAAAAACCCAGCAACTGTAACAAGTTAGTAGATCAGTTCTTGAAAGACAAAAGAAGTTCTGATCTGGAGCAGAAAACGCAAACAGGCTTTTTCCAATTACTTAAAGAAAATAATCTCTACCAAAAGACTGTTTGGCCCTGGACAAGAACTATAGTCAGTTCTAGTGGTAGGAACTCCTACAAACTGTAGACAACAGCAACTTAACTTAAAAATTGAGAGGAGGAAAAAAAAGTCCAAGAAATTATAACATTGTAGGGAGCAAAAGAAAAACCTAGCATAGATGTAAAAAACAAATTACAAAGGAAAACATATAAAACAAATATCAGTCAAGCAATTATCTCACCAGTGTAATTTAATGAACTAGAAAACAAAGAATGCTATAATCTCCATTTGCTTAGGCAACTTCATCTCCTTCCCTGCTAATGAGCTTCTAGCCTCTACTATTCATACCTTTACTACCACTCTGCTGGACATTACAGTTAATTACATGAAAACAAGGAGGTTAGGCCATCTAGGAAATTCCAAGTGGTTCAGAAGGCTGCGTATGGAATAACCTCCCGATACAGCTAACGTTAAAACATACTTGACTTTGAAAAATTCTGTCTTCCCACAGGATTTGGGGATCAAATTCAGGATTTCAGTCCTTCTCTTAAAGGCATTTCATGGCCAAGATGAATATTTATCTTCTAGGAGTGGGAAGAAAGCTTACAGATCTGACAAAGTCTATGGTGCACCTTGTCTCATCTGCCACAGTTCACCTCTGGTATAAGAATGTCGTTTGTTTGCAAGGGGAATGCAAATTTTTCGTATCTCATTTCAGAACTAAAATCAAAGCGGGGTACTTCACTAATTTCTATTTCAACTACAAATTACACTTTTTTTCCTTGCCTTTCCTAAGACAAATGTATTTTTTTCTTAAAATAAATTTTTAAAAATTATTTTTACTGAAAAATTCTGCTAATAAAAGAATCTGTATTTATTTTGCTTTTTGGAGATGCTTCTTTGAAATTTTATAATTGCTATTATTAAATCACTTAATCCACAAACATTAATGTTTGATTCATATCAATTCAGGACTATAAATCTAAGTAACGTCTCAGATTTAAAATGAAATTATTTGGTTTGTTGACCTTCAAATTGGTGTCAAACTAAAGAAAGCTGAAAGTGTACTATTACATTTACCAATGTATTTACCATTGTAAAACAGAGCTAATCTGTTTGTAACTTGAGAATTTATTTGCAATTTTTAATGTCAAGGCAGAGCATCAATTAGCTGTTTTGTTTTAAAACCTCTGAAGTAAAGGGGCAGACTGCCTGCTAAAGGGATGTTGCAAGAGGAAGGGGTTTCACATGAAATCATGTTTTGCAGTAGAGCATGACCAGTGCAGTATTCCCTCACAAACAGAATGATAAGAGACAAGTAAGTTGTTTTATATTGCCAAATTTATTATAATTTAAAAATCAGCAGGTTTTCATTTAAACTCAGCAAGCTTTCATTTAAACTTACATATTACATCTATAGCGTAATTAGAAAAATAGGGCATTTCTTATTTTTCATTAAAATACACTGGCTTGCAAATGTTTCTATTAAATCTTCCTAACTGAGGTGTACTACCTGCATACTGATAAGCTTTTAGTTCAGCTTCTTAGTTTCTGGTGTCACCCTCCATTTTCTATGTCCAGTAAGATATAAGCAAATACCTGCAATCTATAGTGAATAGTTTCAGAATACTAAGAGAAATTCAATTAAAATGAAGAAAGACAACATTTAAAATCAGTTTTAATTGATGAATGTTTAAGATACAAAATATTTTGTATCAAAAACTTCCTAGGAAGTGCTGCCTAACAAGTTAATTGATTAGATCCAAAACAATTTAATCAGAAAAAACAGATCTCTGCCTTCCATACCTTATTTTTTCCCTCAGACTGGAAATGTGAGCGCAAACCTTCCAGTTTTAAACTGTCACCCATTAATTTTTCAACTTAAAAAACATACAGGAAATTGAATCAAAGTGAATCAGCTGAAAATATTTCCTCTCCATCCAAAAAGGACTTATGCTGCTAAAAGCTAGCATAACACTGCATACAAGCACTTGTTCAAAACATTAGGCAGTGATTTCCTGTAGTTCACAATAACATGATTCTATAAACTCTGCAGAAAATACATATTGCTTGAGTATTTAAAAAATTGTTTTAATAAACTTGAAACAGTTACTTATAACTACATATGCTTATTATCTACTTTTCTATCATAAATCTGACAACTATGAGTCACTGTCTGCCTTTCCATTATTTTTTTTTTTTTTAATTATTTTTTTATTTTAAACTATGGAACTATTGCCTACAGCTCGCAGATGTACCCATTCTCTGTAAAAACTCGTCAGACTACACCTGGCTCTGAGGGCTCTGCAAGAGATGCTGCACAGCCTACTCAATAGAAACAGACTAGTGCTTGCTGATAAGAACTAAAGGGCCTGAGTTATTTGAGTGCAGCGGAGAGGCACGCTGATCTTCACCACAGCCAGCTACCATTGATCTAGGCTAACAGACAAGTTGCTCGGTAATTCTCAGCATTTATGAGCTTTCTGCACATCTCTGACGCATGTACCAAGCGGTACACTCAAAGTGTTGATGAGGAGGAAGTTTTGGATCTGAAGATCTATGCAATACAATCAGTAATGCAGATGTACGCAAAAATGACGCAAATCCATTTTGTGTTTTCTCTACTAAATGAAATCATCTGCTATTCCTCCTTACCAAACCACTGCATATATCCCTCTCTTTTTTACTACAGCACAGTCATTTAAAGCCATTCTTCTGATTTTGCCAGTTCCATTCTTCCATGCTGTGCATTCACACCACTGACTTTCCTGCCTACTGGAGGGAGACAGACAAAAACTGATGAGACAGCATTCCTGTGAAATACTGTTGTACAACTGCACTGGTTTGGGCTGGGATAGAGTTAATTCTCTCCATAGTAGCTAGTATGGTGCTGTGTTTTGGATTTATGCTGGAAACAGTGTTGGTAACAGAGGGATGTTTTAGCTAGTGCTGAGCAGCGCTCTCACAAAGTCACAGCCTCTTCTGTTTCCCACACTGTCCCACCAGCAAGCAGGCTGGGGGTGCACATGAAGCTGGGAGGGGACAAAGGTGGGACAGCTGACTCCGACTGACCAAAGGGATATTCCATACCATGTGATGTCATGCTCAGTTTATAAAGCTGGGGGAAGACGGAAGCAGGGGGGACATTTGGAGTGATGGCATTTGTCTTCCCAAGTAACTGTTACGCATGGTGGAGACCTGCTTTCCTGGGGATGGCTGAACACCTGCCTGCCCATGGGAAGCAGGGAATCTTTATTTTGCTTTGCTTGCATGCGTGGCTTGTGCTTTACTCATTAAACTGTTTTTATCTCAACCCACAAGTTTTCTCACTTTTACCCTTTCAATTCACTTCCCATCCCACCAGGGTGGGGGGCATGAACAAGTGGCTGTGTGGGGCTGAGCTGCCAGCTGGGGTTAAATCACAACAACCAAACTTACTCTGTGCAGTTACAGATGTATAAACACCCTTACCAATGTCCTTGAAAGTGCATTATTCACTACAGTTAAATACAACCTTCCTTTCGGTAATTATTTTTCTTTAGAAACATAAGTAAAGCACATAACTAAATTACCAGCAGTTACCTGACAGTTAGATGATGGAGCTAACAGGTTGAGATCCTATGACAGGGCAACCAAAATAGTCATTACCAACACTGTCCCATCCTTGACAACTAGCTTTGGCTCTAACAAGAGAGCATGTTCTATTAAGTTTTAAATTATTCATTTGGTAGAGAAAGATGCCCTTAAGCGTTGTATCTGGCAGTCAATACCCCTAATATTAGTCTTAGTCTAAGATCCTACCCAGGCCAATTTTTAGACAGAGGATACCAGAGATCAAATTTAACTCCACAAAAACACAGAATCAAATGGAAATACACATCACTGACAACAGCTGAAATACTACATACTACTACTACTGTTGGGAGTTAAATTCTCTGGCTGATCACACACAAATTTTCCCTCCTAAGTTCTGAAATTACAGATTTCCTATGAAAATATTAGTCTAATATCTGTACATAAAGTTTAAAATCACAAATCACTTTGGCAGGACATCATATATACAAAATATATTTAAGAGCAAATATCCATCAAAGAGTCACGCTTATAAGGGAAAGCCTGGTTTTTGCTTTCAGATCTGTTAAATGCAAGCGAAATGATAAATTCATTTCACTGACATGTTTTGTGTTTTGAGCAGGGGGTTGTCTGCTTTCTGGTTTGTTTGGGTTTTTTGTGGGTATTTTGTTGTGTAGGTTTTGTTTTGGTATTTTTAGGGGTTTTGTTTGGGTTTTCTTTTATTTTATTTTTTACATCAGGGTCAATCAAGAGCAAAGAAACAGCATACCAACTTCAGCAGCTCATCAACCATAGCATCATGGAACTAAACCAAAAATAAATCTCATGTGGCAGTTTCTATAATTACCACTCATTTTTATTACATGTCAATCTTTAGAGTCATGCAGTAAATAAAAACATAAAAATGTGTTCAGTTACATGTTCTAAATACTTTTTTTTTTTTAATTTGATCTTCAAGTAAAATTGTGGACCTACTGTGCTGCAGCCTGGCACGCTATTTTTCCTGTGTGACTGCGTAAAACTGTCAAACATAAATGCCAAGAACTAAAACCATGTACCAGATCAATCCACTATTTAAAGTATAGTTTTTGTTGAATACTGCCAGTTCATCAGGTAAAGAGAAATAAAATTATGTTCTTTAATAAATACAGTTTATTCTTTTCTCCTGTAAAGGATACATCTGTAATAGAGCAGCATTTGTAAAATATGGTTTATAGGAAAATTTTATTAAATCTTATCTGTACGCAAGAAGTAGTACAAATAACAATATACTACATTGCAATGTCAGATCAGGAAGAAGGCTGCATGTGCACACTATTAATATTTCAAGAGACATAATAAGTTAAGTTACAGGGGAAAAAAATTCAATTAGAATAATTTCCGGATCCAACTGACTGCCTAACAACAAAAACTAATGTCAGCATAAAAGAAATAGTAGAAATATACAATTGAGTGAGAAAAAGTGGGAGAGGGAAAAAAAATCACCCCTTCCACCAGTACTGGGTGTTTATTATCCTTCCACCCAAAAGGCTGTGTTCAAGTCTTGGAGAGTGATGATTTTTTTTTATTAGTTTTGTTTTTTTTTGTTTTTTTTTTTTTTTTTTAAAGATAGGATATGCATTTAGGCTGTTGCTACTAACACTTGCATGCCTTAATTTATCTCTTATATAGCCCTAGAGAGATTAAACTATAAACCAAAGGGATTTCAGAATAAAGATCTTGAGACAACTTACACACAGCGAGTTAAAAAATTTTAAGGCAGTAAGACAGCACCAGTTTCAAGACTTAAACAATTTCTTTCCAGAGCCTCATATCCTCAAGAAAGATTTCACAGAGAATCTGCACGTGAAAGCACACCTTACAGACCCAGTACAGTTGTGGAACAATACCACGCAACTATCATGCGCACATGGAGAATCAAAACCCACACCTTACAGTCTGAAGGCTGTCTCTAAAGACATGCCCGTGGTTGTTAACTTTAGCCAAAAAAACAAAACCAAAAAATCCCACCAAAAAAACCACCACCAACAACAAAAAGGTTAGTTTTAATGTCTCATCAGTTTGTTATAATAGCTATTCTTCACTTCTTGGTAAGAGGTCATATTACCTAGCACTACATTCAGTCATCTAAACATAGGCATCTGCTGCCACTTGAGATTAATGTCCTAGGGCAACCTGCCTGGTCTCAGACTGACATCCAGAAGGGCAGCACAGTTTCTCCTGTGCCATCTGTGCCAGGTCCACGTAAATGTCTGGGACAGCCCAGGGCATCTCAAATAGCACTGGTTACCTATGTTTAAGCAACTGAACTAAAGACTTAAAGCCTTAAACAAGGTCAGCCAGGGGGCGTGGAGCATGGGGCATGAAGCAGGGAGGCCCTCTTAGTCAGGACCTGAGGTTTCTAGACACCAAATACATTTCTTTGATGTTACCAAAATTCTCAACAACCAAAGCTTTCCATATTCCTACACAACAGTATCCACACC
The DNA here is from genome assembly GCA_947846985.1 of Fratercula arctica. Lineage (NCBI taxonomy): Eukaryota > Metazoa > Chordata > Aves > Charadriiformes > Alcidae > Fratercula > Fratercula arctica. Next base: position 71,283,492 of record CANTUZ010000001.1, read on the forward strand.
ACGTTACAGAACTCTTTCAGTCTGAAAGACTCTTTCAGAGCACTTTACATATTGTTATTTTATAGTAAGGCTGGTTCCTTCTTGTAGAAAAGCTATGTGCTGTTTGCAACTAAATGGTGAGACAGCTACAAAACTGATAGGTAGATGGCAGTTTTAATCTTCATTGCTGCATTCATGAGCTTTATGCTAACAAGTAGGATAATTAAAAGAAACATAATTAATGTTGAATATCTTGCTTAAGGTAATGAAAAAAATGAATGCTGTAATCTGAAAGGTAGCTGAAAGTGGACTGCACTGAGTCATTCTTGTCATGCTCTTTCATGACCCAGACTCACATAAGGAAACAAAAACATTAGTTGACTTTAGTTGATGCAACACATGCTATAGATGTTGGCTTTGCAACAGTCACTTACTCCTGGGCATCAATTATTTTTAAACTAAAGCCTGGGCATGGCAATTCCTCCTGTACAAGAAGAAACTGCCATTTTTTTTCTGAGCAGCAGCAGGACTTCATCTGCTCACAATCAACGGCAATGAACTGAGATGGCTTTTATTCTTTTAGAAAAATCACACACATTGGAAGGAAGTTCCAGAGGCCATCTAGTCAGCCCTTGCTCAGGGGAGGTCTAGTTAGTGCAGGTTGCTCACTGCTTTGGGCCACTGAGTTCTGGATATCTCCAAACACAGAAATTCTACAACTTCTTTTGAGTAACCTAGTCCAGTGTTTGATCACCCTCAAGTTTAAAAGATTTTTTTCTTACATGAGTTTGGAATGTTCCATGCTGAAATTTCTGTCCAAAGCCTCTCATCCTTCCATTGTGCACAATGAAAAATCTGGTTCTTGTCAACTCTACACTGCCCGCAGCAGTTAGTTTTCCCCTTTGTCTTCTCTTCTAAAGGCTGAAGAAACGCATCTTAATGCAAGAAGCATTCCAGCCCCCTGATCATCCTGGTGTCCCTCTGCTGTGCTTCCTCTGGCACATAAGTGCCTTCCCTTGTACTGGGTAGCCCACACTGGACACAGTACTTCAGCTACAGACTGACAGGTGCTTAAGGGGCGGGGTGGGGTGGGAAATCACACCCCTTATCTTCCGGCTCCACATTTCTTCATACAGTTCAGTAGGCTGGTTGCCACCTCTGCTACAAGGGCACATGGCTAACTTATGTTCAACTTGTTGTCTACCAGAATCCCCCAGGTCTTTTCTGCAGTGCTTCTGTCTAGTTAGTCGCTGCCCAGCCTGTCCTGTTACACAGGGTTATTCTCTCCCAGGTGCAGGACTTGCATTTGCCTTAGCTGAATGGCATGAGGTTCCTGTCAGCATGCCAAAGTCCCTCTGAATAGCAGCCTTGCCTTCCAGTGTATCAACTACTTAGCCCAATTTGGTAGCATCTGCAAACCTACTGAGAGTACTCTCTACACCATCATTCAGGCTGCTAATGAAGACATTAAACAGTATTGTCCTCAGTATCAAGCTCCACCACCGGTAACTGACTGCCAGATGAACTTTGTACTGTAGGGTAGGCCCATTGAGGTCAATGGTCCAGCCACTTTATTGCCCACTCATGCGGTCTCTATCTTAGCTGTTTGGCTATATGGATATTAATGGAGAACATATCAAAACCCTTTTAAAAGTCAACATACAATATGAAAATTTGAGGTAATTAAAAAAAAAAAAACCTCAAACCATTTAAACTTTACACCCTGAAAACACTAACACTGATACACCAGAACCAAATGGTTGCCACATCTGTTAAGATATTTCTTTACTGTGCCATACAGAATGAAGTACAGATCATGCAGAAAATACCAAAATTCCTTCAGTAAGAGATCAGCATTGCTGATTCCCACGCACGTAACTCGGTCTCGTAGCTTTCTTGTTGCAAAGCCACCACAAGTCATGTTAAGGTTCTGCCTACTTGACATTTAGGACCATTGTAATTCTCATTACCAGATTTGTGACTAGCATTTTACAGCAGTTTGTGAACAAAACCAGAAAATATGCTATTAAGTACACATAAGCACATAGGTTTTCTTTTTTCCCCCATTTTAGCTATTCTACAAACCATTAAGTATCAGTAAAATAATTTCTAGGAGTTCGCCTGTAAAAAAGCATTTCATATACTTCAGATTATTGCAGCAAGTGTAATGATTCATGTTAAGACAATTTGGACTGAAGACTCTTCCCATTTTCCTTTTTCATTGTAGAATACGCTACTTTAAAAATACTACAATATAAGAAGAAGTACTTCCAGAACACTTAGTCTGAACAGGAGGTCACTCACTCTGGAAAATAGTGGCCTCAACTACGTTGTGCAGAAAAACATTAGATATCCAAGGCAAGAGCTCCAACAATAAGTAGAATGACCTGGGAAACAGTCCTTTATGAACTAAAAGCAAATGAAAACTTTGCTCTGAAAAATAAATTTTACTTTACTGTTCACTTTCCAAAATAAAGTCCTCAAAAAGTGAGCCAGTACATTGGCTTAACATGAGAGGATTAATTTATTAAAAGTAACAGTTGTACAGTTGTAGGTTATTTCAGCACTCGTAATATTTGCAGATGACATCATTGTCAGGGACCTGAAGCATCTGTCAGGTCTGGATAAGGGTTCAAACAATCAGGACACACAGAAGAGATTGCCTGACACCGACAAGGCAAAGTTCAGCTGAAGGAGAGCTCAAATCTAAAACTCTGAATAACTGACGAAGCGGTAGTACACTAAAGAAAACAATGTGTCTGGAGAGCAAAGTGAAATACAAACTATGAGAGCAAACAAAATGCCCTCAAAAATTTACAACTACTAAACCAAGTGTTATTACACAGGAAAGCAACTGCTCTGTCCTTCCTCAAAGCCTTAGAGTACTAATGTCCCAATTAAATGTTACACTTTAAGTAGCGTGCAGATAAATAAAGACCCACTAAAGAAAGTTAGAGGGTGTTTTTAAAAATTTGCATGAAGAAGCTATAGGTGTCTTTTAGTACAAAATCATCACCATGAATAGATCAAAAATCCTAAAAAAACCCCAAGTGAATATATATTGGAGAAAAAAGAAGCAGCAAAACCAGCTTAGGCATGAAACAAATACGTACTTAAGGAAACTTGTGAAATTTACTTCTCTAGAGGTTTTAAGAACAGAAGAGCCAAGTATCTGCCAAGGGCAGTCCATCTACACACAACACTACCTGAAGAAAGAAAGTACTAGGTGATCTCCTGAGGCCCATTCCAACCAAACAAATCTATGACTCTGAAGTGCCAACCAATTATACAGACATCTGCAAATTGCCTGCTATTGCAGGAAAAAACCCAAACCCTGCATTGCACTGAGCAATGGACAATTGACATTAATACAATTGTTACTCTATCTTCAGGATCTAAATAAATTATTTGAAGAGTTCAAAAAGTTGAGTCCTTAAGGGGACTGATTCATTTGAAGAACAGATAGAATTAGGAAATTCTCTCATTATTGTAATTTAATCCATGGGCAGAAGTAGCATACATTTATTCGGATATAAACCTTTAATCTGAACATGTATGCTAAAGAATGAAATTCTTCACTTTTGTTCTGTCAAGACAGAGGGCAAAGCTGCATCGTGTAGCACTTTCTAATCCACATACTGGAAGTCCACACCCAAAAAGTACAGCCTCTACTTTGCTAGTGTTATCCACTAGCATGAACTAATCCAATTTTCACCACCAGTTTTATTTGTCCTAAATGCAAGAGTTTTTTACTTAAATATTTAAAGATTTATGGTCTTTCAATAAATAACTGTTTTAAGTCAGTCTGGTCAAACCCAATTTCCCAACACATTTCATTTATTTTTTTACAACAAAAGTCCTAAAATGTGATTGAAACACATAAGGAGTGTAGTCCAAATACGTACAGGATATACTCTAACTGGAGGGAGGTGGCAGGAAACCCTAATTATTAAATTATGTAAGATTCGGCATTTGATTTGCCTTATTCAGAAAGCAACACTTTCAAACAAGAAAGGGGCCTGCTTCCACTTTAGAGATATCAAATTCTTTGAGGGGGTGAAAAATAAACAGACTGGAGACAGCATTGACACTTCAATGATTATTAATCACTTTATGCACTGAAAAAAACAGGTCACCTGAAGGTGACATAACACATTAGACAATACTGAGTTACTACTACATCATCATATTTGTGCTGTAATGATGGATGACCCACAATCAACAAACATTTGTGAGAACTTACAGAAAGCCTGAAAGAAAATTCAATGACATTACAGTAGCTTTAAAACTTTAGCAACTGCTGGTCACAAGATGTAAATCTGTTTTTACAACAATGTATTTGCTTTGGTTTTATTTTTTAATTGCAGTAAGTAGTCACAAGAGGTCACCATATTAAAATCTACAGGAAAACAACAAGTAAGTTGTAAACTAGAGAAAACATGCTGTATCATTCTGATTAAGAGGAACTGGTTTCACTTACACAGGTATTTTTGGCTTAAGAGCCACAACCATAATATAAAACGTATCAACCACTTATTAGAATTTTTGTCTCTCTTGCTTCATTTTAAGTCAAATATTCAGCAGTGTATTAAGATAAGTGGCAGCCAAATGCAATCCAAAGCACCGCAAGGTTAACAGTGCAACATCCAGAATTGCTTGACTTTGTCCCACCATAACATTTAAATTAATTTTCCTGTCTCTGTTGCATCTTGCAATAAAATCGGCATGATTAACAATGTTTCACTTTTCCATCTTTATATGAATTATTGAGGGGGTTCAGAACAGCACCATTACTTTCTAGTCCTGAGAACTATAGTAATTAATAAAATGCTAAAATAAATAAGATAATTTTAGATTTGTAGGAATTATTTTAATCAGTTTAAGAAAAAAAATTTAAAAAAGAATCTTGGGGGAAAACCCACCTAAAATGTAGATAAGTGAATCTGACTGCATCATTTTTATCCTAAAAATTGGGCCAACACTGGTCTGTCATTTTTATTAAATCACTCACTGAACAAAATATATTCTAACAGAGTATGTAAAAGAAAAGAAACTAAACCTAGTGATTTTTTTCTTAATGCAAGTTAAAGAAATTCTAAGTAAAAAAATGCAATAATTGAGACTAACGACTATATGGAAAACTTACACTATTCTACTCAGTATGTCCAAAAATAAGCCTACATAGGTATCTGTTATGAGAATGTGTTTAGCACATGACATCTAAACAAATGTTTAATGAGGAACCTGGGCCTTTTTTGTTTGCTTTGTTTGGTGGGAGGTTCTTTGGGGGGTGAGCAGGCGGGAGGCATTTGTTGGGGTATTTCTGTTTAACTGCAACCTTTTCTGTCACCAGTTTAGATAATTTTGAGGGATCTTATCCTTGTACATTATAATCTTAAATTATCTTAATCTTATGTTATTCTTGATTTACATTAAGAACCAAGCAGTGGCAGAAGGGAAAAAACCGCAAAGAATCAAACAAAAAACCCAAACAACTTAGGTACGTGGGAGAAAAAGAAAAAACACCTTCATAAATCTGAAGCAAGTAATATTATCACAAGCCCAGAACTATACAGCTTTTGCATTTGTTGACTCTTCTAGACTAGATAGGAGGTAGGAAATGTAAACAAAGTACTGCACTGGTAACTAATGAAGTTACGCCCAGTCACATGCCATAAATTCTACTAATTTAAGCAATTAATTGCTTTCTTCTTTCTCCTCTTCTCCATCTCAGCTACCAGGAGACTAACATCAAGGAATTTTAACAAAAGATATTCTCAACATAAATACAATCCACAAAATGCATGTGTATGAAATTCTAGTCAATAGAACTTCAGAACTATGTAGCTCTAAAGTATCAAGCCATGTTACTGTGCATTTCATCCCGACTACTACCACCATCGCAAAACATCAGCATGCATTCTTTAAAGTTAACTTTTCATCTGTTTTGACTCACACCAAAAGAAAGCTGACAAGAATGACAACAGTAGACCTGAAAAATCCATATTTGCAACAGCAATTACCTCACTGCAGTAACTTGACCTTTCTTTAAACCCAGTGGCGACTTGGTCCCAAGGGCTGCCTTTACATTTGGGCATCTTGCAACACCTCCTAGTTCCACTGGTTGTGCTATCCAATTGCATCCCAACTCTACATGAAGATGAGTCTTTACCACAAAGCATCTAACAGTTTTTCTGAGGAAAAAAAAAAAAACCCGGACAAACAGGCCAGGCAGAACCTGTAGTTAACTCCACCAGTTTCCTGACACAAAAGACCAGGGAACCAGAACCTCAAGACACACCAAAGCATATTGAAAATAACTCTAGAAGGTCCAAAAGTTTTTTTGGACTGAAGTTTGATGCTTGCTTATTTTCAGAAATCCACTCATCCACGAGTTTAAAAAAAAGCAGCTATCAAAAAGAAGATGAAACATTGCTAGTTCAGATGATTCACTCGGACTACATACCTGCAATAGGTCTCCTTCATCAAAACGTAGCATTTCTATTATGCCATCCGACTGGATGAAAGCTGCAAAGAAAAACAAAAAAATAAGTAACTTAACAGCAAAACGTTTTGTTACTAAATTAAAAAGAGCAACTTAAACATCTAAAACCTGCTGTACCTCATTTTGTAGAAAGAGCTGTGACAAACCAAAATAACAATGCAGAGTCAAATGAAATACCAAACAAGTCCGGGATGCTAATTTTCCTCTGACAGAGCCAGTTCCAAGATATTTGTATTTATAAGTACCACACTTCGCAAATCAGTCTTTTGGCATAAAAATGTTTAACTCCAAAGGGAACAACTTCTAGGTTCCCTAAAAAGACAGTCTGTACCAAGCTAACTTAGCGCTTCAACCAATATGACTGACTGGGTACCCAAACAACTGTGTTTAATACATCTAAGTCCACAAAGAATTCCAACACTTACAAATGGAATTACAGTTTTATCTATACACCTAAAATCTTTATTGTACATCTGGAAAGCCTTGTTCACACTGTTCCCTAATCCTCAGCATGGCAACAACTCTCCATCTTGACAGTAACATAATAAAATTTGAAACAGTGCAGAAGTGTTCGCACCACATGACTAAATTTGATGAAAAGTTCATGCCTCAGTCACATATAGGATACTCAAATTAAGTATTCCTCCTCCACTCATTTCCTCTAAATGTTTGGTCAGACAATTGTTCTTCAGTTCCTCTCAAAATATAGGGAATGCTACTTTCTTTTAAAGACAAAGAAATACGGCATTGCCCTTCCTGTAAAATATAATAATCTGTACAAGAATCAACATGAGTTAAAGAGGAAAGAAAGTTCAGAGAGGCCTAAATTTTGCTCCCCAAACTATCCACACACACAAAAGCAGGTCTTTAGGATAAAATACAATAACAACCTCAAACCAGAAAATTGTATTAAAAAAGTAACTCCCTATAAATAACTCCTCCCCTACCCTACAATCTTTTTCCATGACTGCCTTTACCATTCAGCTAGATGAAGTTGAGAGCGCGGTAACACACCCCTCTTTCTGCAAAGAGGAACAACTTCAACAGGAAGAGGTTAAAGATTTCCCAGGACACAGAAGCACCATGTGTGCTTCTGGAACATGGAATTTGAATCCCAGTCTGAAAAAGGAGATTTAAACCTTCATCTCCCATTTTGAAGGTCAGCATTCTAACAAGAACAATTATTATAAGGCCATCAACATTGCCGCTTGTCTCCATGATGTTTTAAAAGAAAAAGTGACATTCCTTTCAGAAAGCAAAAATAAGAAAAAAAGCACTCTTGGCAAACAGGAGTAAAGGCACCTGCCACGCAGAAAAACACTAGTTTTGACACTTATTTGTCCCAAGCATTTCCTCACTGGCTGCTTTGGTGACACCTCACTCAGCACCCAAAATTCAAGCTGCTACTTAACATATCACTGTTTGCACATCCCATTCTGCATCCCTGACTCCCCCATATTTTTATACCTTCTCCTAAAAGGTACAAACTCCACAACCTTACTTTCATATAACCAAAAATAAAAGTTAACATAAAACAAAGACTGCTGCTGTCATCTCCAGAAGTCTCCTATGGTACACAAAAAAAAAGTCAAACAAATAAACAAAAACCCCAAACAACAAGATTTTATACCATTACTTTCCAAGTACCACATCTCAGCATTTTAACGTTTAGTGACAGGCTGAGAAAACAGCCCAGCTCACGTGGAAGTGTGAAAATCACCACAGAGGGGAAGGGGGGGCTCAGATTATAAACAATATGCAGGTCCTGCAATATTAACAGTGGCATGAGCAGTACTAGTCAGTCATGTCAGCAGTATCTTAGAACATTTTTTGTGTATTGATTGTGAAAAATTTTTGTGTATCACCTTAATGATTTCCAAAACAAACAAAAGTGATCCTTAGCCCAAGAACTGGGGGTTTGGGAAATCATTTATATTGAAGAACTATACAGAACATAGGGCAAGAGATCAAAAAACCCCACCAAAACAAGAATAAAACAGCATTTAAATAACTGTTAGGAGATCAAGTCCTACAGCTTATGAAGAATTGGGCTTTTAAAATTTAAATTACCGGAGCAGGTCTATCAGTTTAAAGTTTAATCCTAGAAACAAAGAACAAGTGGATTCTTGTCAATTTAACTGCCGAGACACTGTAAGACATTCAAGTCACTGTTTAATTTTCTCTTTAAATTCACTAAAAAAAAAAATAAATCTAAGTGAATTGCAGCGCAAGACGTAAGAAAATGAAGCTTTAACATGTTAAGTTAAAAAGCAAAGTATGACAGTTAATCACAATTTCACAGAAATGTCATGTGTAGCCTCTGTGCAAAAAACCAAAACAAAACAAAAACAAATTACAGATTAGCTGATATGGGAGGGAAATTCTCAATTTTTAATTTAGGGAGAAACCCAGAATGAAATTATGTTTTCTCATGTATTTGATTTATTGCAAGTTTAACATAACAATTTAACAAAAGAATTTATCAATATGAGCACACCTTCCTAACAGTCAAAAGGAACTGCATCTGTGAGGCTCGGCTTCTTGGCATTCTTTCCTGTTCTAGCTGTCTGTTTTGGAAACAAAGAATACACAGAACTTGACTGTGACATCAGGCACAAACAAAAAATTCATTAGAAATCAGCTTTTTATATTCATAATCTATCAACAACCAGTAAAACCTAAAAGGATATCTCATCAAATCACAAATTAGTACTTAGTATTTTCTTGGGGCTTTTTTCCCCTGTTTTGCTGTAGGTACAACAATTTGTTGCAGGTAGCAACAATTCTTCCACAAGGATAACATGCACAGCAGCTCACAGAAACTAGTCAAAGCTTTCTGCCCAAGCAGCTTGAATGCAGGCAGCCCTTCTGTAAACTCCAAATACTTTCTCAGCCACTCTTCAGTTATTTTATCTTTGTTGCAACTTACGAACAAAACAGCAGATGTTACAGAACATTTTGAGCGGATGACACTGTTAAATAGAAGTGCCATTCATCATTATATCATGACAGTTAGTGCCAGGTGAAGTCGGATGCACTGCAAAGCTTGGCTGCTGGCCATTTTGCAGCCATCGCATCTCAACTGAGACTGTGATGAAGTTTCTGTGGTTGCACCTTTTACTTTGTCTTAGACTAACTTTCAAGCCTGTTTCTACTTTATCAGTTATTTCATCAAAGCAAGGAAGTGACAAGTAAATACCTACACCTTTGTGAGATGAAAGTTTGTTTTTGCAAGTGACTTCTCAGACTCTCCATTCAGGATAAAGCAACGAGTCACCTCATTCAAATGAGGCAAAGCTAATTACATTTCAAAAAAGCTCCACTGACGAGTCATAAAGAAGCGCCCAAATCCTCTGCAAGAGCAGCTCTCAAACTGTCCAATATGGACCACAGAAAGGACAAAGGCTTCTTCAAAGCGAAACGCGGACTCTGCCCGAAGAGCAGAATGCTTCCTTCTGGGTAGTTGTGCATTCCAGAATTAGCAGCAGTTGCTCACTGTTCGCACTTGCACCACCTGAGCTAAGTAAGTTCACCAACTTCTGCAGTGTAAATCCAAAAATAGCCTTTTCTGTCCTTCTACACAAAATATGTATGTCACCAATAGAGAATAGGTTATTACCAATGCCAAAAGACTCTGCAAGCAATTAAGTATGAGATCACTTGGGCATGCTTTATTAGGTGAACCATTCCCCATGCTACAGAGGAAGATGACTGTTTCTGCAAAGTCCCTAACAATTTCTTCTGGAAAAACTTCTTCCCAAAGTCCAGGCCAATACCACCATGCTCCATTGTCAGTCTAATACTGTAGCCAATACTTTAATACTCTGGAATAGTAAACCGCAGCAAATTAAGAAGTGCTGATTGTGCCATCTCAGTCACCTCTGCCTACCACATGACTGGCAACTGCTATGAGAGGGGCACAACATAACATTTGGGGTAGGAAGCATTTCAGCTGTCTCAGCGTGATCTGCCACAGCACAAATCAGCAGCCAAGAAGCCAAATTACACATCAGAAAAATAATTTCTTCCTGACCCTACAGGCAACTGAAGCCCCGAAGGCTGATTATAACAGTTATTAGTCAAACATTAAATGTCATTAGCATGTTCACGGCCCAAAGAAGGAAAAGGATGAAGTTTCACATCCATGGATTTCAAGGCCAGAAGAATCAGTCTCCTTTCCTCCTCACCTATGCCGAACAGAGTATTTTCTTCTATGAGGTGTACACAGATCCCTCTCAGCAGAAAAATCTTTATCCTTTCAAGCACCCACAAGAAGCAAATTTATCAGATTCATGAGAATCCATGACAATTTCAGTCACTCTCACTACTAGGATATTAAGTGATTTCAGCATTGAATTCTTCCAACTTCTAGTTTGCATATCCCGGTTTCCTCTTTTCAGGCAGTAGATTACTGTTAACAGAAGTGATAGAAGCAACAGCAAATGCTTAAAATACTATAAGTTTCATTTTCTGTTTGTTTTCAATTTACAGCCTTTAAAATGCAACTTTTTTGCTGAAGTCAGCTTTTCTATGAAAAGCCCAGAAAAAGAATGAATATAGGTCTTTCCACTTGCTCCAAACACCTTTTTCTATGGAGAGTATTTTCTAAGCTTTTCCAAACTCTTTAAATGGCAAAACAAAAACCACCACCATAGCCATAATCCCTGCCCCCCAAACCACAGCTTTCTGGAACAGTAAAAACACTATCTAGTCATTATTACCAGTAGATTTCTAAATGCCTTCCCCTGCCCTTTCCAACAACATCACAGTGTTTGATGGTAAATGCCTAAAGTAATAAAAATGGAAATAGTGGCCTAAAGAGATACTGAATTCACCTAAATTCCTCCAAGCTTAAGCAGCATCTTCTCACAAGTTTATATAACTAGCAGCCAAATTTTGCTGAAACGCATTCCTATTTTATTGTCTCTGGTCCAAGCCTTTTACATTTTAGCTTAAAATAAGAAAAGTACAGACCTACAAAGCATCAAGTAACACAAAGAAAATTTTAAAACCCTATGCTTCTCCAAAGTAAACCAAACTTACTATCAAAATCAGTTTAGCCAACACCAGTCTTTAGATGTGCCTGAACCACACAGAATAAATTTGGATGTAATGTGAGACCAGTGAATATGCCAAGTCTCTTGGTGCGCAACGATAAAAAAATTCTCCATGGTTCACAGGTTATGAGGCTTACTCTGACTGAGATCTGATTTTTAAGGTCACTTCGTAAATTTTTCTTTTGTTTAGCCACTGTCCATTTCTTCATTTCAATAGGAATGTATGTTCTGGCATATATGCTTATAAAAACACTATTCTGAAATATTACCTAGTTCTGGAACAGCTACTCCATAACACAGTGCTTCCATTTATTTTTATGTTAATCATCATTATATATGCTCCCACATGCCTGTAAGAACTGCTTTCTCCCTTAACTCTTGTCTAAAACAATTTTTTACATTTTCTTATAAGCTATATTTATACAATCTGGTATCATGTAGTCTACGAATTTTCTCCAAGTTCTGGAAATAGCGTCCCAAATTACTAAAATAGGGCCAGATTGATTATTTATATCTCTCCTAATTTACAGTAAGTTTTTTAAAAGCCCAGTTTCTAACCCTTTGTCTTAATGACTAAGCTCAGTTCAAAGTTAACTTTAACCACATGAGCCAATTACAATATGCTAAATGCCATTCACTTCTGTCTATGTAATTGTAATTACAGCATTTGTATCCCTACAGGTTAAACAGTGCAACTAAAACTGGACGAGTTGGTTTTAAAGCTTTGACTATGAATTAACTGCTTATGCGCAATCACACAATTTCAATCATCCTGAACAGTAGAAAACTAAGCAGCATGTAAAATACAGGCAGGTGGACACAGAATGATAAAATAACGTTATTATGAAAGGGAAATTATATTATAAAAATTAAATACCACACAGACAAACGGTATTATGCTGTAATGCAAGCAACCATTTTTATCAGCTTCAAGAATATGAAAGTCTGATGAGCCGCAAGAAACACATCCCAGTTCAGTGTTCAACACAATAAAAGCTGTTTAAAGAAAGGCCCGTTTCCAAGACAGGAGAGTTGGTGTAGCTATCAGCCTGAATTTCTGCCTGCGTCCCAACCGGTGACTTCACTGGAAATGTAAAAGATCATTATTTTATGAGCCAGCAAATCTCAAGCAAGAGGCTCCAAGAGAGAACCACCAACCAGCAGGCTTCCTTTCCAGCTAAATCCTCTTGCACTTACATAGCCAATTCGCTTGTGTCTTTTCCAGTAGTCCATAACGAAGAGAAATTAATCATTTTTCCAACAGACCTCAGGAAGAGCCATCACAGCCAGGATGGTAAATACACACTAAACAGTAAAGATCACAGGAAAAAATAACTCACTTTGAAGTCTTTTTACATAGAAACATATTGATTCTTTTTTCTTTATTAAAACCCCTAATTACCATCCCTCAAAAAGCCAGCTTGCCAACTTTTAATTTTTGTTTACATATTAGAGTTGAAATAGAAGCATTCCTAGATAATGCACTTTAATCATCATGTGAAACAAAAAAGCATTATATTTAGCTAAATAACAAAAAGATAGAATTTTCATTTAAAACCTCAGTTTTTAGTACTGATTATAAAAAAAAATATTTTTATGACTTTACACAACACATACTCAAATAAGTTCATACGCACCAACCTATGCCCAAGTTAATAGAAGTTAAACAGATCACTTGCACTGCAATACCTGAGCGCACAACTCACTATTCCACAGTGATGGGAAAAAAAGTCAAATTTAAATAATTTGCATTTTCCTGCCCAACAGCACAAATTTGAGTGTATACACTGTTACCCAACTAAGTCTGCATATCATCTTTTGCTAACCTACTTGTGTAATTTCCAACTTCAGACAGAAAGACAAGCTTCTTTACACAGCAAGGTCCTTTCCTAGTAAGGAGAGCTCCCACATTGTCTTCATCCACTCATCTATTCTCCCCTTAGTTAAGGCTGATGTAGATTTTTAGGAATTCAGTGATCGATTCAGTTTTTAAAGCCAGCCACAAAACACAAAATGACAGCACAATTCTGATTCAGAATACAGGCCCCAAACAATGAAGCTACCACTTCATCTGAGAAAGGAAGAAAGTAGGTCTCTGTCCTGAAATCAAAGTTCACACATCTGGCTCACGACATTTGTTTCACACTTCAGAAGATGGTGCAACTGCTTGAAGGTTTCTTTCATGGAGTTTGAACTGACTGGATGTGTTGTGTAATAGATATATCCTTGCAATAAAACTACAGAAACATACCTAGAAACAAAAAAGCTCACTGAAACTAACACATACTGTACCTGGCAGTCTGCTTTTAATAGTTATTTTTCTAAGAAAATTACTTTAGATCATTTTAGATGGACAGAAGAAAGTATCACACACTATTTGAATACCTTTATTCTCAGCTGCTTATTCTGTACTCAGCCTGTATTTCCACCTTCCAGAAATCTGCATTTTCACCTACTTCACCTAGAACAATTTTTTTTTTAATCTGACTTTTTTATAGTATAACTTTAAAAAGTTATCTGCCATTGACCAAAATGGTCAATTTCACATGGTAGCAATAAATATCACAAAATTTCACTTAAACAAACAAACAAAAATAATAAAAAAATCAAACACTACTTTAAAAGTTGCTAAAATACCTATTAAAAACATTTAAGTTGGTTCTTACTTTTAAACATTTCAATAATTTCATTTGTTCACCCAAAGACATTTAATTGCTGGTTCCAAAATGCTTCTCAGGAAATAATATCCAATTCTGTTTTTTTCATGAAGATTTCATAGGGGGATGTGAATGAAACACTTATTTTCAAATTTAAAAAAAAAAAAGGGGGGGAGAAATAATTCTCTCATCTGGAGAAAAACTTTAGCCCACATTATTTTTAAGTCAAAGAGAACAATACTCCTGACACTCATGGAAACTTCTCATAAATCATTTAAAGAGAGGGAAAAATTTAAAAGGAAGTTAAGGGAGTTCAAGAGAAACCCAACATCTGCAAATAGCATCCTTTTTTCTGGCTTTGTGCCGTACAAATTATGGTCTTTTTATTCTTTCTCACTATGGATTTAAAATTTCAATATGCTACATTAGGTTATACCTCTAAAATTTGTTGTTATTGAGCTTGTACAGACATAAAATTAATTGGAACTAGCACCAAAACCAAGATAACTGTTCCTGCAATGAGACAGTGGGAAAGCAGCAGCCTCTCCAAGCTATTCTTAAATCTGTATCACACTTCAGTTCAAACTTCTAATTGTGGCAATACATTTTACTACTCATGTGGCACTGCAAATTGATGTGCGCACAGACAACATGGACTTATTGGAATTCTAACCTTTTCAGCATATAGAAACATAGTTTAATATGTAGTTTACAAGAAGTGACAGTCAGTTCATAGATCCTGCAGCCTCAGGAGAACAATGCATTAGCTGACAATAACTGTAACTACTACGATAAACGCCAGCCTTCCAAACTTGCACTCTTACGAAATTAGCCACTGAACAGACCCATGAAACATACTTACTCGAAAAAACAAATTGTGCCAACACAGTGCAAAGACCCACTTAAAAGGTACATCCGAGCTGATTAATAACCTTAATAAGAGAGCAAGAATTGTTCTCTATGCCGTAGAAAAGAGCATGGGATTTTCAGAGTTTCCAAAAAACCCCACAGAACAGGAAGACAACTGCGCCAGACAGATACCTCCCAACATCTAAACGCCTTGCTGGCAATGTGAATGCAGTCAGGTAAGAGCTACACCTTACGTTCTGTGGGCATTGCTCAGTTTCCAATTCTTACTCCTACCTTCCTGCCTGCTACAGAGCATGCAGGATCTTAACATCTTGACCAATGTTACAGCACAGAAACAGTGGCCTACTGAGTGACAGTGTTCTCCTCTCCTCCCTTCCCTGATTCCCCCCCTCCCTCTTTGTTTTTAGTCACTTATCAGGGTGGAACTGCATGAATTTACAGAACAAGGGAACTTGGACAACACATTAATTTAGATTTTGCTGCGTAACACTTGCAACTTGGTTAAGTTGGAGAGAAGAACCATTGGGAGGGAGGAGCACAGTACCTCCCACCCTCTCTATGTCCATGTGGCAGCTGTTACTCAAGTGTCCACTGGAAAGAGCTATTAAGCTTGGAGGACAAGTAAAAGAGCAGCAAGATAATGCTCCGAATACAAGGATCAAAGGTCAAGAAAAGGTAGGAAAAGCCTAATGTTAAAGCCCTGGTGTTAATGATGTGGCAGTAATGCTACTTGTTGATTGTTCAGCGAAGCAGACTGTTCACTTGCCACGTGGGAACACAGACCAGCAGGAAAAGGCTGGACGCAGTGTCTGATAAAGCCAAACAAAAAATGGTCGGAGAAGAACAACTACTGCAAGTTTTGAAAGAAGATAAAATACAGGGCAAGAAGAATGAAACAAAAAGGTGAATTCAATTTTTGGGGAAAAAAATAAAAAAAAATAATAAGAAATTAAAGGTGCAAGTAGGCATATGGAAATGAAGTGCTTAAGTATGTTAAACTGCAGAAATTCAGTTCAGCTACCCAAAATACCTTGGAAGTAGATAAACCTCAGAAGTAAATAAACAATCTCTTGTGGTCAGACTCTTTCAGAAACTGTTATGATGACCTAGGTTGACACCCTGTGCAACACAGATCACAATTTCACCCAATAATTCCAAATCCTTAGGCTCAGTTACAGAATGTTTTGGAGAGACATCTAATTGTGCTTTAAAGATTGCAACCACCCCACGTCACTAAGTCGCCCCTTAACTAAGATAACAGTCAATTATCTTCACTCGAAAAAACCCCTCGTTCCTACTTTGACATGCCTAGCACCAAGTCTCAACCTAAATATGCACACTTTTGCTAAATTAAATGGCCCTTCATCATCAGAATTTTTTTTCCAATACAGGTACTTTTAAAAGCACAATGAAATAATGCTAAATAAATATTTTTTTTTCCTTCAATTTCCAAGAGCCTTACTCTAATGTCTTTTTCCCTAGAGAAATTCAATTTAATCAAAGGAAGAATTCATGGGACTCATCAAGAACTGGAACTCTGACCAAATTTTCCCTGATGAACTGTAAGCTTCTTTCAATCTTTCCTCCATCAGATAATGATACTCAGTAGTACTAATCAGCAGAGTAACTTCACCTGTGAAGATTCAGTCTCTGTCAATGAAAACTATCTCCCCTTCAGCATCAGATATAATAGGGTTTCCCCAAAACCAAGGAATTTATTCATCTTTTCATTATTTTGGAAGATATAGTTTAGCTAAAGCTATTTGGGCAGATCGTGACCTAGTTAATCTACATGAAAGGCAAATGATGAGGTATATGATAATATAAAAGCAGCTATATCATAATATGAAAGTTCCCCACTATCATAGTTTCAGCTGGGATAGAGTTGACTTTCTTACTAGCAGCTATATAGTGTTACATTTTGGATTTGGGATGAGAAATGGTGTTGATAGCACACTGGTGGTTTTGGTTGTTGCTAAGCAGTCACAGCCTTTTCTCCTCCTCACACTGCCCCACCAGCAAGCAGGCTGGGGGTGCACAAGAAGTTGGGAGGAGACACAGCCAGGACAGCTGACCCCAACTGACCAAAGGTATATTCCATGCCATGTGATGTCATGCTCAGTATATACAGCTGGGGGAAGAAGAAGGAAGGGGGGCACGTTTAGAGTGATGCCATTTGTCTTCCCAAGTAACTGTTACATATGATGGAGCCCTGCTTTCCTGGAGATGGCTGAGCACTTGCCTGCTGATGGGAAGCAGCAAATTGATTTCTTGTTTTGTTGTGCTTGCATGCAAGGCTTTTGCTTTACTTAAACTGTTTTTATCTCAACCCATGAGTTTTCTCACTTTTACCCTTCTGATTCTCTTTCCCATTACACTGGAGGGGGAATGAGCAAGCAGCTGCATTGTCCTAAATGCCGTCTGGGGTTAAACCATGATACCCCCCCACACCCCTTCCTTATCGTCTTATATTTAGAAGCAACAACTTGGAGGGCAAGAGTAGTCTCAGTGCTTTCTATCACTGAATTAAGTAGCAGGATGGTTGGGGTTAGGGTCTCACTAGATAATGGTCATTTCTGGTACCTCTAGACTGACCATTACTTGCTCCACGGACTGAAGTTACACCAAACTTCAGTTTGGTGGTCCAGAACACCAAAGCAAACATAAGAGAAGGAAATGGTTTCCAATAAGGACTAAGTACTCCATGTCCCCTGCTGCAAGAAAGGAACAGCCACACTTGGCAACACTCAATATGCGGATCTCTCAGTATTCCCTCAGATATACGAGTTGCACAGATTGTTAAGTATTACATTAATACATCTTGTATATTAACATGTCAACCACAATCTAATTTATTGTCTTATTACCAGAAGCTAGCGAAGATGGAAACTAATGGCTATGTTATCCTCTGCATGAAAGATGGGATACAAATATTCCTGTTGAAACAAATTTTTCAAGAGAAAGAATGAAAACTAGGGGACAAAAAGCCTATGTGATGCATGACTATAGAACAGGAATGGCCGACAGGGTCTTTTTTTTATTCTGTGATCACATTTCTTCAGTGATGCAATAACACGTGAAACTTCCTGGATCCAATTACAACTCCACTTCTATCAAATTATATCTAAATTACTACTACCATAGAACTAATTTCACCATGGAGTTACATGGAAACCCAGATTTCTCCTGTCTTACAGATATTCCCATCAGTTGTGACAAAGTTAATCACAACTTCCAACCAAGGTTTTAGGATCATGAAGGGAGATCCAAAATACAGATACAGAGCAATTCAGGGTGGAACGGACCTTACGATGTCATCTAGCTCAGCCTTCTGCTGAAGTACAGTGAATGCTGAATTTGGATGATGTTGCTTAGGCTTTTGTTCAGCCAGGCCTCGAAAACCTACAAGGTCAGAGATTCCACAACCTTTCTAGGGAATCTGTTTCAACATCTGACTGTCCTCATGGTGAAATATGGTCTCATTATGTCAAGCCAGAATAGTGATCCTGACCAGAAGACCATAACCCATGGAGGAGTCAGTGATCCATGCAAGAGCTAACCTGAGTAGGCCCACGCCTGTGCTGTGCTGCATGTATGGGCTTGCATTCAAGCCCGTGCTGTGCTGCACATACCCCCTGGTTGCAGGAGGAGCCCAGACAGCTCAGTGGAATGGAGGAGCCTGCAGGCAGCTCCCACTTGGTACCAGCAATTATGCCACCTGGGTGGCCTTGCCTTTATCTAACAGTGCAGCTAGAATTTCTCATGCGGGCGTCCTTTCTGCTTGACAGTAGAAATTATGAATAGAGTTGTTTTCTTGCAAGGAAAGCCAACAATAGCTTGAGGGAACAACATGGGGTAACCCTTTCTGTGGACGTGGTCTGCACAGGATGTTGCACACGGACTGGAGGCCTGTTTGATGCTGCACAACTCAGGGTTCCCAGCATCAAAACAGATGTAAGATTATCTATACTATTCTCTCTTTTTAGTGTTAGCTCTAATAAATAGCACTTGCAATCATATTTTACAGTGTCCCAGTGCCTTTCTTACTCAGATCATCACAGACCAGCACCTCCTGGCAGAAAACAAACTTTCCCTGTTTCACTTTATGACCATTGTCCCTCAGGCTCCTGCCACGCATCTCTGTAAGGAGTCTGGCTGCATTTTCTTCATAACATCTACTTTGATATTGGCAGGCTGCCATGCCGTTCCTCCAAAGCCTCATCTCCATGCAGCTTTGGGTCCCTCAGCCTCTCTTCATAGGTCATGTGCCCACCAACCATCTTTGCAGCCTTACAATGGGATGGTAGGGAGCAAAAAAGGATGCAGTGGTTGAGGTGTGGTCTATTAAGTGCTGAGTAAACGGAATAATCATTTTGTTCAGTCTAGTGGCTACACTCCTGTATGCTGACAGAGTACATTGCTGACTCATGTATACCATTTCCAGCTTGTATCCCCTGCAAGTGGTTGTTCTGTCCCATATGAAGAACTCTGTCCTTTTTTTCATTTCACGAAGGTCCTGTCACCTCATTGCTCTGTCCTGTTTAGATCTCTCTGAAATGCAGCCCTGCCCTTGAACATACTGCCTGCTCCCCAGACTTGGTACACTCCAACTCCAGATCAGTGACAAAGATATTAAGCAGGACAGGTCCCAGAATAGAGCCAGGAGGAACTCCTTGTAACCAGCTTCCAAGGCAGTGCACGAACCACCGCTGGGAATAAACCAAAATCAAACACCCTGCAGTTTATCTAGTTGCCTGGATAGTTTTTATCTTTATCTACAAATTCCGCTTGTAAATATCTGTGCAGTATTTTGGTGTAAATTACCAATTCATTAAGAATTTTTCTGTATTGCTAGATGATTTCATATTTATTTACAAGCCTCAGATAACCAGTTTTTAAATTCACCTTACATACTATATCAACATCTCAAATGGGGGACCCAAAAATCCCCTAGTGGAACCAGATGTCATGAAAAATTTCTTTACTCTGTCTCAATATCAGTATCTTCTACCATCTTCAATCTGAGCCAGACGTTTTCAGTCTGCAGCTTATCTATTACAAAAATAAAGACATTTCATAAGCCAGTCACATCAAACTATGTTGAAGCCATCCAATTTCACACTGAGGAAACTACCTGGAGATGTTTCCAACAGAGTATGCCTGTAAGCAAACAAGAAAGCTTTCAATTTTCAAAAACTAAAATTCCCGCTTTAAAAACCTCCTCTTTGAGGACTTTTCTCAGCCATTTTTTTCTTCACTACCACCCTCTTCTACAAGGACCCCCATTCTCCTTCAGATCTATGGATCTAAAAAGTCAAGTTCATGAAAAATGGGTATATAAGTTTAGTGGTAACAAACGTTCAAATTATTTAAATCAGCACCATGCTAGTCTGCAACTTTGTCTCCTATCATGGCTCCCTCAAACAGTGATTTTATCTATTTAACATCATTAGCTGGTGTTCTTGACTTAAAAAACTTTTAAAAAGAAACCTATAATCAAGGGTTGTTTGGGATCTTTTTAAGGAACTTTTAAAAGTCTATGCACATTCCGTTACACCAAATCTGTACAGTCCAACATAGATCTAGATGTTCAACTGAAAAAAACCCTCAGATAAGCCTTAAGACATCATTGCTAAGACAGATTGCTTTATGAAGAATAGTTAATGGATACATTGATCAAATAACTTCAAAAACCAAAGCATGTTATATTAGAGTCAGCTAAACAGTCCTATTAAATTACATTTTGTAACTTCACACAGTACATAGACAGAAGGAGCTGTTAGGTACACAGTTTCATTTCCTGTACATCTCCTTCCATTAAATTTCATTCAGGTATCTTTAAAATCAGTTCAGTAACTACAGTAAAACTCTGGTTGTTCTTGGATGGTTCTCTACTGCTATGCCTGCCAGGCAGTAGGAGAAGAGGTATTAAAAATGCCTCTACAAGCAGTCTCAGTGAGATGATAGATTTGCTAAGTGTATCAGGAAAATCTCAAACTAGTGGAAAACTCCTCAATTTTTTTCTCCTTTTCAGAATGGAATGACATTGCAATCTTTCAGCTCTTTGCTATTTCCCCATTACATCCAAGGTTTTTAAAAAGAGAGAGAGCACAAGTGTGCACAGTTCTGGTTTAGTCCCTTTAATATTCCAGAGCACAAGTTATCCAAGCCTGCTTATCAGAAAATGTAAAAAGCAGATTTAAATAGTGTTAAATGCAGATGCTGCATCATCTCCTTGCTACAATCAGTAAATCACTAATTATTCCGCATAGACAGTTCAGAAAACAGAAATACCCAGCGTTCCTGCATCACATGTTGAAATTTTACCAGCTGCCTCTAACAAACCCATATCTGACACAGAATTATTCTTTGCCTGTATTTATGACTAGAAAGATAAATACTTCCCCTTTAACTCTCATGGTCATTGGTTTCTTTGGTTTTCTAAATCAAGCATCTACATTTTCAGTTTACAAGCTTTACAAAATGGAAAAAGGGAAGTTGGTGGGAAGAATTACTGCCTCCATATCTGGACTGTTTGTTAACAATTACTCCATATAACAAAGGTGGGTGACAAGTGAAACAAACTAAGTTGAACTAGGTTCCTATTTCCAAATTAACAAACTAGATTACTAATGCCAAACAAGTGAATCACAAAATAAAGGCCATTCCAGCAATGCACTGATATACCCACTATGCAAGAAAAAAATCTGCATCCTCTTGTGGGAAAATAACGGAAGATTGGAGAGGAGGATTGTAAACACACTTAACTGACTTGCTGGGGTGTCAAAAAACATATGTATCATACTAATTGTTGTTTAGACTCGTGTGTTGGACAAGTAGAACATCTGTGTTTAGATAACAGAGGCCTGTGATAGACTTAGAGGCACCTTATCGAACACACTTGAGATTCCTGGCCTGCTGTGGGAAAGATCCAAGTGGCAAACTACACCTGTGCGAATCCCTGATATACAGGCAAACCCAACAGGTTTGGTGATCCTCTAGCAAGGATCAAGCTCCCCAGGGCCTCTGTGCCCGCTTGTGTGCCTCTGCCCAGGTGCTGCGTCGGAGATCCCCCGGTTGGCAAGGTAGTGAAAATACATTTACTGTTTGCATTTCAGACGTGGTTGTTCCTGCACCCTGCCTGTGCCAATTCACACATCTCTATCTTGGTATTAATAATTAAAAATTATTAAATACTAACACAATTTTTTAGAAAAAAACAAAAGGGATTTTTAAAACAACATCCACAGGTGAATGGATCAAATCAGTTGCTTCCATAATAAGCAGCTGGTGCGCTCACCTTTTGGAATTACAGGAAAATGCAGGCTGGAAGTGACACCAGAGGCCTCCAGCCCCAGCTACCTGGTCAGAGAGGGTCCAGTTAGAGCAGGCTGCTCAAGGTATTACCCAGTCCAGTTCTGAGTACACCCACTTACTACCATGAAGAGTGCAGATTTACTTCAAATGCTGTCTTTTAGAGAAAAAAAGACACCTTCTTGCAGCTCCTTAAGTTCATGCTGTGACTGACAAAGTCAGAGGCACCACACTGGATAGCAGTTACTAACAAGAGAAATAAAATAGATCGTTATTGACTTTTATTCTTGCTGAACCCACAAACACAGGAACAAACCAAACTGGTTCTAGCCTGTGCTTCAGTCACACAACTTTTACTGCTGGTTATGCATGAACCACAACATCCACCATTCACTGTCAAACTCCCAGGTGATTTACCAAGTTTACAGTTTGAAAGATTCTTTATAAACTTAAATCACACCATGGAATCCTAGCATGTATCCTTCAAGCAGAGCAAAATTGGGTAGGTTTTAAAATAAAGTGACACACAGCAAATGTCCAAGCTTTTCCGCAAATAGCTGAAATTTTAACATGCACAAATATATCCAAATGACTCAAAGTAACCCATATTGCAATACTGGCAATGTATCACAAAAATCACAACTGAAGACTTTAAATAAAATAATGCCTATGGATTTCTGCTAACTTTGGAGGGGCTTCATCATACTACGCACTATACAAATACATAGCAAGTTCCTTCAAGAGTTTACAATCCAAGACCGTGAACTGCAGTACACTATCCTTCAACCGACCTCTACAGGTGAGGGTACCTCAGTCTGCCTCACACCTGCAATATAACTGGACACTGGTGAGGGAGAAAGAGATGCAGAGGACAGAATAGCAACCATTTCAAGATTACACAGAAGGTCATGGAGAACATGGGGTCTCAACTTCCTGTCCATTGCTTCACAATTTTTTCTTATATTTAGTTTAGCCCCAAGATTCTGGAGACAAGTATGAGACCTTTCAAGCCAAGCACACGGTTAGTATTTATCATCCACAAGACCAAAGACATAGTGCAAACCTAATCAGCTCTCCCATACTTAAGTCTCGAAAACACAGTGAGACAGCATGGTCAATTTTCATTCACTGTGTTCTCCTCACAGTGTTCACCATTTTGATGTGCTACTTCAGCTGCCAGAGTGTTTTCAGTTTGACTGAGGTCATTCTTCCTGGATCACATTTTGATTTAAGTGAGGGTCAAAACATTAGCATTAAAATAAGTGACAGCACGCTTTATATTAGTTCTGACAGCAGGATATGACAAACAAGCAGTATATGTGAAGAGTTTTTTATAATGTTATTTTGAACATATAAGCTTTCTCCCACATCACCTTCCAGCACTAGCCTACTTTCTATAGTCATATGAAATATCCTGGATTGACATTTTAGATACTGGTAAAAAGGAAAAAGGAAAAGCTACTTGGCTGAGATTAGGCAGAATGACAAAAATCAAAACAGAACTCCAGCATCCCAGTGCACTGTTCTAATGACAACACCTCCCTTCAACTCTTCCGTGATTATTTTAGCTACCATTTACACTCAGTTAACTATCTTAATTTCTAGGATGTTAGCAGAGAATATGTCAAGCTCTAGGAAAAAAAAAAAAAAAAGAACATTTCACATTTGCACTGACCTATCTGGTATCAGATCTTAGATGTTTAAACAGAATTTTTTTCCCCAGATCTAGTACTAGGATGTAACTTCAAAAGTTACAGTTAGGGATTGAACCTAACCTAGATACCAACCTTATTCTAATTGCACCAATCTTGTGAGCAGGTGGGTCGGTAAGAGAGCTACCAAAATAAGTCTGAAGAGGCTTTCAGCCAGCTGGCCAAATAAGAAGTGATTTAAAAAATATATAAATTTAAAAATTGCCATTGTATAAAATGAAGACATATTTTAATATAAATCAATATAAAGGAATGTACATAAAGGAACAAGCACAAAACAGTTTTCAGGTAAAAAAGCATGCTGATGTTAGATACTTGTCTTCAAAACATTTTACTGACTATGGGGCTTATGGCATTACTATGGCTTCTCTCAACCTGAAATCCAGAAAGCTGTTGTTTGTCGTCCCCCCCCCCCAAAAAACCCACCAAAAATAAAAACAATACCCAAACCAAACAAACAAAACCCAAACCAAAAACCGCACATGCTCAAATATAAACTGGAAGTTGTCCTCAATCCATGTGGCAATACAGAACTTGATAATTACACTAGGAAAGGATGAGTGCACAAAAAGCCTGAAAATCATATATATTTGCAAAAGAAACTCTTAAGCTATTTTTGCCCCTCCTAAATGGCAGGAGGCTCTTTGAATGCAGAATGTTTTTCCTGCCATATCATCCTTTTGCTATGGGTTCACAGATTTCCTAAGTGAAAAAAACAAACAAAAATTTTTTACAACCTTCTCAGTCTTACTCATTCCTCATCAATACATGGGCACTGAGGACCCAGCTAGGGAAGAAAAAAAAAAAAACAAACCAAACCACAACAAAAAAACCACAAGGTCACAGATCAATGTTTAGTCTGAAATAGATAAGTTCTTTTGGCTGGTCCACATGCAGTTTTCTCTGCTCTCATATTTGTTCAGATACCAGATATTTCCCACAAGTTCTATGTCTCTAGCACAGAGAGAGTATATAGCAATATCACTGTTCCCCATGAGTTTGATTTACAGCTTGTATACACAAACTATTTTAGTTTTGCTTTTTGTGTTAGACAAATGGCAAAGTTGTTTGTGTTACATTTTTACCCGCAAAGAACTCTTTAACTAAGACTGGGGAATAAAAGCAGTCACATCGATCCGGAACACACCAGTATCAATCTTCTTCCTACTCATCACAGCTCCATAAAGAACTGTTTGCTGCTCCTTCTCCATAGAAGCATGAAGCCAGCATTACTCTTTTGTGCATCAGCTCCATCTTTCCCCTTTCTCCTCCTGTACATGCAAGATAAGAGGAAAATAGTGTCCTCCACCTTCATTTTTCAGTTTATTTTGTGATATTCTGATCTATTCTTCTCTCACATCCATCGTTCATTTGAGCGCCTGCTTCTATAATTTTTTTTTTCTGTAGCAACTTGCCTGGAATATATACTGCGTTATGTCTTACTATAGTCACCTTCGAGTCAGCAGTGTAGAAACACTACAGGAGCAAAAATGCACAACCTCAGTTCCAATTCCTCTCACAGCTTACTTCCTGCAGCTGTAGGGAAACATGTATGTCCACATTTGGGGGATCAAAGGGATATTCCTAGCTATTTCCTTACATCCAGATTAACTTTTTTCAAACTGTGTTTTACTACGTTTAACTGGACACAATCTGGTCTAAAGGCCCACTGTCCAAACTGGTCCTTCCTCGCCTATGCTCAGTTACAGCCCCTTCAGACTGGCACTTAGATTGTAGTTTAAGATCCTACACTCAAGCAGCAGAAATCTTGGGAAGAAAAATGAGTGTCAGAAATCAGAAAAGACTGAAAAAAGCCTGTGTTCTGTACAAGAATCAAATTAACTTTTTGAAAACAACAGAAATGTAACTGGGATAAGTTTTAACTAATGGACTGTATCAATACAAGGAAATGGGATCAGTACAAACTGTTCCATTTTCTTGAAGGACTTCAATCATATCCGTTCAAACTCTGTGAATCTAAACCTGTCTTTGTTTATCCAGGAGTGCCAAGGAAGTCCATAGAGAAAAAAAAAACAGTATCTCCTCCACAAATGAATAAAGCCCCAGCTATCACAACCTTTAGGGTATGAAATCAGTTCATCATACCAGTATATGACATCACTGATAAAGCTTATAAACTCATATAAGCTATTACCTGTAAAGGAATGCCATCAAAATCAGAGTTGAAAAAATAGGTATTTCTGAAGCATTTGAACTTTTCTAGTACCTCAAGACACTATAGACTGAACTGACAGCCTTACAAATTCTCATCACTCTAAGGATACTGTATCTTCTTCACACTGTCTTCTAAAAGTTAAATTCTCTGAAGACAAAGTCAAGTGAACAAGAGTGGCTGTGACTCAAAATTAATGGTATTTTATCATCATCTTAATATCCACACCATCATATTCATAAAAACAACTTACTGGGAAATTACTCAAATTGAGCATTTCATTAGGAAACAAAAAGCATATCTACATTTATTCTGATACATGCATTATTAGGAAGCATTCCTTCCCTCAAGTCTGGTCTAGAAACATGACTACAGCCTCCTCACTAAACTCCTATTCCACATCCTGCTTATTCTTTTTTTGTTCGTATTCTGTTTCATCCTCTCGGACCTCATCTGGCATGAAACATTTCAGCTTCCATCCAATATACCCTCCTCCAGCGCAGCAACTTGCTTGAAAAGTAAATTCTCACGTCAGCCAAAGTAAATCTGTTTCACTTACTTCTGCAACACATTACATTTATCTGCTGCTTTTTAACGCTGCCACACAGACGCACTTTTAAGGGTACCAGGAGACTGCACTTTGGAAATGCTTAAAAGCCGTTCTCAGCGATGCTACAGAATATGCTTAGGTGTTTCGCTCGGGGCTTTTTTTTTTTTTTTCCCCTTGTTAAACCACAATGAAAAGACAATTTGCCAAAATCAAAGACGCTAGAACTTAAAAAGTCCCTGTCCGACTTTCACTAAAGTTTGGAGAAAATGCCGGCGACCTGGCGAAGGCGTCCGGCACCTGTCAGAAGTTCGGGGAGGAGAAAGGGCGGGGGAGGGGGGGTCTTCTCGCTGTCACATCGCAGGGCACATTTTTGCCCTTTCTCAGGCAGGTTTGCCCGTCTGTTTGGCTTGGCTCGCTCTCCTGCTTGGAAGCCTGCCGCAGGGAAACCAGCTCCACGCCAGAAAGCCTTCCCTTTTTTTTTTTTTATTCCACTTTTTTACCCCCTCCCTCTCCTTTCTTTAAAGGGCAGCTCCAGCTCCATCCCCGCCGCTGTCAGGGAGGAGGAACCCCACCGAGTTCACCCCGACGCCAGCGTCTCCCCCTCTCCCCATCTCCTCCACCATAAACACACCGGCGCACCCCGGCAGCCGCGGCGGGGCGGGGGTGGGGGGGGACGGGGACGTAGAGGGGAGGACACAGCGACTCCCGCACGGCAGCCAGCGGGACCCAGTGACCCCGCCGAGGGAGGGGGAAGGAGCGGCGAGGCCGGGAGCCTCACACATTCCCCACCACCACCCCCCGGCCGTAACCGCCGCAACGGCCCCGCAACCGCCGCCGGAGAAGAAGGCCAAGAAAGGAAGGGAAATCTGGATCTCACCTTCCTTCTCGGCCCGGGCCGTGTGGAGCAGCACCGCCAGGGCCAAGCGCAGCACCGCACTCCGCCAACCAGCCGCCCAGCTACCGGCGACAGAGAAGGGGGAGCCGAGGCGGCAGCCAACGGCGGCCGCCGCCGCCGCCGCCTCCCGCCGCGCCGCCATCGCGCTGCCGCAGCCGGTGCGGGTCCGCCGTCTCTCCGGCCGGGCCGCGGCGCGCGCGCGGAGGAGCTCGGGGAGGGGCGGGGCCCGGGGGTGTTGTTGGTGGGGGGGGGGGGAGGGAGGAAAAGGGGCGGGGCACCCCCGCGGCGCGCTGCGTCTCTCGTGACGCGTGCGGTCACGCAGAGGCGCGGCCCTGCGCCACGCCCCGCCCCCCGCGCCTGAGGGGGCGGGGTTAGCGGGAGAGGGCGCCCGCCCTCTCCCGCTAACCCCGCCCCCTCAGGCGCGGGGGGCGGGGCGGCAGCCGGCGCCATTTTAAGTGCGGGCAAGCCGCCCTTTTTCCCCGAGTTCGGGGAAACAACGGGTTGCTTTATTTCGTTATTATTACTTTTTTTTTTTTTTTTTTAGCCTGACTTTAGGACAGGTGCAGGCTGTTCGCGGTGGGGCCGCCCCGCCTCTTTCGTCCTCTTCCCCCGTCTCTCGCAGGGTGTGAGGGGGATGTCGTTTATTTTTGTTTCTCTATGGAGGGCGCAGGGGGCATGTCCTGCCCGTATTCAAGATGGTGGCAGGCGGGTGGTTGCGCGCCGCTGTCCCCGGGGGCGAGAGTGTCTCGGTGGGGACGTTTCTCTGTGGTGTTTGTGTCCTTTTTCCCCACCTTAGCTTCCTACTGTGCCACTGTTGCAGGGCAGTGGTGTCACTAACTCTCCCTGTGAGGGAATTTCCCCCCTCCCGGCTGCTGGGCCTGTCTGCGCAGCACCACTGCTGGCAATAAAATCGGAGGACGGTGAGGTATTGCGTGCCTGAGGCGGCGTGCAAGGCCCTGCGCTAGAGCAAGGGCGTTTGTTGCTGTTGAGGAAAGGCACATACCTGTCACCATCCAGGTGACAAGCCCTTTGTTAAATGCAGGAAGGGAGTTTGCAGTGTGGGAGAAGGCTCGTCCTTACAAGTACGAGGTTGGTATCTGCCAAGCCGACGCAACGTTGCACTGGCAAATGGATACGTTTCACCAGTGCTGAAAAGGAGCTGGGATACCGGGCGTGCGGCGTGGCAAGGCTGATGATGAGTTGTGACCACGGTTGTAGCTTGCTCTGGATGTCAGCTATCCAAGATCAGGACTGATATTGCCAAAGTCATCTTGAATAAAGCGGCAGAGGGAAGAGGCTGTATGTAGTACAAACAGTCTCTGTTCACTGATGATCTGGCTTAGCTTTTTAGAGTAAAAACGTGCATACACCAGTGCTCCATTCCTTAATCATTATGTGTTTTCCAACGTGATCAACATGTTGAATTAGCTTTGAAGTGCTTGAACACGTGGTTGACTTTCAGCTGTCACAACAGCATAATAGATTTGTTTAGTGTAATAGAGCCAGAGTCTCTAAGGGACAGACTAACACATAGCCTACCTAAAAATAGTAACATTTATTATGTCTCTTAAACAATCATAACATACACTTTTATTTATTGTCAGAACACACTGAAGACACCTTGAAGTTCTGGATGTTCTTGTTTTGTTGAACTATGGCTACAGCATCAACTAGGTTTGTTTTCAAGGGAGAAATGGAAAGTTAGAAACATTGGGTCGAAGCCTTCCCCAGCAACAGTGATGATTTCTGGAAGATGTGTGAGAAATCGAAGTTAAAGGCTTCTGTATAATTACTAATTTTTCAAACTTGCCTAATCTTTTGATCACTGCATTCAAAAAGGACATACATGAATCAGTGACTTGGCAACATGAGTCTCTGTTCACAGTTCTCACAACCACCCAAACCACAGTAAATACAACGCCTGATCACTGCTGTGAGCAGAAGCTCGCATGTTGACCTCTGTGAGGTATCGGTATATACATGAAAGAGCACAATCAAATCTAAGTAAAGAACTCAGAAAGACAAAGAGCAATTAGTGCTGCTTCATTATTACAGTGGACCCTGTATGATCTGGATTTTACCTTCTTAACTAGGCTTCTGCTGTACACACATTAGTTTTCTGGAAAAAGAAGTCAGCTATTTTCTATTTCTCGTAATTCAAATCCAGTGTTGCACAACTGAGCAGCCAGAACTTTCTTGCTCTAATTCATGCTGTAGAACATCCTACCCACTAAAATGAATGGGAACTCTAATGAAACTAAGATGTAAGGATGGCAAAATCTGCCTTGGAGTAAAAATGGAAATGCCAACTGTGCTATTAAAAAAAAAAAAAAAAAGGCCATGATATAAATGAGAGAATAACTGTAAGTCCTACCATTATGGCATGTATGAATCTTAAACCTTACACTATTAAAATATGGACAGTTTTTAATTGTTCTATGTACAGAATGTCTTTTTAAAAAGATATTATTAGATATGTAGAAAACAAATAGCTCACAGTACATATTCTCCCTTTCATCTTTGTCCAGAACTCCCACTGTTTCTTGTACAGGAAAAAACAATACAATATGGTTCAATGTCTGTAAATGATAAAGGAAAAAGCACTCTGTTAATTTATTTCTGAATTAATCTGGGTTATATTATTTCATACATGTTTAAGGCTCTTCAAGTTGCTTGGTTTATGCATGCAGTGCATATAAATATTAACATTTGGATATTGCAGTATTGGTTGAGCCTATTGAACAGGTTTTTAAAACACAATTCCTATATTAAAATAAACTATGATGAGACATAGAATATAATTCTTATGGAAATGTACTTGCATTGATAAACAGAAATTGTATGAATACTTAGACATTAACGTTCAACAGCTGACTCATCAGATGAAGAAATGCCCTCTTCTACTGGAGAACACATCAGAAAGACTTTGAAATGGGGAGCCATACTCTGAATTCTGCAACCGTTATCAACTTTGTTAGCATGTTTGCTAAAACAGTAAATTTAACACCAGAAGAGTTATGCTCAGTCTGCCTTCAGTCTTGCC
Organism: Fratercula arctica; assembly: GCA_947846985.1. Classification (NCBI taxonomy): domain Eukaryota; kingdom Metazoa; phylum Chordata; class Aves; order Charadriiformes; family Alcidae; genus Fratercula; species Fratercula arctica. Next base: position 71,314,247 of record CANTUZ010000001.1, read on the forward strand.
TACCTTCAGTGGAAATCTGTGTACTTAAAGACTGCGACATTTACTGAGCCATGGTAGTTTAAAGTATTCCTCCTAAGCACACCCAAGTGTCATCTTCCAACTGTCATGGAAGCTATCTTTGTTGATAGTTCATACTCTTTTTTTCTGGGCAAGGAACCAGAACTACTAAAATACAAATGTGTGGTTTCTGTCTTACCACCTTTACTATGGAGGCGGGAACTTCTGGAAGAGTGGTAGAGCTGTAACCTCTTCAGCTGCCAGTACTCATTAGAGGTTATCTACCTGACAGACTCCAAAAGCAATAATCCTGTATTTGAACTGCCTTGTCTCTCCTGCAGGGGGATTACCTCTTCTGTGTGACACAGATCAAATCCAGGTGACGTTGCACTTGAATAAATGAGAAAAGTTTGTGGGGTCCCTTTCTCAGGTTCTGCTGGGAAGACAGGAATTCGCAGTGGAAAATACAGTCTCTTAAACTGGCATTGAGATTTCTGTTGTGAATGTGCCCCAGCAATGTTGCACATGCTTAACTGGTTGAAAATAAACCAAGCAAAGAAAGAAATGGGGAGAGAGGAGACTGTTGGATCATCCAGTCAACTTCCCTGCTAGTATGTACTTATTCCTGGTATCTTGTTTATTAGTATTTTTTTAATTCTTTTTTTAAATAACTAAAAGAATTCCCACCACTTCCTGCGAAAAATTTGCACAAGCTCTGTGCTTGTGCAGCTAGCAAGATTTTCTGATATTCAGTCTTTCCCCACCCTCTTTTCATTTACTCCTACTTGTTCCCATATGTATAAGCCCAAGTATTTCCTCCATCCTTAAGGTTTGCATTACTTAAGCATTTACTGGCTGGAGACATGCCTCCGCCTACCTCTGCTTTAACAAAACTAGATGTATTAAGCTCTTTTAACCTTTCTCTATAAAACCGCTCTTCCACGTAATTCTTGCTGCTGTTCCTTAAATTGCCTCATTTGCCTCGACATTATGATGGATTGCACAGAAACGATGCACATACCAGCACTGAGTCTGCTAGGGAAAAGTCCTCCTTTCAGAAATCTTTCAATAAGCTTGAGCTGCCGAAATGAATTTGCATCACCTCAGTGCTTTGTGTCACTTGGCTACATTTTTGAGCACCCTAAAACTCGATTAACCACCCTGTGGATCCGTGCTGTGTCTTTTACTTGCTGATACTTCACAGCTCCGGTCCTCGGCTAGGTCTCTGTGCTGAAGGCAACCCTGCAGTGAGAAGTGGTTCAGGGCTGCCCCCCCTGCTTTGTTGTCCATGCCAGCTTCAAGTCACTGGAGGGCTTTGTTTCCAGCATCTTATTTGCGGCATTGCAAAACTTGTGCATGAAGAAAGCGGAGTAGATAAGATATGTTGGGGTTTTAACAGTCAAGATTGTCTACAAGATTTATTTTCTGTGAACCTTTGTTACTTAATGACTTTATTTTCCAGATAAACAGTGGTCAGTTTTCTTTTTTATTACTTGTTTACTTCTGTTTTTTGTTCACTTAATCACTCATATGATAGTACACCTAAATTAAAATCCAAGATACGTCATAAAATTTTTGTTAACCCATCGAGAAAAAATATCCTTAAATTCTTTAAGAATTTTACATGTCATGAACTAAATGTAATGATCCAGAAGTTACTTTCTCAGAGAAAGGGATGATCACCTTCTGATCAGGCTCGTCATTTAGGATACATGCTTGCCCAATTAGAGCCTGCTTTCAGCTTTGCCACGATAAAAACCCTGACACTCTGTGTGATTTTGGTTTACTGGCTTCCTCTAATAAAATAAATGATGCATTATTTTGCTGGCAATAGTGCTAGCTGTAATACCACTACTGTGAACGGCGACGTGAACTGTTGCTGTGGATACCTACCTGGAAAGTTGCATGCAATAAGCATTAACCTCATTCCTTTGAGCACCACTTCACATTTCCCTGCTGCTACATTAACGTCATGCAATTGCCATATCGCAGCCCCTCTCTCCTGGTGTGATCCTGGCACCAGAGTGGGATGCTCTGATCTGAATAACACCTAATTAGTTGTTTCTGGCATATAGGTTTGATATATAAAAGGTGGAGGCACCCGGAGGAGGCTGGCTGGAAATGGGTGCTGTGCAGTGCAGTATAGTGACACGAGCTCTCCAAGCTGAGTGACAGACCACTGTTACTTGACCCGATGCATTATCAGTGTCCTCATTCCCTGTCCCATGCGGTGCTATGCACTGGGACATAGCAAATTTGGGAGATACAGCACAACTGACTCAATCCTGCTGCGAAGTCCACCATAGCAGAAGACTTCCAACACAAGGTTAGATCTGTGCATGACTACTACCAGTGAAGGCAACTGCTCCCGTTCCGCCACATGTTTGTTAAATGCCTTGCTAGAATGCTCCAGACTTTCCGGATTCATTCCCCAAGGGTGCAGCGATACAGCCCCCTTTTGCTGCCAGCCTCCTCAACGTTTGGCAACTTGGCACAATTGCTGGTGTAGTTGATTGGTATTTTGGTGTGACAGCAAGGTGCATGATATTTATTCTCCCCGTGCTCCACACTGATTCAGCAATGCTGGAACTTTGTAACACAGGACTCCTCTCAGTGATAGTCTGGTAGAAAACCAAGACTGCTGACATAGTATCGTAGTGTGGTACCCTAGAATCATAGAATCATAGAATTGTCAGGGTTGGAAGGCACCTTAAAGATCATCGAGTTCCAAACCCCCTGCCATGGGCAGGGACACCTCCCACTAGAGCAGGTTGCTCAGAGCCCCATCCAGCCTGGCCTTAAATCTTCCAAGGATGGGGCTTCCACCACCTCTCTGGGCAACCTGTTCCAGTGTCTCACCACACTCATGGTGAAGAACTTCTTCCTAACGTCCAGTCTGAATTGACCCATCTCTAGTTGTAATCCATTCCCTCTAGTCCTACCATTACCCAACATCCTAAAAAGTCCCTCCCCAGCTTTCTTGTAGGCCCCCTTAAGATACTGGTAGGCCACTATAAGGTCTCCTCGGAACCTTCTTTTCTCCAGACTGAACAACCCCAACTCTCTCAGTCTGTCCTCACAGGAGAGGTGCTCCAGCCCTCTGATCATCCTTGTGGCCCTTCTCTGGACACGTTCCAGCACATCCATATCTTTCTCGTAGTAGGGGCTCCAAAACTGGATGCAGTACTCCAGGTGGGGTCCCATGAGAGTGGAGTAGAGGGGGAGAATCACCTCCCTCGACCTGCTGGTCACGCTTCTCCTGAGGCAGCCCAGGATAAGATTGGCTTTCTGGGCTTCTAGTGCACACTGACAGCTCATGTTGAGCCTCTCGTCCACCAGTACCCTCAAGTCCTTTTCTTCAGGGCTCTTCTCAAGCCAGTCACTGCCCAGCCTTTATCGGTGCTTGGGATTGCCCTGACCCAGATGGAGGACCTTGCACTTGGTCTTGTTGAACTTCATGAGGTTGGCATAGGCCCACCTCTCCAGCCTGTCAAGGTCCCTCTGGATGGCATCACTTCCCTCCAGCATGTCAGCCGCCCCACACAGCTTGGTGTTGTCGGCAAACTTGCTGAGGGTGCACTCAATGCCACTGTCCGTGTCACTGACAAAGATATTAAACAAGACTGGTCCCAGTACTGATCGTTGAGGGACTCCACTTGTCACTGGCCTCCACTTGGACATGGACTCATCAACAGCCACTCTTTGGGTGCGGCTGTCAAGCCAGTTCTTTATCCACTGAATTGTCCATCCATCAAACCCATATTTTATCAGCTTGGAGACCAGGATATCATGCGGGACAGTGTCAAAGGCTTTGCTCAGGTCCAGGTAAATGACGTCAGTTGCTCTCCCCTTGTCTATTGATGTTGTGACCTTCTCATAGAAGGCCACCAGGTTTGTCAGGCGTGATTTGCCCTTGGTGAAGCCGTGTTGATTGTACCCAATCACCTCTTCATTATTCTTCTGCCTCAGGAAGGATCCAGGAGGATCTGCTCCATAATCTTACCAGGCACGGAGGTGAGACTGACTGGCCTATAGTTCCCTGGTTCATCCTTCTGTCCCTTTTTGAAAATGGGGATTATGTTTCCCCTTTTCCAGTCAGGGGGGACTTCACCAGCCTGCCGTGACTTTTGGAATATAATAGAGAGCGGTTTAGCAACCTCATCCGCCAGTTCCCTCAGTACCCGTGGGTGTATCCATCGGGTCCCATAGACTTGTACACTTTCAGGTTCATCAGATGGTCATGAACCTGATCTTCACTTACAATGGGCAGTTCTTTCCAACCTCTGCCATTGTCTTCTGTGACTCCGGGAGTGTGGTTGGAGCCCTTGCCAGTGAAGACTGAGGAAAAGAAGTTGTTGAGAACCTCGGCCTTCTCCATATCACTTGTCACCAGCTCTCCCGTTTCCTTTCTGAGGGGTCCCACACCCTCCCTAGTCTTCTTCTTACCATTAATATACCTATAGAAATTTTTGCTGTTTCCTTTGATCTCCCTGGCTAGATTTAATTCTAACTGAGCTTTAGCTTTTCTCACCAGGTCTCTTGCTGTTCGAACAGCTTCCTTATATGCCCCCCATTCCAGCTGTCCTTTCTTCCACTCCTTGTAAAGATTCTTTTTGTGTGACAGTGTGTCCAGGAGCTCCTTGTTCATCCAGGCAGGTCTCCTAGCATTCTTTCCTGCCTTCCTCTTTGTCGGTATACTTTGCTCCTGGACACGGAGAAGGTGATCCTTGAATACTGACCAGCTGTCCTGGGCCCCCCTTCCCTCTAGAGCTTTGTCCCATGGCACTTTGGTCAGCAGATCCCTGAAGCGATCGAAGTCTGCATGCCTAAAGTCCAGGATCGTAAGCTTGGAATACATCCTCCTGGTTGCCCTGAGGATCTTAAATTCTATTGCTTCATGGTCACTGCAGCCAAGGTTATCCCTGAGCCTCACGTTGGTCACCAGCCCTTCCCTGTTGGTGAGAACAAGGTCCAGCATAGCGCCTTTTCTTGTTGGTTCCTCTACCATTTGGAGGAGGAAGTTGTCATCAATGCATTCCAGGAACATCCTGGATTGCTGGTGCCTTGCTGTGTTATCCCTCCAGCAGATGGTGGTTGAAATCCCCCATGAGGACCAGGGCCTGTGAACGCGAAGACGCTTCTATCTGTCTGTGGAGGGCCTCATCTGCTTGGCTCTGCTGGTCAGGTGGCCTGTAGCAGACCCCTACTGTAACATCACCTTCCCCTATCTTCCCTTTAATCTTAACCCATACACTCTCAACCAGCTCATCGTCCTTCCCCATGTGGATCTCCATCGATTCTAGCTGGTCATTGATGTAGAGGGCAACACCTCCTCCCCTCCTACCCTGCCTGTCCTTCCTAAAGAGCTTGTATCCGTCTATCCCTACATTCCAGTCATGGGAATCATCCCACCAAGTTTCAGTAATAGCCACTATGTCATGGCTTTCCAGCAGCACAGTGGCCCTTAATTCCTCCTGTTTATTGCCCAAGCTGCGTGCATTCACATAGAGGCACTTCAGCTGCGCTGGCCGTGTCACCCTCTTGTGCTAATCCCGCTTGATTCCCTTGGGGTGTCCCGGTGCATTGTCCCCGGCTTGCCACAGGGCAACAAGTTGAGAGCCCTTACTAGGACTCCATCCCTCTGCCCCTGATGTGCTGCCCCACTGTTTGTCACAGGCAAGCATGAAATTATTGACCCTTTCCCCCTTCAAATCCAGTTCATGCTAGATAGCTGCTAATTCTGTTCTAAGTACTGTATGTTGATTTTTCTGCTGGAACAAGAGGCATCTAGTGCAAAACCATGCTTGACTGCAGAAGCAATCCACTGATGCATTAGAAAGACAGAGAAGAGAGGAAGAAATAGAAAACGAATGGGCCTGAAAAGAGTGCTGACCAACCAAATACCCTGTTCAGCCCAGAGATACACAGACTACATTCTTAAGTTTCTAAAGCTTTTCTGGGTGTTGAAACTTCATTGTAAATCTGTTCTTTCAGTTAAATGGGATTCTACCCAAATGGTGATATACTCAACTATGTGTATCTTTCCTGATGAGCACATCCAACCTTATTGCAATGATGTGCCTATGCCAAAGGTTATTCATGTCTGGGTGAAAAGATGTTAATACTCAGACTGGTGAAGTGCAAGTGATTTTCATAGCGATTTGAAAATGATCAGCACACTGGTTCATTTATCCAGTTATCTCCATGCAGATTCAGAAGCCCAGCCACAGACACCTCCATCTGAAATTTTTGGCCAGAATTTATTCAGTCCCAGATTACCTGCCAATGCATGTGGAACCCAGACATCCCTATGGCATAGGAGGACATTTTTGTGCTGTTGATTTCAATGCACAAGTTGAACAGAGCAATAGACGAAGCATGCAAAGAGGGTGCACATCTGGTGCTGTGGATTCCGGTTGCTGCCTAGGCCCCTGATTCTCAAAGAAGGAGATCGAAGTCAGAGACATCTGTGCACGGAGATCAACTTGCGGGATGAGGCAGGATGAAATTCTGATGGTAGAATTTGATTAAATGCCATAAAATTTGAAAGCAGCTCCATCTGCTTCTTCCTGCTTTATGTGCTTGTCATGTGTCGTCTTCTCCGTCTTTTTAAAATCTCTCTTCTGGAGGAGCTTGAATAGTTTGATTATTAGTGTCTTCTCTTTGCCCTTCAGACAGCTCTAGATATTTTCTCCATCTTAACTGAGTCATATGCTACATGATATGAAGACTGAGTAGGTGGATGTCTGGATTTTCCTGTCCTTTCAGGTAGCCTATGTTATCATTAGTACCGGCATTCTGGGTACAGGCTCTTGGGTGTGCACTTCTTCTTTTTTGGTCTTGTGCTGTCTCTTTCATTTCTGTTTCTGGGTTGGAGTGTATAAATGATGGCTCTTCACTGTCGTCCGACTTCCCCTTTGCTGCTGTGGGTAAGCATCTCTTTCGGTTCTGCATGTTAAAATAGAAAAAAAATAGATGAGACCAAAAGCTAGGGTAGACTCTCATGGTGCAGCTTTGTAGCTTTGGAAAGACCCTCCCTGGTATTTTATTGCTGTGGAACTGATTGACATCAGTTTAACATGTCTCCAAGTGCTTATTATCTCATCTCTCACACTGGGAAATGAAGGCTCCCGAGAAGCTGTAGAGATATTTATGGGTGAGGGTTAGCCCCAAGGTCTATAGACGGTACTAGTATGATCGTTCAAGGCTCTATTCCCTCACCTTCCACTTTTATTTGTGACTTCCCCACGTTGTTTTAAAATGTGCTGTGCTGTTGCTTTTGTGCTGCAGAGAATGGGATCTGCAGAGCTGAGGTAGGAGGCTCATGAGTGTTGTCTCCTCCCTTTCACCCTTCAGAGGAGATACCAGATCTGTCAGGGCAAAAAAAAAAGAGAAGTGGCACCAGCTGAGTGGGACAGGAGTAACACAGCTTCTGCAAGAGGTTTTGCTAATAGCGTAGGGCTGGCAGTCCCGCAAACGGGATATAGCCGGTGGTTCAGGAATTGGCTGCAATTCCCAATGCCAGCTCACCCTAACTGGGCTAGCGTGTCTTACTGTCCTGCAAAATTGTATCTAATGTCTATCAAATCCCAGTCTACATAAGCTGAGATGTGTCTGAGTGTGAGACATACCAGTCTTCTGTTATGCATCAGAGTACAAAAAGATTCAAAAACATGAAGCGCTGCCTTGGATGAGGAGCTGCAGTAGGTTGGAGGGCCAAGGCAGCCTGAGATGAGGCTCCTGAATAAGTGGTCTGTTTTCTTGAAGAAGCTTTTTAGTAAGAAGCATCTGCTTTTCTTCCAGGTACTGCTCTCCCATCAACAACGTATGAGCTGTCAGCCTTGCCTGTCCGAACTGAGGTATAGATGTCTGGGCATGCATCAGGATGGAGGTGGAATTTCATCTAACAGAAAGAACAGGGGGGAGAATTGAGAGCCCCGAGAAGACAGAGCATTTTGTTACTGATATGCTCTCTGGAATATTAAAGGACCTTATACATACCTCAGGGGTTATGTCTACGTGGGTGGGTGTGGCGAGTTGCTTGCCTACTCTTAGACTTTGAGCGTAACAGGATGAGGGCCAGCTCTGATACGAAAACTGAAACCGCAGTGGTGTGACACTCTGCTCGTGTTTACCATAACCACTTTCTCTGCAGGACTTGCCAACACAGCTCCGAGCTTTTGGTTAATGCAGCTCCCTAGTATCCAGAGCCGTCTGTCTTGCGTCCAGCTAGCTTAGGCCACAAGCAACTGCATGCAGCACTCTGCACGGACGCTTTTGGTTTCGTACACGGATACATAAGCGAATTGGCAGCTGTTGCGCAGTGGAAGCAAACTGCTCTTGTGACAACAGCACTCTTAGTATATAATTTCATATTTCATAGTATATAATCCCTTTTGTATTGTTCAAGTAAAATGTAAAAATGACAATAGATTGAAACCAAAGGAAAAAAAAGTAAAACCAGAGCAGCTCTCAACTGACATGTTTAAAATTACTTTGAAATGAAATTAAGCTTTTCAAAGACAAATGGGTTTCTTGTGGCTCCAAAACAAACAGTAAGCAATAAAATCCAGACTTACTTGTGCAGAAATGATTTAGGTGGTGAATGGGGAGGACATGGTCATAGAGGGCTGAGCTGAATAAAGTACACTTGCAAGTTCTTGCAAAACCCAAGTAGGAGGGAGTCCTACAAAACCAGTGGTCTTGGTTGCAATGATAGAAAACTGGGTAATAAATGGTCCTGTTAATGTCTAAATCATAGCTTATACAGAATTTTCTCTTGCTAACATTATTCTGCTTCTTGTTGTATTTTGACATGGCGCAATTGCATGAGTATCTCAAGTGAACTCAGTAGCTCTTCAAGGAGGAGGCCTGACTCCTTGTAGGCCACCAAAGCTGTGGACGTGTCAGAAGAAAGGGACTAGATGAAAAGCAGCCAAGGAGACTTCCTGGCTGGGGATTGTGCAGCCAGCCTTCAGCCTGCTTTCATGGAAACACTAGTAACAGAAACATCCCCAGAGAACCATTTGGGCAAACAACGACAACAGATGGATCTGGGGAGTCCAGCTTCTCCCTTAAGCAACATCTTCTGATTTTGGAACTATCTATAAAGCCACACCCCACTTAAAATGAAACAAACAAATAAATCTGCAAGAAGAAAAAGAACAACCCAAGATAACAAATTAGCTACCAAAGTACATCCTTGCTTCGATAACCTGCATTTTAGCAATAAAGCTGCATGAAACTGTTGCATAGTGCCAGTCATGCCAGATAGAGAGCAAAGATCATTCAGGATCGTAATCAAGAGTCTGAGCCTGACAGGGGCTGGTCATGTCCAGAATTTGCAAGTACTAAACTCTTGATCCTGCTTGAAACATGGTTATTTCCCATCCCTTCTGGTTTACCTGCATGTCCCTTCTAAAATATGGGGAAGGCAAAACACTTCAAAATATTGGTAAAAGTGAAGCTTTCTTAGATTCTTGTGCAGTTCATAAGTCTCGTGATCCTTTTAAAGGTGGAAAACTGAGATGTAAAATGGTTACAGTGGCAGAAAGGCAGGAAGAGGGAACACCAAGGCTTTGGACCATATTGCTTCCATAGAAAATCTATAAATTTTTAAGAGGAGAGATGAGAAACCATATTTTTGAAATTACTGTCCTTAATAAAAAACATAATTAGTGCTACTGTGCACTGTGCTAGTGACATTCTGTGAAATTCTCAAACTTGTTACTACATTCGATCATTGATAAGTTGGTACCCTAGTGGCTACCTATATCGAAAGCTGTGCAAGTTCCTGGAGCACAAGGGAAAACTGAGTTCTTTATAGTTTAACATTTCTTTTCTTTTCATGCTTCGTATCTTTGAAACCAGTGTCATTTTTAGCTCTTCAAAATACAGAGGCACCAGTTTCATTTTTGCAAACCTATGTATTTAAAAGGAGGGTGTTTAAACAGTGCTGGCAACTTTGTATTTCTAAATGTTAGCGTTCTGGTTTTCATGTAAATAAAGAAACCAGGATTTGCGGTTGAAAAATTAAGTTTGTAAGCTCAAAAAAAACACTTAGAAAAAATATATGGAGAACAAAAATGCCAATTAGAAATATCAGTGTCAAAATTGGACCGTAACACCTGTTATGCAGTTGCTGTAGAAAGCAGAGTACCGGCACCAGGTACAGAAGCACAGGAATTAACTGGCAGGGCAGAGCCCTGTGAATCACACTAGGAAGCACAGATCAAATCCTCTTACGTAAACATCATACCAGGCTGGCACTAATTCTCTGTGCACCCTAGGAGGACTGCTGATGTGGCATTCCCCAAGCGCGCATTTGCTTTGCGTAATCGTAGGCAGTCGTTCTCAGGCACAGGAGGCCCTAAGTGTAAGCCTTTGATTCGTATACCCAGGGTGAGCAAAAATAGATGGGGGAAAAGCAAACTCTGAATGTGGCCACGGGCTCCCAGGCCACTTCATACACCTTTTGTGGTCACTGCCCTCCCCAGAGATAGGATATCCTTCCCCCAGCACACCAATGTCCCACGCCTGTGTCCAAGCCCATGGAGAACCAGATGACCCGTCCTGGTCCCAGGTCCCGCTGGATCTCCAGAGCCATGTGGCTGGCGTCCCCTCGGGTTTCCCAGCAGTTTTCTGCTTCAGTGCAGATTATTAAGGACTCATCTCCTGTTTCACACCAGTGTTTAACTTGCTGAATCAGGATTCCATGGGCTGATTCAGACCCGGTTTATGGTGAGTAATGCCAGGCACTCCCTTCCTCCTAGGCAGCGGTAACTCCTCAGTGCTGTCAAGCCCTGTTCAGTCAGGCAGCTGCAGGACTGGAGACCACTTGTGCTGCTTTCCCCTGCCGAACAAGTGGTGATGGATAAGGCCTTTTTTCAGGTGGCTGGTTTTTTATTTATACAACAGTTTGTAGCCTGAAATTTAAAAAAAAAAAAAATACAAAAATCTGCATAGTTATACAATCATAAAGCATAATTCCCGCACACACAGATCCTATAGTTTACAGGACTGATCTTCTCAAAAAGAGTCTGGGTGGGGTATAGTGAAACTCCTGTTGTTGCTCTTCTCAGTCAGCTGGGACCAGATGTGGAATAAACTTTAGCATGTGGACTACTTAGCATGTGGAATACTTCTAGCATGGAAGACTGTATAACAGGCATAGTTTTATCTATGTAAAGCTGTCTTCTACCAGGTCATTTTATCATTCACACGTAGAAGTCTAAGACTTAGAGGAACACTGTGAGTAAAAGCTCTGTCCCAGCGCACATCTGCCTGTCCTCACCCATCAAACATAAAAAGTGTGACATAACACAAACACAGCAGTTTCCCACTAATACAACCATACAGCATCACCATTGGTCATTTTCTGTACTCCTCGTGCAACTTTTCCCTATTCTGTTCAGGAAGAATTTGAAAGTATTAGCAGTTCGATCACTGCTGTGATCTCCATGATTGCAGGAAGCCCACCAGTCCTCAGAGGTTCCAGTGTGGGACTGCCTGCTCAAGGCTGGGGGATATCCCACATTATTCCTTCTAGATTATCAGTGAGACACAAATGCTTGTTCTGCCGACCAGGCCCATCCATCGCGTGCAATTTGTCTCTTGACGGCTTCAGTGCAGAAGCCAATGACATCCCATGAGAGTTAAACCTTCTTAAATAATCTTCTAAAAAAGCTTCAGAGCATTTTTGGCCTGGGCCAGATCCTTCTCTTGTGGATTTTCTTGGGTTTCTTCAGTTTTCATATCTTGAGTTAGATAATTTATCATCCTCTGAATTATCTCTGGCATATGCATGAATATGAAAGGTGCTGTGCAGAACTTGTGGTGGTTTGTGCTATGTCTTAATTTGTCAGTGTCAATGTAATTGGATGACCCAGACTCCTGGTCATAACCAATAAGACTTCTGTTCTTGACTGCAGGAAAGTGTGATGCTATTTTGAATTGCATTTCTCATAGTTATTGCAAAGCTTTGACTCAGTTATTGGGGAAGTTGTTGAGGGTGGTTTTTTTCTTTAATAGTTGCAGTATGGGAAGTTCAAGATGATGTAGATGCAGAAAGGCCATTTTCCACTACCCAATGTAATCCCTCACAGTTACCCACTGTGACAAGAAAAAAAAAAAAAGGTGCAAGGGCACATTGTGATATGTCAGCTGACACTACACCCAGTTGCATTGCTCAAACCCTTGAAAATTTAAGGAAAATAGGTCTATTAGAGCATTACCGTCTATTCTTTGTCTTCTGTGAATGTTTCCCTAATTTCTAGACAAAGTGGGATCATAGAGTCATAGAATGATTGGAGTTGTAAGGGAACTTAAAGATCATCTAGTTCCAACCCCTCTGCCATGGGCAGGGACACCTTCCACTAGACCAGGCTGCTCAAAGCCCCATCCAGCCTGGCCTCAAGCACTTCCAGGGATGGGGCATCCACAACTTCTCTGGGCAACCTGTTCCAGTGTCTCACCATCCTCAGAGTAAAGAATTTCTTCCTAATATCTAATATCTAAGTCTACCCTATTTTAATTTAAAACCATTACCCCTCATCCTGTCACTACACTCCCTGATAAAAAGTCCCTCCCCATCTTTTCTGTAGACCCCCTTTAGGTACTGAAAGGCTACTATAAGGTCTTCCTGGATCCTCCTCTTCCAGGCTGAACAGCCCCAACTCTCTCAGCCTGTCCTCATAGGAGAGGTGCTCCAGCCCTCTGATCACCTTTGTGGCCCTCCACAGGACCCGTTCCAACAGGTCCATGTCCTTCTTTTGCTGGGGGGCCCAGAGCTGGATGCAGTACTCCAGGTGGGGTCTCACGAGAGAGGAGTAGAGGGGTAGAATCACCTCCCTCGACCTGCTGGCCACGCTTCTTTTGAGGCAGCCCAGGATGCAGTTGGCTTTCTGGGCTGTGAGTGCACATTGCTGGCTCATGTTGAGCTTTTCATCCACCAGCACCCCCAAGTCCTTCTCCTCAGGGCTGCTCTCAAGCCATTCTCTGCCCAGCCTGGATTTGTGCCTGGGATTGCCCAGACCCAGGTGCAGGATCTTGCACTTGGCCTGGTTGAACTTTATGAGGTTTGCATGGGCCCACCTCTCAAGCCTGTCCAGGTCCCTCTGGATGGCATCCCTTCTCTCCAGCATGTTGACCACTCCACACAGCTTGGTGTCATCAGCAAACTTGTTGAGGGTGCACTCAATCCCACTGTCCATGTCACTGACAAAGATGTTAAACAGCGCTGGTCCCAATACTGACCCCTGAGGAATGCCACTCATCACTGGTCACCATTTGGACATCAAGCCATTGACCACAACTCTGAGTGCAGCCATCCAGCTAATTCCTTATCCACCAAGTAGTCCATCCTTCAAATCTTTGTCTCTCCAATTTAGAGACACAGATGTTGTGCAGGACAGTATCAAACACCTTGCGCAAGTCCAGGTAGATGATGTCAGTTGCTCTTCCCTTATTCACCAATGCTGTAACACCGTCGTGGAAGGCCACCAAATGTTTCACTCTTCTCTGCCATGACATGCTGTGAAACATTTGGCTATTGTCCTTAGGGTTTGACAATGGCAATCACATTTTTTGTTCTTACTTAGAGCTCACTTTTGATGCCACGTGAGGCAGCGTCTTGACAAGGAGAAAACCTGATGGCACAGCTGTAGTTTCAAATACTCTAACAGGCTCACTTAGGCATGCTATTGCACAATGACCTAGTTTAAAGCTATCACAGGGAGTAATTAATCTTTGTCACTCCATACTCATTCTAGAAGCACCTGAAGCCTGAAGAAGTCCCCAGAGCCACGTCTCTTCCTGCCAGCTTTCTGTGGAGGGGTTCAGTTCTGCTTCAGAGCACACTTACTTGCTTCAGTAGCCCAGAACCCCTCCAGGGTCCCTAGATGAAGGCCACCCTCAGTATAATAGCAATAGAAATACTGATCACACAACATAATCCACTGAATTTTCACACACACCAAATTTGATGGGAAATGAATTTCTTTTGGTGCTTGCATCAGCCAGTCATTGGTAGCTCCCAGTGTTATTCTGGCAATACGTTCTTCCCCTTTAGCTCCTAAGTATTTTTCGTGGATTGTATTTTCACCAAATCACAGCCCTTTTCAGCTGTTGATTTCTGCAGAGAGCAGCAGGTGCCTGGACAGCTCTTGACACGTGTTGCTCCAGTCGTTGTGTGCCAAGATCTCTGCAGCTCCTCCTTTCCTGGATGAGGCTTCCCTCCGTTTGGGCAACCCCACCTCCTTTGGCCTTTGTCTCTGCAAATACCATCTGGCCCAGGGCCCCCTTAAGAAACAGCTTCTTTCATCTGACCCATGGGATGCCTATGAATGCATTGCACTTGGGCCTCCTCCAACTCTTCAGTCACTTCACTAGCAATGATTCCTTGAAATGCTGCATCTGGTCTAAATGACTCACCCTGAGGCTGGGAATTCACAGCTGATATACCTTTAAAAAAAAAACCCCAAAATTTCTGACTGAGTGTTTAGAGCTCGGTCAGTAGCCTGTCCATGGCATTATCAGTGACTTATCTTCCTTTGCTAACAAACTATGAGTTGCCTTTGTGCAAGCTCTTTTCAAAGTAAATGTTAATACAAGAGCTCCTGATGGCCTCCCCCTGGGCACACAGTCTCCCTATATTACTCATTCTGAATTCAATACACAAAGTTCTGCCTCACTTAAACCATCTTCTGACCATAAGTAGAGGGAAACCCCCAGCAAAAGCTTCCTCAATACAAATAACTGCCTCTGTGGAGGTTGCCCTGTTGCTGCTTTTTGGTTTGCTGTTTATTTGGCATTTCCAAGGAGCCATGTTTCTGCTTTTTTCCTTCCTGCTTTGCAAGATGGACAGCCTACGTATTAAAAATTGTGGCAAAAGGCTGTGGCCTTGCCATGCAGAAGCACTGTCAGAATGCTGTCCTGCTTTCCCTTTACCCTCAGAGAGTATTATCTCAGTGACTGGAAAGCCCTCCTACTCAAGGCCAACAAATTTCTTCTAAGAAGAAATGCTTTTTCTGTTTTGAGCCCACTGCCGTGGGTGTGAAGTACGCAAAGGCTACCATGGAAAGGCAGTAACGTGCCCAGCATGGGGAGCGGCTTTGCCTTCCTTTAGTGCCACTGGCTCAGAGGCAGCAATTACAGTATAAAGCTGCACAGCATGTTATTAATAAAATATAGCACCATCTTTTGGAGGAGGTACTGTCTGGCCTAATAATTCTAATAATAACTACTTATTCCCTCACCTACCTAGGAGAGAGCAGGGACTGGGGGCTGCAACCTGGAAGCAACTGAGCTGCCGGAAATGTAGTAGTTGAGTTAAAGCCATGCACAGTTTTTGTGCAGAGGAAGGCTTAAGTCAAGTCAAGTCAACAACAAGAGACTCGGAAGACTCCTCTGAGCCTGAATCTGGCCCCTGAACTGGGAGCTAGACCTGCAGAGTCCTGCTTTTAGGTGACCAGGCTTGCTGCTAATATACTTTTCTCAGTAAACAAACAGCAAACGAGGCAGTTTGCCAAACTGTCTTGTCCTCATTGTCAGAGTGAAAGAATATTGACTCATACCTCTGCCAGTTTGGTTTATGGTTACTGTGTGGTCAAAGATTAGTAGTGTAATCTAAGGCACTGATCCAGGTGCATTACCAATAACTTTGAAATAAAACATTTGTTTAAGACTTTGTCTCAAGTAAAATAGATATTCTTATGAAGATTAACATTAGAATCATACTTGACTCACTTGACATCAGTCCACATAGAATCATAGAATGGTTTAGGTTAAATAACATCTGGTTCCAACTTCTGTTCATACTTGATGGCTAGTTTTAGTGACCAAGCAAATGAATATTTTAGTTCATTTTATTTATGGTGTATATCTACCCCTGTAATAAAATGCAGACATTTATGGCAAAAGTCCTCTTTGAGGCCCATGGCTTGTGATCTCAGATTTGTAGGCAGCAGACAGCTTTTTTATTCATTTATGTCTATGGGAGAACTAGAGTTCGTAGTGCTGGTAAAATAACAGCTGCTGAATGTTATTTCAATACGATCTAGCAATTATAGTATATGCCATCACCTGATAACTTAACTCTTCTCTTGTACAGTCAAGATGGTTTCAGATATTTGAATGTTTTCTCCTTCTCCCAGGGTATCAGATGGCTCTAAACAGTGAATGTCGTCTAATAGGCTCTACGCAAAAGGCTCTGCTTTTTTCTTTCCCTGAAGGGGATATTGCCTAGTAAGCACGGCCTTCTGGGCTCATGAAGAGAAATACTGGATGAACGGCCAAGACCCCTCTATCTGTGCCTGTCTCCCTCTTGCTGAAGGACGGCCAGTTTTCTTAATTTTTTTCCATCATTCTGAGCCTGAGAGTTATTGATCCCCCATTGCCAAAGATATCTGAGATCTGCCCAGGGATCTGCTGCTCCTCTGGGACTGTGATGTTGCACCTTCTGTCCCTGTGGTGTGATTCCAGTGCTTTCCTTTCGCAGAGGAGGGAGATGGTGCTTTGGTAGCCTCCAGCTCTGATCCCAGCATTCCTGGTAATCCGAGTGCCTTCCTCTTACCTAGCATACTGTAAACTTTTTCTTACCAGTAAAAGTCTCTGATGAAAGAAGAACCCAGGAGATTATATGAGGAAAAATAAGACCCAACTATAAAAGCAATTATTTTCTATGGTGATCATGAGATCAATCACAGACTGTTCCTCTTACTCATTTTTCCAGCTTCTAGACACTTCTGCGAGTACTATATAAAACCAATAAGCAGCTAAATGCTTCCTGTTGCTGAAGGATTGATACATGCGTATTTCAGTTCTTCAATCTGTTCCATTCCTATGGATTTTATGTATCTCCATTGTCCTACCGCTTTTTGTGCTTGGCTACTGAACAGCTTTTCATCATGGGCCTCTTTTGACTAAACAGATACAGATGAAGTTTTAATGCTGCCTGAATTCTTTAATTGGAAAAGACTCAAGACAAATATGAGAGGCCACCAGATCCCTTCCTGTCATCTGTAAATAATTTTCAAAGACTACAGAGAGTGTTGTAGACATGTCAAGTTTTCAGGAATCTCAGAAGGAGGAAGGGAAGATCCTAATGTAAATACTGAGTAGTATATGTTATGTGTCCCGGGAGGCCATCATGCTGATCAAACTGAAAATACGCTCCTCAGCAGAAAACTGCCTGCAGTTTTAATTAGCTGATTTTTTTTCAGAGTACCATATTTACCAAAGTGTAGGGCAACCTTGAATGTAAGGTGACCTCTCACTGTCGGTTTTGTCAGGAAAAAAAAAAAATCAACTATCATTGTGTGCTGAAAATTCCCTGAATTATCATTGCAACCCTGGAAGATCCTGCCTCTGACAAGCCACCCCTAATGGCTGGTGGAGACGAGAGAATTAATGTGGAGCAGGAAGTATGCTGGTTGTAAGGGCTGGGCTTTGATCTTAGACAAGGCAGCTGCTAGTTCCATGTGAAGTCAAGAAAAAGACGACAAATAAAAGTTGTACCTCTTTTAATCCTGAAGGATATTTCCAGGAGAATTTCTAGAGAGAAGTGTACAGAAATGACACTAAAGACTTCTTCAGTAAAGAACATGTGGTTTTGTGCCTATGATACATGGATAATGACATGAATGGTACCTGTAGGCAATTATGTAGTTTATGGGATTCTACAACATAACCCATACGTTGGTGGTAATAATTATATCAGTAATTAAAGGTGTACCTTACGTCTAGATCCTAGGATCAACAACCGTGGGAAACCACAGCAGATTCAGTATTGGGTTTCATAACCAGATTGTAAAAGAAGGAACCATAAGCTACAGGTATTCCTTGCTAGCAGCAGTGCCTTCAGCTGGCATTTCAGGATGCTATTATAGGCAGTACTACCCTTAGAGATCCTTTTGAAACGTTTGATAAAGTCACAAAAGTAATTACACTTTTGTCCAACTTGATCCAGGAAATAAGGCACCTGGAGACAGTCATGCCTTTCCTATATGCAGCCAGCCACATCCCATGCAGAAGAGCTGCCTTCTGTTTCTGAGTGCTGTGTTGCTCTCTGTGCAACTTGTGATTGCAACGGGGACACTGAGTTTGTGGCATAATAACTCAAGTGGAAAAAATGCACATTAATTCCAGAGGTTGGCTAAAAGTCCTAAACACGGTACATCCATCCCAAACACAGACTGAACATTTCAGCACCAAAATCTCTTATGAAAATTACTTCATTTACTTTAGTTGATTTATGATTTAGGCTACAATTTCTTTGGAATCAGATTAATGCTGGTAAAAGTCTAAATGCCTAAGTTTCCAAGGAGAAGTCCTCTCTCTCCCTCCTACCCCCACCCCTGGTTCCAAAATGTGTAAGAAAACCCCCCAAATCATTAAAGGTTTATAGATTTATTTAGCTAGAAACAATTTTGCTGTATGTAATAACAGGTTTGAACAGAAAGAGTACTCAGTTTTTAAAAATTTTGCAATTCTTGTGACAGATCCAAACTTCCCGGAAACTGCTGAAGACATTCTTCAGATGTATGGTCCTGATTACGCTCGTGCTTGTGTGATTGCCCAGATTTAGCTGTAGCATTCAGACTTCCAGCTTACAAGAAGTTTGTAGGGGGCGATTCCCAAACATTTCCATTCACTCAGCCAAGCAGGACATAAGCTATCCTCCAAAACCAGGGAAGTCGATACAAAATTATTTTGTTTGGACCCGTATCCCAACATTGTGCATAGTTAAAGCGCTCAGAGCCACATGAAAACACGGCTTTGAACCACAGGAGGAAAGTCATGGCTCAAGGATGTATTACACATACGTGAGGACTACACGGATGACTTGACAGCTTACAGATGCTGGGGAGGAATACATTTCAGGAAGGCCAAGGCTGTAGATCATTGCCTGTTCTCTCCGGGATCAGGTTTCAGAAAGGAATGCCGTCACGGGAGATTTTACACCATGACTAAAACTGCTGACTTTCCAGGATGATTAACCTCCCATTCCAGGCTCGGCGCTTGCTTTATTTACTAATGCAGCCCCTTGTTGTTACGTGGTGGAAGAGCAGGGGTAAACACTCTGCCTTGGGAGCATATGTGTGAGTATCTCCCCAGCATCGTAGTCTCTCCTCTGAAACAGGAGGAAGAGCCCTCATCTGCAGTCAGGGAGCTGTTGCAAGGAAAGAGCACAAAAAGGCATTGGACTTCACTGTCAGCTTTGATCCCAGCAGAGAAATTGTCTATAGAATAGAGCGTCCCGGGCTGCAATACATCTTGTGTTACGTTCTCTGTGCTGGGAGGGAGGATCTGGGCAGGGTCCACTGCAAAGGAAACAGCTGCAGGGAGGTTTTATGGCCACGTGGTTCTACTAGAGACGTGGATGGCTGCTGTCAGGAGATTGACTTGGGACAATTCCTATAAAACATACCTTTTGCTGTATGGCAACAAACCACCAGCCAGGGGTCAAACCTTTACCTGCAATTGCACCAAAATATTTTTGGTGATATAGCTGGTAGTCGGTTATTACTCTGGAAGATCAATAATACTTAAATTATGACAGTTTCTTAACATCACAGAAATTCCAAGTTTCTTATTAGCTGCTCTTTTGTAGTAGCAAAAATACACTTCAAAATACAGAGGTTCAAAATGGGAAACCATGTAAGCATTGCTCACTTGTGCTGTGGGCTTGATTCAGTCGCTACCAATGGTCACAGGTTCTTTATGAATCACAAGGTTTTATCTTGAATCCCAGCTTCCTGAGTCATGGGGTTTTATGAGATTCTTCCCTCTTGTCCTCCCCCTCCTGTCAAAGGATGATGTTGGCAGCCGTCATGGAAGTATTTGAAACTGCAGGCTTCCTGAAGCCTGAAAAAAGAGAAAGCAAATGAACCCACCTTTAATGTGTGCATACATACACATGCACACACCCATAGGTATACGTATATATGGTATGGATGGGTGCGTCCATGTGTATCTGTCTATTTGTATGAAGGGAGGGAAGGAGAGAGAGAGACAGACATAAACATCTCATGATCTTTGTGAAGGCAAAGATTTCAGTTTTTGGAAGGCGGTCGCTGGCAATGCCAGCCCGCTAATAAAAAACCTTAGTGAAAGTTTGGAGGTGCTTAGTTGGTTTGGAGAAGACTCAGCATGCTGCCAGACTAGGTCCTTTAGGAGACAGCACACTTATGGCTGACTCTTGCAAGCACTTGATCCACTTGAGCAGCTTTTCACATGGATGGAGGTGGTCATCAGCGGGGGTCATCAGCGAGCTACCCATGAAGGAGCACAAGAGCTACGTCTCTTCCAGCAGGAGATTCCAGCACCCTGTTACTGCACTTCATTTTCTCACTCATGGCAGTAAAGTTTGCATC
The DNA here is from genome assembly GCA_947846985.1 of Fratercula arctica. Taxonomy (NCBI): domain Eukaryota; kingdom Metazoa; phylum Chordata; class Aves; order Charadriiformes; family Alcidae; genus Fratercula; species Fratercula arctica. The sequence continues at coordinate 71,334,616 of CANTUZ010000001.1, forward strand.
ATACTTTGTGAGGTCAGAAGCTAAGGATCCAAAAATTACATTCTTCCTCATGAGTAAGCTTTAGCAGGATCTAGAATGACTCATCGGGTTAAAGGGTTGTAAGGCCAAGCCATTTATGAAAATATGGTTTTAAATATTGGCTGAGTTTTCTGAGAAGGAAATTTTGTATAAAAAGCATGAAGAGTTGCATCCAGTAGGCTTTAAATATTTAACTACATTTTTTGTCAAGATTTGTAATTCCATATGCTGTAGATTTTCTTATTTGTCCTTGTTTTTTTTCTAGATGCCAAAATAAATTTTAAAGCAAAAAACCAATACACAAGTGCTGGCAAATATTCTTACTATCCAGTATATTCAGACTTATTTAATTAACTTGTCAGGGTTCATTTTTACCAAGCTCTTTCTGTGGCTATGACAAATTATATCTTCCAGATCTCATTATTCATTAAATGTCTACTGTGAATTTCAGGCTCGCTCATGCTTAAAATACAGTGCATGTTTAATGGGATTAAGAATTAAAATATGTTGCTTAATTTTATTTAATTTATGACTTAAAATTACAGAATTTAAATTCTAAGGGTGCTACAGAACACATCAATTAACTGTACTGAGCTAATTAACTTTTATAATAATTTTTTTGACTGCAGCACATTAATTTTCAGACCCAAAAGAAATGACTGGACTGTTTATTGCTGAGATTAGCTTAGAAGCTTTGTTTTGATTTCAGTGGCGGGCAGATTTCAATCCACTCTTAGAGTAAATCATGAATGACTGATTCTTCATTGTATTTAGCAGAAAGATTCAATGATTAAACTAAACACTGTTTTAGAGCATTGTTTCCCACTGTTTCTGGAGTGTCATAATAAGGTCTCGGGAAGGTTGCTGCAGGACTTTGAAGATGTGAACATCTCACTGCTGTGCTATAGTACACTACAGAGATTTTTGCTCTCCTGCAGAAGGGGAGCAGGATTAGAGTTGAGGTTCTCAGTAGTTGCTTCTCAGAAACCCCCGAGCCTGGCCTCATGCACGCCGATGGCTACGGGGTGGTTCCCACAGATTCCTTTAGATTCTGGATTAGATGGATTAGGGCTGTGTTGCACAAATTGCATTTGGTACATTATTTTCATATGCCTATTTCTCTGGGGAAAGTTATTTTATCCTTTTTGTCATGAAGATGGCATATCACTTTTTTTTTTAATTATTTTTCTAAATGAACTATTGTCCCTGTATAGATGACACTATTTTCTCCATTCAAGGCTATAAGAGAAGCTTGCGCACAACCTTGGGTACAATTTGCATGAGAAATTATTTGTAGCACGCAGACAACCACCACTTCAGTGTACTTACAGGAAACCCCCTCCCCTCTCAACAAAGAAAAAATTAAAAATAGGACTCTGTATGCAGAGCCTGATGTTATTGCTGCTGCTGCCTTCAGCTGCGGTCCTGTCATTTATGACAGTTGCGCAGTACAGGCCTTTACAGGCTGAGAACACACTGAGAGAAATGCAATGTTTATGAAAATGCCATTAGAGTAATAAGCAAGAAGGAGGATGCAGCGTGAAAAACAAGTTTAAAGGACAGCACAAGCACCCCAGACTCGCCCCCAGTAGATCTCTGAAACCATCTTAACTCGGAAGAAAAATAACCCCTGGACAATTTCCCAAAGTTTGCTTCTCCTTCACAAGTAACTTCAAAATCCAAATGAAAGACTTTTCCAAGAGATATTTTCTGCTTCAGCTGCAGCTACTGGGCTGGGGAATGCATTAGTTCAAGCCAGTCCTACAGCTTTTGTTCAGACGACCTCACTGACTCTAAACTGAACTGAAAATCAACAAATCTTCATGTCTTAATAGGCAAACACCTGTCAGGAAAACTAAGATTTAATGTCAATAGGTTGCATTTCTTGCAGCCCTTTTATCTATGATATCTGTGGTGATACCTTATTCTCTCCTTTCCCTCCACAACACGTTCCTCCATGGCATCCTCTTCTGCATGGAAGAAACCCCCTGAGGTAACCTCGTCTTCCTGTAATGTGTTTTCAAGTCCCTCTTCTGCTGTGGTGCCTGTAAGAAAACAGCTGCTGTTTAACAGCTTGAGGGAGGCACTTGTAAAACAGGAGCTGCAATAAAAGTGTAGGAAACTCCGATACAGGTCTTTTACATTTGACAGTGTCCCTTTCTCCAAAATGGGTACAGGGCTCGTTCTCTTAGAGTCTCATCTACGAAGGGCAACTCAAGTGCAACATGGAGCATTGAGAACCTGTGGGAGGTTCTTATCAATGCTAATTAAATATTTAAAAATAATAATATGTACACCCAGCCCCAGTTAACTGAGGCTGATTACATAAGCAGCTATTTTGCTGCTGGTGGCCTTTCTTTGCTGCTTGGCAAAAACAGCTGGAAAATAGGTTTTTCTGATTTGTAAAACTGGCTGGTGCCACTGCCAGTTTTGGATAGTCACATGAAATTAATTTTACAATTTGAGATGGAAAGGCTGGTTGAAGTCATAGTAGGCAACAAGCCCTGACTGGCAATAAAATAATCCTTAAATACTAGATGTTTCTCAGTGTTGGATTGAAGGAGCTGCGTTTAAGGCACTATCTGGCATTCACAGCATTCCGGGCAAATTCAGTTTCTGAGGAAAGAAACTGGGTCTGCAGTTAGGGATGGTTTCGGTAGAGAGCAATTGGGATAAGGCAAAAAATCAGCTATTTCTGTATTTTCTCTCTGGCCCTGCCCTGCTGACTCCACCTGGGGCTACACGAGTCATTTGACTTTGGGCAGAAGGAGATAACACCTACCTCCCCACGCTGCCGTGAGATTAGCTCCATGTTTTTAAAGCACTGTGGCAAGATTAGGAGCGAAGTGTTATTTAGGACTCCTACACTCCTGCCTCCGACACCGCCTCAACACCCAGGGCTTCAGCAGGCAGCGGAGGCGCCCGGTGCAAGCCAGAGGCAGAGGGATGCGAGCAGCCGCCACCGAAGCTGCTTTCCCACCTGTATTAATGTGCGAAGCCACCTTTGTGAGGCTATGCTGTCCTTTAATCACGGCTTAATTCGCTCTGCCTGTCGTTTTTAGTATGTGGCTGCATATATTTTGTTGTCTTCGATTGTCTCTGCGGTTATATTGAGCAGGACTGTCTTTTGAGCAGCAGCATAGATCGGTGGGAATAAGAAAAATGCATTCGAAGTAGAACAGCAGGATTGTTTTACGCTTAGTGTTATTTCTCAGCCATTTTACTTGCCCGCCTCTGCTTCTTTGGGAAATGGGAAGCGTCCTTCCTCTCTTTTTCTAAGCATCTATGCATTTTCCTGTGCTTGTGGGAAAGTCAGCGGGGCAATGACTTAACTCGATGCAAATGAAAGGGATTTCCTAGCAAAGGATGGTAATTTGTGCAGCGCTGCAGGTATGTTAAAGCGCTGAATGGTAACCTGGGAGTACTGAGAGGGGAAGACCTCTGCCGTAACAGGGCTGTAATCACCTTACACTTTCACTAATTGCCAAGAGCCGGAGCTCTTAAGTGCCGTGTTATTTTTTATATGCAGTCTATTAAAATGCTACATCTTGGCTATTTTGTCCAGCTGTTTCTATCAGCCTTCATTATAGCCTGCCCTCAGTAGTGAGTCTCAGAAACGAACGCAGCTCCTACAGCCCTCCATTTGTGAAACTGATGGTGGTAGAGGACAAACTCTGTAAAGAATAAAAAGGGCTGAACTGCTCATAACAATATAATGAAATAGGCTGTGGACCCAGCTTCCCCTCTCAGAATTAAACCAGGAATCATCTTCCAAACACAATGCCTTACATCAGAGCAGACTCTGACATATCTTACTGCTGTTATTCTGTGTCATGGGGATGCTGGCAGTCACTCCCATTTAAATTGTCACAAGTTTTTCATCAGACTGATCAACTAGGAAGGTTTACAGGAAGAGATAATATGCGTCATGTGTTTGCAATAGTTTGGTTCTTCATTCTCAGATGCTAACCTCTTCTAAAGCTCTCTTATCACTTCTATAGGTCTGATAGATCATCAAAATCAAATCAAAAAGGGACAGCAGCAAAGAGCACACAAGTGAATTTTAGCTAGCATAAAAATATAGTAACATCTTACTAATAATATCTGGGAAGTTCCTCGGGTATTTGCTAAATGAACCTATTACTGTACTCCTTAAAGTTTTGCCTGAGAAGTGTTTTTATGGGGGCTTAGTTATCAGTATTAATTCCCAGAGCCGGGCATTTTTATATTAGTTTTACTGAGTATATGGAGATGAGAGAGAGCGATAACATAAGAAAACCATTAACACCAATGGAAAAGGAAATAATAAAAAAAAAGACATGTTTTTTTTCACATTTCTATAAAAATAGAACAAAAGACAACATGCAGGTCTATACCATTGCAATTAATAGCCATTTAATTATAAATGCATAATTCAATGAGTAATTTTCAAAAAGGCTGCCACAGATGTGTCAATGAATAAATAAGAATATTCTACAGTTCCTCAGACTAGCATATGCCCTTTTACTGTGCTTTGCAAATACTAACTGGAGAGTAAATCCGACATCAGCCTGAGATGAATGTAAGTGTGTTTCATTCTGTGTTAGTGAGAGGAACAGAGAAATACAGAGGGGTTGGGTGATCTGCACAAAAGTGTCCTGATGCTCATTCCTTTCCTTCCTATGCGATGTCAACAACAATGAGCTGAAAAGTAATGTCTGAATTGCACCTGCGCGTACATCACGTGTTTGTCTGTGCACTGCTCTTTTTTTTCTGAACATTAGCACCAGCCAAGCCATACACCAGGCCATGCATATAACGTTATTTTTATATATGCAGAAGTATGAAGTAATAGCCTGCTTTTCTATTATATTTTAAACTACAGCATGTTTATATATTTATCAAACATATCTGCGAGAAAGGAAAACATGCAATGAAAAAGATAACAATTACTCAAATTTCATTTGAGTAATCAAATCAAAATTACAATCAAAATTAAATCAAATCAAAATTATTTAAAGGCTATATATATATATATATGTCTGTCACAACAAAGAATACTTTCTTCTTACAGGGCAAAATAATCTTTAGCTTCAGGAAAAGTAAAGCAGGTGTCCAAATAGAAGAATAGCTGCTGAGCTTTATTTTGCATGTTTTCAAAAAACTGAAAGCTGTTTCTCTCAGGGAGGAAAGAGCTTATGACTGAGTTAATCTTCAACCAGAAAAATAACATGCTCTCTTTCAGTAAAAGTTTGGATCCTTTTTGCATACCTATAATGAACGCTCGCACTTAGAAGACAACCCCCAAAAAGGTAAATTAGGAAAAGTGAAAGGCTCAATGTTCATCTTTTATTACCAACTAAATTACAAAGTTGATTGTTTATCAGTCATATATATTGAAAAGTTAAACATTTACACTTCTGTAGCATAGACAAGGCACCGGGGTTTGACTCGAAAAGTAACAGGGTGTGAAAAATGTAGTGGAGAAAGTCTGAGTTCCTTTCGGAGACAGGGAAATCCTTATCGGCACTCCAAGTTGTATGTTCAGACTAACTGAATTTCATGTATGGAATTACAGTGACTTTTCCTTCCTCTCACAGACCTCTTTAAGAAAAGTCCAGCTCTATTTGGAAAGTTTTTACATGTGTGTTGAAGGGATTCACATACACGCTTAGTGAAGTATATGCTGAGGACCTTTTTTGTTATTACAAGAATATTTTACTGAATAACAAGCAAAAACAAGGAGGAAAAAATGAAGTGTGCCCTTCCCTGAATATGGATAGCGAAGTACTTGAAGATGCTAATAAGTTGTGCTGAATTCTGCATTTTTCTGCCTGTCAAAACCATTAGCTCTCCTCTGCCAGCTGCCTCAATCTCTTCCTTTCCTCAAAAATTCCAACGATATGGTTGTGTATTCCAAGTACGAATTTCTTCAGAGTGATGGAAATCACAGGACAAGGTAATGCAAAGCAAGTGCAGTATCAAAATAACCGTAAGAGAAGGCTCTGTTGGAGCAGTACAAAATAATTCTATTTTACTTGCCACATGTGCAGATCCATCAAAGTATGTGGGCTGCAGAGAGGGCGAAACATGCTTCTGTCTTGCTCTGGAGACTCGTGGGCTGTTCTCATTCAGCCCATCAGTCATGATCCGTCAGTTCAAGCCATTTAACCAAGGCTAAAGACTGGGTCATCCTGGCTCCTGGTTTCCAGGATGATGATAATATTTTTCAAAACCGGATACTTTTTGGCAAGATTCTGGTGCTGCTTGTTTATACCTTCTGTCCAAAAGTGGAACGGGGGCTGTTCTGTTTCTTCGAGTCTGCTCTGGGACGACCTGAAAGGGGAAGGACGATGGAGTATCGGGGAAGACTCTTTGCCACGAAGCTGAAAGAGGGAAAGAGCTTTCTGTAGCAGCTTGCTCAAAGAGCTCCCTGTTTGCTGATGGAGGCAACAGCATTTTCTGTGTTTACCATTGTCACACGATGACAATATCAGTAACCCAAAGCTACTCAAAAGTTGTTGTGTACCTGTCACCGTGTGCTTGTTTAAATACTTGTAAAAGTAAATGATTTAGCGAAAAGAATATGAACTGTAAGTGCCAACACCCTTTCCCTAGTTGGCTACACCTTAAACTGCTTTTGGTGCTTGTTTTTATGGCTAAACTCAAAAAGTTCTTTGGGGTTGAGACCCTTTATTTTGCTGGCACAGACCACAAACTGTGGACACAGTGTTTAATCACAGCTTTATAAAAATATTCATTGCAAGACCACTGCAAGACAGACAATTTAACTGCATCTGAAGCCAATGCAGGTAGCTGCAGGAATGGGATTCTGATGTGATTATTTTTTGCACATGTCCTGGGCATACTGGGGATTACTTGATGGCACAGGTTTTCTTGTTGAAGTGGATCTTCGGTACAGGATTCACAGCTTTTAGGTGCAAGATGGTGGAAGGGCTTGTTACAGTATTTCCTTAAGCACAGCAGAATAAAAGGCAAAATATACTAGCTCTGCGTAGAAAAACAAACATCCTGGGCTTCAGCAGTCTTTCAGACAAACTCTCTCCTCCTCCTTATTTCTCTCCTGAATAGTGCTTTGCATAGTATTTGAGGAAGGATGAAGAAGGGCAATGATAAATTGATTATAAACTTCTATGAATTAAGAAACAGGACGTAAAGTTACTGATTTTATTCATGAGTAACAGCTGAATCACAACTGAGACTTGAATTGGCAGGCTCTGTGAATCTCTGTTCCAAGTGAAATTCCAAAATAAAAAGTCATTCCAAAACAAAAAAATAAACTTCGAGATTTCCCATGGAAGGAGATTTTCAGATTTTTGTCCAGGACAGCATTCTGAATGACATATTTGTTTGTCCTTTACAAATTCTTTCGTAAGGTCTTCGAACAGCCAATAGCTCTGACACTTGACCATGCTGTGACGTAGGAAGCTCAAGAGCGAGGAAACCAAAAAAGCCTGATTTCCTCAGATTTTTGGACTGCTGAGAAGCCTGGCTCTTGGAAGTCCTGGAAGAACCTTCATGTGAGCATCTGTTTTGGAACCTGGAGCCGGGTTATTGTGGGATAATTCATACGTTGACATAGACTAATCACGAGGGCCCTGTCACTGCAATAGCTTCTGCTCTTCTCCACATCCCACAATGCATTCCAGGGCTACTATGTTAATTGGAAGTATATTCCTGTGCATGAAGTGGACTTTAATTAGCACCTAAGGGGCACATTCTGGTGTCCTGACTCATGTGGCATGGAGGCGTTCCTCAGAGTCGCTCCATCGCAGGCTGTGAGACTGCTCATGAAGAAAGGTGCTTCCTGGCCCAGACAAAGTCTGGGAAGCTCCGAGCCACCCAGATGGGACAAGAGGCTCCACTGACTGTCCAGCATGCAATCCTGTGGCCTGGGGCCCTATAAAACAATAGTTACATTATCGCTTCCAATTATTTTGCTTGGCTAATGAGTAATATGAGTGGCTCCAGATTTTAAGTCTGTGAGCAATGTAGGAACACTGTAAAAATTGGGATTGCAGGCAGTCTTGTAATAAATTAATAACTTTGACTATTACGTGAGTCATCCATAAAATGGGCCCTGAGTTATGAAGACACACACCAACTGTAGGGGGTATTATAGAAAATTAGAATTAATGTGACATAATACTACTTCAATTACAATAAAAGTACTGCCGCTGGAAGTGATGGGAAAAGTGGGAGGGGCATAACTCCGCTGATTAGCATAATTACATCCATGCATCTGGTTTCCAAAAGCAGGGCGTGAATTGCTTTCTGCTCGGTATCAGCACCTCCTGCCAGCCGTGCAACAACATCCCGGCTCCTGCTCTGCAAGGACGAAGCTGTCAGCCGGGGTGGAAGGAAGCAAAAGGCACTGATTAAAACAAAAAGCCTAGTCGGCAGGTTCCACCATCAGTACATAGTAAATCTCTCTTTTTTTTTTTTTTTTTTTGCCTTAATGCTATTAATCGCCTTTCAAAGCCCTTACAAAATGCACTTCCCTGATGATATAAAACATCCCCTCCAGCATCATTTGTCTGGCTCTTTCCTCATTCTAAACCCATGTGCACTCAAAATCCTCACCTGGAGGACTGTGGGTGCAGATGTCACTAAATACAGCTTCTTTGGTGGTTACTACAGAATGATGTGTGTCACTGTCATTTTCATGGACACCATATGACAATCCCAGCAGGAGGAACCAGGGCCAAGTTATAAATCACCTGGGCAGTGTCCCAATTGCACTATCTCTAAGAGGCATGGCCTGCCCATAGTGACAACTTGGGATTAAAATGTCAGCAAGTACTTCATGAAAGTTCTTATCTATGAATTATTTCATAACTCCGTAGAGTATTTATGAAAATATGCTGTAAAGAAGAGTTATTCAGACTTGAGAACTATTATCTTAATTGTGCTTGGACTGGAAAAATAATTACAATGCACTGATGTTACTGATCTCTTCTGAATGAGTTTCAGTGGTAGTAAAATATTTTAAAATGCTTTAAAGTGAGGAGAGAGATGAAGTTATTTAAACACAAAGTCACACCTAAAAATATTCTAAGTAACGTGTCCATCACAAATGTAAAATGGAAATATAGTAAAAATAAAAGGTGAAAAACATGTCTTAATTGCTTAACACATTTCATTTCCTGTATTTTCCTGTTGTGCAGGATTTTATCAACACCAAATCTATTTTATATTGTTAAAGGACAGTAAAATGTTTTAAAAACATAGCATTAATAGGTTTAAAGTCTCCTGTAGAACCTGATGTAACTCATATAATGTGAAAAGACTGCATATCTGCCAAAGAAGAAAAAGCCAATCCTTAAATATTCTTTTACATTTTGCAAATGATACACTAGATATTTTTTCTATATGAAATAACTGTCCAGTGTACATCCTGCTGGGTAAAGAATTGTCATCTATGGTATATTTCTTTTGGCCAAATAACCCTTAGCATGAATGAATGTAGATTAATTAATTTATTGTTCAAAACACAGGTTTTGGTATAAACACAGTGCCTGGGTATTAATGTTGCTTTCAGGATCGATATTTATCATCTCTCAGTGCTTGTTGTCGGAGTGATTGCTGCATTTACAAATGGAAACAAATCCTTTTCCCCCCCTTTTAGCTACCAGCTTTGCAATCTTAGCTTAAGATTTAGGAGTCAGCTTTGAGACTTCTCCTTTTGGCACATAACCCCCAGGAGCTTGGGTTTGGCAGAACTGCGAGGCCCTCACCCATGATCATAGAATGATAGAATGGTTCAGGTTGGAAAGGACCTTAAAGATCATCTAGTTCCAACCCCAGCGATGTCTGTCCCGTCTCTCCTGCTGCCTTACAGATGTTGGTTGGTGCAGACATAAATGGTGGGAGCATGGCAAACGGCAAGCCACAGACCACTGCATCTAAAAACATGCTCCTCTCTCACTGAGACGCATGAAGGTGCGTCTGTCTCGGCTGCTAGCACAGGTCTGAACCCGCTGGCAGGACCACACCTGCCCATCATTCACATCATTTCTGAAGCTGGAGAGACCGCCAGCGTTTCCTACTTGGCAAAGATGCAAGCTGGCGTGCTCAGCCCAGGCAGCCAGAGCGTGCTTGGGTATGGGGAGATGGCTACCCGTCCCTCTCCCTTGGCTTGTCAAGGAGGGCAGGTGACTACCTCCGATTAATCACCTGTTTCACAGATGACATGAGAGATTTCATAGTCATGTGAGGCAAATCCCTTTCTGTGGGCCTAAGTGGCCAGCAGCATGCCACCTGCAGTTCTCATCTCCAGTTATTCCTTTTAATAACGCCACAATGCTATACTTTACATGAAAGAAAGTAATACTATTTAGCTTAAATAATTTTTCAAGCTGACGCACTGCCTGTTGTATGTTTACTGGTTGAAGAGCAGATGAGTCCAGATCAACTTTACCCAAAATGGAAAAAGCTGCTTTCAAAGTTGCCCATAGGAAAATACCCAACCTGGCCTATACTGGAGTAGCTTACTGATGTAGACTTTTCATTTGTACATTAAAGTGTTGAATTTATTGTTACTTAATACTATATACCTTGCAGAACGGGAGTGGGATATCTCGGGGCAGCTCCCATTCCTCTGGATTCCCCTCTGTCTCCTGCTGTGCTTGCTTTCATCTGTAGCTGCCTCCAGCTCACCCTCACGCCGCCCCCACCTGCAGCAGCCGTCACTTCAGGGACTTGGACTTATTTTCCCCAGTTGGTGCCTCTCTTACCCCACCCTTGCTGTATTTTTGTCAGTAACACAATAATACTACAATATCTCTTGTCTAGGCTTGGTTAGAAAACATACCCCCCTTGATTTGCTGTTGCAGTGAAGTTCCTCTGTTATCTGCTATAAAAGATGGGTAACTTCTTAAAAAAATATTTGTTTTTAACAATAAGCGGTCTTTTTTTCTGGCATTCCCAACATTCCCTGGTCTCATAGGCTTAATCACTGTGAAAAGGACTTCTAGGGAATGCATATTTCTCTATAGAAGGCAGACAACATGATAGAAATATATGTAACACCCTGGCAAGCACTTAGGGAAATACAATGCAAAACCAGAATTCCTTGTGCATGCATTTGAGTATGAATGGCAGAATCACGGCACAGCTAGATTTCTGTGGATGCAGTGTGGATCTATGTATTTATAAAAAAAAAAAACAAGCCTGACTTTCGTAAAGGCTGTTTTCATTATAAATGAATGTCCTTTGAGTTGGATTCAGCACCTAGGTGCTATCAAAACATTGCCTCCAGCCTGGCTGGAATCTCAGGGACTCCGATGTAGCTTGATGACTTTGCCATACATGGCCTCTCTCTACCCTTTCATGCCAGACACTGCCAGAAAGATTTCGGTATTTTTGATGACACTCACTTCATTTGCACAATTGTCATTTATTAGTGCGCAACACTGAATCTGTTGGTTTCCACAAACCATTGCATGACTTACCCTTGTTGCTCTCTAGCGCTTATGATAAGCCAAACCTTCCCTTACTGAAGGAAATAGTTCATTCTCCATCACGCTTTTGAACATATCTGCAGAATTTTTGTTAGATTTTTGAACCCTTCTGGCACCCAAACAACCCAAGCATCTTCTGTCAGTACGAGTGTATGAGCTGTGCCCCAAATGTCTCTCCACATTCAGTGTTTCTGTGCTGGTGTAAACGAGTGTTTGAACACAAAGGAAATTTTAATGTCTTACTTGCTCATATTCCAACTCCTCCATTGAAAATTTCCCCTCCAATGCAAATTAATCTATGGATTCATTCCTTCCCTCACTCCTCCTCTCTCTCCATTTACTGTTCTCTATTGTCTTTTGTTTATATCTTGCATTTGTAATTTTTGCATGTCTGCTCCCAAGAACAGATGACTGGGCAGGACTTTCTTGGTCACTTTGATCCTTTGTATATCCACCTCTGTCTTAAAAGCAGTTATGTCCCACCAATACTCCAGCTTTAAGTCTGTTCTAGGTCCTCGCTATTCTCACATTTAAGAAATTTGTTGTGTTTTCTAAGCTAGAATTATTAACGGCTAGCTTAGTCTCTTTCATTTGCCTGTTGTACCATCATTGAGAAAAAACACCACCCTTACTTTCTCACTTTTGCTCTATATGCTTCCCAGCCTCTACCTGTTCTGGCTCTCCTCATTTCTCGCTAAACTATTTCTAGACTACCAGTGCCTATGATGTTCAAAGCACTTTCCAGGTCTTCCAGGGTGGATATGCCATGTCCTGGGGGTTCACAGCCCAAAGGATGATCGCGGGCAGACGTTTGTGGAAGCAGGCAGGGACTTTCTGTTCAAAATCATCGTGGAACAGAAAGACAGAAATGGGAAAATGACGGAGACAGATACCATGGCAAATGTGAAGAGGCATTCTTTTCCAGTTCCTCACTGGAATTATAAACCAATTCCCCTTCTTTCCAGCCCCCCTTAAAAAGAACCACTCCATTCAAGGACAAGGTTCTGGAGTCACAAGAGTCACTAAGGGCGACTCCAGAAAGGCGAAGTCCACTGACGATGGACTTGGGGAAGAACAAAGACTGTGAGAGCCTCTCCTTTATTTGCTGAGGAGAACAGGAAGCACTTACATGTAGCTTATGCCTCATACTCCTCCTTTCAGTATAGTCTCTCCAGTACGGGCACAGTGCCTGCTAGCATGCTTTTGTGCTTGTGCAAGCAGGCTACCTGGAAAGAAATCCATGGGATATAGGTAAGGCAATATCACCTCAGGGCAGTGAGGAATCAGCAGCATTTGTATCTTTCATCCTCCATTCCAGCAGACACAAACACTGTGCGGGTAACCAGGGAGCAGAAAAGCTCGATGTGCTGCGCCCATCTTAAATGCAAAGGTCATGGAGCACTGCTATCTTATTTTATTATTTATTTATTTTTAATTTTAAATTCTGGTCGATCTGTTATGTGCTGTCCCAAGTAGCATTGCTTCTTCAGTGACAAGCTCAACTCCATTAGCACCTGGTCGTGCTACGTGCAGTAACTGGAAGACAGAAATTTGCCGGGACAGAAAAGTTTCTGTTTACTCCCATCAGTTTGGAAACACTTCTAGTTAAGTATAGACCTAAAGAAAAGTAAAGAGAAGAGAAAAAAAAGAAAAACCATAGAATGGTACGTGCATCGTCAGCAACCATCCTTCTTGCAAGACTGCACATGGCAGATTCGAGAAGCAGCGGAGCATGACTATGTAGAGAAGAGATGCACAACTCAAAAAACACGGGTGGGCTGTTGAAAACAACCAGTTGCTGGCTTCTGTTGGAAACGTGACTCTCTTTTCTCTGAAACAAGATTTTTAAATGTGGGCACTAGACATACACAGGAGATGCCCATTTTTTTATTAGTATTCTATGGCTAACAGTTTAGTCCTAAAGCTATTACAGTTTGGTTAGACCTATGTGAAGTGGCATCAGCCTCCCACTCCCATGCCTTCCTCCTCCAGTCCAGTGCTCCTACAGCACAGGACTCGCAGTTCATCCAGCGCATCCAATTTGTTATGCAGATTGTGGGCCAAGGGGTAAAAAGCCCTTACACACATCACTTCCACCATGCCAGTCCATCCCTTCCCCTTTTTCCTATTATGCGTACCAACGTCTTTAATGCAGATCTCACTTACACACCTTGAATTCTAACTTCTCCCTGCCCTCGCACATCAGTGACATAGCCTTTCGTCCCCCTCCTCTCCCTAGCTTTTCCCCCTAAATTTTTAGTTTATCCCCATTTGCCCTTTCCCACGCCTCCCTTCATCCTCCACCCTCCCACTACACAGTGCCTATTTTTTAATTTCATGACACCTCCCTAGAATGTCCTCATCCAAAAGTGTGATTACTTCTTTCTATGTTCACACTAGATAGACAAGGTTGTCTGTGGGCTGTAAGTCAGTCACAGGCTGTAGGCTGCACAGTTCTGACACACAGAACTTAAGGAGTACCTTAAAAAACCGAAGGAACAACTTAAGGAATATATACAAACTTAAAATACTTGTCTGTAGTAAGTGTACAAGGTACAGTGCAATGCCATACAGATGCGATTGAGCCTGCCCTAAATCAAGCTCTTCTGCCCAATGCTGTGTCCTGCTGCATCTGCCTGCCTTCTAGGCAGTAATAGGAGAAATCCCGCACTCATGTCGCTGTACCACCCCTGACACCAGGGGCAGCTCTTCTACGGCTAGCTCATTTACCTCTGACTTTTGCAGATATACTATGAATAATTTTTTTTAGGAGGCTCTTGAAGGGTGAGAACAATGTAGACGTGAAAGGAGGATTTAAAATATTTCGCTTCTTTGGCTTTCTTTTTATGCTTCTTTATGTTGTGCCTGTGCTGATGAACTGTTTTTTAGGTGTATGCATTTTTTTTTTTAGACAATCAGTGCAAACAATGTGTCTAGTAAGGACAGCATTAACTCAGCTTCAGTCCAACTTGCTTTTGTTTTCTTCCTTACCCCTTGCCACTGATTCCTGTCTCTCTTTGAGAGGGAGTCAACAGGAAGCATGACACCACAAGGCAGGATGTATGACAGTGTTAAACTTCCTGGAGAAGCTCCATTCTTTGTACTATCATAGCCATAAGCATCAGTGCAATAAGTATCCTTACTTATAGATTGTAAGTACCACTACAGGAGAGTCTCTCTCTCTTAATACAGTATCAGTTAGATTAGATGCACCATACAATGCTTTGCACGGATAAAGAATTTTTGCAAATTTATGTTAAATGTGGTTTTAATTAAAAAAAAAGACATTATGCTGAAGAGTTGTGGTTGTTTGTTGGTTTGTTTTTTTTTTTAATGGAAGACAGAAAAAGAGTGGATTATCTTTTTATTTTGGTTGAAAAAGAATCGTCATAAAAAACAAGTCAACAGTTTCATGTTGTAAGCACCAATACAGAGGGAATGCTTACAATGCTGATTTTTAGCCATAAGAAAAAGTGATCAAATATATTTACCGATAGGTGAAATATTCTAGAGTCAGGGCAAAGTCATGCTTGCTAATGCAATCGCAGGCTCATGTTTTAATACATTCTCTAATGAATGACATAATAACTTGCTTTCCACCCATCAATATCACTTTGTCATTCAGCCTAAAGGTCAGATGACAGAATGGCTCAAGATTTATTTTAATCATCCCTGTACAAGGAGTGAATTCCCACTTCCCAGTTAGTTGGAACCCCGCCTCCTTTATTATTCAGCCTTGCCTCATTCGGCAGGCAGCAGCTGGAGAATACATTCCTCTTTTTCTGCAAGAGTTGCAGGGCAGGCAGTGGCCAAGGCAGGGCTTCTACGTGAACAAGGAACAATGTTTATTTGATGTGCAGAGAGCATTTTATTGTCCTAAGAACTTTACCTTAGAGACCACAGCCAGTTGATCACAAAGCCTGTGGGAGCTAGAAGTGCTTTGCATTTGCCAGCCTTTGCCCCTGGGCTTGTCGGGAGGTTGTACAAGTGCCTCAATTCAAAGCATTGTAAGGAATGTTTTGTTGCAACACTTTTTGTTTAGTGTAGCCAAGCCTAGAGTGAAGGTTTCTGGCAGACTCTTTGCATAGAAAGTTACAGCACATATAACCTTTTTTTTTTTTTTTTAAACTCATAATTACTACATTTACAGACATGTAGGCATGAGGCTAGATGGGCTCATTCTGTATAGTGCAGAAAAAGCTACCTGAGTAAGGCATTTTAGGTGTTTAATAAAAAACTTCCGTTGCTGGAAGCAGCAAAACAAATCAGGAGATTGACTATATTGATTTTGGGGCATCTAGTTATGAATCCATTGCACTCGCACTTTCAAGAGAAATTTTAAAAGCCCCCCTCCCTCCTCTCAAATATGGGTCCCTAAAGAAGCTTGTGCTATGGCAGTCGCGGTGTCTGAAAGGATCCAGAGAACATTCAGTACCTACTGTTTTTAATGATATAATGGTAAACTGTTTAATGCCTGAGAAATAAATGCCTTTACACCTCAGGGGAACAGTTGTGCAATCCGGAATGACTTGCCATGCCTAGGCTAGTCTTTAAACCCTTGGTTCCAACTGTATGAGAAGCTGGAGCTCCAGAAAGCCACATACCCATCCCAACCGCACGCCTTATAAGGAACTTTTCTTTCCTATCTCTGTTTACCAAGCCATCTCGCAGAGCTGAAGCCAACGCTTTGGCGTGCCGCAGGACGGCCTCCTCTGTGCCTGCAGCGTGTATTTCCATCTGAACATCAATACGTAGATAAGACCTATCAATTGATCCTACAAAGCGACCGATCTTTTATTACTTTGTGATTGCGTAGTAAACCAAAGCAAAACAGAGAAAGTGCAGAGCTCAGCGCTATTTGTTTCTTGGCTGGAAACTGTGCTCACATTTACAAATTCTGCATATACAGACCTGCGTTTCTGGCTATTCGACATCAACGGGGGCTTTTTAATATTGAGTTCAGGTTTATGATGCACATCTTTTTGTGTATTTTACTACGCCAGAATAATTTTTAGTTCGGTTTCTCCAGCAGCGTGGCAATTCCCCGGCAGCGTGTATCGCTCCTCTGACTTAAACAAAGGACACGCGGCTGCTCTCAGTGTAAATACTGTCAGTGGCTTCGTCTAAATTAAGAATTAACAAGACCAGAAGACTCGGATCCGCTATATATAGATTTCTGCGACTCTCCCAAGTTGGCCGGCGTCTTTTTGGCTCCGAAAGAAAGGAATGGGCGCCGTTGCTGCCACGTCTGTCGGCGATGAATTGATTCCCCGCATATTTCCCCCCCCTCCGCGCCCGGGGGCACCGCTCCCGCCTCCCAGCCCTCGCCCGTCCCCGCGACCTCATGGTTTGCCGCCCCCGGGACGCTCTGCCCTCTCGTTTTTCCTCCCCTACTTTTTGGGTCCGGCGGCGGGGGGAGGAGGAAGGGGGGGGGTGAGGCCGTGCCGTAGCAACCGGGCGGTCTCCAGGTCAACAGGGCGACGCCGTGCCGGGGGCGGGCGGCGGCGGGGCGGCCGGAGGCAGGTGAGGGCGGGCGGGGGCTGCCCGGCTGTGGCGCCGGTGGGCAGGCTCGGGGGGTGGTGGTGTGTGATACGGACCTTTAGTCCTTCACCTCAGGGGGCCTCGGGTTTCCCCTTCCCTGCCCGTTTCCATGCAGGACGTGTGGGTGTCCTCAGGGCGTAGCGTGGCTACCGCTTGCCAACGCCGGCGAGCCACATGGCCGTGCCTCACCTTAGATGGCCCCGGTGGCAGGTCAGGCCTTGCTCCGTGCTCCCCCTCTTCCTCGCCATCCCCTTGCGGTTTTTGCCAATGACACCCTGTGCCCTGTCCCGGCAGGGGGCAGCTGCCCACCTCTGCCCCCTTGTGCACCCTTCACCTGGGGTTCGGGGTTTCGGCTGGCGTGGGGTGGCTTCCCGGGCTGTAACGCACGTGGGTTTCCCGTGGTGTTCCCGTGTGTCAGGACAGGCCAGTTGTACGGCCTTGGCGAACACTGTTAAAAATCTGTTAAAAACTCAAAGCACATGCCGGGGGGTGAAGGTTTTAGCAGATTGTTTGCACTGGCCAGAGCGGAAGGGTAGAGGTGCCCAGATGAACTCTCGTTCACCTTTCTAAAATAACCTTTTTTGATCCAAACTTTGGGCTGATGGTTATCCAGGCTGCCACCATTTTTGACTCACTTGCCTTTTCAAGACTCGAGGTAAACTCACTGTTCCCATTGGAAGTCGCTTCTTTTCCTGTCAAAGGCTCCTTTTCACATGGCACCAGCATTTCAGGTCCAGCTGCTGTTGAAGCTGCTGGGGGTGGTGCCGGAGGCAAACCCAAGGGAAAACCCATCACCACACCCCTGGGCCTCTGCAAGGTGAGATGTCACCTGGGATTCATTCTCTGATGCAGACTGCTGCTTGAAGTGTGTCTCAGCTGTGGCACTAGTTCTGCAGCCTGAGAGGGAAGCGGCACACGAGTCTGCTGGCTCGCTGTGGCCCCTCACTATGGGCACTGTCTGCCATGGCTCCCCTGTGGCAAGGGCTCCTTTTGACTGCACTGGTGCTAAGTCCAGGCGAGTCAGGGGTTGTGCTGCTGGGGGGCATCTTCTGCACAATGCCTGGGGGTGTGAGGATGCAAAACAGAGTCCTGCTTTATTTTTTTAAAGTCCTCCCTGCTTTTCACACGTCTTTCTGCACGAGCAGGACAAAGACTGTAATGGTTTAAATGTTTCCATACAGGTATTTAAAACCATGTAAGAGGAATAAATGGCATGTTCGGTTCTGCAATGAAGAAAGAGGGAGGAGGCTAAGCCTTTGGGTTATTATTTTATCCCATTTTTGCTTTTCCCATAGGAAAACCTGCTTGATGACAATAGCTAGCAGCTGGCCTGCTAGTGATTCATAAATATCCCTCATTCATTCATCTTATTTATTAAAAGAAGGACCAAGTAAGCAGAAAAACACCACGTCTCAAAGTGATATACTCAGCCTGTATATGCTACCTTGCTTCGTCTGGCATTTCGTTTTCTATTCATATGTTGTGTATTATTCACAGTTCGGCCTTATACCACAGACACGTACCTGTGTACATGCACAATTCTTTTTCTTTGTGAATCATCTTGTAGTCCTATAGGCAAAGTTATGAATCTCTTCACAAAACTGCATCACAGATACTCACAGGTTTAGTCATAAATTGGATTATAGCAAAGGTAAGGTATAATGCAAAGCAATAATAGAATATAATACAACTGGTGGACAGCAGGCCAAAACACCACACTCATTTTTCTAGCATATCTGTGTGGAAACTTCCACATTGGCTCTTTTTTTATGACAATGTAGAGGGACAGAAGGGAAAACCAATTTCCAGTTTCCCACTTTTCCATTTCTGAGTATGGGGCTTCCTGTCAAATCTGACTTCAGCCTTTCTTGACGTGGGGAGCAGCTATTGTTTTTCATTTATAATATTGTTTTTCTTGAGGAAAATTTTGATCTTAACCTTCTGCTCTTTATTGTTGCCTAGGCCTGTGCAGCTGATCTCCAGTTCATACTGACGTGTGCATGGGAATATTTTAATTTTTTTAAAACATAATAATTGCGCAGGTTTTTTAGAAGAAATCGAAGAGGAGCTGTCAACTGAGATCTGTCATGACTGGCAATCCATGTAAGAGGCTTGCCTGGAGTGACTGTGAGTATTTCAGGACTATTTTTGCATAGATTCCATGTTGTCCTGGAAAACTTCCAGTTTCCTTTGCAGCATTGTGGTGTGCAGGCTGCTAGCGGTGTTACACGCCATTCTGAAGCTGTGCCCCTCTCACCTGCGCTGCATATGGTGTGCTGTGCTGTCCTTCCTGCGTTTTCAGAGGAGGAAACTGGGACTGACTGTGCAAGTGACTATAGTCACAGAGCCTGACTGTATACAAAGCTCACACAGCTGCAAGCCTTCACCTGTCTTTCTCTCTCTCGAGTTCACATATGTCACTGCTGCTTCTGTATGGAGTGGAGGAGGAGGGCTGGTAAAATGCCAGCCTCTACAGGCATGCCAGCCCAGCGCCCGGCTTGTAGGACTGATGAGTGTAAAAGAGCTGGTACCAGTCTGCACCATGTAGAAGACATGATTTCTGTAGATACAGACTCATTTCCTTTATGTATTGTTAACTGAGGAACAGTCTATCTAATGAACCTATATAACCAGGTCAGTTGCTGTAACATTTGATGCTAGCAGACAGTTCTGATTGTGTTTCATACTAGACTGAATGTTATATTTTAGTCATTAAAGACAGAAGTACCCTTCTTCGTGTTTTGGACCAGTTTGATCCATGTGGTACATTTACAGCCACGTTACAGCTTATGGGCAATGAGAGACTGGGATACTCCAGATAACATTGATGCTGGGGAAAATGGACAGAAGTATCAAAAGTCCACAGAAAATAAACTTAGGTACAGCAAGGATATTTAATCAACCAGAGCCAGCTTAGCTCATGCAGAGTATTTTAGGAATAAACAGGAAATACTAAAGTCCTCCTAGAACCTCTATGCTGACGAATAGAGGCATTACTGTTGTCATTTCTTCCATTTCTGCCTCAACCACTCTAGGCTCTGGGCTGTTTCTGTGGCCAGTTTCAAATGGAGCTAGCCCAGCCAACTATACATCAGTGCTGAGATGTGTTTGTTGTTCTGTAGAACTTAAAATGAAACTGGGTCTTCGTGTCCATGATTTCCTGTGCATGCACTTGATCCATCGCAGCCTGGAGCAGATACTGCCAGAACCATCATTTACACTTGGGGTAAATGATTTCAGGAGAGGGAGTTTCACCAGCCTTGCAATGAAGTCAGGGTCTGCTGCTGGCGCTGCTATTGCTTACGGAAGGAGTTCGACATATAATGGCTCAGAAATCCTTGTTTATTGCATAATGCTCCTAATGTGCATGTAGTGATGGTCTGGCAATATTTGAATGCCTGTTATGAGTTCTGATTCCCAAGATTTAGGAGAGATGCCTTAGAAGCTGGAAGAATTGCCATTCAGCAAACCCGACTTAGCTTTCAGGGCTTTGATTTCAGCATACAAGAGACATTTTCTTTAATAAATCGAAGGTAAATGTATATGGATAATTAAAAAGACATAACAGTAAGTAGATGTGTAGGACAGAGAAGCTTTCCTGATTAAGAACAATGTTCAGTATAAGATAAGAAAAAAAGAGGTGAGCTGTATGTATACAGAGTACGATGGAATACAGATAAAGAAAGGAGACAACTCAAGTGAATCATTTGATTAAGCGTAGCGTTTCTCTCATTTCTGTTTACAACAGATTGCTTTGATTCAAAGCACAGACTAGATCCTGAAGATTCCCATGAGGCACAGAAGAAGAAACCAAAAGAGAAGGAAAGGAGACTGGCAGTCAGTCAGTGGGACATGGATGTACAATCCCTCGTTTCATCTTCTAAATGGCTTCAGCTTCACGGGCTCAAAAGAAACAAATTGTCCCTATCCCAGATTTTGTCACAGACTGGATTCCGGCACAGGAAAGGTATATGACAAATCAATAACAGAACAATAACACCGCCCCCCCCCCCCGCCCCCCCAGCTTTGAATAGTCTGTAGGGTCATGCTCGTTTTGCACCCCAGTGTACACAGAGGAGATTTTCATGTCTTTAATCTTCTGATAATGGCAGAAAGGGAAGCTGTATCCATAGTTGCTGACATTGCCAGTTCAGAGAACTGAGGAACTCCATCTCCTTTTGATCTGAGAAGGGCTTAGGATCTGAGAAGGGCTTTCCTTACTCAACTGTATTGTTGCTTTACCCTAGGCTCCAGTTCAAGTCCTCTCAAATTTAGCTATAGCTGGGAAACAACTTGTGCTGCTGAGGCTGTTAGTCTTTTTCCTGCAAATAACACACTGTAAGATCTCTGTGCATTTTTAGATGGCACATATCATGTATGCCATGCCATAATCTGTGATCTACTAGTTGATCATCAGGGCTAGACAACCTGCTTGGGAATGGTATATTATTTCCAGGGATCCAGCTCTAAGGAAGCAGTTAAATTTGATTAGAATTCAGGCTGCTTTTTGTGCAAAGTCAGACTATAGAAAAATGTTCTTTTGCAGCTATCTGACAGCTGGAGGGAAAGAGTTTGCTAATAATTATTAATCACTGCCATAATAGTGCTTTGCAGAGCATGGTAAGATATTATTTTCTTTGAAGAGTTTGCTGAAGAGCCTGAGAAGTAGGAATTGTAATGTATTGCAGTTGTTCTAGGTTGCATAATTTAAGATTTTGGCTAGCTTGTGTCCATAGGTCATTCAAAGATCAACAGTGCAGATCCTGAAATCCTGTATGCTGTAGATGAAGAAGCTGTTAAGCAGGGTTAATGTTGTCACAGCGTAATTTTAGGAGCAGTATGTACTAGCTTAGCAGGGCAGCATGCTGTACAGAATAGCTGCTTTGTGACGTTAAATATTCCCACCCCTAATGTTTTCCTATCAGTGGAGATCCTGTAGAAGATTTCTAGCTACTGAAAGAGCAGAGTGCAACCTTTTCCTTAGTTGCACCCACTTCTGCACCCATTTAGTTGTGTAAGAGAACAGCATTATCTGTACCAGATTTTGTATTTTGTTTGACGGACAAATATTTGCAAGTCCTGTCGTGAGGTAAATGGATAATACAGAAGTTTAATTGCCTAAACCTTTCCTTTAATAAAAGTCCCATGTAGCTTTTTGGCCTAGAAGTAATTAAATGTGGGGGTTTTCCCCCACTTCTGACTAAACTGGCAGGGAGCAGCAAGAGCAGGGCTGCCGGGAGCCGGGAGCCAAAGGGGACCGCAGCCCAGGCAGTGCCTTCACCGACCAGGATGCAGTCCTGCAGCATCCGAGCACCACAAGCAGCGCAGCGTGCTGTTAACAGTGTCCACAGACAGTCCCAGACAAGGTGAGGCGATGAACCATGTCTAGGGTCCAGCCAGGAGCAGCGGGAGATGGAGCCAGAGACAAGGCTGGAGACGTGGCCACAACATAGGTCTAAGAGCCACATCTAGGAAACTGAACTGGAGACAAGGCTATAATATAGGGCTGAGAGGTCTATCCAGGAGAGAGGTCCACTAGCAGAACTTGAGACGGGTACACCTACAACACAGCTAAAGCAAAGGCTGGGTGCCCAGGTCTAACCACCCTCGGGGTGGAAACCCCAGGTGAGGCTGATCAGGCCTCAATCAAGGCCTGTGGATGCTCTCAGGGCCCCAACTTAAACATAGCCAGAAAAAGATGTAAAACAAAACCAGAATTTCTTAATGTCAGGAGTTCAATACAGATGCACATATGGATGTTATGCACATCAACCCGAAAAATATCTGTTTGAAGTAGTCCTTATGATGAGCAACTTGATCTTTTGTAACCTTTACTGTAGATTATGTGACCACTTTGGGGAAACTTGTGGCTTCTCGGTATGCAGATGGTCTGTTTCCTCAATACAAGACAGCACAAGATGGCAGCGTGTATAATGTAAGTATCACTGACTTGTGGTAACTTCCCTGTGCACTTAGAATTTATTATCACTGTAGCAGAATGATGTGATGTCTCCCAATGGCATGAAATACTTACGTTCTTTGTGTGAGAACTTTATCTCTTGATCTTTTCTTTTTCTGTTTTGACAAACTGTTAGTAACAACAGTCAGCGGTAGAGAAGCTAGATATCTTTTCCTTTTTTTTCCTGCCTTGGTGCAGCATTGCAGTAAATCTTTCCAGACAAGACCGTAGTTTCTAAGCAACATTTACCCTGTCTTGAAAGAGGGAACACTTAAAAAGAAGATGCTCAGCTGAGTTAAAAAAAATAAAATCGTAGTCAATAAAACAAATGGGGATGCTGAAATAAGAAGACATAATGCGCTGTCATTCCCAATGCAAAGTACTGCTTTTCTTAGTGCCAGTGGGTCACACAAAAGGCTCAGCCTACTCTATAGAGACAGCTAGCTGGATCTCTGCCCAGGCTCGTGTTCTAAGGAATGTCTTAGCAACAGCTGCTGGCGGCCCCATTGTTAAGAGGATGGATTCTGATTGAAGAGATACACATGTGAGCGAGGACGGGAGGGAGTTAATTCATAAAGGATTTTACAAAAGCAAATGGGTTGTCATTTTTTCTGATAACCAGAGTCACTTATGAGGCACACGGCTTAAAAATGGGAAAGGAACCATTTCAGGGGGCCTTTTCCCCTCATTTTTTCACCCCATTAATTCCATATGAAATATCTGCATAATATCTTTTAATCTTAGGACATGTTGGGAGCAGTAGGAAACACATGTCTGGTAGCATTAAGGCAGCAATGGTACTATTCAAGATCTGATAAGATCTTGTTTAGGATATAGTATACAATACTATGTACAGTTACCACAGGCTGAGATAAAGCCATTCAAACCAGAACAGGTAGTGGGAAGAGCTACTAGGTTGAACTTCAATGGAGTGTTGATCTTATAAGAGGGCTTGGTTGACGTTTATGTATGTAAGTAAGACTGAAGAAGGCTGACAAAGGGTAGCATTATTGCTCTTGAATGCCTACAGAAAGGCAAATTACAGGGATAGGGAAAACCTAAAGTTTTCTATGCTAAAAGGCATGCTAGTCTAAGAATAAGTGGGTATGAACTGCCATGAATAAATTTAGGCTGGACAGTCAGAAGTTTTCAAGCCCTCAGAGAAATGGGAATCTGGACTGGGCAACTACAAGTGAAGGCGTGGTGCAAGAAAACTGCTCTATTTTAAGATCGAGTTTGGTCGGTGTAGTGCAATAAGCTTCTTTGTATGAGTCTGGCCGTCATAGGGGGAAACTGGATTTTCTAAGTCCTCCTTCGAAGGCCTACATTCTTTTGGCAGACAGCCTGAGACTGTATCTGGGAGGCACATTACAGGGCCCTAGCTGACATTAAAGAACAGAGAAAAATATGAATGAGACGAATAAGTGTGCAGACTGACACGCAAAATATTTTCTCCCTGACGAATGTTCTTTTTTAAAAACATTTGTATCTCCAAGGTTTTGTACTTAGTCCTGAAAAGGTAGTTGGAAGTAGAAGGCAGCCAGTAAATCAGCTTACATGAGTCAGAGATACTGGGGCAATGTCTTTACTGCAACCTGCAGTGAATTTTTAAACCCACAAATTATTTTGCATGGTGAACATGTATACATATATTCATAGGGAGGGTCGGCTGTTTTTAATTTTAATAGTGAATCTAGGTTTTTCTTATTTGACTGATATAGTATGGGACATTTTAGTTGTTGATTGCAGCTGCCTGAACTAAATCTGCCTAAGCACCTACCCACAAATAGTTAAGCTGCAATGCTGGGCATTGTTAGTGAAATAATAGTACAAACAGGAAACATTTTACATTTTCCTTTCAAATGCTAAAGACAAGTTGGAGATTGAAGTGTCCCAGAACCAAAACGTATGCTGCCAATTGCTCCAGTCTTGAGACAGACAAGTCAGACAGCCCACTGGCACTGTCCCATGCTTGTACAAAAAGATTATGAAAAGCAATTAGGGCAAAATGTGGTGTCTTTTCTACTATCGCTTAGATGCATTTGTCAAGTATTTGCTCTTGAAATAGTGAAGAAAAATGGGTTGTTTTCACTGCTACCTTGGCTGGCATATCTGGCACTTGCAAACCAGCTATTGCAGCTGTGCTGAGCTTGGGGCTGCATTTGTGTTATTTGTTTTGATGTTCAATTTTTTTCTCTCCCTTATTTACATAAAGCTGACAGCCAAAAAAGAACTGATTCTTCATTTTGTGGATTGTCTAATGGGAGCTATTGAACTATATAAGCAGCGAATGGAATGGTTAACCAGTGAGAGCCGGCAGATATTTGGAGTGATTCAAGAACAGTGCATTGTCATTGTTTTGGATTTTGGCGCTGTGGCTCCAACTGAATTTGATCTATGTCGGGATGCACTTTCTATGGTACTTGTGGAACAGGTGACCCAAATTGCTAAATTCAACCTCATTCGGTAAGCAGAAAGAATCATGGAATTGTAGAATCATAGAACGGTTTGAGTTGGAAGAGACCTTTAAAGGTCATCTAGTCCAACCCCCCTGCAATGAACAGGGACAACTTCAATTAGATCAGGTTGCTCAGAGCCATGTCCAGCCTGACTTTGAATGTTTCCAGGGATGGGGCTACAAGCCCTACTAAAAAGTCTGTCTCCATCTTTTTTATAAGCCCCCTTTAAGTATTGAAGGGCTGCAATAAGGTCTCCCCAGAGCCTTCTCTGCTCCAGGCTAAACAAAGAAGTCCACGTCTGCCTGTTGCTGGAGAATAAAAAGGAGTTTCATATCATATAGACATGTGTTCGGATAATATGCTTTCAGTAGTGGAAATTGTCATGATTCATGTCACGGTGGTATCTACAGATTTTCCACCAAGTTTCACCCACAGTCATGCTGACCTCGCTACTTCCATTTAACAGAAGACCATTGTTCCCTGAAGAACAGGTAAAGACTTAACAGAACCCAAATACTGATACATGCTTCCTACAAATGTAGCACAGAAAAACAGAAAGATAAGGGGGACTTCGCAGTAGCAGTAATGCTCTTCAGGCATCTAAGTATTGCAGAGTGAAACAGTGAGGTCCCATCTGACTGCCTAGGCATTCTTGTCTCTTTAGGCATTACAGGTGTCTGCCTTACAGCTAAGTGTACACTCCCCCAAGTGCCATAAGCACAGGCATAGTCACTTGTATTTCTATAGATTTCCATGGTCACACAAATCACTGGCAGAGCTAGGAAACAATACTAGATTTCCGTAACAAAAGACAATTGCTTGTTCCCTAACATGAGTAAATGATTTTGGGTTTAGTTACAAACAGAAGAAGAGAAGCAGCTATTCAAATTTATCTGTCTCTGCACAAATTCTCATATATGCATAAAGGTTTTAACATATAAGCTTGGTCTTGGATAGATAAGTGGAATTTTGTGACTATGAAAAAAAGGATGCAGAAATTAGAGGTCATATAATTTTAAAATTGGTTCCAGAATGATAACTTGCACCTACACTGTGGTTCTTAAAGTTGTTTTACCCAAGCTTTGTCCTACAGATTTGATTCTGGTGCCCTGTCTTAATTCTCTAGCTTGTGATACAATTGAGATTTCAAAAGCAGAAGATAACTTCCACAGCTTTTGAGAAACACATAAAACATTTCCTTTAAAAATGATCTGCAAAGCCAAATCAAAGTTGAGACACAATAATTGTGTTCATTGATTTGTTTGTTTGTGCAGGAGGGAGATAAAGGACAATATAGCATACAAATTATTACCTTAAAAGAATCTTGGAAAACATATTTGTCTCCTAGATTTGCAGGAAAATCTTCAAAATGGTGCTTGATGGAATGTCACAGATGACTGAACCAGTTATTCTTTTTTATTTGCTTTCTGTCTTCTTTATGTACTTTGTACTTCTGTACTGCCATTAAGACTAAGGCCTTTGGTCAATTAAAATATCAAAAAGCTTAGCATCATGAATTTTATTCTGATGGGTAGATAAAGATCAGCCCTACTATAAAAAAAGTGTGTCAGTTAAAATGGTCTGACACAAAGGTCATGCAAAAAGTTATGGAAAGAGAGACGTGGAAGCCAGATTTTTTTTCATATACATATTTAAAACTTGATTGTGTTTTTATGTTAATTGGAGACATGAATTGGGAACTGTTTTTAAAGTACTTTAGCTCTCTTGACCCTACTTTGGAAACAGTTGTCTCAAAAAAAAAATTCTTATTAAAATTACAGTATTTTTCTGAGGGTTTTATTTTCCTAATGGTTTTGTTTTTCCTCTACTTCTTTTATTGCAACTCTAGATTTAGTATCTGTGGTTTATTGTAATTATTACTTAAGAATATAAACAATAGTAACAATAGCAGAGCTCCACTCTTTTACTCTGCCAGGATTATTCTCACTACTTCTGATTTATAGTTAATGTCATTTTCAGGGCTGCTCAGGATCTTATGAAGTGGCAACAGAAATCTGCTCCTG
Organism: Fratercula arctica; assembly: GCA_947846985.1. Classification (NCBI taxonomy): domain Eukaryota; kingdom Metazoa; phylum Chordata; class Aves; order Charadriiformes; family Alcidae; genus Fratercula; species Fratercula arctica. The sequence goes on from CANTUZ010000001.1 coordinate 71,362,079, forward strand.
TGTCTGAGCATACCGTAGAGTCTGCTGTTACGTGGCTCTGGAAGCTGGACCATATGACAGCTGCCAGCCATACCAGTTCTGCTGAAGCCCTGCTGGAAGCCATGAGTGATGAGGCGGTAAGCTCATACATCTTTTCAAAGCCTCAAGTAAATCCAAGAATATTCAGTGCCAGACTGGCTACTGTGATTTGCCCTGATGAATATTGCAAAGATAAATATTAATGACAGCATTCGGAAAGATTTTTTTCCCCAAGCATAGCTGCATACTATGTTTACTGATGGCCTGTTTATGTAAATGTACTGCATTTTGAATGCAGAAACTTGTTTATTTTCTTTTTTAGAGTACACAGAATAAATTACATATTCAGTCATTAAGGGAAAGAGGAAACATCTTCCCTTCCACTTTCTTTGCCATATACGTTTTTCAGGGCTTCCAGTTTATGAGAAAACTGCTAGTATCAACATTACTGAAGACAGGGAAACTGTTTTTATTTTATTATGTATCCAAAGTGCTCATGAAAAATTATATTTAAAATCCAAAATATTAAGTACAAATATTTATTTAAGCATTAACTCATGATAGGGATATGCAAATCCTTTTTTCATCAGCCAGGTTATGGCTAGAGTATTTTCCAGGACAAAAAGACAAAGCATGCACTGGTCTTGCTGCAATTAAATTCTGTCTGGTTCTAAAAGTACCATATTACTTTATTTATTATAGCAGACTCACAAGACATAAAACATATATGCCATCATTTCAGCTAGTCACTTAAAACTTGTGTTGTTAAAGAGACATTTCATGAAATCTGCTTACAATGTACATTGTTTCAGTTCCCTAGCACCCAAATTTAATGTAAAACTGGGCCTACTGTGTGTGGACTAGAATAATTGGTTTTCACTGCCATTAAGATCCATCCCTGTGCACTGTTACAATCCTAACTCCTTTGTAAGTTTCTGAGCCATTGTTTGAAGGAGAAGGTAAATTTGGCTTGACTTTCCTTCTGGTTCCCTGTGCTGGTGGATTCTCATCCACATGAACCTTGATGTTTGGAAAGTGATATTAAAAAGGAACTGGGTGAGGAACAAATTGTGCAACAGTGAGATTTTTTATGACTGCCTTTATAAATGCCTCCTTCATAATTTTTATTAACATTTTCAATTTGCAGTATATTACTGATTTCCTGGTGGGAAACAAAAAAGATTGTCTTTAGATTTCAGTATTGTCTGGATAAAACAAAAGGCTTGTTGGGCCTGGTGGGTCTGTATATGAATAAAGAGAAATTAAAATCCATCCAACAGTGAGACATCTATAATTTCTTTCTGCGCATTGGTGAGCTAATGGGTAATCTGGGGAGTTAGTTGTGGCAGTGTTCAACATAAACCAAACTTCAATTACTCCTAAATACAGTCTAGTTAAAGGTGTCCCTGCCCGTTGCAAGGGAGGTTGGACTAGATGACCTTTCAAAGGTCCCTTCCAACCCAAACTGTTTTATGATTCTATGATTCATTGTCATTCATAAGTGACAGTTCACTTGAGTGCAAGCTTCGCTGTACTGCAAGCTGGGGGAGACCCCATTCAGTCCTAAGCAAAAGCTGCATAGTCACTGAACAGTCATAAATGACTCATTCCTCAGAACTGGCTTCATCGACAGAAGTTGCTCCAAAACAATAGCTCTTTTTTCTCTAGACTCGGGTCTTCCTGTCATTCCTTTAGCTGAGCTTTTCTTCCCATGTGTGGTGACTCCCTAGATTTCCTTTCCTCATGACCTGTCAATCCCAAGCTCAAGTTGTCTCTGCTGTAAGGTTGCAATCCTTTGAGTTCTACCTGCCACAAATGCATCCTTGGCGTTTAACTTGCGGTTCTGTACAGGTGGCACTCTGCAAGGTGTGGGTCACCCATGCAAAACACACCGCCCCACCAACATAAAGACTATGAGGAGCTGTTCATGTTTTTCTCCTTCCTGTTCTTGTATGAAGTTTGTCTGCTTGTTCAGATGGCTGCATAAATTATAGTTTTCAAAATATGGAGGACTAAATGGAAAGGTTTTAACCTTTCCCCACTAATCTGTAGGGAACATTTCCTTTGTGGCATGATATTGCTGGCTTTGTAGTTAAGTAGAGTGAGTTGTTCTGTGGGTAGCAATTTTGTTTATTTTCTTGTGAGGAGTTGACTCTGCATCAGCTATGTCCAAGAAATGTCAGCATTTTAAAAGTTGCAGAGGCAGGCAGTAAATCCTTTGGAGGAAGCGTGAAAATTGATATCCTTATTGAATATCAAGTTTATGAATTATTGGCAGTCTTAGGAGGGAGGAGGAGAAGATGTGAGTCTGAAGGAACACAGGGAAAAGTAGTTGTGCGATATGCATGCATTCCCCCAGTTCAGGAGCTTCTTCAGCAAAAGGAATAGGAACAAGGTATTATCAAAGGACTGGGTCTCAGCTGGGCAAGCTGTGTGCATGCTCAGGTAGCTTTTTAGCTGGATGAAAGAGAGAGGGAACCTTGTAAAACTGAACCAAAGCACAGACAGATGCAAGAGTTATGTTTCTGTGCACCTTTTTCTAACGCTAATAAGTATTTTGTTAATCTTGCACTTTAATGAAACACATTCATTTTTCTCTTTAACCTTAGTATTTGTCTAGAATTAACAGTGGTGCCAGGATACCTGGCTGACCACAGACCTGCTTGCTCTCAAGCAAGTGTGGTCTGTAACTATGGCCCTTGCCTCCCACATACCATGTCTCGACCCCTCTACAAGATCCAAGGGAAGCCTGAGGTGGCTAGGTGCTCCTTCCTTAATTTGCCTGGTCTAGCCTGACATTGAGTTGCTGCTTGGGAGAGATGTCTTCCAGTGCTGAGGACTGGCACAAGTATTTATGGCAAAAGGTAGAGGAGGGAGACAGCTTGAAATCCAGAAGTCCATGTCAGTGTATCAACACGCTTATGATGTGGGACAGTACAGAGATCCTACAGACCGGAAGCTTCGAGTACAAACTGGACAAAAGATGTTCATCTTCTGATTTCAGCTCAGGAGCTGAAATATAAATCAGTATCAACAGCAGTTAGTGGAAATGCATGAACACACTTACAGGTGATACTGAATTTGCGTTACTACTGCATGAAATCATGTGGGTGCAGAAACATTTCCTCAGTGCCATCCCAGACTCTTCTTTGTCTTCTTTCTTGTGGTGCATGTCCTGGGATTCCTAGTCATACTTGAGTGTAGTTTTTCAGTTTAAAACCTATTTATCAGATATTTATCAGTTGGTGTGTACCATACCATAGGACTGATGAGATAGCTGTTCATGAGATACCTGTTAGATATGGAATATGAGACAGCTGTTCTTACATTTGTTTTTAATGATGGCAAAAATTCAAGAATCATACTCACCATAAGGATTGTTAGTAGGGATAAGCACAGGTAACATCAAATCCCTGATAATGCAATACTCAAGCAATAACTAAAGGACATTTCTTCAGCTTCTCTCTCTTCTTGCAATAACATTTTCAGAATATAAGTGTGTGTGGTCATAATAAACCTGCCAAGCTCTCTCTGCCTTGGGAAGTATAAAAATGCAAATTATCTGTAGATACCATCAGTAGCATTCAAAGAATGATACATCTTTCTTACTCTCAAATTACATACTGCCAGTAAAAGTATGTCTGGTATATAAGTTCCTACTGATTTTCAGCCCTGGCAAGGTACCAACATAGCATCTCTCTCCATAAAAGTGGAATGTGGCACAGAGCCTTGTCCTGACTATTAATACAGTTGTCCTTCCTTACACCTCACTTTGGTTTCAGTTAATTTCTGCGGAAAGGGGCTTGCACTGGACAGAATCAGACTCGTGGGCTGTGGGCCAGGTTCTCTTCTCACTTCAGGAAATTTTGTGTGGACTTCATTTGAATTACTAGTGTAAATGAGGGGGAGAACCAAAGATCTGAAAATCTTACAGCCCAAATAATGCATTGGTTCTACCAAATTTTCCTACCAGTACTCAGCATAGGACAGTGCTTGAATAAGTACCAGGCATCTATGTAAAACAATGTCTTCTAATTACCATTTTTTTTCTATTTAATGACAGGTTGAAGCTGTTTATTACTTTGCTGTGGGTGATGTTCCAGTGGACACAAAGCAGCTACTCCTTGAGAAGGTTTCTCATGGCCCCTGTCCAGTCAACACTGTATCTTTCAATGCCAGGGAAGATGAAACTATTATTTTTCTGAAAGAGCTGAGTCACTTGGCCTCTGGCAGGTATGACAAAGAAGCAGCACAGCAATGATTTGAGTACTTGTAGAGTGCTTTTCTGCTAGGAATGGTATCTGAAGATATCTGAATGTAACCCCTGTTTTACTCATGAGGAAAATGAGACAAAGCAGTTCAGTAAGAGATCTGGGGAAACTGTGGAAATAGTCTAAGAGATATGACTAAAATGTAGGACGTACTCAAACAGAGTCACAGGGTCACAACAGAAAACTGAAGCAAGTTTTTATTGTATTGCTTTGTGCTCCGGTAATATCCACAGGCACCAGCAAAGGATCTAGAGTTTTGTTGGATCAAGTGCCATACAGACATGTACTGAAAAGGTAATGCCTGTCCTAAATGGGAAGTTCCTGGAACAACAGAAAATTGATGTGTTATCCATTAGGCTTGGTTGCGTGGAAATGCAGTTCTGTATCATGCTCTCTAGCATCTATTTGATATGCTTGGTGGAAACTGATGTATTCCACATGGCTTGTTGGCTACTTAATTCTGGGAATCAGCCATGTAGTGAGAACCAGCCTTCAGTAGAACAGGATAATAAAACTAATTTTGATTCTGATATCAAAATAAGGAAAAGAAATGAACAAATGCAAAGCCCCACAATACCGTACTCATGCTGAACAACAGGAGGGCAGCAGGAGTCCGTAGGTGTTTGTCTACTTAACAGAAGTCACTGTACAGTTACAGAGCTGTGAAATGACTGCTAGCTCTTTCTGTTTCACTGTTGTTTGTGCAAAAGTGGGAAGACCTCCAACAGTAGAAATCTCCAAATGACAGCAAAGCAATTGGTAAGATGGCAGCTGCTTAGCTCTTTTATAGCCATCTGTGTTTAGAAGTAGCTTTTAAGAGATGGAGTGTCTGCCAAAAAGCAAGACTGTGGGAAAGTGTTATGTTTGCTCTGGTCTGATGTGTGTCTGAAATGATTGTGGTCATTCAGAACCATAGTACCTCCATGGTACCAGATACATTGCCGGTCACCATCATTCATTTTCTTTTGTCAGTTTTTACCTCCTTTATAAAAGGAAAGTGAATGTTTCTTGTATGGTAGAGAAAGAGGCAAGAAGGGTTGTGTCAGGCAGCTGAGATGAATCGCTTTGTTTGGTATGAGTCCAACTATCTTCTTTTTGCATAAGTTTAGATTTGGTGCAGAGACTTACTGGGCCAATTAATATCTTGCTGGTGGGTATTTGCCCAATGGCTGTCTATAAGTTTAAGTCAGCTTTTCCATAGGAATGGCCCAGTTCATGGGCTTTTCATGGCTTGAGACTGTTTCTAGTGTAGTTTTGTTTTAGAAATGCATCTTTTTCCTTCTCTGAGAGCTTCTCTGTTTTGACAATGAGGGTAAATAAAGTCTGCTTGACTTCCTGCTTTGTATGTCAATAATGAAGTAAATGTTTCTGTTAGGCTTTCAACTGGGAGGCTAATCTGATAAAAAGGTGTTAGTGTCATCTCAGACATCTTAAATGACATGCTTGCTCAGCATGTTAAAAGCATTAATTAAAAATAGATTTCCAGGAAAATGAAAAGGAAGGTGCCTCAGTGCCTCAGAGTAAATGATATCAAAATGAAAGGATGTTCTTCATGAAAAGACTTCAGAATGTACATAAATGTATACATGAGGTTTGATAATATTCGTAGTGGTGTTGTAGTTGAAGGTTTGGATATATTGCATAGATAACCTAATAATTCGGAAGTTGTACACCACTATGATCTTACATATGTGAGATAAATCTTGTTAAAATTAGGGAAGTATTTATGTAGTTTACATACTGGTGAAAACTCATTTTGTATTACAGATTCCATGCTTTTGCTGAGAAGAATGACTATAGAGATGCTACTGGACCTGCACTAAAATGTGAAGAGGATGGAAAAGGTGTAACTGCCCTGAATTCCAGAAAAGTGAAAGGGCGAATGCCACTAGGTAGATAATATGAAAACCAAGATGATACTGATTTTATCAGTGAGGTTTCAGAATAGAAATATAATATTTGATTTTACACTTGGTAAGTGTAAAATTAAAAGAAACCTTCTGTAGGCATGGGTGGGGTGAGAATAGGACTGGTCAAATGGGAATTCTGTGAGTGGGAAGAAGAGGGAAAGGAAAAGAGAGAAGTGAAGAGAATAAGGATGTGCATGTGAGAATGAAAGAGAAGTGAAAAAAGGGAGAAGAACATTTATTTAGAGAGTTGAAGAATAGTACTGTTGTGTTTATGCCAGTGGCCTTGTGGAAATGTAAAGAGAGATGGCAGAAAGGAAGAGGAATAGCATGGAAGACCATTTGATACAACACCCACATCAATACAGGCCATTCATAATATAAGGGGATTAAATCCACACAAGGTTGACTTGCTTCTCTCCAGATCTGAATTTGTCGTAAAGACGGGCAATGAGCACAATAAAATAGCCATAGAGAAGAAGGTGCAAATGGGTGTGTGTGTGTGAAATTGATGAAAAAAACTCATGACGAAACAAATAACAGAAAGAAACAGTTTTGCTGGGGGGTGGAGGTGGGCAGAAACCCCTCAGTGTGTTTCTTATTAGTCACAGTGCTACTTCCTCTGGGATAAGTCAGCCTTACCGTTCAGTGGGACTGGACTGGGGTTTCAGCCAGGTTGGGAGGAGACCAGCTTGTGGTGTGAAGTGAGGCTGTGTATGTCAAGTCTGGTATCTTTATCAGCAGGACATTAAATTAAAAAATGGTTTCTTTTAAATATCAGGAGGCTTAAGGCCTCTTTATTCTAATGGCCTACATCCCCGTTATGCTTGGGAGCATTAGTGTTGCCCCAAAGGTAGAACGGTGTTATCTGCTTCTTACTGCTACAGATTGTATGGCATAAGGTAGATTTAGTGACTCACTAAAGGTCGTTTGTCAGTCTTGGACTAGCTGGCCCATATTTCCTGCGTTGTAGTTCCTTGTGTACTAGCCTATCCTTCACTAGGACTATGATTGTAACAGTATGAGAGAATAATACTGGGCAGACAGAATTAAGAGAGGGAGGTATCACCTGTTTTTTTACTTCGTGAAGGGACATTCACATCTCACCCACTCAGGGTTTAGAAACCAACAGCAGAGAATGCTTCAAAACCCTGTCTCTCATTTCATACTGATTCAGAGCAGTATAATGATCGCCTTCGATCTGCTATGAGTGCTTCCTTGCTGAACCCCATTTGGGGGTGTGTGTGGGGGGAGCTGGCTTCCTCTTCCCCCAGGCAGCCAGCCTGTGTCAATAGATGGGCCTAGAGCTCCTGTATGACTGAAATTACTTCCTCACCACTGTTTCTAAAGCCGAAAGCTGAATAGCTTTAATCGCTCAAAAGGGCAGTAATCTCCTTGAAGTGCATTGTCTGTTGTGTCTTATTGCTATTATGGAGTAGGATTTACACATTAAAAAGGAACACAATTAGCTTTCTGCATTTACAGGGTATTATAAGCCCGGTCATGACATCACTGGCAGCCAATCGGAGCATTTCAGTCGTATGCGGAATCTAAAGTCCTTTCAGAAGAGAAAACACATTGGAGACATTATTCTGGTCTGTGTCTGATGTCTCTTGTTTCAGAGACTCCTTCAAGGGTGTAGAAGGCAATAATAATAAAAGTGTTGATTACTCAGTAATGGGCTCCAAAACTGGTTCTTGGATGTGTGGCATAAACTATAAAAGGAAACAAACAGAGAATGAACCAGAGAATCTTTGAAATGTGGTGTTCCTTGAAAATAAGGGGAGGCACAGGAATATTTTGATTATGTTTCTTTTTGCACCACAAACGCAGCAGCTGGAAACTGAAACTCATCGTTATGCTTTATGGACTGGAAAACCCATTTTAAGGACATCTGATAGTTTTCTGGGTATCCACTAAGTAACAGCGTTTTGCAACTACAGAGTATCTTAGTATTCACTCCTTTTCATCTGCTTAACCAAAACAAGTCGGAAGTGAACTATTTAAAACTTTAGATAAGAGCTCTATTCTCCCCTGTTTTGCATCTTGAGCAGTCATTTAGAAAGCAAGCGTGAGAAACTGCCAAATTTGAATTTTTTTTACACTCATTTTGAGTGGGTGCTTGAGATCAAAACAGGTGTAAGCCAGTAAAGAATTAAGGTCCTTATGATGGCAGACTCAGATTTTCTTAAGGCGTTTACGTAAAGCCTAATTTCACCAATGTGGTGATATCTCCTCGTCCAGCACTGTTTTTCCTGTTATCGCTTGTGCCTACATTCTTCATATAGCTTCTTCATCTGCAAAAAGCTGCAGAATTAAGCAATCCTGTTATATAGTTAAAATTATAAGTGGAAGGGAGGTGAAGTTCGAGTTGGAACTTGAAGACACAGAGGGCAAGAGATGGTGAAAGCTGTGGTGAAGAAGGTTCTTGAGAAAAAGGGGCACAGTTGTGTCATCTGCCTGGAGTGACAGGGAGATAAGTGATAAACAGGGCTTGAAAAGCAATGGTGTTTTCAACTAGATCCTGAAATGAATAGTAGGTCCTCGTTGGCTGAAAGAGAAACAACAATAAATCTCTGCGCAGTGTTTTTCTGTGTGCTGGAATAGGCGAAACGGTATGTGTAAAGAAAATGCAAATGGACTGAAATCAGGATTTGACTGATTTGACAAATCCAAAGAGGGATGTGTCTGACCTCCTGTGAACAGTGTAAGGCTGTATTCTTAGGTGTACTTGATTTCCCACATTTACCTATGATCATAGGGAAAACTTCAGGTTGCTGTGTGTAAAATGGGAAGCATATGAGCGCCAGCCTCCTCTATGCCATTGAAGTCAATGAACTCTGCACTGTTTATGTACGCAGACATGGCAGAGACAGAACGCTTCCTTCGAAAAGCCAGGATAATGATTTAAGAGTAGCTACTTTGCCTACAAGCTGTAGGAAAGATCATTGCCTCAACTTTTTCCTTGTATGTGCTGTGTCTAGTCTTAGCAGCCTAACCTTGGCCTGGCAAATCTCTTTGCTAACGTGTAGAGAGTGATGCAGATAGTTGCTCTGCAATACCACATGGGATACAAAGTTCATTTGCTTTGTCCATTTGCCCAGTGGGAAAGGGGCAGGATTGGGCTACGGTGAGTTTCAGTGCTTTTCAGATAAATCTGCGTACTCCCTTCCTGTGCTCCTTTGTACCTCCATTCAACCCCCTCTAAGTGGGGATTTTAAAAATCAATGCTTGAGGGCATATTACTATGTTCTGCTGCCACATAGAGGCTGAGGAAGGGACCAGCAGTGAAAAAATGAAAATTGCCCATTTTGCCTTGCAGGCAAATGAAGTTTAAAAATAGATCTTATTCCATTATATTTGGATTTGCTTGCTTCCATGGTCTAATTCAGATAATCAGAGAAGTAAGAAATGCTTCTGTTCACGATGAGTTTCTTTTGCATTGGTACTTGCTTGATGTTTCAAAGATATTGTAGATTTTACTGGCGCTTTTTTTTTTTTTTTGTATGGGTTTTTTTTTTCTCAGCAGGTTTTGTATCTTCAGTGTGAAATCAAATGGGTTACAGTGACTTGTCAAACTGGATGAGTTTGCCTGCTGGGAGGTAGGTGTGGAAAAGCTGCTTCTTTTAAGATTGCCTGACAGCGTTAAATAACTGGGAAAGGGAAATGAGGGCGGTTATGAATTTCCGTGTGCGTGTGCAAGTGTGTTTGTGTTTTTCGCTTAGACCTACCATCTTGCTTCTCAATTCGCCGGTGTCAGCAAAATGCTTCTGCCCCCTCGCCGCAGGCTCTCCCTGCACCCTTCCCCATCTTCCTCCTCTTTTCCAGGGCCTCCCTCCTTCAGAGCAGAAATTGTAGGGCACCTCTGAAATGTTACCCAGCACAGGGTCCTCTGCTGGGTCGCGATGGCTACGGTGAAAGCTGAAACAGAAGCCGGGGGCTGGGCAGCAGGGCATTAAGGCCGGTTCCCTCGTGCGTGTCTGGTGGCCGCCCTCTTGCCGTTGCCCTGTGGCCGTTTTTGAATCGGAGGGGTCCCCAGGGTTTCAGCCCTGGTGTCCGTTAAACTGCCAGCCAGGGCAGCTGTGGGGACAGGGAGGGCCCTTTGCATCTGGGGATAAAGCGATATTTTTTTTTTTTTTTTTTTTTTTAAGACGAGGTCTTTTCCTGGGAGTCGGGTGCCCGAAGGCGTGGAAGAACCAGTGGGCCTGGAGCAGCTGGGGCCTGCACCCCCTGGGGGGTGGTGGTGGTTTTCAGATGCTTTTCAGTTGGTGGCCCCCCCCCCAAAATGGCACAGCTGAGGTGTGAGAGCAGGGAACTTAAACCAAAGAGAGGTTTGTGCTTTCTTGGTCATTTTTGATCGATGCGCTTTGAGGGCCGGTCTGGAGGTTGAGAACCAGACCTGGAAGATACTGTATGTTGTCTGTGTATGTATATTTTGAGTTTGGGGGCTCAGTTTTGAAAGGCATAGCTTTTCCTTCCCACTCCTCCTTAGCTGGAGAGGAAAAGAGGCCGAGGTGGAGGTGAGCCTCCAGTGTAGAGAGAGAAAGTTGCTTCAGTCATCACTGCTTGCAACCTGCTCTCCAGGTTGAATCCAGGAAAAACTGTTGCCAGATAAAAGGTTTTCTAAGCAACTTGACTGACCTTCACAACGTGCAGTTGTTGATGCCGGCATTTGCCCTGTATAATAAGTGTCATCAAACATATTTGCTTTGAAAGTGTGTGTAGTTTTACTTTGCTGTGCTGCAGCATAAATAAGGAAAATAAACCTTCTTGTGTAATACCAGTTCAATACACATATCTTACTGGGCACACTAACAATAATCCTGTACATTTGATGAGTCTATAGCATCAGTTTAAGGGGAAATGAAGCAACACAACAATATCATCAGTATTGTTTTACAGGTAGTTGAAATATGTATACTTTTTTCAATGTTTTCAAACATAACATTAAAAACGTTCATAAAATTAAATTCGGATCCTGGTATTTGATAGCTTATGGAGGATATCCAGATTTAGTTGGAGACAGCTCCACTGGAATTGCATTCTCAACAGTCTTAGACCTAGAAATATGTGCATGTGTGGTGGGAATGCATGTATTTTGTGGTTTTAGCTGTGTCAACAGGTGTGTATATATATTCAATGGCTGACTACTAATCAGAAAAATCTCTAGCTCCCTACTTGTCGGAATTTGGCGAATGCTCAGATTTTGCATGTTTTGCATTTCTGGGGAGGGATTGTTTATAAAAGAAAAGCTGACGACTTTGTGAAGCATTTGAACAGAATACTTTTCCTTAAGCTTAAAAGGTAATGATAACAAACTGAGGTTTCTTCTTCCTTTTGTGTTTTATGTTGTGGAATGATCTGCTTTACTAAAGCTTTTTGTGATTTAGGAAATGTTGATCTTTGTCCTAGTGGCTGAAACAGATGTTTTTGAAATGCAGGAAGGTCCCAGGAGATGGCAGTGTACAATAACACATTTCAAAATATTTCTTGGAAACTAAAAGCATTTCACAATTAAAATTGAGTTGTTATTTTGTAAAATGTCCATATTATTATTTCAGGGAAGTTTATCAAAGAACAAAATGATCAGGTAGGTTGGTTTGCTGATAGCCTACTTTAGTAGACAAGTTTGCATGTCTTATCTTTTATACAGTGAACCACCACTGTATATTAACTGAACCACTAGATGACAAGATACAGTTTGCCTTGTTCAGCATCTTTATGTGCAATTCAGTAATAGATTGTAATCTGCAATATGGTGTAATCCGCATTTGTAGTTAGGATAGCTCACAATTCAGTTTCTTTTATATTTTTGCTATAACGCTACACACAGTTTTTCTGTATTGTCCTGTATTGCAATTTAAACTCTGTGACTAACCTAATTTAACACACTTTTTAGTAATGTTCATACTGTTTAGATATACATGGTGCCTCAATTTTAATAATTTTACTCTACTAAATAGAGTAAACCAGGTTTCAATTTTTCCAATTTTTTGAGAATACAGCCTGATAGTAAAAAATTTTATTTTTTTTAGCATTTATTTACGACTGTTGAGAATTGTTAGCATGAAAATAAACTTAGCAAAATTTCATCACATACTTTTCAGGAAAACAAGATTTAATTTTAAGTAAAGGTATTTATGTACTTCAAGGATATTGAAAGAGTTGAAAATATCTCCTCTTTAAAGTTTCAAAGTTGGATCTAATATTTGGAGCCAGCTTTTGCAATGAAGTCCAGGGGACAACATGTGAATTTCTTTGTGGAGTTTCTTTATTATTATCTGAGACTGTTAAAAAGGATTTGCTTCCATTGTGGGAACAATCTGTGGCCAGTTCTGGGGGTTACTTCTACCAGGCTAAGCACCTCTCATCTCTATATCAGCTTTGAGCCCTTTTTTGAAGTCTATCAAAGAACAGCACTTGTCACTGCAATGGGACCTCAAGAAAACACGGTTATATGGCAACATCTGGATGAACCCAATGACTTTGTGGTAATCGAGGAGTTATAAAAAGCAGAAATTGTCTCAAAATGTCAAGGTCTTTTTATGATTTCTTTTGCAGTAGCTGGTGTCCGTGAGGATGTCTTTTTGATCTGGAAGGAGTTGGAGGAAGCCAGGAGTACAGTGAAACAAGTTCAGAAAATTTTATCAGAATCTGACCAGCCTGCTTCTCAAGATGGTATAATTTATGTTTCTTTCAAGAGAGTTACCATTATATTAGTGATCAATATTTTATTTGTGAACAGTTTTGATTACGTGTCAATTTGTGGATGATTTTCTCAGAAACGTGTATATACAGGTAGCAACTATACTTGGCATCAAAATGTAGGGTTGCTTAAAACTTTTCATTGTAAACCTCTGTTTACTGCTGCTTAAACTTGCTGAATGTTAACAGCTCATGCTGAAACACACCATTTTTAGCTCACCAGTGACTGGGTTTAGAAATTACCTAGATTTCAAGATATTGAAATAGATTTGTTGTGGTCTCTCCCTCTCTGCCTGGGCCAGTAAATCTTTAATTTTATTCTACACAGTGCTGGGGAAGTACCTCATCTCTCTCCCATCACGGTCTTCTTAGGATAGCCTCCAACCTGGTATCTAGTTCATTCCCCTAAAAAGAAAGAAGTGTGGATTTGAATTCTCTTAGTCAAAGGTAAAGGACTGAAAATGATTCTGGATGGGTGCTCTGACAACTCCTGTGTTAAGAAACATGGAGGAACACCCACACTTGTTCATTAAACTGACGGTTCCCACCATTATGGGGCCTAGAACATGATCCATTTGTTGTTCTGTGCATATCGATTGGATTGAGCTCTATTGGAGACAGGAGCATAGCTGGTTTCTGAATCTCTGGAAGGTTTTGACAGGGGACGGTGAGAAGCTACTCAGCCCTGTGAAGATGGAGGTTCTCTGGGCATGTTCTGGAGCAAAATGATCCCACTGACAAGACCTAAATACTGAAAATTTAGGAATCTGAAGAGTCTAGGCAGCCTCAGTGTTGGACTGCAACTGAGGGAGTGAATTTTCAGGATCATAGCTATAATTGTCAGTCCCTCCATTCTGCAATAGTGCCTGGTTTTAAAATACATGGATTCTCGTGGTATTTTTCCATAAGTTGATACAAGATTCAGGTTGAGTTAGCACAAGTCATCAGTGATTTTGTGTAGTTCCAGTATTGTTTTTGCAGTGCAATTGCTTTCGCTTTGGCTAGATGGAGGCTGGGGCCAGACACCCTTTTCTGGATCACCTGCTGCAGAATGCTTTGTACAGTCAGTTAGTCAGTCACTTGAACTCTCAGTGGCATGTTGAGATGTGTGACTAGGGTGGTGATGGTGAAGATTTGAAGCTGCCTGTACTGGGGTTGCACATCTGTCAATAACGTAATTCTGCGGGATTTAGACTTGAGTTTTTTTCTTCTGTGAAGGCATAATACAGTTCTTTATACAGATAATGGCATCTTCTGAATTAGCAGGACTTCCCATATGAAGTTAAACAGCTATACCATAATCCATACGAACAAAAAGACCACAGCAAAGCTGCAGTGGCAGCCCTGATTTCAGTGTTCATTTATGTTTTCCTGACTATGCAGCTTTAGTGTTCTTTTAGTGTTTGCCTTCATACATAATCACTTCCTAAATAAATTAAAAGAAATTAAATTACAGTGGGATTTATTTTGTCAGTTCTTCAGCATTATTTGACTGTTGCACATCATTAATCCAAATAACTGCAGTTTTTCTTTTTGCCTGCATTTCTTTCTCATTTTGCCTTCCTGATCTGTTTAAAATGCTCTGCTGCAAAATGTAGTTTGTTCTGAAGATTGCAATGTTATGCAGGAGAAGAAACAGAAAAAGAGGCAATTTTTCTGCTGACTCTCCAGATAATGCACTAGTTACCTGAACTGAGACATGACTTTTTACATAAAGCATGTGGAAGAAAGAAAACAACACTTTTCTTTTTAAAATTATGTGGGTGCATTTGTGATGCTTGCCATACTGGCTGTTCTAAGGACCATGAGCAATCAGAAAGCAAATGTTTCCACATGAACAGGCTCTGACCCTGCACCTACCCTGATGCTGGCTGATGTTTGTGTGTGTTAAGGCAGTAGATGTCTTCATAGGTTTGTTTGCAGGCTCAGGATCTCAGTACTGTTGTCACTGTATCTAGCTCTAAACAGAGTAGACATTTGTACCACCTAGGTCCACCAAAATTAGTGTGACAAAATAAATTCACCCTGCTATGAGAACCGGTGCTGGGTCATTTGGTTTAGGTGTGGTTTATTGAACTAGTGATGAGTGAGTGTAGAGCCCTATATCCTATTACTGGTACCCAGAGATGTGCAGTGCCCAACCTTAAGATGGTCCTTCAAAAATTTCTAAGACAACATGACATAAAAGGGTAAACAGGAGAACAGTCATACCAGATCAGACAAAAAAAAAAAAAAAAAAGTACCCTTTTTCTTACAGTATCAATTAAAAATGCTAGAAGGAGGCTGTAGAACTAAAGAAAATGTTAAGATGGTAAACAAGTGATTTGTGGCTTGGGATACATGATATAATATTCAGTCTATAAAAAGGCGATATTGCAGAGAAACACAGTAAAATCTCTTCTGAAGACATTGTAGTTTGCCTTTGACTTTAAATGGCCTTCTCTGAAAAAGACCAATGGCAACGTTAACCAATGTTCTTGACTGTGTTTTCACTTATATCTTCCATTGTTTCATTTTCTCAAATGATTCTCCTTGAGTTAGACATTTTATATAGGAATTTTTTCTCGCATTTTGTGATTCAACCAGTATGAAGGTTAAGTCAACCATATTCCTTTTATATGTTGATCCTGTAGCTATTTATCTTCTTCCCTCTTTGACTTCTGATGGTTTTGTTCCAGTTAAAAAGGAATTTGTTGTGAAGAATTGTCTGATAAGAAAAAAAAGCACAACAAAGTAGAAAATATTAAAAAACAGTCAGAAATATCTGCTCACTCCAATGTTCTCGGTGCAAGCAGAACAAATTTGAAAATTTTAACTCCAGTATCATAGCCTATTTTTTGAAAGTAGCTTATCCAAAGTGAACTGTGTTATACAGGAGATTTTGTTTGTTTTATTTATTAGCAACCAAAACTGATCATCCACTACAAAAGCACACATCTGACAAATATCTGAGTTCTGAGAAGTGGTTACAGAAGTATGGCTTGAAAGCTCAGAAGCTCACGCTGTATGATGCACTTGCTGATTGTACTTTTCGCCATGCAGATGGGATTGTTGACATAAAAACTAAACCAGAGGATGAATCTTCACAAACTGATGCTGTGAGTATTGTTGGTTTTCCTTCATGTCCTGTGAGTTGTTTGGTTTTTCTTTTAAAGTTTGAAAACTTAACAGATAGATGAACTTATGATAAAGTGTATGGTCCGTTTTTTTGTAGGTTTTGTTCAAATCAGCTTAATAGTAGAATGGGACAAAGGTGGTCATAAATAAGATTGTTTCAAAGGGCTATTTGAAAATGACTGTTTTCAGGGCTCCTTCCTGGTCCACATATAATCTGCAAGGAAGAATCTGGACTGGCTTAAGCAATACCTTGTATTTGTATGGAGTAGGGCAAAGATTGCTTGTCATCTTTATTTTTCTTTAGAAAAAGTGTTGGTCTCAGCTGCTCCAGTGTTTGCAGATCCTTAAATTTGGATTAATTTGTCTTTTATTTGTTTTTCTCAAGCTCTACCATTACGCTGTTTGGTAAGCTTTTGTTTGTACTAGCTACAAGAATAAAACCAGTTTCTATTGACTTTTGCTAGAAGCACCCTATCCCATGTCTATTTCTGCACCTGTTCATATGCAACAAGCATGTACCTTTGAAGTTTGTTCACCAAATATTAAAGGCACTGCAAAATAATGTGTTTTGGAACGTGAAACATGCATTTCTTGCCTGTAGGAGACAAAGAGGAAGGTAATTCATGCAAAATACTGTGACAAGTTTGTACATACCTTCTGGAAAGATGGATCTGTAGTTCACGTGTATGTTAGTACAGAAAAATATAAGCAGTATGAAGAGAAAATGAGGGCGGCTCTCAGACAAGTGGAAGGAAGGTTAGTGTTCTGTCACGCAAAATCAGTTTGTATTATTTTACATTGGTGTTGAAATGTTTGACATTTACTATCATAATAAGCTCAAGTGGTTGGTAAACTGCCAGTAGTAGTACTAAGCCAGAAGTCCATTTTAGATCAGAATCTTGCGTGTAGGATTTCTTAGTAGTCACACAAGAAAACCGATGAACAGTTTTGTCTTTTGTTATCCTTCTGGAACACAAAGTCAGCCTGCGCATTATTGAAATACTACTGAAAGTGCCAAAAAGCATCAGGACATAAGGTAGCAGATAACTTCTAGAATCATCAATAAAACTTGGTAAACATTCATCCTGGGATGTACCTAGGATCTCTTGTGATACCTCTAATACCAAGTAGCACAGCTTGGGTTGTGCCCGTACTGATACTGGTTATCTGCCCTTTTTGCAATTTTATGGTGAAGACAAGTTTGAATAGTCTAGTTCACCGTCAGGGCATGAGCTATTAAGTAATGCATATGATCAGAAGTTCAGTGCTCAAGCTAGCTCTGTAGTTTACTTTTCTGCATCTGTATAGATAGACTCTTAGCTTTTGTAGGACATCTACAATAAGAAGGCACTCTGAGAGTCTGATTGATCTGTCCTAAAGACGCCCTAAAGTAATTTGGCTTTCATATCTACATTAGGAGAAGAAGGAAACTTTCAAAATGGGTACTGTAGAACCGAGAGAACGAATAAATGTTGCCCTCTGTTTTGTATATTAGGACAATGAGATGTCTCACTGAAAAAAGCGGGATTTGAACTTTCATTTTATTGTGCTTCTCTACCAAAAGAATAACAGCCTGAATACATTTAGCAAGGTCAAGCAGAATTTTGCTACTCTTTTTAATTTGTTTTCATCCTGCTGTATTTAGGATAACATTAACATACTGTGAAAGGAAAATTTCAGGTAAAGTGTTTTGGTGAGTTCTATTTTTGAAATCTGAGACAAGATGATGGGTTTTCTGTTTTGAATAGTTTAACTCGTTAAAAAGTCTTGGTAGACCTCATCAAACACTTTGGGGATATAACTAATGGAAAAATAGCTATCAGTAGCAAATGTAATAGTAACCTTTACATTTCCATTATATCATTTTTTAAACCTCTGTGGAGATGAGTAATATTTTTCCCATGGCCATTATATTCCGTCTGTTAAATGTCTCTGTTTCACATTAGGCAAGTAGTTTATGACTCTCAAGGGAAATCAGATTTGGACCTGCTGCAGCCATTACCGAGGAAATGTTCTTGTACGCAGCAGTATGTATGCACGTATTTAACTGGCAGGCATGCTTAAATCCTGTTTAAAATGTAAAACTAAGTCTGTATATAAGGTTCAAGGTCAGCAAAACAACGAAGCATCTGTGTTATATTAAGACTCTTCAAAGTGCTCAAGTTCCTTGCAGAATAGGTTCTCAAGTGGTTCCCTGAAAAGGGAAGCATATTAGCATATACTTAAATGATTTCCTGAGTTCAGGCTGGAGAACAGTTACAGGGGCAATAGTTATAGTTACTTCCTCGTGGTTTTCCCAGCTCAAACTGCCTAATAATTGACTTTATAAAGGTGCTGTATTGCTTTGTCTGTTTTGTCTGTCTCCAACTTCCTACTGAAATTAGAAAATAAAAATGTCTTGTGTTGTTATGTAGTCACAGAGGATTGGTTCATCCAGGCCAATATATCGCTTCTGACAGTGAGTGGTAACAGGTGCTTAGGGAAAGAGAATAAGAGGTACAGCAGTGATTAAAAGATCCTTCTTGTTAGATTTTGATACGCAAAGCTCCAAAGATCTTACAGACCAGTTTTTAATTTTTTTTTTCCTCCCCCAGGATTAAGTGGCTTCAACAAGGAAGCAGAGGGCTCTTTGGGAATGTGTTTGAAGATGATGTCTATATTCTTATTGATACCTCCCAGTCTATGAAGGATAAGCTGCCACGGGTGAAAGAGAAAATATTTCAGCTCATACAGGTGTGATAAAGTGATGATTCTGACAACTGACAAGCGTTTTAGACTAGGCTGATCTTTTCTGGATGGTTATTACTCTAGGTTGTGTTTTGGTTTTGTTTGTTTTTTTTTTAATTATTTTTAAAAACCAGGAGCATTATAAAAGTATTTTGATTTTCCTTGGTGTGCTCATTTTTCAGTTAAAAATTTATATTTTTTCCTCATTTGAACAAATATTTGAAAAAAAATGGAGAAAATGTTAAAAATTAAAAAAGCTTTAGTAGTTCTTCTTTCCCTCAAGTCATCTCCTTCCTAAAAAAGATTGAAAGAAAAAAACAAAAAAACCCTACACAATAAAACACATTTTCATTTTTATTTTTAGGCAGTGTCATCCAGTTCCACTGGCATGTTGTGATTTGTAATGCATGTTCTAGATTCACTTTCATGCTTTTACAATAGAGGGTCTAGAACGTTTTGAACTTGCTTGCATCTTACAGTAACTCAGAACTTTGCAAAGGGACTTGCAAAGTGCAGAAGTACCTCAAAAGCAGTGAGTACTGGGAGACACACCTAAGATAGGATTTATCTCACCTAGTTTTAGAAATCTACAATGATGTCACCTAAGCTTACATTAATATTTGAGAGAAACAGGCACTGTTAAAACATGATTAATCTTAACTTTTTTAGATCAGAGAGGAATAAGTGACCGAAATTCCGTCAGTCTGACATTGATAGCAATCATTATTAGGGCTAGAAAATGTAAAACTGTAACAGAGGTTTTTGAGCTAAGTGCACAAGTGATAGGACGTAGTGTCATGTGGTCCTCTAGGCAGATCAGCACTAGAAAATTATTAGATACTGTGCCAGAAGGTTTCACGGGCAGCTGCACAGAAATGGTGATGAAAGGGAGGCAAAGATTCCAGGCTCTGAAATTTTGTACTAGCTTGCACAAATCTTTTCCTCCTTATAACTTCTGTCCAAAAGCAACTTCAGCAGATTCTTAGCTTAATTCTCTCTAGCTGTCCTAGTTCCCATTGCCAGTGCTCTACATTGATCTTGTTCTCCTCCTCTAAATGATGTCTTTCTTTGATTCTGATTTCAATTTCCTTTGGTCATCAGTCATAATCTCTTCCTTATACCACTATTCATACCAAGTTTCATCTCTCTCTTTCTTGCCCTCCTGTATATTTGACATATGAGTAAATGAGGACTTACATCAGGAAGTTCAAGTAATCTTAATAATTTTAAGCAATAATTGTCTCTCTTTCCATATGTCTCTTTGTATACCATAACTGAATGTTATCGTAATTTATTGTAACCATATAATCAACTCTGTATAATAATTAAAACAACTCCTACCAGTCAGTATTTCAGGATACAAGTATTTTTTCTGTTAACACTGAGTAAAATTCAGATGCTGTCTCTTGCAGGAACAATTGAGATGCAAAAAGAGATTTAACTTTGTGAAATTTAGTGCCCAAGCAGTGGCATGGCAAGAGAAACTTGCTGAAGTTAATGAGGACAATTTGCAAGATGCTTGGCTTTGGATAAAAGGGCTTGAGGTAACATGGGAACTAATTATCATAAAGCGTGTTTGTACAAAGTTATATTTGTGTCTTCTCTTTCTGTATGGCTGGGTTATTTTTGGATTG
The DNA here is from genome assembly GCA_947846985.1 of Fratercula arctica. NCBI lineage: Eukaryota > Metazoa > Chordata > Aves > Charadriiformes > Alcidae > Fratercula > Fratercula arctica. Next base: position 71,382,458 of record CANTUZ010000001.1, read on the forward strand.
ACTAAGTATTTGACTTGAGTAAGCTGAAAATATAGATGATGTATAGACTTTAGTAGATCTGAGTAAAACGTATTATCTTTGTCAGGTATAATAATCCTTTAACAGTGGACCTGTTTATAAGATCATGTTAATTAAACTTGCAGCCTGCTATGTTTAGTAGCCACAATGCAAGCTTTGGCTAATTTGATTTCTGTAGGAACCATGACAGTGCTCAGACCCTGTGTCTAAATTTGTCACTCTTGCTGCAGGGATGTTGCATGGATGAGGGCTGTCGCTGGCAGGCTTACAACTCAGAGATGGTATAGAAAACTGGTGCCAGCGAACTGGAGGAGCATTTCTAGTCCCTTTTGGTGCATAGATAGACAGCTGACTTCAGCCTTCATAGGAGCATGAGAGCAACCATACTTCGACCAAATGTCTGTCTGTCTACTCAATATTCTTTCTCAGACAGTGGCCAAAATCTGAGGATTTTTCCCTGAAACAGTAGAAATGCTCATAGTTAGCCACAGTCAGCCACCAGACTGTAGCTGTCGGCAGTTTTAGGACCAGTTAATGTGTCAAATGTGGACAGCAATGTTATGAGCACAGGACTGAAAATCAGTCATACAACAGTACTGATATATCCCATGTCAAGTTTTCTAACACAAAAAACATGTTTATAAAATAAAAGTCCTCAGCACTATGACAGCTTTTGCTCAAACTTAATAATGAAATTCCTGGGGATGAGGGATCTGTGGAAGCTACATAATACCTGTGAGACTAAAAAGCAAGATAAATAACTTGGTATTCTCAGAAAGTACTAACAGACAAACACATGGAGAAAAGGAAGTATTAGTGTGGCCTCACTGAGTAGTTGGTGAATACTTATAACTGAGATTAGTAAACTTAGTTTTACTGCCTTCCTTGAGACTCGAAAAGTTGGCAGTGTTTAAGCCATATACATGGTACAGCATCATGCAAGTTCGATAATACTTTGAACTACTGTACTTTGATACCATCTTGTACCATTTGGGAATGGCCTTTTCATCATTATTCATGACGTTGTGAATTGTTGATTATAAATTTCCTTCTAAGTTCAGATCTAGACATCTGAAATGGTACAGAAAACAGTCTACTTTTTGGGGGGGATGACATCTGCTGCTGACCTTTTAGTCTGTTTAAAGCAGTGCAGGTATAAGTCTGAGATCAGAAAGCTGGCTTTAGAGTGAAGCTGAAATGAACAGAGGATTGCTCTGGAATATTAATCAGAGTAGATCCTTTGATCTCATTTTATACACGTTGGTCCAGGGATGTTGAATAAGGAAGCTGAGCTATAAACAGTAACTAACTGTTCCTTAAAAATCCTTCAGAGGTGATAAAATTTAAAACTTTGGGGGTGATTATGCCATGTAGTTGAAGCATGTCAACTTTGTCTAAACACTGATAAAACCAGTAACAGTAGCAACTGAGAAATTTAAAATTAACGGCTTTTATTGTAAGGTACATAGTTATTTCACTCACATCAGCATCCACAGTATTTTCCTGTGATATAGTGGAAGAAGTTGTTTTGTTTCAAATCAGATCAAACCCATGTACCATTATCGAAAAGAGCCAGGATGGCAAATTTACACATACTAATGAGTGATGTGTGCCTAAAACTTTATAATGCTTACTAAAACATTAGTAATATTAGCTATATTTAACACAAAGAAAATGGCTCAGGCTAGTTATTTCTTATGAGTGAGTACTGGTAAGGATTGTTTGTGGATTAGAAGATAGGACTATGAAGTATCTGAACCGTCTTGTTGTCTGGCCCATGTATCCTTATGCAGACATACAGAGTCACTCTCAGAGTGCATCTCCTATTCCATTTCACCTGATTTACTTACTCTGCCCTTTCTAATAGAACTATTTGCTGGAGGGATGGACTGGAGGAAGTTTTAACACAATTATTTGGACTGAAGAAATAATGCTATCTTTTAACATATTTTTGCATGTATGGGTCAATGTTAGTGATTTACATTTAGCTTCTATGAGTCTCTTCTCACTTACACTACTGCAGTCCTCACAGCCCTCCAAACTTGTACTAAAAAACACTCATACCATTTCAGGGATTTTGCTTTGGCCTCATTGAAAGGCTAAGACTAAGACTTCATGAAACACTTTTCCATACTGATATAACCTTACATTTTCCTTAAATTTGGAAGGTCTTGTACGCTGAATTTTTGAAAGGTGGAAGTCTGAAGATGTAAACTGTAGTTTTTAGGTTCCCATAAGCCATGAAATGAATTTCAGTGAGTCTAGAGTTGCATTTAGTCTAAAAAGACGGATCATGATCACTAAGTTTGTGAATGACACAGGAAAAGTGCTAGTATTACTCAAATATGAATATTTAAGGGGCACAGTATTGCTTTATTGTGTATGTTTTGTTGTTATAACTAACTTCTGTGCTAAAAAATACACGATGTTTACATTGATGTGCTGAGGGTGTAGATGGGAGATAGTCTGGAAAAAATACTGTTCAGAAAACCAGGAAGTCCTTTACCTATTTTTGAGAAATAAACTCATATAACTCTTTTGAATTATTTGGTTAAGTAAAATATGTATTTCAAGGGAGTGTGATGAGTTGGCTATCAGGAGCAGCATTGGGAAAATATAATCAAATATAACTTTATCTCACATCTTGCTATCTGTTTATAGTCTTTTAGTGATTGCTTTTTCTTCTACAGCTCCTATTTCTGTTGCCTGTATTTTGCTTATGTGTGTTTCCATAAGCACTGAATACCAATTTGGTACCAATTTATGCTACTTTGACATTTGATTTTATTTTTCTAGCTATTTGACATAAATATTTTCACCATTTTATTGCTCATTTCGGTTCTGCAATATCCCTTGAATCAGTACATTGTCATATGAATTTAAGAATAGAGGCAAAGAACTGTTAGTATTTATAGCAGTTTATTTGTTTTTTTTTCTTTTTGGTTTCTTAGGCTGGAAGTTCCACAAATACACTCAAAGCTCTCCAGATTGCTTTTGCCGATACTGACACTCAGGCTATCTATCTCTTGACTGATGGGAGACCTGACCAGGTATTTCTGAAATGAGAAAACAGAAAATGCAGTAATGTGGTGCTACGGTGATGGTGTCAGAAGGCTGAAGTATGAGATTAATATCATACTTGCAGAGCTGAGTGTCTTGAACATTGTCATAATCTTGAAAAATTGTATGTGAAAAATGTGTTTTTTGTGAATGGGTTTTGATTAGAACTCTCTGCCCACAGTCTGGTCTTTGATGCATGATAACTCATGACATTTCTCATGAGTTATTTTAAGGATCTGGTAACTGATTAAACATTAAAGCTGTATGTTAGTATCAAGGTTAGAATTTGTGTTAAATAGAATATCTCCCTGACTTAGTACAAATATCTCATGAATTAAAAATCAGAAAATAATGATGGTCCTATAGAATCATAGAATGGTTTGGGTTGGAAGGGACCTTAAAGATCATCTAGTTCCAACCCCCCTGCCATGGGCAGGGACATCTCCCACTAGATCAGGTCGCTCAGAGCCCCATCCAGCCTGGCCTTAAATCTTCCAGGGATGGGACTTCCACCACCTCTCTGGGCAACCTGTTCCAGTGTCTCACCACCCTCATGGTGAAGAACTTCTTCCTAACGTCCAGTCTGAATCGACCCATCTCTAGTTTTAATCCATTCCCTCTAGTCCTACCATTACCCAACATCCTAAAAAGTCCCTCCCCAGCTTTCTTGTAGGCCCCCTTAAGATACTGGTAGGCCACTATAAGGTCTCCTCGGAGCCTTCTTTTCTCCAGACTGAATGTCCCATGATATGGTTGGATTTAAATATTAAAACCCTGCAATCCTGTGTTATGGCTTGAAAACCTAAAAAGAAAATGTTTGATAGCAAAATAAAAAAACCACCCAAGTTTGTATTCAACATTTTTCCCGAAAGAACATGTCAAATTTTTAGGTAGGTACCTTCTTACATTCTGTTGCAGAGCTTACAAAAAGGCTATGTCATGTCTGAGGAGTAAGGGCCTAATTATTAATGTAAACTATTTTCCTAGAAAGATGTTACCATTAATATTGTTCCATTAGGTCTCTGTATGATACCAAATTCCATTTTCATCCTACTGAGTCGAATTTAATCTCATGTAGATGGAATTCTGGAGTAGCAGTGATCTGGAGTTGCTTTAAGTCTAGCTTTAAGTGGATAATAAAATCAAATGGGTTGTTACCGTGACTTTTTAAAATGATGCTATTTCGTGTTGTCTTGGGTTATATAACACCAACTAAAAACTGGGAAAAAAACCACTTCTTGATCAGATATAATGATGCAAATTAGGTAGACCTGAGCTTATAAACTGTAATGCACAGTGAAAACTAGCTCGTATGCTAAGAATACTTTATTTGCTATTGAAAATTTAGCTTGGTTGTAATGGCAGATATGCAGCAAAACTCTGACTTAGGTAAATAGCTGGGCTGAAGGGCACATAAAATTAATTACTGAAGCATATACAATAAATCTAGGATTCAGGAAATATCATAAACTTTCAGAAAGAATTTATTTAAATCTTGATAAAGAAGAAAAATGATAAAGGCTTTTTGTTCTGTTTTTCTTGATAAAAGGAAAGTGGCCCATCGGGAAGGTTGTATTTATATGCTTCAAAGACATTTGAATATCAAAATGTAAACGTGAATTAAATCAGCAGATGAGAAACTTCAACTTACATCTTTTAATGTTGTTTTTAATTTCAGTTTTAATCTTTGATATTTTCTAAAGACCAGTTGATTGTTATTCACTGTCGCTCATTAAAACTCAATTTACAACAGATCAAAATCTTTCATTGTTTCACACTTACTTTTGCTAGTTAGCGTGTATATTCATATTTTATTAAAGAATAATTTGGCTAAATGTACATTTATATTTCTTTTTTCTGAATTAATAATGGCTGTTATGAATTATATTATACTTTTTAGATGAAAAAGAGGAAATGACCAAGATTGCTTTTAACTATAAAGTGCAACAAACAAGTATATTGCAAATATCAGCCGAAAGCTAAATTTATTAAGATTTATGTCAGTATTCTGAACAACCAAAGTGTTATCAGAAGTTAGAGAATTTCTTTCTACCAGATCCTTCAAAATTTTTACACATGGTAGATCTTTTACTTCCTTGCTTAAGTTTTATTTATTTATCGGAGGAAGAACACTAGCTTTCCTATTTTCTCAGCCTCTGTTTTGTTTTCTGGTATTGAATCAAGTTATCATTGAACTAATTTAGCTTAATAAAAATACCAACAGTTATATACATCCAAAAATATTCAGCTATATACATCCAGTGATACTAAACACCAATGTAGCATTTCAGTTTCCTATACTTAGTAATTTCCTTTAAGACTTCAGAAACAGTACTGATTATATTATAATTTAAATTTTATTTATTAGAGTATCCTGTGTCTTAATGCATTATCATTGTTTCAAATTCAATTTTAATTAGCTCATTTTATATAACTATGAAATAGCAATGCATATAAAATGTGTGCTTTTTACAAATCTATATCTGTCTCTAAGCAACAGTATGACTGATTAGATTCTTACAAATTCTTCATATTTTGATAAACACATTTCTAGATGTCACATGTTTAATATACATTTTTCAATTTTCAGCCCCCCCAGATAATTCTGGTTCAAGTCCAGCTTCATCGTAAAATTCCCATCCATACAGTATCCTTCAACTGTGATGATATAGAAGCTAATAAATTTTTATACAAACTATCAACTGAAACAGGGGGACGGTTTCATTATTACAACATTTATTTGACTGATCCTGATGCCACAGAGTTTATTGTTGTGAGTATTTTAAAATAAATGTGCTTGTTTCTTCATGTTATTGAAGGAACCACAGGACTTGCATTATTGTGATTTCGTTATTACAATAGATTATTTAAAAAAAAGACTGTTAATCCTAGTCAGATTTGAAGTCACGTGAAAGCAATGAGTGCGCCATTTTTTGCTTATGAAATTTTATTAGGCAACAACAAAATGCCCAAATATCATGCAGCATACATTTGTACTGCTACTGTTGCAAAAAATGACCACCCCAAAAAACATATAGACCAAATTCAGCTCTGGAAGAAACATATGTGATCTCTTTTGTCTTAGAAATAACTTACCGTTTAAAATGAAACTATGGTTTGTATTCTGTTAATAAATGAGAGAATGAAGACCTGAATTTGAATGATGATGAATGCATGATTCTATGAATTTTGCTAGAAGTTTGCTCTACAATAGCCACTGGGGAGAGATCTATAATGCATAAAATGACTAGAATAGCAGTGACCTATGAAGTGTGACTAAGCAGCTCCATCTAACAATCCCCAATAGGAAATTTCTGAATAGACTAACAGAAACACCTATTTAAAGCGTATTCTTGTTTTTAATTAAAGTTAAAACTCAGTTAATTAGTTCCACACATTTTAGAAATGGTGCTAGTGGAACAATGAGAAGAACCAGGAACAATGCAGTAGTAGGAAGTTTAGAACTTTGCAGATACTGATCAGAAGGAATATGCGAAAATACTTCAGCTCTTGAAAGATATCAGAGAATGTGCTGGGCAATTTCGGTGATTCTGCTGATGTGGACTGCGTGACACTGCATATGTTGGAAAGATGAGGGACAGAGTCTGTGTTGTCCATCTCCAGACTTCGGGCCCTGTGGGAGTTGTAAAGGGATCATCATTGGAATTTCCTTTCTGTTTCCTCCTGTAGTCCAAATGATTCCCAGTAAGATCCAATGTTTATTTGAAGAGTATGGTTTTTACTTCCCATTTTTCATGGACACTATGTGATACAGTTGTGATCTGTAGAATGACAAGGCAACAGTTGTAATGTACATATCTTGTATTGTATTTTATTTGTTTACTTATTTATTTGCTCACTTGCTTGGAATGAGGGGAGCTACTGACCTCATTATGTTATTCAGAAACATGGCTGTTCATATCTCAAGGGGTAACTGGCTTGTTAGGGAATGCTTGTCCTTTTCCTAAAAAGGAAGAAAAATTTGAAAGGCTGTATTGCCAAGCACATTTTAATCTTGTTTTCTATAAGCTTGTTCATACATACGGAAAGTGAACAAATCAAACTGTGATTTAGGAAACAGAGATGCTACCTGAAAAGGTATACAAAATTATGCACCTGTCCTAACCTAGTCATTATTCAGAATTATTATCAGCGCTTGCATAGTTTCAGTTCAGAAATTAAACATGTTTAGGAGTAATTGTAACGAAACATTTTATTTTCTTTTTGTTAGAGCGAGGACATACATCTTTTGAAAAGAGAGATTGAACAAGGAGAAAGAGACCTAGAGACCGTGAAGACCTTTCATGCCGAATGTCTGATGATGGATTGTTATAAAGGAGAAAATGATCCAAAGAATAAGTATGTCCTCATACTGCTATTATGCTAATAAGAGATAGGAGCTATTTGTTACATTGCTCCTTTTTCATTGTCTTGCATTTTAACCTCTGACATTCTCCTCCTTTAAAAAGAAAGGTTGTTAGTTTTGTGGAGCTTTTTTAAACAGCTACAGTAGTGGAAAAGAAAAATCTGTAAAAACATACCAATACTGTGATGCCTGAAAAAAAATTATCTCAAATATCTCAATAGTCTCAAATTATTAGAAATAAAGCAAAGAGGTGAAAATATTTTTCTGTCCCCAGCACATGGTAAAGTTGCTCCCTCTGATGCAGAGAATTCACAAAAAATTATTGTCTTATTGGTAGAGCTAGCTTGGTACTTCATGACTAAATTGCTATTTGTTTGAATATGCTGATTGAAACATAAATTACACAAAAATGTATTTGTTTAAAAGATAGTAAATGCCGTAACAGAAATTCAGATGACCTCTTTTCATATTTTTGATTTTACAAAGTGTGTCTGTATGTTCATACCATATTTATCCATGCTTTTTATCAAAAGATAAGTAATCTCATCATTAAAAATAATTTAATGAAAAACACGCTGAAAATCTCACCGTGCCAAGAATGACTATTCAAAAAGAAGTCCTTCCACAGCATACTGGAGGCAGACTCCTGAGCCACTGTGGAAAAGTTTTCTGCGAGTCTGAATACACTGAGTTTCTGTTTGGGAAACAAACAGTAGCTTCAACATGAAGTTACTTGTAATCTTTACGGGAGCACAGCCTTAGTGAAAAAATAGCCTGTCTGGTGCCTTATTTATCTGTGCAGTAATAGTACCAAAGCAAAAAAGTACATTTAAAAAAAAAAGAAACCAGATTTTTAAGACAGAAATCTATTAAAAACAGTCAGTTAAAATAAAGGTATTAAAAATAAAGTAATATAAATTAACAGCAGAGAGTGCTGTGGAACGATTTCATATGTATGGAAGGGCAGGCAGGATGTCCAGTATAAAAATGTATGTGAGTATTTATTTCAGAATTTGCGCATTTTATCTTTTATTAATGCTAGGACATAGGTATATATATGTGTGTGTGTATATATGTATATGTGCATATATGTATGTATGTGTGTGTTAGTTGTGTTCATTGCTGATGGTAGGTTTACTCTTTCCCCCAGGATTCAAAGTGGCTATTGCAGAACATTCTAACCTTATTAAAATATATGAGGGTCTTGCCTTAAAAGTAATGAAAGTCTTTTAAATAGACTAAGAAACAACTTTTAAATAGTTTAAAAACTAAAAATATTTTAACCTCCTTTGAACTCCCCTTTGAAATGCAGACTAGGATAATAGGGAAAATATTTTTCCACTGTTGAAAGCATTTGAAATGAGTATTTAAATTACCAGAAGACTTCAGTTTAGTGGGTTTTTTTAAGCCAGTGATATATGTTTGAAGTAATTTCTTGCTTGTTTCTTCTTTTTGTCACTTACAAGCAGTAATCACAAGCAGAAGCATACTGTGTCTTCTGAAACTGAAGACATTGAAGAGCTGAGTACTACTCTTAACAGCAGGCCATGCTGTGCTTCAGAAGAGCTAGCGCTGACACCACATCAGCAAACCTGGCAAACCACTGCTGACAGTCTCGCCCGAAGAAAGAAAGCATTATATGCAGGTAAGGCTAAAATGAACCGTAGTTGTTAGCAGATTTTAATTGCTAACTTGAAAAGATTTTTTTAAAAATAGCAAGAAGCATCCCTCATTGTAGGAACAAATGAAGCCTTTGAAGATTTGAATAATCATCTTTATGAAATTCTAACTAACTTCTCTTCATTTTTTCTTTTCAGACATCTTACTCATTTGACCTTATCAGACAAATGAAAAATTAGACGTTTTGACAGTGTTTTGAAAGCTCTGTAAACAGTTTTTTAACAGTAGATAATAAACCCTTATCTCTTTTTATTCTATGTACATCATTGTCAAGAATGAAGAGCTGATCTATGTTTCACAAGTTCCAGCATTACTTACACTAATATTTCTCCTTACTACATTATGTTTCTTTTTGAAGTATCCTTTCTATGCAGTCTAAAACCAAATTTACCTGGCTGATGGCTTTCATCCTTGGGAAAGTACAAAGTACAAATCAGTGATGAAGTAATTTGGTATTTGAGATTTTGTGTAGGCAGTCCCGTAAAAATTGGGACTGGATACTAAAGAGGAACTCAAAAATCCCAGGTGTGTATTTGAGCAATGTTAGCTCTTAGTTTCTTTCCCTTTCAACGTTTACAGAGCAAACAAAGACAAGTCTGCTGCGAATCCTGAGCCATAGTGTGAAATCTAGGGAAGAAAGCCCAGAGGAAGGAATATCTCCTGAAAAGAAGAGTTTTTCTGTCAAAAAGAGTGTGAAATGTACAACTGTTTTCAAAGGCAAGTTGACAGAACAGGAAGCTCTGGATGGGGCAGATGATAACATTTCTCCTGCTGCATTTGTAACTAATGGCACCTCATTTGAGGCAAAACCGTGCAGACCTGCAGTACAAAGGACTGGGACACAGCAGAGATGCAGAGAGCTGGACACGCAGGAGGGTATAGTAACAAGGTCCTTGCAGCTGCGGCCAGACTCCTGCCAGTGCCCAGATTATTCCATTTACAACAGTTTAGTTATGTCCACAGTATGCAGCTGGGATGCAACCATGCCTTAGACTGCTGAAAGGGTATCACAGTTGCTTCATATCAACAGAATAAATGGATCTTGAGAATCTTGTTATACAGTAATAGATGGTTGTAGTGATACAGTAATCTGCAGTTATGTTCAATGTTGAGGTTAAAGGTGGGAGTAGTGCTTCTAATTCTGTAATGGGAGGTTGCACTTTATTGATATGCTTAGACTTGCAAAAAAAATGCTCTCTGGGACAGACAAGTATGTAGAGACAAAAGTGTTTCTTTGTATACACAGGGGGCTTGTATACACCTACAGGTAGTTTTCATTTCTCTCAGTAATTCATGCAACTGTTAACTTTATGATGGGTCCTCTAAGTTGTCCTAAAACTCATCTATGGTACTTAAAGATATATGACATCTTTATATTTCAGCATCTTATTTTTAGTTCTTTATATACCTTTTATAAAAATTTTCATAGCGGTATACCTTAAATTAGCCACTCCTGGCTATCTCATTAGTGATAGTACTTGGTATCACATCTTGAATTCGGGAATAAACTGGTTAATCTTTCTTTTGGGATTATAAGAAATAAATACATACAAAATTCAGTTTTTTTAAAAAGCAATAAATTATTCTCCACCTATTTTATACATTTTGTCATTGATTAATTAGGGCTCACGAGGCATATAGTAACATTGTTACTATTCATCAAGCACCAAGAAATGCAGAAAACATAATTCTCATTGATTAATTTAGCAACTGAAATAGACATTATTGTGTAGTCTTTGTGACACTGCTAGAAGGCTCAAATAAAAAAATGACGCTATTATATGTCAGCTTATTTATGTATACTTTTGTGTGCACAAAAATGTGAGATAATGAAATGTAAATGTTTTATCTTAGATCTGAAAATGCAGAAAGCTGTGAAAAGGACATCTAAAAGGTATGTGTGTGCGTATATCGATATGTCACAAAAATTATATTTTTCTTCAGTAATTTCAAACTTCTCAAATGTATTTCTACCTTGTGCTACATCTTACAGTCTCTTTTTTCTAGTCCTCTAGATATCTCTTCGGCTCTTTGGTTAAAGACTCATGGCTTGGTTGCTAGGCGACTCACCATCATGGATGCCTTAGCTCCTACAGCTGTCCCTCATGGTACCAAATACATCCCAGTTCTGGACAAACATGTAGTTTCTAAAGTATTTGATGAGGTAAAACTCTTACACTTTCAGATCAAACATAAAACTTGGTACTGTTTTCAAAAGGATTTTTTTATTCATGTCTATAAATGTCATAGTTGCATTCTGAAGTGTTCATTGTAGATGGTTATGTGCACTAAATGTGTAATGCATATCTGAATGTTCATTCATGCATCAGTAAGAAGATAACACTGATAGTTAATAGTATTTCTTGCAGACTTTACCCGTAAGTTTTAGAGCTATATATTTTTCTTTCACAGTTACCAGCTGATGGCAGTGTGCAGCCATCAGGTGTTCAGCAATTTCATGAGCATCACAGTCTCTACTGATACGTATTAATTCACTGGAGTATGTATTTTAGGTCCATAAAGTCATTTGGAAAGTGCACAGTTTGTGGATTTGTGCATTCTCAAGGTTTACGTGTCCACTAAGACCTTTTGAAAAGTATTGGAATTGTCAGTAATTAAAACATAATTGTAACAGGTGTAGACAATTGTGAGATTCTGGAGGTGCAAAATTCATGATGAATTATGTATCATGAAGCTCTAACTGCCATTCCATTTAAAGGAAGTCCATTTTGTGGCAAGTTGCTCTGATTCTTCTTGTATGATGCATCCTATGAAAGTCTTATGAATATGCTGCAGCTAATTTTAACTAATACTCAAAGTAAAAGCTAAACAGCATCTATTTAAATAATACGGGGTAAGCAAGGGGTTTGGAATAGAATGTGATATACAGTGAAGTGAAATATTTATTACAAATGTACACATTTGTACATTTTAAAGTTTTCATGTTTGTTTTTTAAATTTAGGAATGGGAATTTTTGCTATAGCATGCAGATTGTGGAAGCAAAACCAGATCCTCTGGTTTAGTAAAAGCAAGTCAAACCCAAGATCTTTAAGGATTTTTTTTGAAGTATGATATTTTTTGTATGCTATAAAAAGATGGCTTTTTGTATCGAAAGCATTAAATATTGTATATTTTTAACATGCCTGATGTAAAGTAGCCATTTTTCAAAAGAAATATTCAATGATTACTGAACTGTACAAACCAGTCTGCTCGAAGTGAAATATCAAACCAAAGACATTGTGACTCCCATAACTCGTATGACTGATTTCTGAACAGTCACTTCTTTTCCCATCTTCTTCTGAATACACTTACTAAGTAGAGCTCTTTCTGCCATGTTTCTAAATGAAGACTCCTTCAAATCCTTTCAATACAATCCTGAGCTGCATTTGAACTGCTATTTGCAAAAACAGTAGTCTGTAAAACATAATTCTCTTCAAAAATAGTTGAAGCTATGATTCAGCGATACAGGTAATTTTTAATGGTAGTTCATGGAAGGTTATGGTAGTCTATTTCAGGCCTGAATTAATTTCAGTGTCCTTAGAATGAAGTTAGAGTTGTACAGAATTCAAACAGTGATGCATGGGCTTTCTTTAGATTCAGGGATATAAACACAAAATAATATACCATTTTTACCACTTTTTTTTTTGTACCTCTAATGCCTATTAGTTGCATAGAGATACTCAGTTTCTCAGGCAGCGCAAATTTATTGTTCTATGAGCAGAGGCATGGATTTTTCTGGATCTGAAGCAGGGAAAGGAAAAAGAAGGTTGGGGGTTGCACACATGGTGGAACCAGTAGAATTTGTGAGCTATGGAACCCATTCTCCCTCAAGCCCTATGCCAGCATATCAAGGAAAAGCAGAAAAGATGTTCTTGAACTAGACCCAGAGCTTGAATAGGAGACATTAACAAATTGATTAAGAATCTTGGTTATTGCAATACTTCAGAAGACTTCACTGAATGTACAGACATTTTTGCATTCTTCCTTCTGAGATGATAGTTTTCGTACTGTGGAATGCAGAAAGCCTTGTTCGCTTCTCTGGGGATAGTAAAATTTTTATTTGCGGTCCTTGCTAGCAGTGATGATGGAGTAACTATGAGCAGTTTTCTCACCTTGGGGTTGCAGCAAGGAAGAGGTTTCCATGACAACTGTTCATTAACAAGAGCCTGACCTGTTGTTTTCAGTTCTATGTGACCTGTCAGTTTCACCTGAGTTATTTCAAAGAGGTTAATTCATTAAACTACCCATCAGATTCCTTTCCAGAAAAAAAAATTGGTTTGGGGGCTTGTCTAAATTATGTGGTGGTGGTTCTGGAGCAAACCTTCCCATAGAACCATCTGAGTATCTGTTGCAGATTGTGTCATCTTAAGTACAGCTTTGCAAGTCATGGAGTTTTGACTCAAAGCTTTGCTCAGAAGACTGAAGTTCCGATTCAGACAAGCAAAACATCTTGTTCGGTCTAAAATAAGAAAGATTTTTCTGGGGTTATTTTGCTTTGGTTTTGTCTTTAAAAATTTGACATTTTGGTTTTGAATTAAAAGCCATTTTGAAACAAGTGAATTCTTTTGATATGAAAGTTTAAGTATTTGATTTAGAAAAATGACAAAACATTTTGGCACTAAAAAAGCTTCCCTGTGATTTCTTTCAGCTGCATCTGTCAAATTTCACTTGACTTTGTGAGCAGTTTTCATTGCACTCAAAGTATGCATAATATTTCAAGTTTTCTATTTGCTAAGAACATATTCTATTCTGGTTTTACTCTCCAATACTGTAATAATGTATTTATGTTTGTCTGCTCCTCATATTCTATTCAAAGTGTTTTATAAACTGTATTAAATATTAATTTTGCATATGATGCAGTTTGTACTCTGGGAATTTGTAGGGGAATGTAGGAGAGGGCTTCTGTGAAGCCCTGCTGAACTTTTATAAACTTGGTTTGAGTAACATAGCAGACAACAACCATAGCAGTATGGAACTGGAAGACGGGTACTCTCAGTTCCTTGCCTTTCAGCTTTCAAACTCTACCTGGAAATGACAAGTAGCCAGATTTCATGGCTCAGAGTTCTGGGCAGAGATTTACCTCATCTGTCTCTGGCAAGATACTTCACTGACATGTTGCCATTAACTTTAGCTTCTAAGTGATCTTGACATTAATTTATTATGAGAAACTTTGATGTGGTCTGTCACTGATGTGACACAGATTTATTGATCAGAGATAAGACATCCTCAGAAAGAGTGGGGAATATAAAGTCACACCACTGCTCTGGAAAAAATGGTCATACAGCAGTAATTTGGAATCCAGCTAGGCTGTGATGATTCAAACAGAAATAAAACATCACTGAAAAATGTTCTCAATTAAAGAAGTCTTTTTAATGTTTTATTTTCTGATTGCTTGCTTTATTTCTCCACCAAGGGTTTTAGTTTTATTTAAATTGAACCTAATCCATCTTTTTGTCATCCATATCCTGATCTCAGAGAGGCACTTAGAGAAGCATCCCACTCAACCATATGTACTGAACACAGTTTTGGGGAGAGTAAAATTGGATTTTTTTCTGTTTATAATCATCATCAGGACATTGATATATAAAATAGCTTTACTTATATGACCTGCTGAGTAATTTAAGAGGCTGAATGATGGTGGGACTTTGGACTGAGAGATGGGAAGGAATCTTTCTTCCTCTCTGTCATCCTTTCCTACCCTTTTCTCTGCCTCTAGAAGATCTACTTGTAAGTGTATGACTTCTATTTTATAATGAAGTTGACTTATGTAGATGCTGTATTGTGAGTTTTGAAAGGTGTTGAAGTTCCTGATTCTGACCAACCAGGTTAGGTACCTAAGTGTTATTGTGGTTAATTAAGACCAGTTTCAGTGAGCAATATCCACCTTGTTCACTCTTTAGTGATCAGTGTGATGGTGAAAAATGTCTCTTTCCACCTTTAGTACTCTAATTCTTTAGAAAATATTGTCCTCCACAATAAGAGTATTAAATACACTTAAATAAGTAACTATCACACCTGTATGCTAGAATTAGATGCTAATAAGTATAGGAGAATGTTGTTTTAAAGCCATGGTCATGGTCTAGACATGCTTGTCTCCCTTATGACCTACCCTCCCATTATTAGAGTAACTTTTTTGACAGTATTGCATAACTTCTGTGTCATTTCAGAAGATTTTATTAATAGACTGGAAAGTATGTCTTAATTCTGACATTTCTTTGGGGTGCTCAGATCTTTCTTTCTGCAGCCTTTCAGTGTTCCTTCTGTCCATTCTGATTCTTGGACAGGGACTCATGGGCATTCAGTTATTCTGGTGGAGAACAAGTTGTATGATAAATGAAGTACTTATCTTTTATTGTATAATAGATGTTACCGTTGGCCCACATTAGCAATGACAAGAAGCGGATCACACTAATTAATCCTCAGGCAGTGAATCTTGATGCCTATAAAGAGAAGCTGGAACAAGCAATTAAATCCTATGAAAGGCAAGTCATGTTTGAGGTCTAATTTCAGATTTTTTCTTATGTAGTGGGTATGTGCTTACACACGCTTTGCTGAATACTGGTAATTCTGCACATTGACACACTTTAATCCACCATCAACCTTTAGGACAAATGTTGATTTTCTTCAAAAAAGCATGCAGAATGAAAAAACACATGATAGGCAAGGAGATAATAAATAATATGTTGCTCATATTATGTTTGTTCAATGACAAAAAAATTTTTTTTTTTTTACTTAAACCTGGGCGGGGGGGAATTCCCTTTAAACATACAGCAGTAGCCAGACTTTTAACTTACAATTAAGCTCCTAAATCCATAGACTGACATTTAAACTAGTGGCCAGCTTTTCGCTGCCAGCTACGTAGCACCTAACTATGGATTCAAGAGTGTAACTGAGGCATCTCTAAGATACTGACAATTTTAATTTTTTTTTGGAGAAAGATATGCATTGTGCTTATTAATTAAATGTTGGTAAAAGCACATCAGAAGTAAACAGGACAAGGACATTATATCTCTATGCCATTTCTTTCCTTGATCTGATTTTGTGCTTCTTTTTTGAACTAATGCAATTATTTGACTACTAATGTCACTCAGTAACCTTATGAGAGCTTTGACTACAATTGTTTTCATAAATTAGATGATATCTTTTCAGGCTGTATTCTAATAACAATTACAGATGTAATTATTTCATGTGATCAGAAAACTCTTGATGATAAGTGTTTAGTCTTTGTTTTTTGATGAATTCCACTGAGGGCCTTTTAGGTTTTTTTTTTTCCCTCTGCAGCTCTATGATCATACCAACTCTTTTTAAAGCATGTAACAGCTCTCTTTTTTATTCCCAATCTTTTTTATTCCCCATCTTTTGTGGTAAAAATTAAGAATTATGGTTTGCAAAAGCTGCTTGCTATGATGTCGAATATTAATGGAATTCAGTGAGGAAAAATCTATTGGGTTTGTGCCTCACTGAAACAATACTGTTATTATGAGGCTGATGAAGAACTCATAGAAATCTGGATTTGACTCATTTTCATAGAAGGTTCGAGTGGTATATTTTCTATGGTGACTTCTGAGACAACATTGAAGTTTTTCATTGCTGTGCCATACCACTGAATAATTTATGTTTATTGACTTCAATTTTGAGGGAAAGAAAAGTGTTTTCTGCTTAAACTCTGATGATCTTCTACTGACAGCATTTGCACAGTCTCCTTAAAACTTTGATGATTGGCAGTATGGTTAACTTATGTTTACCCATAGAGGTCAATGAATCAGTGTATTTCCAATAACAGGATTGAGTTCCCTACTTCTGTGAAAAAGATGTATAGAAGAGAGATCAGCCTGAAAATCCTTATAATTGACAATGTAAGAAAGATTTCTCATTGCTTTTCTTTTACATGTGAAACAGCAACCTGTTCAAATTTTTTGCTGTAAATGCCACAGTACTTTTCCAGTAATTGAATTTGCAAAGGCTGGAGTTCAGCTTTGTGAATAGTGATTGGTCACAAATTTATTCTGACATCTATAGATGAGGCAATACCTCAGGCCATGCAGGTTTCAAGAACAGAAGCAAGCATGACAATATTGTCCCCAAATGTAGATTGACCTTTGCATCAGATTAAGAAGGTAAAAAGTGGCAAGGGCAGAAATTTTGTGCTCTGACAAAGAGAATATCCAGTATTGAAGGAGAAAAACTCTGGAAGCCTCAAAATGTGTATGATCTTGTATAGCCAGAGGCTTTTACAAATGAATTAGTTACGAGCGTGCACATTTAGAAGTATGAAATAGGCAGTGGAGCATGCTGACACTGCAGATTGTGAAAGAAGTAAGTAATTTACATTCTAAAAATGCCGGGGTTTGGTTTCTAGTAGGTAAAATGAATCAAGAAACTCATATTTGAAGTCTGATGTTAATGAGCTTTTTTGTACATGCACCAGTAAATCTGGCATTCAGTAAATCTGAATTTTTCCTAACAATTAATTTGTTCTAGTATTTCCAAAGGAAGTTTGAAAATTTTTCTATAATTACAGCAATTAGGATCATCGGTAGAAGTTTTATTTCTATAGCATGAAATGAAGTAATTGAGTGAAGGCTTAATTGTTTGAGATGTTAATAAATAGAAGAAACCTGTAAGCTAGATGACCTAATAAGAGTTTATAATTTATGTCTAAAAAGCAAAAGCGGAAAGTTTAGTGGTGCTTTTAAAAGATCTTAGAACTTCATTGCTTTGGGATAATCACTTCTATTTTCCTGTCAGTAGTTTTTCTTCATAGCCAGAGTTAAATGAAGTAGAAACCTGAATAGCACAACTGAGGAGATATCTTAGGAGAAAAGAATTAAAAATTAGCATTGCTCTCCATGTGTCTTCAGGCTACAGTTTTCTGAAACTGTTTAATTGGAAGAACTGTGTTTAGCTTAACTGGCATTTAATCGGTTTTGTTATTTGATTTAGCTTGCTGGTGCTGAAGAGAATCATCCATAGAAAATCCTGTCAGGAAACAGCAGTGATTGCCATTACTCCTTCTATGACCCTGGAATAGTCATGTTGCTACTTAATGGAAGATGCTGTTCTCCCATCTTCCCTTGCAGTTGATAATTTCATAGCTGAATGATAAGGGTTTGATGATACAGTGCTCTTGGAATACAAATCAGTGCAGATATCTTAAGAAACTGTGTTTATTTGCTAGTTGTGAGTTGATCAGATGCACAAGAAACTGCATTCCCTCAAAAACTGCTTTGCTTTCTTTAATAGGCGCCTAAACCTAGTAATTTGGAGAGCACTGTCTCAGGAGGAAAGAGACAAGTAAGCTATGACCTTTTAGTTTTCTAATTTACCTCTGAAAGGCTGTTCATAAACGGTTTATACTTTTTTTTTATCACCGTTTCTGTAACCAACTGGTTTTATTTTCAAATATTTCGTAACTATACCTTACTTTCAAAAATGTATATGTGATATGGAGTAATATTAGATTCTGGACCTCCTTCTTGCAGTGCTCATTATTTTTAATGGAAGGGACCTGCATTCCATTTGAATGGTGCTGGTCTATTCTTAATCAGTGTCAAGTGGCGGGACCTTGGGAGGCATGTCATTGCCATTGTCATCAAGTTAAATCTTCTGTCATCTGGTAAAGAGCACTTCAGTGTCTGGTTTGTAAATGTATAATAAGCACCTTTATAGCATGTGCTGGAACCGTATATCACACTGGAATTTTGTACTACTTTAACTAGCCTGTTTCTGTGTTTATTTAGAAATTCATTTAGAAAACTAGCAACTGTATAAACAGGACTGACATCAGTGAAGTTAGCGTCTGTTTACTTCAGAGAATAAAGTGAAGATCAATTAATGAAAACTCAATTGGCAGTAAATATTCTGGGCAGAAAAATGGGAATTAAATGTAGAATGCTTTTAAGAAGACTTAAGCTAATGGGCAAAAAAATACACAGTTCTATCATCAATAAGGAGAACTAAAACCCCATTCTGGTGCAGAGAGGAAATGAAGGCTGTTAAAGAAAAGAACAGCATATAATTGAAAAAAGGAAATAGATGTCTGTTGACAGACAATGAATTATAGAGTATAGGAGGTTGACAAGGTAGTATCCAAAATATTGTATTGTTGGTAATGTATGGCCAATTGTGTATATAAGGAAAAAAAAAAGTCGTAACAATTGTACAGTCTGTTGCTAGAGGGGCATATTAAAATTGCTAACATTGGTGCATAGAAATTGAAATATTTGATCTATTTCTTTTCTAAATTTACAATTTGAATAATCATGATTGTGTATTACAAAAGAATGACAGCATGCTTTCAAAATCGTTAGTAATCTGAAGGGAGAGGGTAATGAAGTCTACTAGCTTGGTCACAGGAGTCCTGAAAGAACTGATTGAGGAGCTCTCTGGTTCACTAGTGTGAAATAAAAAGGCTATCTCAGATACTAGGGAAATTCAGATGGACTAGAGAAGTGATAATATTGTGCTTGTGTTCAATTGAGAGACCCAACTCAGAAGACAAGTTAACTTCTATACCAGTCAGTGTAATTTCAATACGAAGCAGTTCCTAGAAGAGAAGAGAGGTGAGCAGTGACAAAGAATATGGCAACATGATAGGCATCACCATGGTTGTATATGTTAGCAAGACAGACACTTAAGTACTCTCTCCAGGTCTAGGTTTCACATTTTTTTGATGCTGGTGTAACTGTAAAGAAGAGCCAGAGGAATGATTTGAATACTAAAAAGAAGTATGTTACTTCCAATTGGAGATTTAAAGAATTTTACCTGTTCGGATTTGGGGGGTTTTAGTTTGGTTTTATCAACAAGACGACTGTATCTGATTCACCTTTCTGTGTATAGGTACCTTCAGTGTGTAGGTTCAAGATGGCTCTTTAGTCCAGTGGACATTGACATAACCTGTCCCATGGATGGAAGCAAACTCATGATCATTGAGTGAAAATTGAGCAGTGCAGGAATGACAGAAGAATAAGCAGCAGAAGATTGTCTCTTTTTTTTATGTGATCAGTCAAGACTGATGTAGCAAATCAGGACTTAATAGGCATCTAGATGCTTGCCACTTCACCCTAGCTGCTGTTCCAGAAGGGCCAGGGATTTCCATAATTTCCCAGTCATATCTGCAAGTTCTTTATCGGTGCCTCACATGTTCTAGGACATCTAAAATGGCACCAGACATCTATGCTCAGCGACTTGAATTGCTCTATAGATGTCTTTCTGTGAGATATGGTTAAGCCAGATGTAACTAAACACAATGCTAGCTGGATGAAACACAAGAACTTGTGGTATACAGAAGACAGATTGGGTGAATCTGATGTTTTACTCTGCCTTTAAGCTTTGTGACTCTATTTGTAAAGTACTGTCAATATTAAATTTTTTCTTACTTGTGATTACAATTTTTTTTTTTTTTTTTTTAAGATTTAAAGAGTGTGGACCAGTCCAATATATGCAGCATAAAGAAGCTTTGCTGGAGGCTTTAGAGAATTTGGGATGGCCAATTTCCTATGAAGACGTAATGTTGTTAGAAGATGAGATACTGGCAGCACTAACATATATACAACAAGCCTCTGATCTTCAGGAAGCTGTCAAAAAGGAAAGTGAGAAAAGCTCAGAATCACACATAAGGAAAAACAAAAAGGTAACAGATATTCCAGATATTCCTCTTCAGTATGTTCTTCTGGAATAATATTGTTCTGTGGTAATAGCTGATAAATCAAGTGTTTAGCATGATGTTGTTATACAAATGGATAGAGGAAAGAAAGTAGTTAAACAGAGAACAAGCTTTCAATGACTTCTTGGAAGCACCGCAGAAGCAGTTCTGGAGCTGAGAGCCACAGAACTCGAACCTCTTAGAAACAAGTATGAGCAAGGTATCTTTACCTCCGCTGCAATGACAGCAGAAATACATATGAAAGAAGAGATATATGAAAGGCAATTATGGTATAAGATTTGTGGTTGGGTTAATATATCCGACAGACAGGACTAAAAGATCTTGTAATGTTGGAGTAATTCACTGTAATCTTCTGTGGGATCTTTCTTCTAAGAAAAAAGACGAAGAGAAGGGGTGGGATTCAGCTTTGTATTCCTTCACTGAAATTTAGCTGTCTGTAAAAGGTAGGCATACATGAACCTGTGGCTAATCTCACAGTGTTGTGAACAGAGCCCTACTTGACAGTCAGTGGCATCTGGAAAGCTGTTTAGCTCATCCTAAAGTGTACACCTAGTTACTATTGGTGAGCAAGAGTACTCCATTCCATTAATACATTAGCAGAAAGTAGTCTAGCTACTGTGAAACTGTGACTGAAGTTTGAGATTTTTGAATGAGAGAGGTGCGTGTATATATATATATATTTATATGTATCCTCGAGATGAACCTCTGATTTTTCCTGGAATGCTATTAGAGATTTAATGAAATGCCTATGGAAATACATGAGGCAAGAAGTATAAAAATAAGGCTAGTATGTTATTTTAGGCTGCCTATTGGAAGAGAGAATATACTTTTTCATTTTAGCTTTTTCTGTGAGGATATATATGTTCAGAAAACATATCTTAGGTTACAATGTTGTATTCTCCTATTATTATTTTCACACGTTCAGAACATTCTTGAAAATTAATTGATTCTACCTTAATGATTTTATCTTCAAGTTATGAATATGAATGCTCAGGGAAATGAAGAACAGACTTTTAAGTTTTAAACAGCAATTTAACCTTCCAAAATCAAAAGATTTCTGTACACACTGTTGATGCTTTAAAATTCACAGTACTTACCTCTGAAAAAAACAAACCATTTCTCTTATTTGGTTTCAAGTTTTTTCATCTAACAGATTAATCAAACAGTGCTTCACTGGAAGTGCTGCTGCCTCTGCAGAACTGCTGTCTCGGTGCAGTTGTACTACGATAATATTAAAATATACTCTATAGGAAATTAATAAGAAAGAAAATCTTCTCTCAGACTCCTACGTTCTAATAGAGGATAATTAAATAGGGAATTCATCATAAAGCTCATATACTAATATATTCCTTGTCTTTTTCATTGTTTTATATCACTGAGTGAAACAACTCTTTGACTGAACTTGAAGGTGTGGTTGGCCTAGTTGCAGTGAATGCTGAGGAAAGTCCTATGCTTTGTAGTATGTAGGAAACATAATAAAATGATCATAGTAGTTCTTTTTTTGCCCTGACCTATACATATATAAATATGTATCCACGCATCAGTTTGGAGGCGTAAGCTAAGTGAAACTCAAATGAGCAGAGTACAAACCTACTCTGAGAGTTGTCAGGAATGAATGGGAATGTGCAATTGCAATTTACAATTGTAAATTATGCCCAATATCCATATACTCTATGTAGCACGTCACACCTAGAAATATGCCACTATTCTTTAAAAAGACAATCTTTTGTTTTATTTGACATTCCTTGACTGAGATATACCTCTCTTTTCACCAAACTCAACAATACTTTTCATGATGAGCTATAGCATTTTACATACTATGACAGAAGTTATAAAAAGATATTTGTATTAAAGTGAATAGAATATATTAGGATAACACAGGCCATGTATGAAAATAAATTCTGTTGGGCAGGATCACATTCAGTTTTTTATCATCTTGGAGAATTTGCTCCACTAAGAATGTACACTTGAAAACATTTAAATGTCTTCAAAACCAGATAATTTTCATTCATTTTACATTTGTCTGAAAATACTACATTGCTCATACAGCTATTTTGATAATTGATTTACCTCTGCCATATAATGTCCCAATACAAAAGCAGCAGAAACATGTTCATGTTTCATTTGTTGACTGTGATTTTACTGTTACCTTGAAACCACCAGTGTGTGCTCTCAGTCATGATGTGATTAACATTGTGCAATCACTTATCCTGAGTCAACCTGCTTTAGGAGCCTAATCAGAGCACCATCTTCAGTAATTGCTAATCTGCAACTGAAAGGCTTTAAGAGTGAGAGGCAGAAATGCAGATGTAATTAGAATTCTGGTTATGTGGTGGGAAAAAACAGTGAAAGAAACAGGAAAAAAAACCTAAGAAGTCTTTTAAAAATGCTGTCAGAGATTTTCCCGACCGTGATTTCTGTTTACAAAATGAGTATAAAAAAATAAACTGCCAGCTGAAATACATTACAGCAAGGAAATAGCTGGTGTGGCACTGAATGAAAATTGTCATTGTGAGATGTTAGAAAAATCACAATTATCCTGGAGGTCTACTCAACAAAGCAGACTTTTAAATTGCCGGCTAATTTCTTTACTAAATTAAAAATAAAACCCCTTAGTTTTTAGCTTTTAAGGGTTCCTAATTACCTTCACAACTTCTTAAAAGAATTAGTAATCCTTTTTGGATGTCCTTGCTAGGGGAGCTTTCTGTTTAAGCCTACAACTGAATTAATGATCCGGTTATCCTCCCTCTGTGCTCTGACCTTCTCTGGGAGTTGTGTTGAGGCTGCTATGTTTGCACTTATCTGTGAAAGGAAGGGTATTCCAGTGCCTTATTGGAGGAGGATGAAGTAGGTAGACATCCATCTTCACAGGGCAGTGAGATGACTGAAGACCTCTACTGATTCAAAAGAAGTAAATGCTTTGGGAAATAAGTGAACACATTTAGTTATTATCAGGCAAAATATAAAACACTGAACATTGATGATTACCTCATTGGAGAGCTAATTGTAGACTGTGTTCTACTTAGTTTACTCAGTTCCTTTTGCTGTACAGATTAAAGCACGGGTTGACAAAAATCTTCCTCTTCAGGCTGGCACTCACCTTTCATCTAAAGATATTAAAAATAATTTACTTTTTTTTTTCCTTTTTTTTCCCCAGTAACTACTTTGACTTAAAATATTGTATCTGTTTTCTATTTTATACTTGTCAGACGTAATAGTCAACCATCATTTCTTATGTTTTTTTTCACTGAATTATAAAGCTGTTTACAACATGATGCCACTTAGTAAAAGGACTTTTTCACGGTCCCCTACGCACTTCTCATTAGATCACCTCAGGTCTACTGGGGTCATGGTGTTACTATTCTCTAAGTACGATAGCTTCCAGGACAATTTGGTGCATTCCATTAATGGCCGTAACATTTTAATGTAAAGATTTCTTTCCCTAAGTGTCACAATCTGGCCTTTGAGAGTGATGAAGAACATTTCCTCTCATACTAAATATGTCTGTTTCTGCATATGAATGGATTTCAGATTCTGCAGAGAGATAAAGCCACATTCATTGCTAAGGATCCATTAAGAATAAGGAATACTCTCATTAAGAATACATTTTTAAAAGTACTGTGTTTCCCTTAGGATGAGCTCGAATGTGCAAGGCTTATGCTTGTTTGTGACCCTGTTGAATGGTCACCATGTGATAACAATAACTTAAAATGACTAATAAGCATAATGTGTTTTGCAAAGCGTGTTTATTTGGTTGTAAAGGGACCTCTAGTGGCTCGTTGAATCTGTTCTTTCTGAAAAATGTATTTCATATACAATTCATTTAATTACTCATAATGAAATATTTATAGCTGAGATTTGATTCTTTACAAGAATGGAAATTCTGGATCTCCCATGGCAGTTTCTTCTATTTCCTGGTGTCCTAATTGTTACACTCCTCATTCTTCCTCACTGTTTAAGGATCACCAGTCACTCTCTGTTGATACCTTTTTTGCATTCATATGTTTCCTAAACAGCTTGGCATCCCCTGTCTTTGTTCTTGTGTCTCTTTAGGGAGAGAAGGCAACACAAGCAGCCCAAATAGCACAACAACAACAACAAAGTTGTAACTACCTAGAAATGTTTGGTCAAATTTTCCATTGTCATCAGTGAAGTAACCTGTTGGGCAAACAGTGCCTAGCTACAAAAAGTTAGGCTTTTTCATAAAAGTAGACTGTGGTCTAGACAGAAGGAGCTTGTTGACACTGACAGCCTGGAAGAAGCAGTGGTTGCTTGGCTCTGGAGGCGTCAGGATTGTGAAAAGCCGAAGTTAGAGCCAAGATACATGGAGATTTGTGGATAGTCTTCCAATGTATTCTCACTCAGAGTAGGAAAGTGCAAAAACTAATCTCTCTGAAAGGGAATTTTAACATGCAGCAGGTACTGGCAGGGAGAAGCAGCATCTCCTTCACCTCATGGTGTTTAACGCATTGGCTTCAACAGAAGCAGAGCTAAACAGGGTGAAAATCCCTGAGAATCAGACGGGGCTCTTTTGTAATAGAAATACTGGAGAACGATATCCCAGAAATGGGCACACTGACAGTGTCTGTGTCAATCACGCTGAGCACCTAAAGGCTGTGTGAGAGGAAGGAGAGATGGATTTGAATTTAGGCAGTATTTCTGAGGCCTCTGAATTCTGCAGGGCTCAGTGTCCTCATTGTGGATGCCTGCGCAGTCTTTAGTATTTGGATTAATGCAGAGTGCTGGAAGTTGCCCAAGTTATTAGTCAAGCATTACAAATTAGTTGATAATAAATATTCAGCAGCAGCTGTCCCTTTGGAGCCTGAGAAATTAAATAAATGGTTTACCCAAATACCTTTTTGTGTCTGTGGAGCTGTAAGTCTTTGCACTCAAATCAGCCTTTGTTGGGTTGTACTTCAAGCAGTCAGTTAAGCGTTATGAAGAGCCTTTGGTTTGGGCTGAGTTTGAAAAACAGAACTGTTGATATAATTTATATTCTATAGGGGTAAGAATAAACTAGAAAACCCTCACATATCTCCCATTTAAAATATCTCTTTCCTTTTTTATGTGTGTGTTTTGCTTATTTTTAGGACTTTTTTTTTTTTTTTTAGGGTTGTGATTTTTGTGTGGGAGATTGGAAAAAAGAGTTTGTGATAGTTATAGTGAAACAGAATAAACAATTTAGTCAAAGTTATTCCCATCTTTTCTATCATTATTGACTGATAGTCAATATCAAATACATCAAATACAGTATCAAATGCATCAAATACATCTTTTCAGGAAGACAAATGTCATCAAACAAGGAAGCAAGTCACACACACCCTAGCAAGCAGGGGTTTTTAGAAGTCTGTGAGTTATGGTTGTTTTTCAGAACAGTGTGTAGATCTCTGGAAAAGTTTGGGATTTCAAGCTGTGTGGTTTTATGATTCAAAGGAACTGTATAAGAGATGGATGCTTGCAAATTGTTTACATGGTAGGCTAATAAATATATGTGTTAAAAATTAATGGGGAAAATGATTTATTTAACTTTGCACTTGTTTATAATTTATATTTAGAAACATTATTATGAGCAGTATGGAGAAAATGTAGACTTTTTCAAGAATTAATTTATTGTTTTAGTAAATATAAATTATAGTGTTGTTCTCGAGGATGCTTAAAAGTACTGGGATTATGGACTTTTCAATATTAGAAAGAAAATGTTTTTACAACATCAGTTTTCTTAATTTTCTCAGGAAAGCAAAATGTAAAGTATTCTTTCACATTTTGACATACACACACAATACTCTGATCCTCTCAAAACTTCTTGTAAGAGAGATGCCCTGAATGGGAAGAAATTCTTTCTTGTAAAAAAAAAAAGGAGGGGTGGGGGGGTGGATTTAGGAACACAATTTACATTAAAGACAAATAACACTGAGACTTCATAAAATGTTAATGTGAGATATGAAAGGCTTTAAGATAAAAGAATATGGTGAATCTAAAAACAAGTACACAGAAGCTCGGAAAGCCCAACAGTATATTTTTACATAGACCCACTTGTGATTTGTCAGTCTTTGACTATTTTTCACATACTGTGTTTCCCACAGCCCCCCGCCTCAGTTGTTGTGTGAGATCCGTTATGCTTTTTGCATTCTTCATTCAATTACTACTAAATGCAGTCACTGACTTCAACGATTAGTTGAGTTGGTCCACATATAGCCAGCCCCATTGGTATTTCAATTCTCACCATCTGGTGCATGGTCCCCCAGACTTATTTATGAGCAATTCAGCGGTAAACTCTGGTGTTATGTGTGGCTGTGGTATGTTAAAGGAGCTGTAGTCTGGGCAGTTGCGCCCCAAAGAGGAGAATTAGGGTATGAAGAACCCAAACTAGCAGGGCAAAATGATGGACAGTGGCAGTTCTGGAAAATGTGATTTAATATTTTGCTGTTTTAAAACTGCTGACAATTTTAATTTTTAATTTGTAAATAAACAGTTTTTCTAGACACTTCAAGATGTTTTAAAAAAATTTTTGGTTCTGTATTTGCTTTTTTTTAATCAGTTATTCCATAAAGTAAGGTACTTTTAATGAAAATAAGATTATCGTGAAGACCCACCTATCTGGACAAAATGGACGTGTATAGCATCTTCGCTTATTCTGCAAAATCAGTTGATTTTTCCTTACCTCATCCTTGAATATGAATTATACAACTTTGTAAAATTTTTTTTAGGAAAATGGCAGCCAGAGACATAATTCATCAAGGTAAATTTCTGCCTGAACACTTGAAAATATAGGTATTGTTATGACCATGTAAAACAGGATTTTATAGTGAAAACTCTTAGATTATCTTATCCATGAGTACTTCCTGTAACATAGCTTCCTCTGTTTATAACTATTCTGAATGTTTAAAATAATTACAGTTTACTGTGAATTATCGGCAGAGGTCATAATATTACGTTGCCTAAATTTTTAATTAATTCTAAAGGATAGATTGAGGGTGACTGGCTTAGTTGTTGTGGAAAAAATAATTGTATCAAATTACAGAGACCTGAAGAAGAAACTGTGAAGTCAAAGTCTAAAAAAACAGAAAAAGGCCAAATATTTGTGACTCACAAGAGCCAAAAGGTGATTGCAAGATCAAATGTCACGGGATTTTATTATCCAGGTATATATTTTTGTCCACATTCCAAATATTTTTTAGAGTTTCTTAACACTGATAAAACATTAGTTTTGGTCATAATTAGCTACTTCTGACTTAATCAGATTTAATATTACGTGTGCATATTAATGAAAAATTAATATAAAACTTTTGTGTGCACATATATACATTTATAATAAGATATACATTTTGTAAAGTAAGAAAGCAATGATAAATTTATATAAGAAGAGTATGGAAGGAAATCCTTTTAAGTAACTGAGTATCTGAGAGTATCAGCCTATCCCTCTTTGATGTCTCCCTCGAAAGTTTCTGTTGAGCATTTGGCAAAAGCCAAGCTTTTGCGTGTGTTCAAAGAATTCACTAAATGCTTCTGCGTTTTTGTTGAGTTTTGAGACAGAATGATTAGTAGGTTACATTGCGTTCTATTGATTCATTAAAAAAACCAGTGTTTGCGTCTGTATTTTTGTGCTATTTTTACTTGTTTGGTTTTTAAAATTACATATTCTTAACCATGGTAATAGTTTCATTATGTCAACAATCATCCACCTGATCAGCTTACAGATTTCAGACTTAGGCTGATTCTTCATTTTGTTTTTATGGCATTATTAAGAATGGTTACTGAGACTGTATTTTTTTTTAGGTACAAATTTCTCTGTTGCCCAAGCACAGCTTGCCCTAGCTAAATGAAAATGAAGAATGTATATTAGAGACACATTTGACCTCAATGATGTGTGACAGCCTATAGGATTTAAAAAAAAAATCCACAAGAGGTGAAAGAAAAATCGTTTGAGTATTTTATTATGTTGGTTTTTAGGAACTGTGATAAAAAATGTCAGTTCTACCTGTGCACTTGTTGACTTCAGCAATGGGGAGAAGTGGATTGTACCTGTGAAGTTCGCTATACCTGTGGGAGGTGCTATGCCATGCCCATATCTGCAGGTGAAAAACTCTATTTTTTTATGACAGCAAATATGCGTTTTAAATTTTGTTAACTTGGTCACACGTGGAATAAGTATAGATTTTTAAAATCTTTTAAATACATCCATTTGTTTCAAAGAAGAGTTTTTAGTGATAGTAATATTATACTATTTTCAACATGTTATTTTTCATTTGTTTGTAGCTTTGTTTTCACTGTAATCCTGTTCCTTTGTTTATTAGAAGTCTATATAAAACATGAGTATTTGTCTACCTATAGAAGTAAGGGGAGCTATTTCCCAGCAAAATGATTGTTTCCTAGCACATAGATTACGAATCAAGGAGAGCCTTTTATCCACAATGTGATGTATAGCAGGTTATAACCATTTGTTTTTCACAGCATATTATAAATCCAGCAGATAACCTTATACTAAGGCAAATAACAGTAATAAAAATTAATTCTTATTCCATTTCTGCTTTTATTTAAAATTTATCAGCTATCTGTAATCACAGTTGTTTTTTCACACAATTCTTATTTTACACAGTGATGATAGATACAGAAAGGGTAAAGAATGGTTACAGCTGTTTTGAATACAAACAGCATTTTTATAACTGATTTGTTACCCTTAAAACTAGAGGCATGCCTTTTTTTCCCTTTGAAAGGAAGGCAAATCTGGATCAGGTAGTTCCTGATATTCTGTAAGGGGAGCATCCAATTCTAGAGAAGATCTGCAGAATTTGATAGAAAATTTTGACTTCTGTGTCAATTTTAAAAATTATTTTGTGTAAGTCAGTCACATACGGAATTCTTTAAAATTCACGAGGTTGGTTAAAAAACTTACTAAAAACATATAAACTTGCGCACTGTCCAAGGGAATGAAGAGTTTTAATAGTTTCCTCATTCAGTTCAACTTGCTAGTTGAGCCAGAATTCAGTGGAAATTGTGAGTTATTGGTACATGCAAGGACCAAGTTCTTCTTCTTTTCTTTTAAAGAACCATATTCAAGCATGGGAACGTTAGAATGATGATTCATGTAAAAATATCTTAATATTTACCTTTTATGTCTTTTAAAACTTACAAGTTGCGCGGTTCTTGCAAACTGATGCTTTTCTGGTGTGCAGGTTGGAGACTATGTGTTTGCCAGAACTGGGACACAGACAGGAAATGAATATTATGCGCCTGCCATTGTCATAGCAACACCAAAGAGAGTGGAAGTGGGTGATAAACTCTACACAGTTCTGATGTTCAACAACAGGAAAGTAAGTAAACCTAGAAGATGATACCAATTTGGCAATGGTATGACCGTTGTTCCGTTTCTGATGAAGCAGATATAATTTTCCAGGCTAATAGGCTTCCTGTCCCAGCCCCTGTCTCCAGATAACCAAAGTAAATCAGATTTCAGGGCTCAATGAAGAGCTCATGTAATAGACACGAACCAAGAAATTCTGTGAGAGAATTTCTTCTTAAATCACACGCTGTTCTTTCCTCTGTAATCCATTTGGTGGCTTTCACAATCATAGAATCTTCATGGTTGGAAAGGACCTTTGAGATCGAGTCCAACCATACAAGATCCATGCTGCTTAAAATGAGAAACGTTGGGGGTTTTATCACAGTCAGTATAGTCTTCATTTCATTTCATTGTGTGTGTTTGTTGGTTTGTAAGCCATTATGATAATTTTACTGCATTTTTCATAGTGCATATTAAGAAAATGTACTTTGTACTCGAAACTTTTATCATTGATATTTAGAGGTAGATTACAGTTACATTAAAACAGTTGACTTTTTATACATATGTATCTTCATTGTTTCTGAGATTTAGATTTAAATTAGATGGATGTTGATTTTGTTATTGCAGGAACAATGTGTAAGAAGTGGGCTTATTAAAATCAGCCAAACAAAGTATGCCTTTTCCTGTCGGTACATAAAAATGGTGCAGATGGTGGATTATATGACGTGAGTATGCTTGAACCCAAAAATATAAAAGTTATTTTATGTGAATCCTAAATGCTGCAGTATGCTGTCAGATTTTGATATGTTGTACTTTAGTTGTTGTGAACTGACTTGCTCTACGCATGCAACCAAGGGATTTGAGCCACAAGCATGTCAGTCAGAAGAGCATTAATGGTCTGTCCTACCATTTTATTATCTGGCAATTTATTGCCCTGTTTTCATTTTGAAAAAATGCAACAATGATTCAAGCCCTATTTGCCACACATTTTCTAGTAGTGATTCCAGCACAGTTTGAAACTTGCTCTTCCGCCAGTTTGCAGCCACAGCACATAAACAAATGGATACCCCCACTTAACTGAGCAGAATTCCAAGTCTGGAAATACATCAATGCCTTTTTCCAGGCCAGATCACCTACATGATGGTAGCCTCTTTTCACCGAAAAGTAAGCCTGAAGACCATGGTTTCCTACTTAATGCACAAAACCACTTGAAAAGAGGCAGGTATATAATTGAGCTGAGTTCCAGCAAAATCAGTGGAAGTGGAAGTCTTTCCCTTCCACTGAGTTGAATTATATTCTAAACGAAGTACCTTATTAAGAAAAGATGTGACTAAACGCATAAGCAATAAGAGTGGCTTCTATTCTACATGCTTTGTTTAATGACTGGGTATTTTAGTATCAAATTTAATATTCATTCTCCAAACAGACTTTATTGGCAAGCTGACTTGCCGTTGTTATGTAACATGATGAGAAAATTGAGTTATTCACTGGCAAACAGAGGAATTCTTTGAAAAACTGATTAAAATGAATGCACTAAATTTTTGCAAATGAAAAATAAATGTGCTCATTAGATCTAAATTTTAGATGAAGTGATATCAAATGTGGTGAATCTCTGGGTGAAACTGCATATTCAAGTCATATTAGTTGTGAATTTCTATATAGTGTTTCCAGCTAGTAAACACGGATTTGGTTGTAAATGCACTGGCCAGTTTGTATAGCAGATGATTTAATTAAATTAATGAAATCTAAATAAAACATTCCAAACAATATTGTTGCCACAGCACAAAATAATGGAATCTCAGTTAAGGCATTCATTTTATCCCCTTTAAACCAAACTAAAACATTTTTTAGCATGGCCTGGAATAGAGCATAAATTTTGCAAACATAATGATTGAGACCAATGTCTTACACTTCTTTTAAGGTCTGAAGTTTTCACTACAACATTTCTGTTTTTTCTTGTAGCAGTTGTAGATTTTTAGAAACAAACCACCATATTTGAAATGACTATTTTTACTGCAAAATATCTCTATTTTTGAAATAGCACTATTCAGAGTGCCCTCAAATTACCCTCATTAAAGGAACATGGTATTTCAAATGCTGTTACATCTGATTGCTAGTTTTTTAAAGACACCAAGGCCCAGATACACAAAGGGACATCATGGGACTCAGAGCAGTAACATCTGAGCGTTTGTCAGCTCTGAGAGTGGAATTTAGGTGCTTTGGCTCCATGGATGTATATTGAATGTTGAGATTTATAGCACAGAGTGCAGTGAAATGTGTAAAGGCTAATAAGAAATGACAGAGAGGGCTGAGCATCTAAAACTGAGACTCTCTTAACTTAGATACCCACTTACAGCCCTGAACTAGACAGATTTGAGCCTTTGGGATTCCCAGGGTCCTCTGTTGGCATTGGATAAACTACATAAATAGTAATTTTTAGCATATAGGCAACATAGACCTAATCCCCAGGTACCCAGATGAAGTGCATTGGTGTACCAATAAAAACCTCAGTGGTCACTACTGATCCACACTATCCCACAATTCTGCTGCCAGAATCACAGCAACCTTCTTTTTCACAGTCCCAACTTTGTCATCTACTGCAATATATTTTTCTTAATCTTTTTACACATGATGTAGAATATCTGGTTCTGCTGAGTTTTTAGTCTCTTTTCCAAGAATTAACAATAGAATCCTGGTACTACAGAGCTTTTCTAGTTAAGAGTCTTTTAAGTTTCCTACTTCTTGGATCTATAACTCTCTGCAGTAAATGGCTTTGTAAGATTTGAGTAGGCAGTCCCTTACAATACACTTAGTAAATCAGAATGTTCGTCTTTTGCTTGTAACATTTTCAGCTAGGTTTTGAATTCTCTGTAAAGCCACATACTTGTAAAGTGAAATCTCATTCCTTTCTTGCTGCTTAACATGTCACTTTAGTATCACATAGACGTACATAATGTCCTCTTCTGGGCATTGACTATATTAACTCAGTATCTGCATCATAAAAAGCTGGCACTGGCCACGATTTTACTTCATGTTTGTTTCTTTGTGTAACCACTATGCCGTGTTGAATGATTGTTTTACCTTTGTGAGGAGATGTACATTCAAAGCCATCAAACAACTGTGTTTCATTAGTTACATGTTAATCAGTTATGAATGTTAGCAATGCCATGACAGTGCTCCAGCCCA
Source organism: Fratercula arctica (assembly GCA_947846985.1). Classification (NCBI taxonomy): domain Eukaryota; kingdom Metazoa; phylum Chordata; class Aves; order Charadriiformes; family Alcidae; genus Fratercula; species Fratercula arctica. Next base: position 71,415,714 of record CANTUZ010000001.1, read on the forward strand.
GATTGAGTTGGAGTTTCCAGTAGAGCTCCTACCTTTCAGGGGAAATGGAAGTATATTCTAAAATAGATACCTACCTCCCATGTCATACTTAGAGGGGAACAGTGCAGCATATTGCTCATCGGTGCGCACAGATCTAATGAGAACATGCTGACATTGTTGATAGAAACAAAATAGAAGCATGATTTAATCAGAAAGGAAACAAAAAGTTTGAATGCAATACAATATTAGCACACAAAAATTGTATCTTTTTGAGTTTCTAAGTCCTGTAGAAATAAGGGACTAAAAAAATAAAAGGGATAGCCCAGGCTCCCCTGTTGACAGGGAGTCCACATTGCACACAGATGTTGTGTTACAATACCTTGGCTAAATCTTCAGCTCTGGGTTCTTTGGGATTGTCTTTTGATGTTTATGTGGTATGTACTAGGGGTCATGCTTAATCCACTAATCTTTAGAGATACTGTATAGCTTTCATCATTTTAATAACAGATGCTAACATCTGTTTGGGGTGTTTTCCTACCATCACAGTGGAAAGAAAGAATTATGGCAGAACAATCCGTCTGCAAATGTAACCAACAAATTCCATATCCAAAGTAAAACACTACATGCTCTGGGTCCACACCATAAAAGACAATTATTGCTCAAATCCTTTTGGAGTCGTAAGAGCTAGACAGAACTAGGGGCCAGAGCTAAAAAGGCATTCAGGAGCCTTTCTCTTGTTCGGTGTCAGTAAAGCTGTGTGCCTAAATATTTCTTTCAATTTTAGTTACCAAAGCACTTCTGATAATTTGGGGTTTAGTGCGGTGAAAGGAGACATCTGTAACTGTGTTTCGCTTCATAACTGTTCTGCGTATTTTAGAAATTTAAGTGGGCTGGGGATGGACTGTCTATGAAGGATACTAAGGGTATGAGTTCTTGCTGAATCATATTAGAATTGAGATTAACAGGAATACTATCAGAATTTTTTACAGAGGAAACATTGTATGCAATAGGCTAGCAAGATATACAGTATCTACAGAAATAAGAGCAAAACTGTGCATGCTGTGTTTTAGGCTATTCTTTACTTATTTTATAAATAAAAGGGAGACTGAATTGTAAGACATTTATAACCCTGTCAAATGGTCAAGAGTGTGGTAAGTCTTTCTGCTGTTAGTACTGTGAGATGTGGGAAAAGTGAGATCTATGTCATGTAAAAAAGGATTTAAAATAGTATATCATATGTGCGCTTTTAGCTTAGTGAATTTCCTTCTCTGATTTTCTAGCCTGGACAGAGAGACCACAAAGCCCTATCCTCACTCATCTGTGGAAGATGAAGAAAGAGAAGAAGCAAAGAAAACTATTGTGAAAGAAGATAGGGGAAAAAAGAAAAAGAAGAGGAGAGCTGAAGACAAAAAACATCCCAGGGAGAAGATGTCGGACTCTGATGATGTTTTGTTTGTCTCCAGAAGGGAAGTAGAACAGAGAGAAACAAGTTCACTGCCCAGCAATGAAGAAGAACTTGAAGGTAAAGAAGTAGCTCTGGAAAATCATAAATATTAGGCACTAAACAGATCTGATGGTCCTTCAGTTTATCCCCACACAAGGAACCAGGGTTCTGCGTGATCTTTTCTGGGTGCTTTCCCATGTCCTGTGTGATGGGGTTCTTTCACCTCCTTTGGAAGGTTCTTTCACCTCCTTTCTTCACACTGATCATTCTCAGCATGTGTTTCCACAGCAAGGGCAAGAACTGAATAAAGCAAGTTCAAGCATATGCTGCCTTAATTTGCCTAACATTTGTAGTAGCAGTAAAGATGCAGTAACACCAACCTTAGCACCTACTAGTAAGCTGAGTATATATTCCAGTCCCTCTACTGTTTGTCACTTATTAGATTAAAGGTATGTCTATATTGCAGGCATTAAATTATTGCATATAGAGCTCAATGCTTCAGAGGTTAAAGTGCTTTTAGTGTCTGAGCTAGCTCATTTAAAGCTGACATCAGTATCTGTGCTCCCTGTCAGTCTGCAGTAGAGACCTGGGCTAGTGTAGGTATGCCATTACATGCCACATTCAGCTCTTTATTTTAAAGATCCTACTGTCAGTGGAAAGATAACAGAATTTTTATACATACCTATTAGTTGTACCTCCTTGTACTATTTTAAGCATGTTCTCAACATCCGCATTAATTATTTACTTCCAGAAGTAGTGGATTATAGATTCACTCAATCATCATGTTGTCAATCAACTTGATTTGACTCCTCTAAACTTTCCTTCTATGTTCTCACTCATCTTTTAAAGATGGTCTGCAAATTCCATTAACATTGCTTATAATGGGTATTATGGTGCCACTGCTTTTTAGGAGTGGCCGGGCCAGAATTATATTATGAGAGCAGAGGTGCTGGGCTTGTCCTGTAGCTGTATGAGAGACCATGGTTTCCACAGGTGGAGCTACTTCACTGGAAATGCTCAGTTATCCCAGACTCCTTCCTCTTGGACATCTTGAGATGCAGATGTTGAGTAAATGTGAAATACTGCTATTGTGACCAGCAAGTCCTGTTACTGATTCCATGAAGGTTGAAGGAAATACTTGATGAGAGCAGTGGCTATCTAGCACTTGAATCCTGCCTAGCTTTACCAAGTAATCTCATAGTACTCTATCAGAACTCTAACAAGACTTCAAGGTGGTATGCAGGTCAAACATACTGAAGAGTGTACACTGTCCTCTTCTGATGACACCATTGACATTGGGCATGGCTTTTTTTAGCTTAAATGTATTTTCATTTACATATCCTTCTGTGTTTTATCAGACAGGGGAAAGTCAGAGAGCTGATGAAGATGTTGAATAAGTCTGTATGGTCATTCTCACAGGGTTTCATCAGATAACTCTTTATCCAATTTCTGTACATGACTGTGTATTTATCCTCTTTGGGTGTAGATATTTGTCCCATTTTCAAACTGTGATGATGATTTCATAGCATTTTGTGTATATAATTTTGTAAATTGTATCAAATGCGTTACTCGACCCCTGACATACACATCTATTTTAACGATGTTAATACTGGATATAATTTTAAGGAGTGAAGAGAATAAAGAAGACAAATTTGCCTGGCATTGTTTTTTCCTTCTGCCCAAGGTTCAGCTCTAGTATGGACTATTAGCTTACAGTTACTGCCTGGCAGTCCAGTATGTGCTGAGGACCAGGTTTGTGAGATTCACGTGTACAGATTAACACTTACCCTCAGAAGTAGTCATATTTAATTATATCCATATAAGTAAGTGTTGAGTAACATGGGTGAGGTGTTGGAAAGCTCTACTGAGCTAATGAATTGTTCAGTTAGTCTCTGTGAACCAGATACTAAAAATCTTAGGTATCTAGCAATGCACTTTCCCTTCAAGGAATTTTCATAATGGTCAAAGGCGGCGGGATGTTCAAGTCAGGAGCCTAAATTGCAAAAGTACTTATGAGCTGAAACACCCTATTTTCATCTTTAGGCACCTATATAACCTGAAATTTCAATTGTTGCCCTTCATATGCTAGACACACAAATGTTCATCAGAGTGATCCCTTACCTGATTTTCCTAGTAGTGGTTGTCAATACGTCTTGAGGATTTACAACAAAGGCTGATGTTTTTAAAATAGAGTCAGCATCTCAGAGAAATGTTTTGAATACCTGTAAATACCATTAATAGCTAAAGCTAATAACTTTGGTAGCTAAATACCTTTCACAGTAACTAAGTTATACTTATTTTTTCAAGATTTCTAAAAGCAGCCTGTTAAACTGGGAACTGATTTATCTGAAAGTTGCATAATCTTCTCACATATTCTTTTCCTTGTAGTATCTAATTCCTGAATAATTAGGATATCTTCTAACTTTCAAACAACATCAATAGTCCTGATCTATTTGCCTGAAGTAAAGCGTTTTTCTTCATGTTTATACACAATAGTTTTACGTGAATGTCAGTATGTGTGTAATGTGTTAAAAGCATTCAATGCCATCAACAGTTCCCACATTTCCTTTCCAAAGGTTTGTCTTGTCACCTCTTATGAACTCTCCAGATAATTATATATTTTTTTAATAATCTGATCGGCTGTGTTTTGTAACTACTCCATGTGTTAATCAGCACTTCTTCCTACAGTTCTGCTGACTTCATCTGTACAGTCACCTGTTATATGAGGAAGTCAGTTCTCCTGAACTTGGATGAGCATTGCCCAATACAGAGATAGGTCTTTGTGCTCCCCAAGATAATGTGGATTCAGTTACATGGCTGATGAAGTCTTGTATTTCTGTGAGGCCTTATATTTCCACAGAGCTGTGGGTCCTATGTGAAATAATGGAGCTTTTTGGAAAGTTTGTGGTTTGGTTTGTGCTCAGCTAAAATATTGCTGATTGTTAGGAGGAATCAAGAACCCCTTCCTATTGTTCCCACTCAGGGAAACTACATTAACAGAAGTGAATAAAGATTAAGTAATTGTATTAGCTATTTAGTGTATATTAGCTTCATTATGTTTTGATGTGTAATTTTATCTTATTTATTCCAGAACTATTATATTTAACACATTAGTATTTTAACGTGTATGCTTGCTGCTCTTATTGTGTTAGTTAGCTCTGTGTGTTTATAAAGAGAGTGAATGAAGTCCTGGCAAATTCCCGTTGACTATTAGTGGGCTAATGATTCTTTGTCTAGGTAACTTGAATAATACTATTTCATTGAACAAGATCATAAATACTTAACTCCATCATTGGTTATTGCAATAATTGTTTTTATAGATACTTTAAAAGCCATGTATTTGTTTCTATAGAAAGATTCTTCTCCTTGTCTCTCTAGTCTTCTCTCTGTTCTGTAATACCTAAAATCAATGTTCATTTCACATTATTTCCCTGCTGATTTTCCAAAATAGTGATCTAGTGAAAAACTAAATCAGAAAAAAATTCAGAGTGAAGTACAGGTATGATACACTTTGATAGACTGCATTGCCTGATGCATTAGCAAATCACAGCTGACAGAGCCCAAGTCTCCTTTTTAATTTTTAATGAGATGTGACTTGAAGCAATTACACTGATAATTACTGTAACTGCCGATGGGAGGTAGGTGGGAGACCTTGAAAATGATCATTTTCTATCCTTTTCTGTGGCAAATCTAGTTCCTCTGAATTGGGTTCAAGAGCATAACAGCTGTGGCACCTGGCAGTCTAGTGGTTTGGCTGGATTTCCCACAGTAGGATTTCACATTTTTAGCACCCACTTGTTTTCCAGTCTCATTTTCCAGTTAGTTCATTCAGCGTTTGGAGAAGGCTATCACATTAAAGCAGTGTTCCCATCTGTTGGTCACGGCTTGTTTAATAAGCAGTTGATGTCAATTCAGCTATGCTTGCATCTGTTACTTACTGCAGCTGTGTGCTGTTAAGGGCTCCTCAACATCCTCCAGATTGAGCTTTTGTTTTTCTGTTGATAGCATGTTACAACTTGGCTTAAACAACTCTCTATTCTGTCAGGGTTTCCACTTACTGAAAGAGGAAAGTGTGTTAAACTTTCCATCTCTTTCCCCATAAAGAATGAAACATGGAGATGTGCAAGGGAAGAAAGTGCAGTTCCATTGGTGAAGAAGGCGTATGTTGGGGTATCTGAGGCTGGAGAGGAAGGGCAATTCTGGCCAGATTCTGAGAGCAAGACAAGAATGGTTTCTTTCAACATCTTGGGAAGGTACACAGAGGGCACATGCACTGGATAAAGAAAATAAACAGTTTGTGAATTGTGTGTGATTTGGAACATTAATTTAACAGTGCATTTTTCATTCTATTCAAGGTAGCAGTGGTCACAATACCTTTCAGTATTTCAGTCCGGCAATGTTTTTGTACTGCAGACAGATACTGTCAGTTTATAGGATACAGTCAAGAAATTTCCTGGCCCCTCACACAGGTGAACTCCAGATTCCTCTCTTAGGTTGCCCAAGAAGAATCAGAATGTTCCTTTTTTGCATCTAAGTGCTGATGTTGTGCATGTGTGAGACAAATTTCAGGGGCACACTTTTGATTTTTAAACCCTCGGCTTCAGGATTTTCAGTGGTAGCTATGGATGATTGGCATCCCTAAAACTAATCACACTCAAATCTTGTACCCTCTATGTACGCAATCTGTGCTCTTGCTTCCCCATCCTGTATATCATATCTTTATTCTTCAGATGCCTCCCACAGTTTTGTTTTCTACTGCACAACTATTTCTTATACGATCATTTAAAACCCCCAAATCCCCCTAAAGAAATATATGAAGCAAAATAGAGTAAACGATTTTGTTTACTTTGTTTCTTCCTATTTTCTTCTCTTTCATTTTTTCCAACAGCTTCTGGTCTTTGGCATGCATTCATTATGATTGTCATCATTTGTTGCCAGAAGGGTGCCTAGTAGTTGGTGGTGTCATTTGATATGATTGTAAAAAGTGACTTTTCATCAACATAGTATTGTTAATAGCAAACTGGAGAAGATAAGCGTGGTTGTACTGGGTCAGGCAAAGGTCCATGTGGCCTGGGTCCTATCCCCAGCAATGTCCAGAAGATGATTCCTGAGGAAGGGTAAGGACAAAGGTTGGCATGTGAATAACAACAGCTACAAGCTTAGAAAATGGTAGTACTTAAAAAGCAGACTGGTTTGAATTTGTGAGGATGAAAGCAAAAAGGAAAGCAGTGAAAAGCCTCTTTACACAAGACTATTGCTCTGTGACCATGGCCATGCAATCATTTGTTCCATGATAAATCTCGGGATGTGTGTTGGGGAGGTATTGAACTGTTATATCCAAGCTCGTGGTGGGTCATTTTTTTCTCTCACTAAAGAGTATCTCTTCTCTCCTAGCATCTTTGTTCTCCATTTCATCAACCTACTGTTCATCAAGGCATCAAACTCTGCAGTCGCTGAGCGCTTCAACTCCAAGCTCACCAAAGCATCCCTGTTGCTTGCACAGTCTAGCTGTAGGAAAGTCTCCAGAGCCTGGTAAAAGCACCGTCACCAGAATTATCAGAGTCAACATGGAACAGCAGGGATTGGCAAGACAGCCTCAGCAGCACGGCACAGAGCAAAGGAAGCCACGTTAAGGATGCATGAAGAAGGAGTTAGTGAGGACTGTATAAGGCTGCAGATAGGAAATACTTTTAGCACCTGTAATTAAAATTCTATTCCTTGAATCAAAAATAAACTGACTAGTTAATGCTAAATTAGTTATGATTTCTCAGACTTTCTTTGGAGGTATGAAAGCGGAACAGTGTCAGAGGTTCAGTTGTGCTGCTGAAAAGTATCAATATTAGAAGAGAGAATGGAAAATTGTATTTGTCTGAGTATCCTTTGTTTGCAATAGACCTATTTGATTTATTAACTGTGGGTCTTCCTTACAAAATGCCTTTTCCCAAAACTCCTTTTTCACAGACTCCATCTGGAAGGCATCTGGGAAGACCTGCTGCAGGGAGCCTACCCAGTTTTCCACTGGTGCTGACTTTTATATGCATCTGTCCTAAGCTTTTCCACTGGTGGGGACTGTCCCATGGGAACACGGATGAGGTGCTTTGCCCTTGAAGACTAACTTCTTGGTAACACAGGGGTAGACCATGGGCTGAATTCTTCTCTGTGACATTTGATATAAAGCCAGTGCTACTCTGAAGGTGGAGGAGTTGCTTCAGTGTTATGGCATTATAAATGAAAACAGGAATTGGATCTAGACACATTTAGGAGCATCTCTACTCTTAGCTCCCAAATAATGGATAGGTGACTGAACCCAGTAAAAAAAAAAAAAATAAAAAAAATCCAAATAAAGATTCATTTTCTCTATCTAATAAATGTGATATTCACTGTCCAAGGCACGACATTTGAAAGGACACACAGTGGGGAGGATGTAGTGTGTTTAGCACTGAATATCCTCCCCTCAACCAACGTATGACTTGTGGACGTAGTGACACAATTGTATGGTTGTCTAGGGCTTCCTCTTAAGAAGGTGAAGACTGATTCTGAATATTTTTGTCATATCAAGGTGAATGGACGTTAAAGATTCTTGCAAGCTTGACTTTAGATACCTGTGCAATTTCCAGGCAGAGGTACGTATTCATCTTTATATTTGAAGTAAAATGGAGTTGAAAAGATACACTTAACCAAATAGAAACAGAAGGTGGCCAATTAATGTATACACATGTATATATTGTAACCTAGTGGTACATTTATATTCAGTAAATTCCAGCTTTTATGGTAGCCAATTTAATCACGGACCTTTTTTGTGTTTCAGATAAATGACACATTTATAACTGGGTCTGACTGCTAGGATATTCTTCTGCATTGATGTAGCAGTAATATCTCAGGCCTTTTTTTTCCCCTTCATTACCTCTTCTACACTTTGATTCTTCTCTTTTTAGATGTTCTTTTTCAGATGAAGACTATTCTTAGATTAATATTGTGTTATTGTTACATTCCACATATCTTTCTGAATGAATTAGCAAACATTAAAGATTGCTGCATGGTTAAACAAAGAGTAATAGAGACAATTTCACCTTACAAGACGGCGTCTGGCCATCCCGGCTCCTCTGGATGCCTAGAGTGTAACATCGTTACTGCAGATTTCAAATGGCAGTGAGAGGGGCGCTGTGCTGCCTGTACCCAGGGGCTCCAGGGGCCTGACAGAGACAGTGATATGATGAGCCAAGGACATCTCTGCCGCTGAGCATAGGTGTCTGCATGTTGTAAGGGAGGCTTTTGCATAGATACGTGGGGAAATAATTTCCATCTGTGGCAAAATGAGTGGGACGGAAATACAGAAGACATTTCCTCTGCTCAAGAAAGGTTATTCTAAGTTGGGGCTGGCTGGAGCCCAGGCGTTGTACCACACAGCTTCTCTTATGGTCTTTCTATGTGTTTGTGTCCATTTGGAATAATAGTGAGGAGGTGCCTTCTTTGAGTGAGGGATCTCTACTTCATACAGCACACTTCTTCCGAGCTCTGAATATTTCATTTAGCACAACATAAGCATGGTAGCACGGCGAGAACCTTGACTTTTTGGCCCTGACGTCTAAAAGAAACAGAGCAATGAACAGAAGACGTCCCAAACACCATGAAATGCTCAGCTACCACCGAAGGTCTTTCTGTGTTGCTGGTACCTTGCCCTTGTGAGGTAGATTCGCAGTACAATGAAGTGGGTGAAAAATTCTGTTTTGATTTTACCGACGCAGGAAGGTCGTGTTTGGTTTATGGCAAAGCTGGTAGGGTCTCCCTTGAGGCCAGGGTGGACACAACACCTGGAGCTGCCTGTGTTGCTTATCACCAAATCTCAAGGAACCACTCGGAGGAGGAGAAGGTTATTTTAATTATGTTCAGACGAATGGGTGTCCCCTGCTGTAGGATAACTAGAAGTACAATAGTTAATACCCTGCTTCTCTTGGGCTCAGTCTGCTGTCTGTGTTTCTATATAAAAGCACACTGAAAATCTCAAGCCCCGCTCTGTCTGTGCTTCACGTTTTTAACAGCCACGAATCTGAAATGAGAATAGCCTGATGCCATCATTTAGGAGGGAGTATAAAAAAAAAATAATTGTATTTCTGTTGTCAATGGAGGCAAACACAGTCTTTGAGGATATATTTTAGATATCTCCTCTTGGGCGCTTCCTTTAGGCATATTACAAGTCCCTACTCTAGGCAGCTAGCTCAGGTGTACACTTGGCCAGGAAAATCCCATCCACTGTCTGCGCAGATAAGTATTTCCCAGGAGAACACTGAGCTATCAGTTTTGGGAAAATGTTGGGGTTTTTGATACTTTTTTTCTGTCTCAGTGTGGAGCGAAAAAACGCATACAGATACTTTTATTTAGTAAATCATAGAATCATAGAACCATAGGGTTGGAAGGGACCTCTGGAGATCATCTAGTCCAACCCCCCTGCCTGAGCAGGGTCACCCAGAGCAGGTTACACAGGAACACGTCCAGGCGGGTTTTGAATGTCTCCAGAGATGGAGACTCCACCACCTCTCTGGGCAGCCCGTTCCAGTGCTCTGCCACCCTCAGGGTAAAGAAGTTCCTCCTCATGTTTAGGTGGAACTTCTTGTGCTCAAGTTTGTGCCCATTGCCTCTTGTCCTGTCCCCGGGCACTACTGAAAAGAGCCTGGTCCCATCCTCCTGACACCCACCCTTTAAGTATTTATAAGTGTTGATAAGATCCCCCCTCAGCCGTCTTTTTTCCAGACTGAAGAGACCCAAATCCCTCAGCCTTTCCTCATAAGAGAGGTGTTCCAGTCCCCTAACCATCTTGGTAGCCCTCTGCTGCACCCTTTCCAGCAGTTCCCTGTCCTTCTGGAACCGGGGAGCCCAGAACTGGACACAGTACTCCAGATGTGGCCTCACCAATGCAGAGTAGAGGGGGAGGATGACCTCCCTTGACCTGCTGGCCACACTCTTTTTGATGCACCCCAGGATGCCATTGGCCTTCTTGGCCACAAGGGCACATTGCTGGCTCACGGCCATCCTGTTGTCCACCAGGACTCCCAGATCTCTTTCCACAGAGCTGCTCTCCAGCAGGTCAGCCCCCAACCTGTACTGGTGCATGGGGTTGTTCCTCCCCAGGTGCAGCACCCTACACTTGCCCTTGTTGAATTTCATAAGGTTTCTCTCTGCCCAGATCTCCAACCTGTCCAGGTCTCTCTGTATGGCAGCACAGCCTTCCGGTGTGTCAGCCGCCCCCCCCAGCTTTGTGTCATCAGCAAACTTGCTGAGGGTGCACTCTATCCCCTCATCCAGATCATTGATGAATATATTGAAGAGGACTGGACCCAGTACTGACCCCTGGGGAACACCACTCGTCACTGGTCTCCAACTAGATTCTGTGCCCCTAATCACAACCCTCTGAGCTCTATCTTTCAACCAGTTTTCTATCCACCTTACTGTCCATTCATCTAACCCACACTTCCTAAGCTTCCCTATGAGGATGCTGTGGGAGACCGTGTCAAACGCCTTGCTTAAGTCAAGATAGACCACATCTACCGCCCTCCCCTCATCTATCCATCCAGTCATGCCATCGTAGAAGGCTATCAGGTTAGTCAGACATGATTTCCCCTTGGTGAATCCATGCTGAGTACTTCTGATAGCTTTCTTTTCCTCCACGTGCCTTGAGATGACGCCCAGAACGAGCTGTTCCATCATCTTTCCAGGGATGGAGGTGAGGCTGACCGGCCTGTAGTTCCCCGGCTCCTCCTTCTTGCCTTTTTTGAAGACTGGAGTGACATTAGCTTTCCTTCAGTCCTCAGGCACCTCGCCTGTTCTCCAGGACCTTTCAAAGATGATGGAGAGCGGCTCAGCAATGACTTCTGCCAGCTCCCTCAGCACTCTCGGGTGCATCCCATCGGGGCCCATGGACTTGTGAATATCTAAATGATCTAATTGATCCCTCACTCGCTCCTCCTCAACCCAAGGGAAGTCTTCTTCTTTCCCTGTTACTTTATTCAATGCCTGGGACTTCTGAGGGCTGGGCTGAGCAGAAAAGACCGAAGCAAAGAAGGCATTCAGTAACTCTGCCTTCTCTGCATCCTCCGTCACCATGACTCCTGTCTCATTCAACAGTGGGCCCACAACTTCTCTGGTCTTCCTTTTGCTTCCAATATACTTGTAGAAGCACTTTTTGTTGTGCTTGACGTCCCTAGCCAGGTCTAATTCCAAGGCGGCCTTGGCTTTCCTTGTTTCATCCCTGCACGCTCTGGTGGCATTCTTGTAATCCTCCCAAGGGGTCAGTCCCTTCTTCCACTTATTATAAACTTCCTTCTTCCACTTGAGCTTTTTCTGAAGCTCCCTGCTTAACCATGCAGGTCTCCTGCGTCCCTTGGCCGATTTCTTTCTCTTCGGGATGCACCGATCCTGAGCTTGGAGGAAGTGGTCTTTGAATATCAACCAGCTTTCTTGAGCCCCTTTGCCTTCCATAGCCCTAGCCCACGGGATCTCTCCAAGCAGTTTCTTGAAGAGGCCAAAGTTAGCCCTCCTGAAATCCAAGGTTGTAAAGGAGAATTATGGAGTTTGTGTAGCCAGAATGACCTTGCAGCCAGGATACATCAGTGGGATGTGAGAGACATTGTTGAAATTTCTGCCCAGCCTGATTCAGGGAAGACTCAAACCTGGGAAAAACTGTAACTCTGAAATGGTCTATTCTGGAAGTTTCAGTTTGGATAGTTCATGTTGCCTTCTGTTCTGCAGCTCAGGCTCCTTACTTCATGACGTTATGGAGTTTTCCCTTGGAGAATGGTGCTGGCACACACAAGGACTCCCTGGTTACAGGCAGTCACTGCTACAGGGAATCATTTGGTCTACCCGGAGGAAAAATTGGAAGTGATATCATTATACCACAGCATCCATGAAATTTTAGGCCAGGATAGCCGTGAAGAAATATTTCTACTGTGGATATGAACACTTTGGTTTTCTGGAGAAAATGGCACTACCAATGAACAGAAGAGCCTGACAAATTTTGGTAGAAAAGACATCTCAGCAAAAAGTTTGTTGAACGGAAAAATCTACTTTTCCCTCAAGTACGTCTTTCAGTCACATGGACTTTGGAATCTACCAGCTCACATTTTAAGCAGAAGAAGATACCTCTAAATCATACTGATTCAGCATTGACATGACCATCTCACCTATGTCTCTTGTGATTACTGTATTTGAGGCTGAGCATGTGCAATTCCAATGACATGAAGAAAAATTTTGCAAGTACATTTTGTTCAAGTATGTGCAGATGGATTGTATGGCGCACCCCAGTGAGGAAGACTGGTATTCCCTTGAAAAAATGGCTGAAGTTACCTTAGTATTCCACTGGGTGCAATAAAAAATTGTGAGAAATACAAACAGGAATGTTAACCAACTGCAGGATCAAAACTGGCAGCACAGGTAGTCTGAATGGCAAATTCTTCTTCTGCGTAAGAGGTGATCATCAATCACTGTTGGTCCTTTAGACAAGCTATGTTTAAAGATCGATATATTACAGAGACATGGATGGTGATGAATGAGTTCCCTTTTCACTTGTTATTAAGGATCCATTTCACTGTTCCTTTCTGGGTGTGCAGTCTGACCTCAGGAAGCACCTGTCATGGGATAACATTTATTAATTTTCCCTACTGCGGCCCACAAAACTTTTTTTTCCTGCCTGAGTTTGGTTAAATGTTTTGTTGCATTGCTTTATGTTAAGCCTGGGAATTGTCAGGATGATTTATTCTTTTCATTGGAACGTTCCTGTTGGTCCATTTGTACAACACGAGCTCCATCCTGAGTTCCACACCATGCTGCAGATGTCCAGGAGGTTATGTTTTCATATGCTTGCATCTTTCCACTGATCCGCTTTCAAGAGGCGACTATTATTATGGTGGACTGTCAACAAGATGAATTTTCCAATTAGATTTGCCAGATGGCTGAGCTTGACCAGGACGGCTCTGTCAATAGAGCATAACCAGATCACTGAAAATCCAGGTTTCTGGTTCCTTGCGCTGCCTCATACAAAGTTGGCAGTGGTGGGCTTTGGGGCTGGCCATGGCTATGCTGAGACTTCTTCTTTGTGATTCTTTTCCAACCACTGAGATGGTACTTGCCCTGTTCACTTCCCCCACATTTCTATTTCCTTTTGATAAAGAAAGATAGCCTACAAAACAAAAAAAAAACAACAAAAAGAAAAAAGTTATGTTCATCCCCACCTGTATTTGTCATCCTGAATCAAACTCTGGATCCCAGGGGTTGGGACTCGGCCCCTGGCATTCAGTATTACATGCATTCATTGATGCTACAAAAGAAGGTAAAGAAGATGCTTTATACTGGACTGCTCAGTTGAGCAAAAGAAAGGTGTAGGAAGAGAACACCTGCCAATTTGCTGTCATATTGGTAGTGTGACCATGTAACTCCTGAAGTCCACAGGAAGCAAGGATAAAAGTGGAAATGAATGTAAAGACTTTTATGAGACCAGCTGGAGGAAATGGGAAAGCTTTTGAGATTGAATTCCTTTAGAAAGTCATCAGTAACGTCCTACTCAGTTGTGGAACCATGAAATCAGATCAATGTCCTATCTCCGTGTAAATGGGCAGCTTCATGGGAAAAAGTTTGTGTAGGGAACTTTGAGTCAATCTGCACAGGTGTGCAAAGGACCTTTTCCTCCATGGCTATTTCCTTACAGTTGGACCTGATGATCTTAAAGGTCTTTTCCAACCTAAATGATCCATTGATTCTATGATTCCTTTCTTGCCTAGTGCGAACACTGCTAGCTTGACTGCTGCATAAATACAACCGAGCTCCAAAGGGCTCAGTCCTTTGATAAACGACAATGTGAGAGATCACATAGCTGCTCTTAACCACATGCTCACACTGCTCCAAGTGCACCTGGGGCCACCTGTAACCACCTACTGTTGATAAATGGAGGTATTAGCGTCAAACCTGAGGTTTTTCCCCCCAGCTGTGAGATGCTTCTCCTGGGAGGAGAGGGTGGTTGGCAGAAAAGGGTGCAGGCTTATGCTGGCTACTCTTCAGAACCGAGCAGTTAGCAATGCCAGTCCCCCCCACGCTGGGCCTGGAGCCAGGTCAACAGCGCTAAGCAAGTGCCATCCCTAACCGAGTCACGAGATGAGGTTTGCTGAGGAAGCCTCGCTGCTTCTGGAGAGACACACCTCAAACCGGTTTAATAGTACCCAGGTTCCGATTTAATAGAAAACATGCTGAAGGGCAAAACTGCGTGAAGGTTGATTTCAGCACATTGTAAGCTCGGTCTTCTAATTACAAGGTCGAAAGAAAAGGTTAGAAGCAAACAAATACAAACACACCTGTGGCCTAAACTGCACATCAGCTCTTTTTTGCCCAGTTCTTCCTTCACTCCAGCCAGCTCTTAAGGTTGGGTCCTCAGCCCTGACAGTTGAAAGTTCCCTTCCACTGAAAGTTGCCCCATGTCCTGGTCCTCAGCAGGTTTAGAAGAGGTAATGCCATCTTCAGTGGCATTCCCTGCTCCAGACAGTTTCCTCCACAGGTAACTCAGAGCTGAGTATTACGGCATCTGTACAGCTGCCTCTCTGCCTCCCTGTTTACCACATAATCTTCTGTGATCTGAGGCTTTTGTGGACGGGTTGTAAGGAAATTCAGGACACGGGCTGCGACATGTAGTCACAGCTACCTGCATGCACTGGGTCCTGAGCCCAGTTTCCTGAGTGTAAGCTGACTTTCCTTTATGTCAGACAGTGATGTGGAGGCTGGAGATCCCTGCACACCTCATCTTTTTTTTTTTTTATGTTGCGTGTCTCCAGCAGAGAGGAAAGAAGGCCAAAGTGGGATGGAGGTTCAGGACAGGAGATGCCATAGTTTTCAGGGAAGAATATTTCAGAACTTTTCCTCAGACTGCTCACGTGTTATTCCTCTGGAAACAGCCTTTCATCTGGGGAGAAACAGTTACTGACAGGTATTCAAGGTTTTCCAGGCAACCATTGTATAGGTCACCATAAGAAGGAATATGGTGATGTGTTACAGCACCTCATTTGCCAAGGTGGTCTTTTTTTTTCATTCCTAGAGCTTGCCTTTTGTCTCATTGACACATTTATTCCTCAGCATCTGAATGGTTCTTCTGGGACATTGCGTGGGGACTGTTGACCTCAGTTTCAGCAGTTTAAAAAAAATAATTACTGTCATTGAATTTCACAGGAGTATTTAGGTAGATTTAGGTGGAAGGCTTTTGATTTTAGGACTGTGGCTAATTCCAACACCTTTGTTTCCCTGAGGTCAGCTGTGAGTTTCAGGATCAGCCGGGCTCTAAAACTTAAAGCTAACCTGAGCAGTGTGGCAGATCTTCCCTGGTTTTGCTGTAAAGACACAGACCAGACTTACTCAAACCTGCACCAAGCTTTGTTCCCAGGGGCTCACAAGCTCCAGCCAAGTTCTCCCTAATCCTGGCATGCGTTTTGAGTTCACAGCACGGGGCGTCTGACTTCGCATATAGGTTACAATATTTTTGCCTCTCCCCTTTATCTTTTGTAATGTTTCCAGGCAGATTTTTTCTGCAAACGGCTTTGTCAGTGCCCTAAGTCACCCAGGAGCCACATGAAGGCGGCTATTGCAGCACTGAGCCTGCATTCATCATCCCTGGCGATAAGCAGCCTGCAGTTGTTTAGGACCCACCCTGCGCTACGAGAGCTACACTGCTGCTCGCCCGCTCAGAGTTAAAGCAGAGCTTGGTTGCTTGCACTCGAAAACAAAATCCGGGTCAGCAGTAAGCAATAAATACTTGTGGATGCTGGCTTTTCAAGCTCAGCGTTCTCCTCAGGTTAAATCACTGACATTACATCCTCCTTGGATTGTGCTGTTTGCATCTACTTGAAGCCGCAGCTGGTGCAATACATGGTGCAACAGTGCCACTGCCATGCCTGCGCTCCAGGCACGGAGCTATTGCAGGATCAAGCTCGGCAGTATGGGACCCTTGGGTCTGCGGGGCATTTCTCCCTGCTCGCTGAGATGAAGTGGGACTGTGTTTGCTAGGAACATGTCTGGAGCGGCTCCAGAGAAAGGCAATGATGCTGGTGAGGGGTCTGGAGCACAAGTCTTATGAGGAGCGGCTGAGGGAGCTGGGGTTGTTTAGCCTGGAGACAAGGAGCCTGAGGGGAGACCTTATCACACTCTACAACTACCTGAAAGGAGGTTGTAGCCAGGTGGGGATCGGTCTCTTCTCCCAAGTAACAGGCGATAGGACAAGAGGAAATGGCCTCAAGTTACGCCAGGGAAGGTTTAGATTGGATATTAGGAAAAATTTCTTCACCAAAAGGGTTATCAAACATTGGAACAGGCTGCTCAGGGAGGCAGCCAGGATTCAACCAGGAGGTTGAATCACCATCCCTGGAGGTATTTAAAAGACGGGTAGATGTGGTGCTGAGGGACATGGTTTGGTGGTGGTTTTGGCAGTGTTAGGTTGATGGTTGGACTCGATGATCTTAAAGGTCCCTCCCAACCTAGATGATTCCATGACTCTATGAGGGGGGATTTCTGGTGGGGGTTAGTGTCCTTACATACCAGCAATTCACAGAATTACCATTTCCCCATGCTCTTTCTGAGACAACGTACTGTGAATCTACTCACTTTTCATGGCTTAAATGGAAAAAACAAACCTTTTACCAAGAAATGTGTGTGGGGAGTGAATTCAGGCAATGCGGTGAATACAGATGGGGAATATAGCTGAAAATGTTTTGTCTTCTTTCTACTGTTCTTCATATTTTTAATCTTCTCTGCCTGTCTGCAGAGCCTGGCTTTGTTCTGAAAGTCTTTTCACACATACTGCATTCATTTGCCACCCACAGATGCTGCCTGCTTATTCTTTCCTGTTGTTTTCATTGATCTAACATGAAAGTCACCTTGAACTGAAAGAGCTTTGCCCTTGCTAGGCATGCAAATTATTAAAAAATAGAAATATACAAACAAACATACAAAATACAGGGGCTAGGCAAGTTTTTGTAGGGATTGCTGTTGTAGGAGGTCGTGGATACCGAATCTGAATTATCCATAAGAAGGCAAGATGCCGTCGGATTGAATAGATAAGTCATAGAATGGTTACAGACTAGATACCAAGGCAGGGTGTGTTACAGCTTTCAGTATTTATTTGGTATCCATTTTTTTTCCTGAACAGAAGCATATTTGGGTACTTACAGGCCAGTTTTTCATTCACATCAAGACGGGTGGCATGGGGTCAGTACGTAACTTGCCTGGGGAAATATTATAAGAGGTTTATCAGCAGAGAAAAAAATCTTTCACAAGTTCCTGCCAAGGTTTGCCATCAACCCCTCTTTTACGCAGCTGCTTTACAGCACGAAGGAAACCCAGCCCTACCCTTGCCAAGCAAGAGGCAGCACTTCAACTTAACAGCTTGGTACTGAGTGCTTAAATATTTTTTGGCACATGAATTTAAAAATATGTTTTCAGACAATTACATTGTGAGTATGCCTGCAGTGCTGGCAGCTGAGTGTTGGTCCGTTTGTTCTCTTAATTAAATATACGGCTAAATGCATTTAGCCACGTTAGTGGTGGCTGGCACAAGTGGTGCTGTGCTTGCTAGTCCCATGCAGCTCTGCCAGCCCTCGTGGTCAAAGAGCAGCTCTACGTTGTCACTCTGTGCTCTCATCCCGAGCACAAAAGCTACACATAGACTTCCTCCGTGCCTTCCTTGACAAAATTAATTTTCTTTGCCTCTTCTCTCTCCTTTTTGTACCATAGATCTTCTGCTTCATTTTGGCTGTAAGAGCAGCGGGAGATGGCCTATTTTACCGCCACAGAGAAATGGGTTACACTCAAGAGAAAAGCCTAAGAGGATGTGCTTCCTAAATGGCACAAAAGAGCAAAGCCCCATCATTTTCCATAGTTGGTGGGCATTTTGGGCATCCTTCCTCCTATAAATGTACGACACTTTGTGCAGAGTGGAATCCGGTCCACCGAGAGGAACTTTCATAATGACAAGCTAGGAGTGTGTGGTCCATTTTTTTTCCCTTTTCCTACCTACCCTGTATTGCTTAAAAAGAGATCAGTGCATTCAAATAATGGCCTACCCAGTTTTAACCATAACCTGTACCATCTGACTGCAAAAATCCTGAAGTTCAGAGCAAGTCAGAGCATGCCAAAGCACGGAACACAATATTCCTCACCTCCCACCATTGACTGTGTCTCCCACTGAAACTTTTCTTCCTGTATGGATGAGAACTTGTGTGTATGTGGTTTGCACGTGCTTTGGCAAACGCTCTTTAACTTCAAAGAAGTCAGGGAGAAGCTGAGAGGTCAAGTCCACTCCTTCCCAGAAACCGGCAAAGACAAATGTGAGAATTTTTATGTAGTAACTCAGGCGGTAATCAAAAATTAAGTTTTCTTTTATTATACATTATATCTACATGCACTTCTATTGCTGGTTTCCTTTTTTTCCTTGAATTAGATTACGAATACTTCTAGAAGGGCTTGGGTCTTCTTATAAGCTACATGATATTGAGCCCAATGGCACTGCAGTATTGATCTTTCCAGTAATGGCCCTAGATAACTTTAAGGGGTTAGAAACCAATATACATGACTTCAATTAATTCCCATAATATTCAGCTGGTACTTACCACTATATCATGCTTTAAAAATGTGTCTCATTGTGACCTACATGGTTTTTTATGAACAAAAACGTACAAAAGAAAGTTAGCCAATTCAATGGTAAGACCCATGCTTATTATGGGTAAGACCTATGAGAATTTTCATCTGAGAGTTGAAATCTAAATGCAAACACTTGGTGAGGAGTCTGTGTGTGTCCAGGGTACCGATTTAGTATCTAACTGAGCTGAGCTGGAGGAAAATCCAGTGATTCAGGATGTAGATGTGATGCTTATGAATACTGTAGCCATAAATATGCTTCCTGAGGAAGTCTAAATAAAGGAACTTTAAAAATCTTTCTGGTTTTGTTTTGGTTTTGTTTTTTTTTTTTTTCCTCTTCAGACACACAGAATTGAAATGGATAGCATGAAGTCCTGTTGCCTAGACACATCTGTCCAGTGCTATCTGAGATACTTAAGGGTCTCCAAGACATCTGGTTCAGGCTGACATAAGACTTATGGAAGACTCGTTTGGTCTGGCTGCTAGATGCTGGGTGAGATAATCCACAGCACCTAAAATGTCACTGAGCCCTGTCAGTGAAGCCATTCCCTCTGGTCAATACTGCAGGAGAGGCTTAGGTTTGTCTCTTTATATCCATTACCATTTATATCTGCTTGATTATGTCAAGAGTGGAAGAAATACTGTTGCCCTTAGAAAGCTTTAGAAAACAAAGGCGCACCTACTGATACCAAGGCATGCCATGAAAAATGCCACTAAAAAAACTTTTTCTGAGCTGCTGCCTGGAAAGCGATCAACAGAACATTCATCCATTCTGCAAGTTACATTGAAAAATCATTCAAGCCTAAAACATAGTCATAAATGACATGAAAACATTAACATAACTACCATCCTGAAACTCGCTGATGGTACAGCCAGGTCTTTTAGCTGGACAATATGGAGAAAGGCATTTTTCAAGAAAGGCAAAAAGGTTATTTCCTGGATGAGGAAATAGCACCTTTTAAAATCTGTTGCAGCCTATGGGTGGGTTCAGCTGTGCGTGGATTTTCAGGCCCTCAGTGCCATTCTCCCTTGCTGGCCTGCTTTTGCACTTGACGCATTTGCTGTTTGTGTTTGTTCAAACAGTACTTGGCTAGCAGAAGAAAGAAGCCCCCATGGCTCTTTTCTCCTATTAGCATGGCAAAGCAGATGGGAAAGGCAGCTCCTCTCTCTCTTCTATTGGAGCACTGGGGCTCTTTGCTTGGAGCTCAGCCCTGCCAGGGGCCAAATGCTCCTATGAGGTGGCTCGGAGGCCGTGCAATTGCATGCCCTGGGCTGCATCGAGGTGCCTAAAGAGAGGCACTGGTGGAGACATTAAAAATTACTTATTTCTTGCAGATTTAAGCAGCTGCTGCTCCTGAAAATCCCAAAACGTGTATAAGTAACCCTAAAAATCTGGCCTAGGGCTCCTTCCAAGGGTATGTGAGTGGAGGGTGCTGACGCCGTGTGCGGAATGCCTGGCACCCAGCGGGATCCAGCCCAAGCTCCAGTCAGTCCCCCTGGGAAAAGCCCTTCCTGGCGGCGAGGCCACAAGGCTGGCGCCGGCTGCCTGAGCCCAGCTGCAGCCTGAGCTTGCCCTGCTGAATCATTATCATGCGAGGGGACAAAACCAGCTTGGCTGTACTCTCTTTGTGCACAAAGAATTTGTAGAGTAAGGTTTGAGGTGGGAAGAGGGCTTTGTTTGCAATTCTTTTATTTCTCTAATTTGGTCTTGAAGAAGACGACGGACAGGTTCCTTAGCACCGTTTACAATGAGCCACAGCTGGGCTTCCCAGCACCTAATTTTTTTTTTTTTGGTTGTGAATTGCAGCAAACAGGACATATTCCATACAGTGAACTCAAGTTTTCCTTTAAGCTAACACCCTCTACTGTTCACTCCTGTATATTATGCATAAACAAAATGTAGCCACAATTGAAGTGACTACTGACTTCTGTGTGGTACAGTGATTTCTACAGTACTGTCCTCATTTTATGTTTTTATTCATTGAAACCAGCACAGCAGTGATTTAGTCACCTGACCTGCCTTGTACATCTTTCAGAAAAACATAACATACAGCAACGTCACTTTTCAATAGTTTTGATGTAGTACACAACTTTGCGATTTATTTTTTAAAATATCTGTGATTCCTGCAGTGCCAACAATGGCCCCATCACGCTTTGATGCTTCTAAATGTCGGGGCCTTAGTTTAGCAACGAAAAGTTTTTGAAGTTGATTTTCCTAATTTTTGTGCTATATTTTTATTCAATGTAGTTGTGAAAGTTGAATGGAGTTTCGTTGTGAATGGTGATTGCTCATACTTCAGAAGTTCTGATTTTGGAGAAGACACTCCTTTCCTGCGTTGAAAGAATCTATGTGAAAGAGTTATCAGACTCTGAATTATCATGTAAAACAGACAACTGGGCTTGCCTACCTCAGAATTGCAGGCACGAGCTGTTCACCAGCTGTTTATGCCATAGCGTAGTCAGACTGATCAGCCCATGCTTTAAGTCAAGGCAAATGAAATATCCCTAGAATGAAGTATTATTTGTCACTGGAAGAAGGGTGCTAAAACTGAAAGGACTTTTAGTTTCCTGTCTTTGAAAGACAGCTACATGGCAATGGAAGAGGCAGGAGAAGCTGCTGAGCTCTCCTCCGCAGTCTCTCAGTAGCTCTCAGTAGCACAACACAACTGTTTGAAGCTCGGCTTCAGTCTCCTCATTTCTGCATGACAATATCCAGCACATTGTGCTTTCTAGAAATCCCCATCTCCGTTAGCAAGAAAGGGGTTTAAGGATAACCTAAATTTAGGAATATTATTTTCTAGGGGCGTGAAATTTGTCCTTCAGTGCTATTCTCCATATGTAAGGCAATGAATGGGGAGCTAACCTTTAGGAATATAATCTGCCAAAACATTCCTTTCCTTCTCACCATTACCAGCATCAAATCAGCCAGTATTTGTTGTTCTGTTCATAGGCAGGTGCAAGCACAGTTAATTCTTATCAGCTACACAGGGTTTTAGTGGGATTAATCTCATGAGTTCTTCTGTTTTACTGACAGCCTCTGAAGCTATTTCCAAAAACCCTGGGTCTGTCTCTAGACCTCAGTTTTGCTGACCACCCAGAGTTTTCCCTGAGTTTCCTCTGTGCTGAAAAAAGAGGCACCATCCTGGGAAATCCCTTACTCCCAGTGGCAGCTGTGCTGACATTTCTCATTTGACTTTTCAAGAGGCATCAGAAGATTAATAGCAATCTCTTCGCTAGCTGCTAATCCGGAGCGCTGTACAACAGTGCCTTGCTGTCCCTCTGAATATGACATTAAGTAAACAATAAACAGAATAGTGTTCAGAGGTGCTACAGTGATGTTAGGGAAGATATATTAAGCCCCGCTGAAATAGCTGTAACACCCCCAAGGCAATTCCATACAGGCCAAGAGGCAGAGGGTGATGCACAGCCCTCCTCATTCCTTATGCATGGGCATCATCAACTTTTCAACCTACATTTTGCTGATAGTTACTGCTGGGGGGGGTCTTTGACCATTATATAGGATTTTTAAGTATGTTTATTAGTTTAATGAAATAAAACTCCTGTTGGTATGGAACTAGGACAAGCTGGCCCAAAACTATGATTGCATTGTCTTGAAGAATATATACATCCTGATAAGCTATGATAGGCCATGCCAGTCCATGATAAGTTATCATGCCTTAACCTTGTGTGTGTGTGTGTGTAAGTTAAAAGGAGTTAGGGCATAAGCATCCCAGCACTCACACTACAAAAGAAGATATCTCCTCCACAGAGAGACAGAAGAGTCATTTAACAAGAACCCGGCTCTCCCACCAAGTGAGCAGGGAGAGACAGTAACTTGCTCAGTTCAGGTACCTCGGCGAGGGATGACATTAATCACTGACCTGAGCTCTCAGACAGCTTGTTTGCTTATGCAAAGCTTGCATAAAGTACGTTGTCATTGGCAAAGATTTCTGGTGTCTTTGCCTTTGCCGTCTGTGGTCTTGATACCATAATACATATGGTCTTGATACCATAATACAATTCTCACCTGCTCCAACCAGTGATATTTGCTCTTTCAAAGCTTTTCTTCCTTTCTTCAGCATTTCAGCATTTCAGCTTTGTCACATCTAATTCGTGTGAGCTGGGGTTGGCTGTATCTGCCAATACTGTAGTCCGAGTACTGCGGGCCTGGCTGTGGGTTGCTTATACGGAACCATGTCGGACTGCTGCTGCCCTGCTTTACTCTCTGGTTCGTGGGAAGTCATAAAGACGTTTAACAGTGTCAGATAAATTAAAATGAACTGAAATGTTGAACCTTCTGTCACATTTTTTTTTTAAATGGCTATTATTAACATCGGTATTAGTGAGGCACACTTTATACAGTAAATGTATACAGTATATGGAAATAAATGGTGTTGGCTAAAATAACTCCAAAGCAAAATAAAGAGAATAGGATTTTTTCCTCTCCTCTTTGCTCAGTGGTTGAGGTAGGTCACTGCTTTCTGACAGAAGGCATCAGACTGCTCAAAGTGCTGTTGAATTGAGGGTCAGCGCACGGACACTTGGAGCTGTTAGCCCCTGGTGGCTTTCCCCTACACTTTCTTTAGATCTTTAGTTTTAGTTCTAAGTTTACAACTTGGCACAGTGCTTACAGAAAGCAGTTAGAGACCTATCACTCATCACTCGTCTGGTGTATCTCAGGACACAGTCTACCTCGGAGTCTGAGCAGACTGTTGTTAGATCCAAGTAAAGAGATTTATGAGTTCGTGAAAGAGACATCTTTAACTTGTGATGACCAACATTTGGCTGCAGACTGTCAACCGGGTTTCCTCAGAGTCATCAGTGAGGCCTAGCAATAACAGCAATTGCCTGCATAAAGCACGATGAGAAAAGCTTTTAAGCCCTACTTTATATTTCACATAAGTGTCTCTCTTTCCTTGAGCTTGCTGCTAATGGACCACCATTATGTGACTGAAAATGCCAATTTATTCTGTTTGGAGGAGTTGGGCTGTATCCCTGTCAGCGCCTTGGGCCTTACTAGCATTTTGTTGAAATTCCCCTAGAGAGAGCAGGATAGTTTTATTTTCAGTAAGAGATAGGATTGTCCTGAGAACCAACATAAAAAATAAGTGTCCTCATGCGTACCTATTATCCCAAGCTAGTCACCTGGGAAACATTAACAAGGCTGCATCTGCAACCATGTCTGTTTGAACAGAGCAGCATGAAAATCCACCGAAAAGTCTCCCTGAGCATCTGCAGTGCTTCTGCACAGGATCGCCGAGCCTGTGTCTTCAGGCAGTCTGACTCACACAAGGTGGTCAGTGAGTTCCCAGGAAGGCTTGCAGTCAGCAGGAACCTCCACACCTCTCTTCAGCCACCGGCTGCGTCCCTGCTGATGGGTGCCCGTGTCCCCCCCATCCCTCGGGGCTCCCTTCTGACGCAGAACCAGGCACGGGCAGGTACTTGCTTTTCTGTGAAACCCTCTGTCAGTGGGCTGTGCCGCACAAATGATACAGCTGCGTGCTTGCTCGAGTGGCAGGCAGGAAGGTTCCTTATCTATCCATGCATTGGGCCTACTCTTATGCAATACCTCTGTTTGCCAGACACCAAACAATATTAAAGGCTTTACTGTTCGTTCTTTGGAAATTTTAGCCCGTAATGGCTTGTATTGTGATTTTGCTTGTAAAGATGACTGGCTTTAGGCAGATGCTAAGGCTTTTGTTTATATATCCAGGATCCAATCCTATTACACCAGAATGCGAGAGATGCTTTCCATTGATTTCAGTGGGACACAGTACCGGCTGCTGCGTATTCGACATTTATTTTTATGCAAACCAAGGAAAAGCTCATTCACTTTGGGGAAAAAAGAATTGCACGCAGTTCTATCCTTCCCTCTTACTGTATGTTCCCGCCCTGTAGTGCAGAATAAGGTAAATTAAACAGTGTTTACTCACTTATAGTTAGGACAACACAGAGAATACAAGAGTGGGGTATGCGCGCTCTTTGGCTTTTATTTATTGGGACATCTCTTGTTCTAGCAGGGCTGGTTTCTGAAAACAGTTTGGCCGTGTTCAGTTTCCTGCAGTAGTCAGTTCCTCGCAGGATTAGGCCGTTTCAGAACTGTGGAAATACCTGTGATGGGGATTTCACATGCACCATTTGAACATTTCTATTTCTTGTTTCTGTTTTTTTCTGTCTTTTGAATCCTTTTGTTTTGCATTTGCATGTGTGAACTGCACGGTTTTGTTCAACTGAGTTCCCACTCTGTAGCTCGGCTCCAAATCATAACTCAAGCTCTTTAAATGTGAGCGGCTTTTTAAGGCAGATCTAATCAGTGTTTCTCGTGGGAGAGAAACCAAATGAGCTTCCCTCAGGTTTGCAATTCAATCCAATTATTTCACAGATCTTTGTTCATTTAATTCCTCTGAAGTGGAACAATCAGAAGAAATGTGTCAGAACTACAGTGCAAATGGGAAATGATGATTTCTCAACTTGAAGAAGTAAAGAATTTGAAAAGCATTTATTTATTTATTTATTTGCTTAAAAAGCCATATTCTCCTGTCGTGCATCCTGGAGGTGCTTTATTGCAGAGCACAGCAGCCTTGAAAGAACTACCAGAATCATGTCAATGCCCCTCATGGCAGAACCGCGTAGCCAAAGCCTCAGATACTGTAAATAAGCTCAGCTCTGTTGATTGCCCTGGAGCTACACCAGTTCAGAGCAGCTGAGAACTGGAAGTTCACTGGAGTGAAAGGATGCGGTGTCACTTCTTGGATAATATCATTACCTATGTGATTACGTATTAATCACCTCACAGATTCAGAAGGAGTTTTCTAGCAGTGACACTAAACACTTTCTTCGTTTCGACAAGAAAACGTGATTATGTACCAGAACTTCTACTTTGGCTATTGACCATCTTCCCCACAGGGCCTGACTCTCTCCGTGTTTTGGTTGTTCGTTACAAAACACATGGTTTGTGAGGTTTACCGCCCCCGCTGACTGAACAACTGGGGTTTATGCTCAAATGCCAGTAACTGGCCTCAAGGTTCGGAAGGACAGTGCTGACATAACGTCTGCTTCCAGCTCAGGGCCTCATTCACTCAGTGAAGCCTGTGAAACTGAACTCTGCATTGGTGCTCTGAGCCCAAGCCAGCAGAGAGAAGGGGGGGTTTACAGAACTAACTTCGCGAGACTCAGCTGGCTTGATCCTCTTCTCAGACGTACTTTTTGCCTCACATGTTAGGCATTCTTCAAAAAGCTGTCCTGCTGCTGGATGCAGGAGGACACTGCAGTGTGTCTTCCAGTACGTGATGAGTTTTGACAGGCTGAGAGAGTTGGGCTTGTTCAGCCTGGAGAAGAGAAGGCTTCGGGGGAGACCTTATAGCTGCCGTATAGCAGCCTTCCAGTACTTAAAGGAGGCCTACAGGAGAGATGGGGAGGGACTCTTTATCAGGGAGTGGAGCAATAGGACAAGGGGTAATGTTTTTAACCGAAAGAGTGTAGATTTAGATTAGATGTTATGAAGAAATTCTTTACCATGAGGGTGATGAGGCACTGGAACAGGTTGCCCAGAGAAGCTGTGGATGCCCCATCCCTGGAAGTGTTCAAGGCCAGGCTGGATGGGGCTTTGAGCAGCCTGGTCTAGTGGGAGGTGTCCCTGCCCATGGCAGGGGGGTTGGAACTAGATGATCTTTAATTTCCCTTCCAACCCAAACCATCTAGTGATTCTATGATTTCAGTCTATCATGGGCTCAGGATTTCATTTCATGATGGACTAAGAAAAGGCTCTGAAAACTCCTGTTGCAGTTAACTCCTGTTTTTCTGGTGTACTTGTGAGATGTTACTGCTGCATCATCTGTCTTTTTTTTCTTTATTTCTCAGAGACTACTGATTATTAACCTGAAAACTGACAAGACAGCTTGTCATGGAGCTAAAGGGAGCTTCAACTTGACAGACTAACTCTGGAGAAATGGAAAGCAGCAGGAGAAGGATATCTGTGTGAAATTCTTTCTTTGTCAGAAGATTGTCAAAGTACATGTTATAAAAAAGTACAATTTATGGACTCAATGACTGTGATTTTTTCCCAGTTTTGTTTCTTTCTTTCCATTTTAAAGAAAATACATCAAAATTATGTATAATTGTAATGGTCATTTATCCATGGTGTTATTGGCTAAACGGTATTTCTCTAACTCACAGGCACCTAATGAATACAATAAAATGGACCTTTTTAAATACCACAGGATGGTATGAGAGCCAGTTTCATTATATGTAAGTAAAGGCAAATAACAAGACAGGCAGTGTCACAAAACACAGAAAAAGGGGAAGGCTGTCTCCCCATTTTCTCTCCTGAAAATAGTCTAAGACAGACAGACATGCATTACAACTAACCTACTGAAGACAAAGATTTTCTAAAATGCATTGTTTAAAAAAAAAGATCGATAGAAAATATTTTGAGACATATTGCCTCAGTTTACCAGCCATTTTCTAGCAGCCGTAGGTTTTTTAAAGCCCAGATATTCACTCTGAATTGGCATTGGAGAGATTGTATTTTGTGTGTTATGCTCTGAAGGAAGAAAGGGATACTGCAAAACTGGAATGGGAAAGCTCTTAGAAGCAAATCTTTTCAGGGGAAGCCAAAAGAATGTGGGCTCTTCATCATATCCCTTGGGTTGGTGCAGAATGTTCCTGCAGCATCTGCTTTGCCGATTGGCAAGAGGATAAAACATTTCATCTTGGCAAGGTCTTTTCACCAGAGGTTCCTAGTGAGGAAAGGCCCTGTCTGCAGGACACATGGACTGATATTGTAGTTATTTGTAGAAATACATATGGAAAATTCAGAGGAAAATTTTCTCAGTTCTTCAACTCAGCAGAGAACTGATCTGAAAAGTGGATGGAATAAGAATGAATTAAAACATTATTGGACTGCACTGATACTCAGGGACTTGAGCTGCTTGCCACTCCTGAGGGGCCATTGCTAGCCCCATGTTCCTCATGTCTCTGCTGGATGAGACTGAGAATTCTTTTCCTGGAAGTGCTTGGTTTTGAGGTGGACTGCTGGGAAACCCTGCATGCAACAGAAAGCTCTGATGCCAGCCAGATTTAGTAGGGAGCAGGTGACTGATACTACCTTCCTGGTGACAGCTGGATGCCTGATCCTGTCTTCTTCTCGATCTACTATACCTGTGTTCAGTCATTTGTGTATCCTTTTGGAAGTTAATCTTATTACCGATGATATGCATGAACGCACGTGAACTGTTTTTCTTAATTTTACTAACCTGGCTGTTTAACTCTCAGATATATTGTGTTTTATTTTTCTCTTATGCAGCAAGTTCATTTCTTCATCTCCTTTTTAAACAGCAATATGAGTGCTCAAATTTTCCTGCCTCTTATCTCTTCTACTACCAGATCTGCTACTATTTAACTGAACTTCTACACTTCAATTATAGACATAGAACAGAATTTATTTTCCATCCTGTATACCCACTACACCAGTGCAAGCTGGTGGAGTGATGCTTTACAACTTTGTTGCCTAATCTGATTCTGTTAACTTCTTTTTCTGCCCAGCTAAATTTATAAAGTCAATCTTATTGAAATTTAATCCCTGCCTCAAATTGGCTGGAACAGTATAAATTCCAAGTCAGAAAGTATCAAGGAGTTTTTCTGCTGGTCCTGTGTGGTCTAGGGAGGCAGAGGGCAGGCAACACATATGAGATTGCAGAAGAAGCATGGCTGAAGGCAATAACTCTGAGTGGAGCAAAGAGACTTAAAATGTTGATGACAGGGCAAAGAAAGGAAGGAGGGACGACTTAGCAGAGTGGTAGAAATGAGTTGCCTCTATGAATCATAGAATCATAGCATGTGTTGGGTTGGAAGGGACCTTTAAAGGTCATCTAGTCCAAACCCCCTGCAGTAAGCAGGGACTAGATCAGGTTGCTCAGCGCCTCATCAAGCCTGGCCTTGAATGTCTCCAGGGATGGGGCCTCCACCACCTCTCTGGGCAACCTGTTCCAGTGTCTCACCACCCTCATTGTAAAGGAACTTCTTCCTAATGTCTAATCTAAACCTACCCTGCTCTAGTTTAAAGCCATTGCCCCTTGTCCTGTTGCTACATGCCCTTGCAAACAGCCCCTCCCCAGCTTTCTTATAGGCCCCCTTCAGATACTGGCAGGCTGCTATAAGGTCTCCCCGGAGCCTTCTCTTCTCCAGGCTGAACAACCCCAACTCGCTCAGCCTGTCCTCATAGCAGAGGTGCTCCAGCCCTCTGATCATCTTCGTGGCCCTCCTCTGGACCTGCTCCAACAGGTCCATGTCCCGCTTGTGCTGAAGGAACATCCTTCTTAACTGATGTCTCCAAAGGGTACTTAAGGGTTAGAGGGTTAGAGCCACAGAGGCATTTGATTTCCACGGGAGTTCAATGCCCACGTATCTGATCGTGTAGACAGACCTGAGTGATTTGCCACAGGTCGCAAGAATTTTCTCACAGAGGAAGAAACTAAAGCCATTTCTCTAGGGAGCAAAATGTGCACCTAACCACCTATGCTCAGTAGCTGAAGCATTATTCCTAACAGCTAATAGACATTACTAGAGCTATTCTCGTAATATTTCTAAAGTGGCAAATGATTCTCACTTGAAAAACAGTCACTGAGGCACAGAAAGACTTGTGAAAAAGCGGAGAGCCAGAATTCAGATCTTCGGTGGTCCAACCGGTGCCTTACTCAAAAGTCTCTTCTTCTTCCAAGGCATCTAGGAAGAAAATCCTGAGTGGCAGCAGGCACCAGCAGCAGAGGCCTAGTGTTTAATAAAACAAATTTCCAGATAGAGAGGCACCATTTAAGTATTACTTAAATATTAGTACCTTCCTGGCTTCAAAATAAACTAGGAAAGTCTTAAAGTGGGTATTGGCAACTATGTTCTAATTTTATTAAAGTGAAGATAAAAATAAATATATAGTGAAGTCAGACTAAAAATATAGAAAATAGAATTCTTGGCACAATAACGAAACAAGAAAACATGAAAGAGAGAAGTAGACGGCACAGCTGAACAGGGTCTTGAGGGTAAGTATGAGAAGTTCATGACACAAAAGATGAAAGAAAACAAGAGGAAGAATCTGGAGAGTGGACTGACAGCTGAGGAATTTCACTTGTGAGTTGTAAATAAGCTGGAAAAGAATAAAATGAGAAAGCAAGCTATGAGAGAGAGGACTGTGTTTAATAACCAGCTAGCTGAAGACCAAGGCGTGAAAGACTGTAACATAAGGGGCTGCTTTTTTCTTGATTTTTTCCCTCTCTTTTATATTTTGAGGTGCTGGAACTCCAGATTTTCCTTTTCTTATTAATTATCATTTCCAGCTGCAAACTATCACTGGTGCTTTGCTTAATTGCAGACAGAGTGGAACAAAATGGATATTTAATTTGCATATAAAACTACAGGATACTTTGTCGAGATTAGACATAGTAATTCATGGTTGTGTTTTCAAGAGGTGTCTGTCAGAGACCAATAATTTTAGGTGACCGAGTTAAATCATCAGTAGTGCCCTACTGAACATAACTATTAGGATGGATGATGTCTTGCAGCTGTCAGCGTGCTGAACCTACGTGTCGATGGCTCTCAGAGGACTGGTTTGATGATTGTACAAATACAGCACAAGCTAAACTTGAAAAGATAATGCATGGAAAATAGGAAAACGTTGGAAAGAAGGAATATTTGTTCCCTGAATAAGCGTGTTTTCACTTATATCTAACAATTCAGAAAATGGAAAAGTGGAAAGGTATTTCTTTTTTCCTGTCATCTTCACTACCTAGGCAACTGGCCAAACTAGTAGGTTGAAACCTGCTAGTAAATAGGTTTGAATAAGAACATGATTAATACATAGGAATAAATATGAGAACTGGAAAATGTTGCCAAATTTAACTACAGGACTCGGGATGGTTTTCTGCCTCTTAATGCCTACTACTTTGACAATGACTGACAACAGTAAACAGCCATTAAACCTTTTTGTCAGTTTGCTGTGTGTACTTCACACTATTAGCCACATATGGTTAGAACTTCAGTGGTTCCATATCAGCACTTCTCTTTGTTTTGTCTGGGTAGCTCTACATTTTAAATGTGTTTGTTGAATCTCTTTGGGGGATTATTTAGCAGGATTAAATCTGTCAGCTTTGCAACTAGTTACATTTCATTTAGGATATAATTTAAAATATAATTACGAGCCACATCACTGAGGCTGCCTTTGAAGAGGTATGGTCCCGACACCACTGTTTGGAACAGTCACCGATATTTAGAAAAGCATTAGATTTAGCAAACCAGATTTTCATTTGGGTAAACTTATGCCAACTAAAAGCCTGTACCAGCATTTTTAGTGAATTAGCTGAACATTGTGGTGCTTAGGAGCTGTACAAAGCCCTCACCAGCACCTGTGCCTCAGAAGCAAATGGTGCTCAAGGACCAGAAGGAGCAGTCGGTTCAGCAGGTCCCTACCCTACACTGACGACACCACACCAGAGCATTGAGCACGCTGGAGACATTTTAGTCCCCTCTCATCTGTTGTATGTCCCCAGCACACACTGTGTACGTATGGTGGAAAAGGGCTCTCTTGGTTGACTTGACGTGTAATGGGGGCATGTATAATGAGCCATCATAAACTTGCAGCAAGTTTAAACCTTCTGCTACCCTTTTCGGGTGGGTTTCAATGCCTGAATGATTGGGAGCTTAATCAAGTCTCTCTCCTCTGTGATTATAATAAATAGGAATAGTTGACATGGAATTTGTGACTGGAGGACCTCCAGCTCTTTTTTTGCAACGAGGAACATCCAGCTGGAAGCAGGAGCTGGCTCGGCACAGCTACATTGTAAGGGGCGGCAAGGGGGTGGTGGTGATGGGGAACCAGTGGTTGTGATGTGGTATCAGTAACAGCTCTGTCGTTCCAGGTGATGCCCTGTTTGAAGGGAGGAACATGCAGCATCTCCCAGTGAACGCAAGTTCTTGAAGAGGACAAGAGGGCTTCACACGAATTTGAAGAGTGGGTACTGTTTTCCCTGGTACTACTACAAATTCTATTTTTCCAGATTTTTTTTAAAAAGTATTTGCTATGCAAAAGCTTTTAGTGCGGAAAGGGCTGTTTTAATGCAACAGGAAAGCTGAGAATGAGGTGGCACACTTAATGGAGAACACTTAATATTGCTTATGTTTTTGTATATATTTTAACAACCTACATAAAATAAAGAATATTGGGCTTTAATTAGGGCTTCTACCCCTCTACAGTACTGTAAGCGTAGGCTTAGCATTTCTACAGAGAATGTTGACTCCAGGAAGAACCTAGGAAATAAAAAGGAAAACAATCAGTGCAGGCTGTATATTTATACTCTGAAAAATCAACTACCTTTTCTAACATTTATATAATTCAGCTTCACATAAAAATTGAGACATAATTCTGTATTCTTTTAAAAAGTTGTTATATTGCTGATGCATTTTGTCTTTGAGTAGAAAATAGCATTTTTTAGCAAACATGTTATGGTAAATACGTAGATAAATTCAGTTAACTTTTTTTTTTTCCTTTATGAAACATTTTTTCTCCCAGAGAGTTAATTCTACGATATAAAAGATTTGTAGATACTTAGCTTTTATTAGGGAGGTAAATTGAGGTATTGTGAAGATGCATCATAACTTTAATTTCTCTAAATTTTCTAATACCAATACCACTGAATACCATGACAGACTCTGGAAAGTGATGCATCCTACATGTGGACACTCATTTTTGTTGATTCAGCCTGGTTCCCTTATTGTCCAGATCCGGGACCTTTTGGTCCTTTTGGATTTTTCCTGGATTCCCTTCCCAGGTTTCCCTCATGTAACAACCAGAACATGGGGGCAAGGTGTACAACTAGACCTTGTTGTAGCAGAAAGCCAGGACCTGCAAAGGGTGCGTACCTACGTGTAGCGCCTGGAAAGTGAAACGAGATCTTGAGACTTTTGAGGGACAACAGCAACCTGGCACTTGGTGTACAGCCTGGTCAGCTAGCTCCCGTACTAGTGCTTCCAGGACACTGCCTGGAGTTCTCTAGGGGAGGAAAATAGCTGGAAGGGAGGAGAAAAAGCATGGGTCTTCAAACACTTTCTGCCTTCCCAGGCTTTTCTGTTTTGATCCCCCAAAAAACAGTTACTTGGAAGACTGATGTGATCACTGCGTGAGACCTTGAGTTTCTGATGGGGTTTTAAGAAGTTTAGACATAGCCTTTTCCTGTCATTAGTGCTTGTTGTGTGATGTGGTTTGTCTTTCTTATGTAAAATAATTCTTAGACATGGGGGAGCAGTGAATAACTCTGCCTTTCCATAAACCCAAGCACTTAAATGCATTTCTAGTGTTATTTTGTGTTCAATTTAGCTGAATTGATGCTGTGCAGCAAAGTGTAGTGGCCTCTCAGTTATGAATGATAGGGCTTCTGACTCTTTTTCCAGCTGAAGAGTCACTTGATGGAGCTTTCATATGTGGTCTTTGTTTCCAGCTTTTCTGGACCTTGCGAAAAGCAGAATCAGAACTGAACAGGTGAAGTTCAAGGGAGTGTGACAGCCTTCAGGGAGCTTCAGAAGGCCAAGGTGAGGGAAGCAGGCTGCCTGGTGCAGGCTCAGCGTCAGTGTGAAGGTGAGCTCCCTCCAGGAGGTCAAGGAGAGAGGGCCAAATCATAGAATGAATCATAGAATGGTTACAGTTGGAAGGGACCTTAAAAGATCATCTAGTTCCAACCCCCCTGCCATGGGCAGGGACACCTCCCACTAGACCAGGCTGCTCAAAGCCCCATCCAGCCTGGCCTTGGACACTTCCAAGGATGGGGCATCCACAACTTCCCTGGGCAACCTGTTTGAGTGTCTCATCACCCTCAGAGTAAGGAATTTCTTCCTAATATCTAATCTAAATCTACTCTCTTTCAGTTTAAAACTATTACCCTTTGTCCTATCACTACACTCCCTGATAAAGAGTCCCTCTCCACCTTTTCTGTAGGCCCTCTTTAGGCCGCTACAAGGTCTCCCCAGAGCCTTCTCTTCTCCAGGCTGAACAACCCCAACTCTCTCAGCCTGTCCTCATAGCATAGGTGCTCCAGCCCTCTGATCATCTTCCTGGCCCTCCTCTGAACCCACTCCAACAAGTCCATGTTCTTCTTGTGCTGAGGGCTCCAGAGCTGAACGCAGTACTCCAGGTGGGGTCTCACCAGAGTAGAGGGGCAGATGTCGTTGGCTTTCTGGGCTGCAAGTGCATTTTGTCGGCTCATGTTGAGCTTCTCATCCACCACCAACCCCAAGTCCTTCTCCTCAGGGCTGCTCTCAATCTGTAGTCTGCCCAACCTGTCTTTGTGCTTGGGATTGCCGCGACCCACACACAGAACCTTGCACTTGGCCTGGCTGAACTTCATGAGGCTTTCCACCTCTCAAGCCTGCCCAGGTCCCTCTGGATGGCATCCCTTCCCTCCAGTGTGTCAACCGCTCCACACAGCTTGGCATCGTCGGCAAACTTGCTGAGGGTGCACTCAGTCCCACTGTAGCAAAGAAGAAACCTATTCATCGGTGCACCGAGGAGAAACCCCTCCTCATCAAGAAGGCGTCGGTCCCTCCAGTGCTGCGGCCGGCTGCGGGGCACCGTCTCCTCATCGACGTGCCGGGACGGCGGGGCAGAGAC
Source organism: Fratercula arctica (assembly GCA_947846985.1). Taxonomy (NCBI): domain Eukaryota; kingdom Metazoa; phylum Chordata; class Aves; order Charadriiformes; family Alcidae; genus Fratercula; species Fratercula arctica. The sequence goes on from CANTUZ010000001.1 coordinate 71,450,441, forward strand.
GCGGCGCCTCCCGGGGAGACCCGCTCCCTGACGGCTGCCGGGAGGGGGGACACGGCCCCCCACCGCCTTCCTGACGAGGCCCCGCTTCCCCGCCCGCCCCAACCCGCTCCCGCCGCCCTCAAGGGACGGTCCCGGTGGGGGGGATGCTGCGGCGGGCAGCATCATCGGCAGAGCAGCCGATGAAGGCGGGGAGCCTCCATCGAAGGCGCAGGGGGCGGCGTGTGGGTGGGCGCGGAGGCAGGGGAGGGCGGCGGGGAACCGTCTTCCTCTGGCGGCCCGGCCCCTCTGGGGACGCGGCGGAGCCTCCCCGCTCCGCCCGGCCTCTCCCCGCGGGGCGGAGGCACCGGCGGCAGCGGTGAAGCGCGGCCGGGAGCGGGATGGCGCCGGCGACGGGACGCCGCCTGGCCGTGAGTGAGGGAGGCTGCGGCGGGCTGCGCGGCGGCTCCCGCCCCGCGACCCCCCACCTCCCGGCCGGGAGGGGATGAGCGCCTGCTCGGGCGCAGCTCCGCCCCGCCGGTAGCCGGTGCCGCGGGGCCGGGGGCAGCCGCCTCGCAGGGCCGCGTCGCTTTTCGTGTCCGCGGTCCCGTCCCGTCCCGGCGGCGGGTTCCCAACTTTCCTCGGCGTGGCAAGAAACGTGCCCGGGGCGCCGCCGAGCTGCTTTGACGTCTTGATCCTCTCCGAGAACTTAACAGGATCGCAAAGCCCTTGAAGCGGCTTTTCCCGGCCAGCCGGGTTTAGGCGTGCGGGATTCGGCTGTAATCCGCCCGTGCGGAGGGGAGCGGAGCGGAGCGGAGGGGCGGCCGCGGTGGGCCCTGCCCCGCCGCCCCCGCCGGGCCGGGCCGGGCCGGGCCGCCCCGCCGGGGAGAGGGCTACCGCTGCGGGGGTCCGGACCGACACGGGCTCGGGGAAGGGCAGCGCTGGCTTAAGGATAACGGCCCCGAAGCGCCTGCATTCAGGCAGGCAGACACAGACGGTCAGACAGAGAGTTTCTGAATTGGGAAACAGCGGGGGAAAGCGTGGACAGGTGAGTCTGGAAGAGGAGGCAGAAAGCCTCCCCGTCTCTGTTGTGCTTGGGAGAGTGGGGTCATGTCCTGCACCTGACTGCCTTAACTCAAAAGCTTGAAGCAGAAATGTAACTTACAACCTATTTTTTTTTTTTTTAAAGAAAAATACTAATTTGATTAATTGGCACAAAAATCCCTGTATCTACAATTAAATAGGATTCAGGACACGAATCTGTACAGAAGCTGGGCTGGAGGGAATTACCTGTTGACTCCTGTTGATTGAGGCTTCGCTTGGCCAGTTTGGTCCATGTGTCTCTAACTTCTCTGCTGTCCGGTGCCTGCGGTATGAGCATGATGTTGTCAGACCGTTAAAGAAAATGCTAGCGAATACTACAAGCACAGTGAAAGGAAGTCACTTTCCTGGGATCCCTAGTGCTCCCACTAAATTGCCCTTGTTTTTAGTGATATGACATCTTTTGCAAAACTCGTGTAGTGTAAACCAGGCCATAGTGTGGCTAAGAATGTGCAAGACACAATAATGACTATAATCAGTGTCTTTCTCTAATGCATGGTCCACTCGCTTGCTAAGAGGAAAAAGCCAAAAGAGGACAAGGAAAAATGACATGGAATGTTACTTTAAATGTCTGAAGAAATGATATTAAATGTAAATGTTGGTATGGTTTAGTAGTGGACACTTTTTACTGTATTTTATTTTCCAGATTCAGAGTTGTTACTTTCAAGGAAAGTAGTAAGAGGATTGTTGTATTTAAAATCTCTAATTTTCATTGTTACAACTGAGTAAATTGTAATTTCAGATGCTACAGCTTGTGAAATAGCGTAACTTTGTCTTCAGTGGGCACAGTTGTTTTTTTTCCCTGTAATATTTTTTCTGTCATTTTCTTTGAGTATGCATGCTAAACCACCACCTGATCAGATGATAATGGGACTGTCAGGATGTCTAATCAGCAAGGGTAATCATGGTAAACAAGCAGTGAATGACTTGAGGGAAGAGCACATCAGCTTGAAAAATTATACCCCATCCTTCCATGTCAGCATCTCTCAGCTCAGCCTTCTGTGTACCTCTGCGCATCCCAGCCTTTGTCATCCAATTTGCACCCAAGGCTCTGTCATTTCGGTTCAGCACGTTATCCTCCGGCCTTCTCCAACGTTGCCATCTCTTTTCATTAGCATCTCTTAAATCCTATTCTGTCGACTGCCTTGTTACTGCACGTGAAGCGTGACACAAATTACCTCTCATTTCTTCCTTCCCTAGACAAATGGGATGGCTACGATAGTTCACATAAAGTGGGCAGGGGGGGAATTTGAGTGGGTAACATTTGCATGTATGCACGTGCACACATGCAAACATATATATATATATATGTATTTTATAGATACTCATTGAGAAATGTAAACCTGTGTTTTGGCTGTCTACATGCCCTTGTTATGTTCACTTTTAAGAGTTGACTTAGCAAATGAGTGCACTGACAGAGATGTTGGCAAAACTGGTAAATTTTAGACAGTGGTTACAGAAGCCTTGCACAGAGCTTATTTTCTGTATAGAAACAGGGACACCTGCGTCGTGTTAACCCCTACTAGCAACAGAAACAACACGATGTGACTTGGTTGTCCAGTCAACTGTGATTTGTAATTTACTGTGTTTTAATTTACAATGTTATGTTCAGTATACGCAGCTAGTTTCTCCTGAGCAGTTGCCAGTCTAAAAAATAATTAATAGAAAATGGTCTGCAAAAATATTTAGTAGATCTTAGAAAATTGAACTGTATTAACAACAATTCATAGATATAGAAGGGAAACTCAGTCCAAATAATTCAGTTTATTTAAGAGATTGTTTTGTTACTACAAGGTGGCAGGGACTCAGCCATCAAATGGATTAAGGATAATCATATGCATTTCATTCTAAAACTATAAATTATACATGCATGAATATGCAGTGTTGTTTGTAGTATATACATATCTTGGAGTACCTGTGAGAGGTAGTGTATTTGTTTGTCAGTTCTTTAGTACTGAGGTTACTTGGCTAGGCGTATAAATTATGTGCATTTTGAGGAGATGTCAGTGCCCCACAGACTATGGAAAATGCAATATGATGTAGCAGATATAGTAATAAAATTTGAAAAGTGTACTTTTAAAAGAGGTCATAGGATTTAAGAACTGTTGATTTAAACTGTTATGCGTAATGATTCATAACGAGGGTAAGGTGTTCATTATTTTTTCAACCCCTTGGGCGTGATCCAGTAGCCTTTAAACAGAGCTGATTTCCGTGAGAGTGTGCCAGAGTTAAATCTGCAGGTTAATTTACAGACCTCCAAGTCACTGAAGAAAATAGTTGCAACTTGTCTTCAAATCCCTTAGTTGCTTAGAGGTCCAGTGACCAGTCTTTAAAGTCTGTATGTTGCCTGTACTGGTTGGTACGTTGGAACATAACATACACAACATACATAACGTGCAGCTGAACTACAACTATTACGAAGTGATGTAACAAGGATCATGTAGGTGGAGGTCAAACCCTGAAATAAATCCTAAAGATTTACCAGGGTTGAACCTGAGAGGCTGATGTGAGGATTTGGAACGTGTCTTAACTAAAATGATGTAAGTGATCCTATGCAGCTAATCACTGCTTCCATAGCAATAAATAAAATGTTTTTTGAAAGCCTCAAGAACAACAGTATATTACCAACTACACAAATACATAAGATCCATTATAAAATCATATGTAAAGTTACCATTTACTTCGTGACAGTGATAGATATTTCACCTTGAAAAGCCGTTTTTTTTAAATTCTGCCATATTTTCTGTCTTTAGTCCTTTACATAAATAAGCTTTAAGAATATTAAGTGGTGGTATAAACAGCTTGATCTGCCATCATTACTTGATAAACAGCTACATTTACTTCGTATCAGAAGTATCAACATTTGTTTGGTTAACAATTTTGAATTAAGTTGGGGTGAGTTAACATGTTCTGCTCAAAAGGGGAACTGCTAGAGTAGCCCAAATGTGAACTCTCAATGCTCTTGAGAGGGAGACTGTGGTGATTCAAACTTCCTTCACAGCTATTTCAACTAATACGTGTTATTGGACAATTTTGACAGGCTACACAGTCATGTTGGTGGCTTAGCTGATAGCCAGCAACTTCCTAAATTTGATACAAGTTATAATATTTAAATGTATGCCTGTGTGTTGGGGTTTTTTTTTGCTCCTGGCCATGTGCAAAACTGTCTGAAACCTAGGCCACGAAAATGCTTGGAGGTCTTGACTGTGTCGAGATGGCAGCGGGTGCTGGAAACAAGGATTCCTGCAGCTGCTCCGCTGCGTGTTCTCAGAGCACTGCAAGCCCACGAGAAAGTACGTGTGAGTGTATCCCATAATCTATTGGTAAGAGGCTCCGTAGACAGGGGGGAAACTGGTTTTGGCTTGCTTAATTTGAAGCAGACTTGAAAAGTTTCTTATTTTTGAGGCACAGCTCCTAAGCACAGTGCAATTTGCTGCACATGGGTGAATGGACTTGAGAAAGGGGGGAGTGATGGTGGTGAACTGGCCGCCACCTCTTTTTGGCCTGGAGTTAGATGCACAGGTATTTTCAGTCTTCCGTTTTAGCTTCAATCATTTTGCATCGGCTAGCAGATGTAGCTTTCTTCTCAACACCTTATTCCTCAGTACCTGATTTTCTGCATGCCTTCTGTAGGAAATCCACTGGATGGTAGAGCTCCTAAAATTTAGATACTGCAGCCCTCATGCCTCTAGTTCTAAGTCCTTAATGTTGTAGTTATCAAGAGATAAGTAGAACCTGATTTTCAAAATTAGGAAATGCTTATGTGAATCTGAAGTTTTCGTATGTTACTTGAACTCATATTTGTTGTCAGACAACTAGCTGTCTTGATAAAAGAGGTCTTTTATACCAGACAGTGCATATAAGATAGTTTGACATAAAACATCGGTTTCTGTTGAATCCAAAAGGAAGAGGACAAAAGAATACATGAACTATTTACATTTGGAGTAGGGAGAACAATCACTAATGTATAATTTGTTACATTTTTAGTAGGGTAATACGTCTTTCTCATTTAGCTCTAGTTTCAGTCTCAATGATTTATGCACTGAAAAGCAATATTCTTGAGTGTGGAATTATTATTAATCTCTTTCAGGTTAGCAAGGAAAGAAATACTAAGAAAGCACGTTAAAATTCTGCTTCACTCATTGGTAAAGATGTCAATCTTGCAAAAGCTAGGATTGTTTCAGATTAAGTTTTGTTTTGCTGTCTGATACTGGAAAATTCTTCAACCTGAGGCAGTTTTTGTTTTCCGTAGTTTTACTTGGTGTGCTTAAAGATAAGTCACCGAGCTCTGGAAAATTAAAAAATACAAGGATACTTTAAGGATCCCTTTCTCCAATGTCGTTGCCTAGAGCTGGGTAACTAGATTCATGCTCAGAGGACTGTCTGTCTGTCTGTCTCTCTCTCTCTCTCTCTCTTTTGTTAAATTACTTGTGAGCTAACTACCTGTTCTAAGTGCCTAACATGGATTTATCAGACTTGTCAGCCTTTGGGCAATCAAGTTCTACCCTCAGTGTAATTACTAGCTTTAAATATTCAGAGCAGAGAGTGTACTTCAAAAACAACAGGGATTTTCTAGAAGGCAGACGCCTACTTGAGTTGGGTGTGGGTGCCCAGGTGCTGGCAGGGGGCTGCAGGGGCCAGGGGCTGGACACGGCTGGTTCCAGCTGGCTCCAGTGGGCCCACCACAGGCATGGCTGAGACCCTCAGCTGAGATGGTGGCACCTCAGGGAAAACGTATTTAAGAAAGGGTAAAACATCCCACAGGCAGTGTGTGAGGAGTGAGGGGGAAAAAAAGTGTGAGAAACAGCTCTGCAGACACCAAGGTCAGAGAAGAAGGAGGGGAGGTGTTGTTCCAGGTGCAGGAGCAGAGGTTCCCCTACAGCCCATGGAGAGGACCACGCTGGAGCAGATATCTACTGTGGAGGACCCCGCGGTGGAGCAAGTAGATCATAGAATCATAGAATAGTTTGGGTTGGAAGGGACTTTTAAAAGTCATCTAGTCCAATGCCCCCTGCAATGAGAAGGGACATCTTCAACTAGATCAGGTTGCTCAGAGCCCCGTCCAACCTGGGTTTCCAGGTTGGGGACTGTTTCCAGGGATGTGGCATCTACCACCTCTCTAGGCAACCTGTTCCAGTGTTTCACCACCCTCACTTAAACATTTTCTTCCTTCTATCTAGTTTAAATCTTCCCTCTTTTAGTTTAAAGCCATTATGCCTTGTCCTATCACAACAGGCCCTGCTATAAAGTTTGTTCCCATCTTTCTTATAAGCCCCCTTTAAGTACTGAAAGGCCGCAATAAGGTCTCCCCAGAGCCTTCTCTTCTCCAGGCTGAACAACCCCAACTCGCTCAGCCTGTTCTTATAGGAGAGGTGCTCCAGCCCTCTGATCATCTTCGTGGCCCTCCTCTGGACTTGGTCCAACAGGTAGGAAGGAAACTGCAGTTTCTTGAAGGAAACAGCAGCCAGTGGAGATGAGCCTATGCAGAAACTGGTTCTTCTGACAGGAACTGTGGCCCATGGAGGACCCACACTGGAGCAGGTTTATCCTGAAGGACTGCAGCCTGTGGAGTGGACCCACTGGAGCAGTTCGTGAAGGACTGCAGCCTGTGGGAAGGGCCTATGCTGGACTAGGGGAATGGTGTGAAGAGGAAAGAGCTGCAGAGAGGAACCATTATGGACTGACTGCAAACCCCCGTTCCCCACCCCCTCTGCTGCTGGGCTGGGTGGAAGAGGTGGAGGAATTGGGAATGTAGGAGTGAAGTTGAATCTGGGGAAAAAAAGCGTGGGGGGAGGTGTTTTTGTCTTTGTTTCTCACCATTCAGCTCTATTTTAATTGGCAACAAATTAAATTAACTTTCCCCAATTTGAGTCTGTTTTGCCTGGGATGATAATTGGTAAGTGATCTTCCTGTCCTTATTTCCACCCATGAGCTTTCTCATTTTACTTTCTCCCAGTGGGCTGCTGAGGAGGGGGAGTGAGGCAGCCAGCCAAGGCCAACCCACCACACTACCCGAACAACTGTGTTTGTAAATACCAAGCTGAGCCGTACTCAGTTCTTCAAACTGTCTTGTAAGCACCAGCTTTTAGTGGCAGTTTTAGGACTGTGGACACCAGCTGTCTCTCTGCAGCCCTGCAAAAAGTGTTTGAGGAGCCTCACGCCTTCGCTGCGTTTTCCTGCAGGCTGATTCCTCATAGCTCCCTGCTCGCTGTAAGCTGCTTGTCAGGCACTTGCCAGGTTTTGGATCCAGTTTTGAAATGCTGATCTCCTCCCTAGACCGTTAAACATATTTATCATTAAGAACCCTGGAGGCCTAGAAGGAATAAATATTTCTCGTTTATCACGTAGCCAATAATTTGTCAGAATTTTATGTGCTTCAGGCAAGGCCAAACCGTGTTGCTTCAGGTCTCACCACCTGCGCTGTACCCAAATTACTGCATTACTTAATTCTACCAGTCCTGTCTTCTGTCTCTCTCTACCACAGCTGGGCGTGCGTGGCACAATTTAATAATGAACCTTCATCCACTCTCCCTACCTCCTTCCAAAAATGTATTAACGCATTTTATTGCTTAATAGTAGAGTTGTATTTCTGTGAAATTTTTCGCTCCTCCTTTCCTCCAGTCTAGTGCAGAATAAAGATTCAGACCATGCTGTATATTGAATTTGGATTTTACAGCTGAAGTAATTTTAAGGGCTCTGAAATGAGCTCCAATTGTACCTACATATTTTTATTTTACAGCTTCTTATTCATTGCCTTTCTAGGGTAAGCGAGCCCCGTTTTTCTTTCTCTCCCTTTTCTATGTCCTTGATCATTCTTGCCATGCTTTTACTCTACAGTATCTTTCTGTTGAAGAGAAGGGCTAATAGCGTTCCAGATAAGTCTGCGCTGTTGTTTCATGGAGCAGTTTTAATGTTCTTTATGTCATTAACACTTTCCATGTATACATACCTTCACCTTGTTTGTTAGCTATTGTGTCAGCAAGCCTGCCCTGTACATATATAGCATTCGGGTTCCCTGTCTGAGAGCATATGGTTAATTTAGAAGCATATAATGTAGTAGTTTACATGCTTTTCACCTGTATTTATTGATTTACGTTTGCCTACATTGCACGTCACTTGCCATCAAATTGAGAAATTGATCTAGTTGATGTGGGTCACCCTGAAGTTCCTCGCACCTCTCTTGTTTCTGTTTTTTTCTCTTGCCCACAGTACTTCTTGCCATCCTGAGATCTTCTTGTCTTGCTACTCCTTCTTTGTGTCAGCATCATTAATGAGAGGTTTTCCTATGGAACCCTGAGGAATATGGTTCTTAACCTTTTGTAGTGGTGAAGGTGACCATTTAATGCTGTTCTTGCTTTCTGTCTTCTAAGAAGCTAGTTTTTCATCCAAAATAGTGTTTGGTTTCGTATCCTATGACTTGTTTTGTTTCTTTATTGGTCTTGAATCTTAAAACCTGTTCTGCAGGTCATAGATGTGATACGAATTTGGTAAGGCATTGAAGTCCAAACCTGGAAAGGAATTTAGGTCAATTTCCTAAGTCTTGTAGGAGCTGGGCTGTTAAATATCTTAACAGAATCTGTCTTGAAGCAGTGTAATAAAATTGACATATGGAAACAAAAAAAAAAAACCGTAGTATGTGTTTGGTGCAGAGTTTAGATAATATAGAATTAATGCATGGCATTAAGCTGAGGGAAACATTTCATTAATTATCTGCTTGGTTAATATGCCTTTTCAGAATAAAAACCTTAATCAGAAAATAGATAAAATTAGCACAAGGGGATCAACTTAAAGAGGAATGGGTTGTCCTAGCACATGTATTACTTAGCTTTTATTGGTTGGCTTTCTAACTGTAACCTTCTTTTAATGAAATTTTAAATGCAGTTTCGCTATGGATAATAGCTATGGCAGTGTAGGCATTCAGAAAGCCCAGAGACTAAAAAGAATATAGTGTCATGTAACCATTTTCTTTGGTCATGATGAATTTTCTTTGTTACACTTTTACTAGTCCTTTTTTCTGTCTAGTGCAAATAAATCAAAAAGCAGATATCATATTGTGTGTGTAAATGTCACTGACTATTCTTCAAATGGTTGAATTTGCTTTTTGCTGTTCCATTGTTTTAATAAATCACTGTTTTTAAATACTGAGCACATTTCTTTTGCAGCTTTCACAAAATGTAATTTTTTTTTTTCCCCCCTACTGTTTCAGCTGTCATTTAGATGTTGATATGTAAAGCAAAATGGCAAAAATCAACACCCAGCACTCCTACCCTGGTATGCACAGACTGTCTGTCAGAACTACTGATGAAGATATTGAAAGGATTGAAAATGGCTGTATCAGGTAATGTTTTCCTTTCGTCACAGTCAAGAGGACAGTTTGCTGCATAATTTGTGGCACTCCTCTAGCTCTGTATTAGGGGAGTGTTATGTCATGATACTGTTGACCCAGTGCTCTTAACTGACTAAATGAACCAGAATCTGTATTACCTCAGAAATAAACCCCATTTTCACATCAATGGGAATTACACCAACTCATTACGGAGAAACCTCTTTCTCAAGTCACCACACAGATAGCAGGATCTGTGCTTCCCACAGAGTCTGTGGGATTTGGAGGAAAAGGGATCCTCCAAGTCCCATGCACTGAAAAGCCTCAGGAATTTTTTTTTGAAAGTAGCCTCTGCAAATTGCCTAGTTCCTGTGGGGAGACCTTATAGTGGCCTTCCAGTACCTAAAGGGGGCTTACAGGCAAGATGGGGAGGGACTCTTTATCAGGGAGTGCAATGATAGGATGAGGGGTAACAGTTTCAAACTGAATGAGGGGAGATTTAGATTAGATATCAGGAAGAAATTCTTTACCGTGAGGGTGGTGAGGCACTGGCACAGGTTGCCCAGGGAAGCTGTGGATGCCCCATCCCTGGGAGTGTTCAAGGCCAGGCTGGATGGGGCTTTGAGCAGCCTGGTCTAGCGGGAGGTGTCCCTGCCCATGGCAGGGGGGTTGGAATTAGATGATCTTTAAGTTCCCTTCCAACCCAAACCATTCTATGATTCTATGATAGAGAACACCTGTAGCGTATAAAGTATTTTGACATTTTTGTACAGGCTTTTCAGACGCTCTCACTCATTCACCTTTCTCTGTTTTGATAGTTTCAAAGTGTTTGTTTAAAATGGGCACTTACATTTTGCACAGTGCCAGTCATTTGTCTAATCTGGGCAAACCCTGCTGGGTCTGCAGGAAAGTATCTGATGATCCACAGCACAGAAAAACTGTTCTTTTAACTTGTTATGGTCAACCACCTCCACTATGTGGACCCTGACAGACTGTCTCTTCCTGTTCAAATGTGTACCCAGACTAGAGGACTTAAAATCCTGCTGGACTGATAGGACTGCCTACATTATAAGAATTTTGGATTGCACGCCCCTAGCATCTAGTATGGATGTCATCCCTGTCCTGTTTGAATTGGTCTTTTTTTTTTTTCTTTCTGCTTTGCTTACATCGTACTTTCTGCCATGTAGGTGTACCTACACCAGTGAAAATGGAGCTTCTTTTATTCTGCACAGTATGGCTTGCTTGACTTATTTGTACTACCCCATGGTCTCCTTAGGGAGGTTGGCAAGAGCGGTGTCCCCCTGTCTCCATTTACAGTTATATCTCAGAAACAGAGAAAACACAGATCAAAATGAGCCTCTTCCTTTCCTTTTTTAATGTCCTTTTTGTAGAGGGTATCAGTGATTGGCAGCTCACAGAATGGAATTACCGGCAGGGATGTGAGAGTGTGGTTATAAAGGTTTAAATGTAGAATGAAATCGCTGCAGTCATCTGCAGCTTCAGGGGCAATGACTTGCTTATGACAGATAGAGGGACTGAAATATGAATTGCACTTTATCATGATCATGATGATGTTCTTGAAGAGCCATTTATTTAAAAGAAAATTTGCTGTTATCAGCATTAATTACAGGAGTCCATGGATGAGTAAAAAGATAAAATCTCACTCTGTAAGAGATCTCATATTTAAGGTTTTTGGATAGCTGAAGTGATTGCTAGTAAGTATATACCTTTGTAATACTACTCAAAGAATTCTGATACACTTTTTTTTAATTCAGATTTGTTTAAGAATATGTCTTTACCAAAAGACAGATCCCATCCAAAATTTTAGCCCTTCCTTGTCTCGTAGCAAAATATACAACTATAGACATTGAAAAAAACCCAGGTTTTCTCGAGTAGCATCATTTCTCCTTTGCCTCCCATCAATTCCTGTTGGCTATAGTTCAACAAAGCAATTAAGCACATTTCTTAGTTCTCAATAAAGTCAGGGGGTGTTAAATTTATGCTTAATGCGAAGGATGTGCTTAAGTGCTTTTCTGCTGTGGAGTGAAGTATTATCAAGGAAAAGAGTTCATTGAAACAGGTAACAGAAAACTGCTGATGGTCTTTAAACTGTCATTCTCAATTATGCTGGAGTAGATGATTCACGTGCCCATATTCTTACAGTGCAGTGTGTTATAAAGTTGGTCATTTTTTAGAAACAAAAATGAACAAAACAAAAAAACCCAAATGAGTCTTCATTTTGAAAATCCAGCCTCTGTATAGAAAGAGCTCAAATAGGACAGGCCGCACATTAGCTTATAGACACAGCTTGGCTATCTAAAAGTTGGAAGTATGATTCATCTGTGCCTTGTAGACATCTGGATTTCAGTGTCTTTATGTGAATAGGTGTCTTAAGTTCCTGCTGTCATCAGTGGAGATGCAGTCAGTACTAACGGTGGAGCCTAGGGAACTCCAGATAGCTTCAACTTCTTCAAGTTGAATAGCTCTTCAGGCTCGTTTGGCTGTGTTGATTACGAGAGGTATTTAGTTGCCTAAAATAGGCATCTAAAGCTCTTTGAGATACCACACAGTATCTGAAGTGTTTAGCTTGAGCTAGTGGATAAGAGGTGAGACCTGTGTGCGCTGGAGAGGTCGGATAAAGTATTTTGCGGTATTTCAAATGGTACTAGACTCCTATATTGAGGCAACTGAATCAAGCCCTAAGATGGCAATTAACTATGTTGGGAACTTAGATAGTCAGCTTATATTAGAAACCCTAATTTAGGTCACTGCCATCTGGAGCCAAATCCCGCCCTTGAAGTCTGGCTCAGTTGTTACTCAAAAGGGCTTCAGCAGTTCCTCTTGAACTGATCAGAACTTCAAAACAATTACTACTAAATGAAAATTCTGTATTATTTCCATGCATTTTAGGTGAAAATGGTCTTCTAGGCTTTGCTTCAAGATCTTTGAGCAAATTTAGAGCCAAATTAAGTCAAGGCAAGGGACAGGTACAGAGCAGATGGTGATGTAAATATCCTTCCCAGAGCTTACTCCGCTAGATACATCAAAAGCATGGGAATGAATTGTCCTTTAGAGAGCTGAAGAGGCATGGAGTATAAACCTCCATGCCCGTGAGTTTTCTCTAAGATACAGTGACATTTCTACCCTCATGGAAATAAAATATTTTTCAGCATGACCCAAGGAGGCACAATCATCTGCTGCTGTTTCTGCTTTGTAACCTGCTCTCTCTTTCTTGGCACACTGCTTATTCTCTTCTCAGGTTGATTTCAGACCGTGTAACGCCCTTGGATGGTAATGGCGGTGGTTACTGTTTTGCTGCAGATACCAAACAAGTTTATGGAGTCCAGATGGGAATGAGTCTGACTTTGTAAAAATAAAGTAAAAACTCTGCCTCGTGCACTGAAGGTGTTTATACCAAAAGCCCCATCTGTAACTGTCCCTCTGCATTGATATAAAGCCAGCTGACAAAGGCGGCCTCTTGTATTATCTGAACGGGGTTGAGGAAAGTTGGGAATGAGTATATGAGTTTTATAATAGGGAGTTATAATAATGGAAGGAAGAATTCATTTTAGATTTACTTTTTGCTTTGCATTTGTGTGAATTAAAATATGTTTGTGATTGCTGTGTAATATCAGACAGGTGCTTTCATAAGAGTTGCCTGGCGGGATCCTTTGTGTGTTGTTTTCTGATCCTGTTGCAGACATACATAAGCTGTATTTGTAAAAGTGAAATGCAGGCACTTCAGTACTGTTTCCACAAAATGATTTTGATTTTCCTGAGTTGTCCACACGTTATAACTTTTTTGTAAGGTAAACGTGAATTTATGTACAAATCATTATATTTAGTTCAAACATAAACCTAGCAGTAGAAATTCTTGATGCGCATATAGAGTAATCAGAAAATTGTCTTTTAAAAACAGTCAAGCAATTGAAATAAAAATACAGACTTCAAAATTTCACTAGTTGAGTCCATAATCCACCCAATTTGATTCCAGCAGTTGAGTCTGAGAGTTTTGCCTCTGTATAGGGTTTTCTTAGACTGACAAAGAATGCACTCTGACAGTCCTTTTTCTTTTTTAAATTCTATTTGGAAGGACACATAAAGTATTTTAATCCATGTTTACTTTGTTTTCTGTATTATTATTCTTTACTTCATTTTTTGACCCTTATATTTAGTTACCTATATTTAGAGCAAGTAGAACAACTTAATGTATAGTCATTAAAAGCAGTTGTGTTACTGCAACTTAGTGAGATATTCCTCATTATCTGAGTCACTGATTGAACACAAACTTCTAATCCATCCAAATATGAAACTAAAGATACTGGCTTAAGCCTCCATGCAAGGCTATCTATTTCTGCAAAATACTATTTTTTTTCACATCTGAATTGTTACGCTTAAAATTATTTTCTAAGAACGCCTACTGTCTTCTTTTAAAAATGTATTTTCAGGACTTAAAAATAGTAATAATTGGTAAGTAAGAACAGAAGTGGCAATATTAGAATTTATTGCTGTCTAAGATCACAAAAAATATATATTTTTCTGTAAAAAGGAACAAAAGGACATAAAAACAGCCATAGCAGCGCAGTCCAGAAGACTGACTAGTCCAGTATCTTTTCTCCAGCAGGACTGTAGGCAGATAGTCCAGGAAAAAGAGAAAAAAAAGCAGGCAAATTGCAGCATACTTTCCTCTAATACTCTCCCAAGTGTCCACCTCAGGAGACTTCTTGGGCTGAATGCGGGCTCTGTGTATCTGGTAATCCATAATGGATTTCTGTTCCATGAGTTTGTTCATTCTGCCCTAGAAGCCATGCTGATTTTGGCATCCACAATATTCTCAGCACTCACAACATAAACTAGGTTATAAAAGTTTTTCAATACTGAGCAGTGTCTGTTGGTGTCTTCTTATTAGAACAGAAGAAGAAAACAGTGAACAAGTTAAGAATTCTGGGCCTGTCAGGCCCTATCTTTTTAGCATGGTTCTTTGTGTAGGGATAATGAAGTTTTTAATTCTCTGTGTGTCAGTTTCTCAGCTGTGAGTGCACACAAAATGGAGCTGCTAATTATCCTTTTATAGGCAGTCAAAATGCTGTTGTTAGTTCATATGAAGATATTGCAAGTATCATTATAGCCAGTGTTTTCCTGGCAATACAGATGAACAGACTCACGTGAGAGTTCTTGTTCGCATGACAAAGGGGGGAAAAAAGTGATCCTTAATGGATGTGACAGTCTTGTGAAAGTTAATGCTAAAGAATGAAAAGCATAGAGAAAACCCCAGTACTCTTATAAAAAACCCAGAGTAAGCCCTGGTAAAGTCCAGGTTCTAGTGAAGCCAATTTCAAAACTTCATTCCTGAAAGTTGAGGCTAAAATGTCATCTATTTTTTCTCAAATACCTAATTATTTCAGTGGTAATAAGTAGTCTTGTAATGACGGGAATTCATGGGAGCTGGCAGACGCTGCACGTAGCTTGACGTTATAATCGCTGTTATAATCGCCGTTGCGTGCTACTGGGCTGCCGTAGGGTCTTCCACGTGTGGCGATAGCCTGAGGTGCCTCATCTCTGAGACGCGACAGCCTGTTTTGCCGCGCAATAGGCGAAGTTTCAGTGGCGAAGCGAGCAGCCGCAGGCCTGCAGTGGGTGCAGCTGGCGGCAAGAGGCTGCTGAGACCTGCAGTGGTGCTGCTCGGGGCTAACTACTGTAAAAACCACTGTTTTCCCCTTTCAGTCCCAGCAGGAGTGAAAGCAAAAAGAGATGCGGATTTGCTTCGAGTCCTAAGTAGGAACCGCACTGGTAGAAATTCCACACTGTTAAACAATGTCTAGGAGAACAACGCTCCTAGAGTGAGGCCTGTTGAGGCCCCACCTCGAGTACTGTGTCCAGTTTTGGGCCCCTCGCCACGAAAAAGACATTGAGGTGCTGGAGCGGCTCCAGAGAAGGGCAACGAAGCTGGTGAGGGGTCTGGAGCACAAGTCTTATGAGGAGCGGCTGAGGGAGCTGGGGTTGTTTAGCCTGGAGACAAGGAGGCTGAGGGGAGACCTTATCGCTCCCTGGAACTACCCGAAAGGAGGTTGTAGCCAGGTGGGGGTCGGTCTCTTCTCCCAAGTAACCGGCGATAGGACAAGAGGAAAGGGCCACAAATTGCACCAGGGGAGGTTTAGACTGGATATTAGGAAAAATTTCTTCACTGAAAGGGTTGTCAAGCATTGGAACAGACTGCCCAGGGAAGTGGTTGAGGCACCTTCCCTGGAGGTATTTAAAAGACGGGTAGACATAGAGCTTAGAGATATGGTTTAGTGATGGTTCTTGTCAGAGTCATGTTGATGGTTGGACTAGATGATCTCAAAGGTTCCTTCCAACCTAGGCGATTCTATAATTCTAACAATGAAAAAAGCAGTAGGCAGCCACTTTAAAGTCCCCTGGGGATGAACTCCATGTTGAAGGAAAGCTACTGAGGCCTTACAGGAGGTGTTAGAGTGGAAAATATGCTTCCTATAATTGTGTATTTGCACACCAGAGTAGTACTGACCAGTAAGGAATGAACTTCTGAGCTTGCTGGCATGGGTGGCAGAGCCTCCGCTGACTTCATTTCATGTTGGGTGGCTCCAGAAAAGAAAGGAATGTAGGCTTAGCTCTATGTTTATCAAATGTATGCCAGATTACTAGGAAGAGGACAATTTGCTGCATTGTTTCCTGATGTAGTGGTGGAAAGAATCAGATGGGGGGAAGTCTGCTGGAGGCTGTGTGGAATTCTTAAAAAAACCCTTCTTTTGCAGAACCCATTCACTGTGTGAGGATGTGTCTTCAGAACTGCAGAGAGTCATTTCTGTGGAGGGAAGACATCTATCTGAATCCCAGACGAGCTCATTCATGGGCAGGGGAGCAATGGCAAGGTAATGTGCTAGCTAATACCATTTCCAGTGTTAAGTTTAGCTCGTTGAAAGAGACTGATCACAATTTGGAGGCAAAATAAGAAGAACCATCACTTTCCAAAGAAAGTTGATGGAGTCCATCTGAAGAAAGTCTATGAAAAGTAACAGAAGCAGCTTTTGACGTTGATTTTGAACTCATCACTTACTCATTGCTAGTAAAAATCGTAGAATCCTAGAGACGCTGAATGACCTCACACAAATCAGTCGGAATACAAAAAAGTGATTTTTTTTCCCATTATCTGATCTGAAAACATACTGAATGCTGAGGAAATGCATGAAGTTAGGCCAGACTGTAAAGTAAATGGTGAAGTGTTTGGTTCTGGCTGATAGTTGATGCAATGTTTGCTTCCTATCAAATACGACATAGTGCCTTTCTGGTAGATGGCTCTGGCAAGGGAGGAGACGGAGGCTCTTGTGTTGGGAGTTTCTCTCAGTTTTTAGAATTCAGTTATGTTTATAATGGATTGGAAACCTTAGTCAGCAAAATTGAAGTCAACCATTTGCTTAAGTCATTTATTTTACTGGGACTTAAACATAAAGTGGAGCTTCAAAAATGTATTGTGACTGCTTTAAATATTTCCAGCTGAGGCTGCAGAGCTCTGTCTTCAGATACCATTGTTACACGCAGTACCAATCATAGTCAGTTTAAGCATAGTGAATTTCAGAGAACAAAGAATAAAATTATTTTAAACTAGAGTAATTTAAAGAGTGTTGTTTACACTTCAGCCTTTTGGTTGGCGGAGAATAAACTTGCCATTTCCCTGTTTGGTTGTCAGATAGTGACACCACTGTGTGTAGATGGCAAAGCCTGCAAGAAGTTGGTTTTAGGTGGAAAACATTTATAGGTGTGTGTTTTGTGTAAAAATAAAGTACATGAATATATAAACCCATATTGAGAACTTCCTTTTTAATCTTTGTTTATAGTGTTCTTTGCCCTTTTAAAGAATAGTTTGAATTACATGTGTGTAGTTACAGTTACTTATGCTCTGAATATACAAGGAAGCCTGTTGTGAAAACATGAATACTTAGCAATTTAAATATTATGGTAACACAACTTGCCTCTTGAATGCAAATTCTCAAGGACCTAAGACAACAGCATTTGATGGACTTCACTGAGTATCTTACTTCAAGATGTAAAGGACAAAAAAGTGAAAATAATATAGCATGGCAGAAATCAGAAAATTCTATTTCTTTGTTCATATAGAGAGGCTCTCAATCTTACTTGGTAAAATCTGTTTGCTCCTTAACTAACAGGTCTCATCAAAATGCTTTATTTTCTAACGTAAGTAAGAACATCCATATTAGTAGTTTTCCATACCACTCCTTACACGAAAGCTTGAGTTCTGCTCTGGCAAAGAGAAAAAATTCTGTAGCTTAATTTTATGCAGTGTTTTTTGAATAGAGTGAGGAATCTATTAAATATTTTCAGACTTTTATGTGGAGCTTTTATTTTCTTTTGTGTTCCTGTTAGGTTTTGAATTCTCTTAATTGTTGTCAATTGTAGATAATTTATATGATGCTATCTTGGTATGGCGCTAAAGAACTAGAAATATCTTTTTTCTAATTTCTGATATGTGATATTATTCCTGCCTTTTTTGTCCTTTTTTTTTCAGGGTAAGAGAACCTAGGCAAGATCTATGAGGAAGTGTAGTTGGGCCCTTGAGAACTGTAATCAAGAGGCAGATGTACTTTATCATAAGATTTAAATTGTTCCTATCAACCTCTTTGTGGATTCTGAGCGTATGTAATACTAGCTGATGCAGAGGGAATGTAAAGAGCTTTCCTTGAGTAACCCAAGGTCTCTGTAAGAAGTTAAGCATTGTTCAGGATTATGCTGTTTTTGAGGCCAATTTTGGGAAACCTGAATTAACACCACTTTTGTCCAAACTGGACTGCTGATAGGAAATAATACAATATATTGTGTGGGTAATAAAAAATTTTGTAAATTTCAGTCTCCATTATTTTCAATTTTTCAGAAAAATGTTTCCCTTTGAACTTTGACAGAAAACATTGTAAGGATTCGTAATATATGAATTAGTGGGTAGACAAAAAGACACATACAGTGATACAGTCATGACTTTTTGCTTATCTCATTTCAGTGCTCTGCTAGAAATTTAGGATGAGGAAATAGCGCTTCCTATGCAGTAGGCAGGTTTATATGTGACAGGCAATTACTATGCCTGCAGACAGACCCCTTAAAATCACAGGGAAAGTGGCTGAATTTTTATCATTCCTTATTTCAAAGTCCATCCTCCTTCACCGACTATTCAGCTTTCTACTGTGTGTACCAGCCTGTACGCACATGGAAATGTGTGAGCATGTGATCCTGTGAGTATTTTATATCTCCTAATTCTGTCAGTCCATGGATTCCTCCATTATCACATAACGTCAGAAGTTTGTTAGAAATCAACTGCCCCACCCCAACTACCTGGTTTGCCCCTGCTTGGCAAGAATATTCTTCCGTTCCTCCTGCGGTGCTGATACAGTGGATTAGGAACTGATGTGTGAGATGCTTCCCTGATGCACTGCAAAATGTGATGTATGAAATTGTGGGAAGTGACTGGGTTCACACAGTTAATCCATCAAGTTTAATGTTGTGGCAGGTGGAGAAGTGGAGAAAAAATCCTCCTGGGCTACTCTTTGTGGGAATGATTTAAACCATCTGATGTTCTTTTCTGGTTCAGTCGATGTTGTATGTCTGTTCCATGCAGGCTGTCACGATTTGTTGTATCCATGAGGTCATGGGCCACAAGACATTTGCGCCATGAAGACCAAAGACCTGATTCTTTCCTAGAACGTATCCGAGGGCCAGAGTTCATAGAGGTGTCCACTAGGCAAAGTAACATCCGCTCCTTTCTGGGTGTCTGTGAGCGGCCTGGGGGAGTAAACAGGTAAGAAGATGTGTTTATAGTTTAAACGAAGATGACTGAGGTTATGGCATTTTCTTGGTGATTAGGATGTAAGTTTTATTTTAAGAAGTGGGTAAGGAGCTTAGCATGGGAGATGAACAGAGTATCTAATACTGCCTAGGAATCTTCACATAACCGAAGTATTACGGCTTTCAGCAGATTTTCTCTTTCCCCCTCAAACACACTGTGGCAAACATCTTGAAGTAAAGCATTTTGATCATGCTGCTTCAGGCAGAAGGGTTTCTCTGAACTGGAATTTTATCATATGCTACCTGTGCAACTTGATGTTGCTAAACTCCTCTCTACTGAGGGTGAATGCAATTTCTGTTTCAGTAATCTAGGATAACGCTAGTTGCGGCTTTTCAGGACATTAATGTTATGCACATTATCTGCGAGTGTTAGGAAACTCCAAACAAGCAGTTGTGCAAAGTGTGTCATTGCTTTTTGATACCTACTCAGGAGTTCAGCTGCTAACATTACAGGAGGCTTCTGATGCCTGATGAATGAGAAAATCTTTTGGCTGCTGACTTAACTTACTAGCACATACTCGGTCTTTGTATGGAAGGCAGGTTCAGTCTTATCTTAAATTTTTTCCAATAAAACAACAGAGGCTTGCAAAAGAAACCTTTATGTGTTTACAGTCTTTTGAATTGATGAATTATTATACTTTATAAATACATGGTACAGTGTTTTAAATTTCACTCCAGCTAAAAGAGGAAAATGAAGTCCCAAGACAAAGGTTGACTTTCTGTTTGACATTAGGCTTTGAAGCATAGACTCCCATGGTTAAAGATTGGTAGGTAAACAAGTAATAAGTTGATTTGTTTCAAAATCTCAACTAGTAGTTCAGATTAAAGCAAGCAGCTTTTAAGGGCTGAGCATGATACAGGTTACCTTGGTTTGCTGTGGTCCAGCACAGCCTTACTATCTAGCCTTATTATCTTCAATTGTTCTACTCCTTAGAAATTCAGCTCAAAAGCACATTTTGTTGAATTAGGCAGACTGTTGTCTGATTTCTCAGACGTCTGAATCAGTAGCAGCTGCAGATTCGAAGTAATTAGAGAGGACAACATTGATTCTGGGCCAACAAACCTCTATATAAGACTATTAGAAGAAGTGAATTTGCGAGCATCCATCCTTGCCGTTGCAGTTTTACACTGTTGCAACTCCCAGTTGTTCTATGGTGAAGGCTTAATTCTGCAGCAATGGTAGGTATGCTTGTTACTTATCCACAAGCCTTGACAATGCATCTGTGAAGAAGACTTGAAAGGCTTGAAGAAAGCTTAAAATAGTAACCAAATGATTACCGGGCTAAAAATAGTGAGATGCATGTTGCCATGCACTAATACGCCCAGAGAACAAGCTTCAGACATCAGATGTGGTCACAAATGTGTATGCGAAGCACATGGTAAAAAGAAACTAGTGCCTTGAAAGAGTTATGCAATGGGGCTTATCACTGCAGTCAAAGCTGACCTTCTTAATCTTATCAGAGCATATGTGAGAAGGTAGTAAGTCAGTCCATCATGTCGGTAAACACGTGTATGAAATACCAACAGTCTTTACACTCTTTAATGTGTTTTATTTAACTTGCTGCAGTCGCTGGCCCTTGGCCAGGTTTAATGTCAACTATAGCAACAACACCAATGAAGAGTAAGTACTGATAACTTACAAACACCTTTCCACTAGTAGCTCCTTCTCTTTTTCCCTTTCCAGCCTAGTAACATTTGTAGTGTAAACTCCTTATCTCTTCCTAAGCCTTTCCTAAGAATATAGTTTAATTATAAAGAAAGATCTAGTCGTCTTAGTATGAAAAGCATCCTTTGTGCTCCCTGTGAACTTCTTTTTGTGCCTTATTTCTCAAGGAGTGAATTTGATTAAGCATTTAGTCCCTACCTGCTCTAGTTCAGCTGGCTGATTTTACTGCATTGACAATTTATTTATTCTTCAGTTTTTAAATGAGATTCACATATTAATTTTTTAATAGTGATCTCCTCTTTTAACATACTAGTCCCTTTTTGCAAATCAAGTGCTCCAAAAATTTCAGGTTGTTAAATGAGAAGTGCCACTGCTCAGGGTACCAAGAAAACACTCGTGTGCAGTCTAAATGAAAACTAACCATCTTTTAAAAATGTGTGTTTCAGTTCAGAAGATATTGTTGGTGTAGCTGTAGAGAGAGTGACAGGCAACATAATAATGTTGCATTGCAACAGAAGCTCTGACAGAAGCTGTCCTTCGGAGTCTGTTTTATATATTTGACAAGATATTTCACAGTGTTACAACACAGAGAAATCTCTTGAAAAGGTGAAGAGCTCCTGTAATTTAAAATCACCCAACATCGGTGTTTGTTGCTTGTCTTTGACCACAGCTATCTGAGGACATGTCTGCTCTGTAGTATCCAGCAGCAGATCTGTTCTCACGCATGATGATAGTTAATTTTTTTCATTGCTTTCAGATGAAAACAAAAATGAAAAATAATCAGGACAGTTTCTCATTACTTCCGAAATACTTTCAGGAAACTCTCTTCTGCCCCCCCCCCCCCCCCTCAAATAGCTCTATCATGGGCTAGCTCAAACTGTACATTTTAAGTGATGCTGCAAAACCTTCGTGCACATACCTGGACAAGAGGTCTTCCTGCTCCTAAACTCCTAAAGCAACTTTTTGGTTTGGTTTGCATAACTTCTGTTAAAAAGGAAAATCAGTGTGCAGTCCACAGTGACAGAAATGTGCAGAATTTTATTTAGACTAGATGCTAAAAGCCTGGAGCCTAGCCTGCTAGTCAGGGCCCAAAGGACCGATTAGGATGGAAATACTGCTTTTTTACTCTCTTTCTGGCAATGACTCATGTACCTCGGGCAAAACTTTCATCCTTCCAATGTTTCATTATTTTTAAGTGAAGACAACACCTGTCTGTCTGCCTGCCTGACAGCCTGAAATATACCTGATTTCCAAAGTACTTGGCAGATGAGGAATGCAAATATTTGACTCATTCAAAGAGTATGACAGTGTTTTTATAGGGGCTGATGAAGACATGTTTTCTAAGTCTCTTCAGACTTAGACCATGCTCCTTTGAATGTGCTGGAAACACGGAATGGATGCCACTGTTTTGCTGTCAAAGAGGACAGGCACAAACAACTGTTTGTTAGTTACTGGATTCCAGTTTACTCAGTAGCGCTGAGAAGCTTTGGGCTTTTCATTATGTTACAGGACCTAAGAGTGCCTGCCCTTGGGGAGCTGTAGGTGATGCTTTCAAGCCTTTGATTACAGCCAGCCTTTTCCGCTGAGTGACTTCCACTGTCAGACTACAAGTAGGTGGGAGTATGAGAAGCTGGGAGTTACCACAATAGAGAGGTGACCAGAGACCACAGAAATAGAAGAATTTCACTTATGAAAGATACCTGTAGTTGACAGACAAGTTTGTAGGAGATGTCAGGCCAGAGAAGAAGAAGTTTTGGCATTAGATGTTGTGTGAAAGAATGGATTTTTTTCTCTTTTTTAAAACAAAACATAGGATGAGGTTGGAATTGTCAAAATATTCCCTCCGAAGTTCACCACCACTGAGACTTTTTGATTGATTCTCTATCTCAGCCTACTTTTCCCTGCATAACAGCATCCACAAACGTACAGTGGCCCTACCCTTTGAAAATTATGTTTACTCACAGTTCTTCCTTTCTGGTAAGAATTCCAGACATCTGAGGTATTGAGGAGCTATGTTAATGTTAACAACAGCAACTGTGAATTGGTCTTTAGATCAGGCACCATGCATAGAAATATGCAGTGAAATCCTGACATGTTTTTTTAAATATGAAGGAGTTTTCAGGGCAGAGTTGAAAGAGAAGCCATAAAAGTCCAGGGAGGTCAGTGGCAGAGGAATAAATACTTGAGCGGCAGTTCCCACTGCCGTGTAGAAATCAGACTTGGGAAACGAAAAACTTTCTTTGAGTTTAGATGCATGTATAAATAGAAAATCAGTCAACACGAAGGTTCTTTTGTTCTCCAGTTATGCTCCCTTGCAGTGTGTAATTTTAAAGGTTTCGGTGTTGTTGGTCAGCTTGGTAGATATTGGTTGTCCAGCTTGGTAGGGCATGGAGGAGTGTAAGATCTCAGCATTTTTTAGCAAACAAGTCTGGGCTTTTGCAAATTACACTCTGGTGCTGCATCACGATGGAAATATCTAAGGGTAAGAATTGGAACAGGTGCTTATTGCTGATAAGTGAAAACTCCTAGTACTTTAAAATTGGTGACTGTTGTCTTCTGCCTTGGAGTGCTTCTTTCTCTGTGTAACACATTTATAGGCAGGACTGCCATTCACAGCGTAGACTTTTTCTGATCTGAGTAATACGAGCAAGTATACATGAAAAGCACAAGTGAGCTTGTGCTCACTAAACTTTTTATCTGTTGGTTCAAATCCTGTAAGCAGCACTTTTTCAACTATTATTACATATTCTGTCTTTGCTGTGTGATGTTTCTGTCGTTGAACTAATTTGTCCTTTCTTGACACCAGTGCAAAAGAAGAATCAGACCCAGTCTTAGCAGTTCAGAGGAGAGCACGTAGCTCCCATGGGAGTAGGAGTCCATGGCCTTCATCCAAACTAGACCTTATGTGCGGAGAGTTATGTTTATATATGCGTTATCCACATACACTGTAGTGTCAGGAACAGTTAGGCTTTTCTGTCTAACCAGTGGGGACGCTTTCTGCTCCAAGGAATAAAGAAATTTCAAATACAGAAGAGGGAGATCTCAGATGGTACGTTTTCTGCTTGTACAAATGAGTGCTGTTCTTCAGCTTACACGATTCTTGACCAATGCACGTAGCAAATTTATCTCTAAGATTAAGTATTGACAGAATCTTAGGAAAGATGTTAACTTTCTGCATTTTTGAAGACGATGCATAAGTCAACATAGCTCAAGACTCTTCTGTTTAGACAAACGTAAGAATGGGGGGAGTCAGATTCATCTTTATATCTGGCTTATCACATTCTAGTGAGCTAAAGGCTGAACATACTTGAACTGTGTGAAAATCCATATCTGGCATTTAATCTTGCAGCTTGAGTCTGTGCTGCATACTATGGAATGGTAGGATATAATTATGTTAAATAGTCTGTATTTTGCTTTATTGCATGAAAAGCAATTAACAAACATGGCGACAATCATGATTCCATTAAGTCTAGGCAGAATTCCCATTGATTTTAGCAAGGATGGAACTTCATGCTTAATGCTTAGCCTTTGAATGCTGTGGCAATTGAATACAGGCAGAGCAACGTGGGCATGGCTCTTCTGACCAAACACCTGCATCTGAACTAGGCAAGACCCTCCTTCCTATACAGTTGATGGAAAGAAAAAAATGCTTTTAGGGCACAAGTCATCTTGTAGATATGGACTATGGACTTGATACGGACTATCGTGTAGATACAGTAGATCTCTACTGTAGAGATCTAAAATAAGTTGGCTTAAGCATTTATAAAATGACTACTATGCAGTTAAATGAGACGCACCTCTTTTCTCTAAGCATTTGCTGCTTTTGTTCAGACATTGACTGGGATCCTTCTCCAAGGCAATTGTTGAAGCCAGAGGTAATTAATTAATTATAGCTATGTTGGTTTTAAAGAACTGTGAGAATAAATTCAGCCTCATTTCATTTAATTACCACTAAAGCTTCAGACAGTCAGTGTGAGGTTTTGGATGTGCAAAGAATGTTGACAGTTTGTTAAGCTGTTTCAAGTTCTATTATCATTTGAAAGATTTTATTTTAAATGCCCGAGTTCTAAAGAATGAAACAAACATGAAGCATTTAACTAAAATCAGCCCGGTACACTGATGTCTGAAAAGGTCAAGAAAGCGTGGGTGACTAATGCACAGAATCAGCCAGCTGGTTACCAGATGTGATAGTGTGGTGGCGTCAGTTTGAGAGACTTCAGCCTGTAAACCATTTTTACCAGTTGGATCCCTGTCCTGCTCTGCCTAGGAGTCTAGTCTAGTTTCCTGTACCTCAGCATCCACCCTCTCTCTCCCTTAACTGCTAGAATGTTGGTAATATTGCTAAGCCTTACATTATGTTGTACAGCAAAAAGGAAGAAAAGAAAGAGGTTAAAGAGGAGAAAAAAGAGGAAAAGAAGGAGGAAAAGAAGGAGGAAAAGAAGGAGGAAAAGAAAGATGACAAAAAAGATGACAAAAAAGATGATAAAAAAACAGAAGAGTAAGTATAAAGAATGAATGTGTCCTTGTAACACACCTCCTACACTACAAAGCGTGGTATGGCATTTCATTGTACCACTTCCACGACAATTGCTGTTCTGTAGGCTGCAGAATGTTAGCCTGTCAAATCTTTAGTATGTTTTTCCCTTTCAAAAGGTGCAACTGCTCAACAAACTTGTTGCATCTTTAAGACCTGTGTTTAGACCTGTCACAAACAGCTTCCCAGGTCAGTAAAAGGGAATTCAGCTACCTCTGGTCACTTTGATTTGCCATTGAAGATCACTTTTTTACTATGAGGGCACTTTAGGATTGCAGCCTGCTTTGCAGATCTGCACAGGCTTTTCATTGTTCCAGAATGTCCATAAAAATTCAGAGCAGATGAACGAAAAGTCTGTTTGGACAAAGAACAAAAATCTTACATGTAGAAAATCAGACATTTACTAGTAAGTTTACTTACACACTGACTAGCATATTTAATTACTTAATATGGTTAAGTTCATTACTAGTGATCAATAAAGTTTGCTTCTCCTGATTAGGAGATGCTGTATTTCTGCAACAAAATGGGATTATTTGAATGCTTTTGACAGAAATGGATCCTACTCTTGTTTTGTTCCCCCAAAGCTGACCTAAACGTAGTACAATTCAGTATTACCAGTCATTGATTGAGGGCAGCCCTGAGGAGAAGGACTTGGGGGTGCTGGTGGATGAGAAGCTCAATGTGAGCTGGCAATGTGCGCTTGCAGCCCAGAAGGTCAGCTGTACCCTGGGCTGCATCAAAAGAAATGTGGCCAGAAGGTCAAGGGAGGTGATTCTGCCCCTGCACTCTGCTCTGGTGAGACCCCACCTGGAGTACTGCGTCCAGCTGTAGAGTCCTCAGCACAAGAAGAACATTGACCTGTTGGAGTGGGTTCAGAGGAGGGCCATAAAGATGATGAGAGGGCTGGAGCACCTATGCTATGAAGACAAGCTGAGAGAGTTGGGGTTGTTCAGCCTGGAGAAGAGAAGGCTCCGAGGAGACCTTACAGCAGCCTTCCATTATCTGAAGGGGGCCTTACAAGAAAGCTCGGGAGGGGCTGTTTGCAAGGGTGTGTAGTGATAGGAAGATGGGTAATGGCTTCAAACTGGAAGACGGTAGATTTAGGTTAGATATTAGGAAGAAATTTTTCACTATGAGGGTGGTGAGTCACTCGAACAGGTTGCCCAGAGAAGCTGTGGATGCCCCATCCCTGGAGGTGTCCAAGGCCAGGCTGGATGGGGCTTTGAGCAGCCTGGTCTAGTGGGAGGTGTCCCTGCCCATGGCAGGGGGGTTGGAACTAGATGATCTTTAAGGTCCCTTCCAACTCTTAAGCATTCTATGATTCTATGATTAAAAATAACAATGATAGCAGATAAAAGGAGAATGCATTTGAGTGGACTTCACAGTTCAGGAGTATGTTAATATACTGTAAGTTTATATGTAATATACTGTAAGCTTGTATGTACGTATGTGGTGGCATGTGCTATGTAGGCATGGGCACATGTAGTTCAGAATCACTTCCAAATGGAATCTGCTTGATCTCAAGATCTTGACTTTCTGATTCAAAGCTTTGTTTGATAAGAAAGCCTTTGTTCTAAGGATTCTCTTTCAGCTTCAATTACTATGTAGAGAGAACCTGAGCTTTGCAGTAGCCTAAAGCATTTTAAAACATTTCAGCAAAGAAAATAAATGTTTTAATGTTTAGAAGGTAGTGTACTCTGTCACATGAAAACCATATTTCATGGTCACCGGTTTTGAGATGGTGACCAGTTTTTTAGAAGAAATGGCTCAAAACCTGTTGTGAAGATGGGAAGGGAAATACTTTTTAGATTAAAGCTGTTTCCTGTACTAACATTATCAACGGGACATTCATCTGACAGCAGGGATAATGCCAGAAATACACTCAAATATGACATAAATTATCATTACATTTTAATATATTTACATTCTCGGAGATGAGGAAGAGTCACACAAATACATGTCCAATACATGCCCGCTCACATATTCCCCACACTGTTATACAGTTCACACTATCACCTGTTACTGTTGGAATAACTTCTGCAGCTGTCGCCCTCACAATCCATGAATACATATTTCCTCTGATTACCTACACCGTGCCTAATTACTGCCTGTTCCTTATCCACCTTTCTTGTGCTGGGGAAGGGCACTTCTGAGCATGCTCTGTGTGTGCCATTAGCCATGCTGTTCTTTAAATCTTTAAATTCCAGGCCTATACGCTTCATTTAGCGTCTCATTGTTGAGGCCTAGGACTGCGAAGGTGTGAAATTTGCTTTTACATAATAATACATGTTTTAGTTCTAGTCATACACTGTATGTTTGTATGCACACACAGTCTTACTTGTGTAAACATGTATTTGATTACATATGTGTTTTTACTTGTTTAAATGTGTGCTCCTACAGTCATTTCCACAATAGGATTTGCCAAAACCATCAAAATTACTCTGCAAAAAGGAAGGCTCTTTCTCTAGCGATGGACCGTAGCCTTCTAGCTGGAATAAGAAACATTTAACGTTTTACTGTTTTTAAATGGGCGCTTTATGTAGAAAGGGTGTGGTTTTCAGCCTGGGCAATGTGAATGTACCCGATTTTCTTTCCACTCCTGCTTTTTCCAAAGTTGGGTCAAGCAAATAAATGGAGCATGTCAGATGGAATGAAGGTAATATTTGGTATTTCATCTGGAGCTGCTTGCATGGAAACTTTCTCTTCTTAGGCAGCTGTGAGATGAGC
The DNA here is from genome assembly GCA_947846985.1 of Fratercula arctica. Lineage (NCBI taxonomy): Eukaryota > Metazoa > Chordata > Aves > Charadriiformes > Alcidae > Fratercula > Fratercula arctica. Next base: position 71,478,635 of record CANTUZ010000001.1, read on the forward strand.
AGCCTCCAGAAGAGGGAGATCCAGTGGGTCACTGCATTACATTTCCAGTGTAAATATGCACATTTTACTTTCCAGGAAGAAAAAAGAGATCTTTGTGATAGATCCTTCAAGCAATAGTTACTACAACTGGCTGACCATAATTGCAGCACCCGTGTTCTATAACTGGTGTATGCTAGTGTGCAGGTATGAATTTAAGTTCATAATAACTTTAGGTTTCAAATTTAGTGTCTTTATTATGTTTCTTATGTAAATCATCCTTGTGTATCCCTGCAGTATTTTTTGGGTTGTGTACCTAGACAATTTACAGTTCATATACCCTTAGGGATATACGCTGTACATACCACTGGGAACAGATGGCCAATGTTTCTTTTTATCTTTTTTGTCTTAAACGTAATTTGTTGTAACTTGCAGCGAGCGTCCCCCTGAGCTCTGGCTGTGGCTTTTGTGTGCCACCTACTGGCGAGCTGCAGAGATGTGCCTTGGCCACTGCAGGCTCAGTAAACCACTGCTAGAGAGGGGTCTTCCTATCACCCAGTAGAGAACAGAAGGGAGAGGTGCGGGCAGCCTTGGGTCATCTTAAAATAACATCATGCATCTATAGATGCTTCAAGGGCAGGAGGATTTTACTCGAGTATTTATTTTCCCTTATGAAATGTGGAAATCGGTTTTAGTCAAAGTAATGGAGGGCTGTGGAAATGGTTCACTTTGTCAGGCTCTGTCAGATGGCAGGGAGAGGTGAGGATGGCTTGCCACACAGAAACAAATCTTGTGTTTGGGAATTATCTTAATAGAGATGTGTATCCCATGAAATCTGAGGCATGTTTAATTGTAGAGATATGTGTATTCCTCCATAAGTACACTTGTGTGGCATATGTGTGTTTGAGTTTTGCTCTTGGTCTAAACACCCTTGAATTCTGAGAGATCCTAGTGTCTGTTTAGCCATAGCTCTAGTGTGCAGATGTCTAGGCATGGAGATATGCTGCCCTTAATTTTTCAGTGTCAGTAATGTGCGCTAACATGCTGCTAGGACTCACTCTGCTTATCCAGTTGGTGTAAATTTTTTTCTTTATTTTTTTGTATCTTTGTATCTTTAGAGCCTGCTTTGATGAGCTACAAGTTGAGCATATCAAATTATGGCTGTTCTTGGATTATGGCTCTGATATCATCTATATTCTTGACATGTTTGTCAGATTCAGGACAGGTGAGTTTTACAGTGTTTTCAGATACAGCATGAATGTAAAGGCTGGAAACAGAAATTCCCCTGTGGGGTCTGACCAGTATAGTGTCCTGACTTCAGCAGAGCCCAACAGTGGAGGCTTTGGGAAGATGAAGTGTCTGGATTGTTTTAAGGCTGGATATCCCAACACCTGCACTTCCCTTGTCTCGAAATTCAATTCTATCAGTGCTTAGTAGGCATGTCAAACGCTGACTGAATAGTCACTGTAACAGGCTGTGTGGGGAAGGGAGAATAAGGCACTTTGCGTGTCATGATCACTCTGTGCATGATATGTTCCTTGTGCTCATTAGAGTGGGCAAGAAACCAGCTGCACCCCACAAGTGCTGCTTTCTTAGCCAAGTTGTGCAGCGCCCTCCTCAGAAGTGATTACTGAGTTGGTCAGGTGCAAGATCTGGCACCCATCTCAGCCTCCAGTCCGAGATGCCCTCATCCTGGAATGGGCACTGCTGCCCCTCTGCCACCAGCTGTGTGTCCTGCAGTCTCTGGGAGGTCCTGGCTGGGTCTCACGCTGCCTGGTGGTGGCATAGGGTTAACCCAGGAGGGTGGTGGTGTGGCATTAACCCAGGCACCTCTGCTTAGGTCCTGCCTTCCTGAAGGAAGTGTGAACCTAAAGAATGTGTGAGGACTGTGACAGGTCATGAGTGAAGTGGTTCTCTTCAGCGTCTGTCCCTGTTTCTGTAGTCCAGACAGGCTGAGAAGATTTCATATTTGAGTGTTCCCAGCTGATACAGATTCTAGCCTTAAAGGGAAACTAAACAAGGTCGTAACATAGGCCTAAGCAATGACATACAGTAACCCATACTGTTAAATTGCTAGAATTAGTCCTTGATGTACTTTGGTGTGTGCACTCTGGTCTGTGCCAGCTGGCACTCTCTCAGGCAGTGTCTGGGCACAACTGGAAGGACAGCAGAGGTTGGGTGGTGTTCATGGTGTCATTTTTGGAGGGATCTGGGAGAACTGACATGTGAATAGAAGCTGTCATGGTAGCTGGTCTCAGGGCCAGAAAACATTTCCTGTCTTGTATTTACTTGTACGGACCCAGGCCCAAAATGGCCCTTGAAAGGGTCCAAAACCACACTGATTGTTATAAAAATGAACGTTCTTTTAAATCTTTGATTTTTACATTTTCTGTTTTCTTTTTTTTTTTTTTTTTAAAATCATGTTGACAGTTTGACATTAATTACGGCTTGTGACAAGTTGTAAACATAATTACAAGACAGAGGCTAAAAATGCTGTCGCGTTGGGAAGCACACAATTCCTGGCAAGCCAAATTCTTAAACTTAGCAAGTACCTTGTTCAACAGGAAAGTCCATTCCAGATAGCAGCCTAAATCACAAGACTGCTGTATTTGGGGTGGGGCAGGGGGGAGCTTCATCTTCTTTGTGTAGTTAAAATGTCAACTGTGCCAACTAAATTTCTCTTCTGCAATTATAGCTGTTGTTGTAATGCGAAGGAACCGAGCAGAAATTGGGCATGTCCAGGGAATGCAAGTTATAAAATTTTCATGGGCTGTCCTGCTAATGATTGTACAGCTGTTAAAGCGTGCTTAGAAGGTTGGCTTTGCAGGCCTGGATTGGAACTGCAGAATTGACGCAGAGATCTCCTGAACGCTTCAGTGCAGGTGTCAGCTGCAGTTTCATACACTCAGATAAGGATGTCGCTTCCTTTAGGTGCTGAAATCTTTGTCAACTCTCTTAACAACCCCTCCTGGCTCTGCCTGTCCCTGCTGCCTTTTCCTGTAAGTCTGCGAGGTCCGTCTGCCCTGGGGACAGAGGTCCTGGAAGCCTTTGGGGAAGAGTGTGACTCCTTGCTGTCTAATGGCAGAGACTGGCTTTGAACTGGGATCTACGTAGCCCCACAGCTACAATGATCCACATCAGCTTCTCCGTGGGGCATTCCTGTCTAGCTGCAGGGCCAGTTTCACTGTATTTCACCTATTTGGTGACTTTGCGCTGTGAAGCAGAAAAGATTGCTGTCTCTCAGCAGCTGGTTGTGTTTCGCATACTCGGAATTTTGATGCTTTCAAAAGGTTTTACTGTAGGACTTCAGTTCTGTGAGGGGACAAAAAAAAGCTGAGGAGTTTTTACCTCCCTTCAGGAGGAAGGTGTTTTCAAAGTTATTTTTAATAATGGTGAGTCAGAAATTCATCGGCCTGGCCAACTTTTCTGTTTAGTTGCATAACTCTGTTAATAAGGGCGTATTTGACCAGCTTTTTCAACAGTTTTCTGGGAGGTTACACATTCATGGCACAGGAACCGCTTCCATTTGTAGTCACCATCAGTTTGCAGATCCCTGAAGACAGATACACACACACACACGAGGCAACTGTAGGGACAGGCACACGTTCCAGAAATGCAGCTGTGCTGTGTAGGGCACAAAGAAATGCAGCTTGGTCTTCCTCAGCAGATGCTTCCCTGAGAAAGCTGCTCCTTGTAGATTGCCAAGGGATTAGCGAAATGTGCTAATCCCTGATGCACAGGTAATGTTTTGCTTTTCTCTCAGTGGACTTTTCCATCTGACTGGGCCTAGTGGGCAGGCAGTTGGACATCTCCACTTGCAATTGCAGCAGGTATTTTGCAGTGCAAAGGCTGTTCCCTGCAGAACACTGTCAATGCCTTCAGAGCTTTCAGAGGTACAAAGCAGCACCGCAACTGCACTGCTCAGACAGCCTTTCCATGAGAGCTCTTACACAGATGCAGTTTACTTCAAGGTCTCTTACCGCAGTTTACGTCTTCTCATATTTTTTTGAAATCTAATACTTTCCAAAGTATTTTGAATGAAGAAATACTAATGTACAAAATTCTGCTTAGTAGCTCTGTCACTAGAAACACAAAAAAATGGCAAACCATTTTCCCCAAATGAAAAGGAAAATCTTGTCAGCTTTAGCATTGGACACAAGAGGAAAAGCATGGCTCGGGAGGGGGTGGAAACTGGATTTCTTTATCTCAAGGGTATCTATATTGTTAAGAAAAAGTTTCCAACAATCCATTATACCTACTTATTCTTGATATTTATTTAAAAATATTTCACTCCAATTTTATACGCAGTTGCTTAACACTTGCTTAACGTTTGTTATGACTCATGCCAATGATTCATGAAAAATGAGACATTTGAATCTCCCCTTTCTTTTTGCAAAGATATCTAAAAGAAAAAGATACAGCTGTCTCAGAATAGAGTGGAAAACTGCAGGGAGCACTGTGTTAATAATAGAGTCATTGCTCTTTATCATTATATATCAGCTTTGAAACCTAATTGAAGTATTTAAATTTGCAATTAAATATTTTTCATTAAATGAACGCCTAATGTATCAATGTCTGTATGCATAATAGTACAAATGTTAATGTTGTCAGGTATCTGAAATGTGAGTCACTCAGTACTGTTGATGGTATTTTTATTCTGACAAGTAAAATATGTATTTTTATTCTTTGAAGGCTTCCTTGAACAAGGCTTGCTAGTTCGTGATGAAAAGAAATTACGAGATCATTATACCAAAACTATGCAGTTCAGACTGGATGTGCTGTCTCTTCTGCCAACAGACCTGGCGTATTTGAAGCTTGGTTTAAACTACCCTGAGCTGCGATTTAATCGCTTGCTGAGGCTTGCTCGGCTGTTTGAATTTTTTGACCGTACTGAAACCAGGACGAATTATCCAAACATATTTCGTATTGGAAATCTTGTCTTATACATTCTTATCATCATCCACTGGAACGCGTGTATATACTTTGCGATCTCGAAGCTCATCGGATTTGGAACTGACTCTTGGGTCTACCCCAACGTGTCCATTCCAGAATACGGACGCCTGTCTAGAAAGTACATTTACAGTCTGTACTGGTCAACGCTCACGCTGACAACCATTGGAGAAACACCTCCTCCGGTGAAAGATGAGGAGTATCTCTTTGTGGTCATTGACTTTCTGGTGGGTGTGCTCATCTTCGCTACCATTGTTGGTAATGTGGGCTCCATGATTTCCAACATGAATGCCTCCAGGGCAGAGTTCCAGGCCAAAGTGGATTCCATTAAACAGTACATGCATTTCCGAAAAGTGACTAAGGATTTGGAAGCCAGGGTTATTAAGTGGTTTGATTACCTCTGGACCAACAAGAAAACGGTGGACGAGAAGGAAGTTCTCAAAAATCTGCCTGACAAGTTGAAGGCTGAAATTGCCATCAATGTCCATTTGGACACACTGAAGAAAGTGCGTATATTCCAGGATTGTGAGGCTGGACTTCTCATTGAGCTGGTGCTGAAACTGAAACCTACGGTCTTCAGTCCTGGGGACTACATTTGCAAAAAGGGAGACATTGGGAGAGAAATGTACATTATTAAAGAGGGAAAGTTGGCTGTGGTGGCGGATGATGGCATAACCCAATTTGTAGTCCTAAGCGATGGCAGCTACTTCGGTGAAATCAGCATCCTAAACATCAAAGGTAGCAAATCTGGCAACAGGAGGACAGCCAACATAAGGAGTATTGGTTATTCGGATCTGTTCTGCTTGTCTAAAGATGATTTAATGGAAGCCCTCACAGAATATCCAGAAGCCAAAAAGGCTCTGGAAGAGAAAGGGCGACAAATTCTGATGAAAGACAATTTAATAGATGAGGAAGCAGCAAAAGCAGGAGCTGACCCAAAAGACTTGGAAGAAAAAGTAGAAAGACTTGAAACAGCTCTGGATACGCTGCAGACTAGGTTTGCAAGGCTCTTGGCAGAATACACCTCCTCTCAACAAAAGGTGAAGCAGAGACTTGCCAAAGTAGAAACCCGAGTGAAAAAATATGGTAGTGGCACCTTGTCAGTTGCAGAAGCAGAGGCTGAAAAATCTGAGGAGGAGAAAAAGTAGTAATGGAGTATTTATGTTTCCTTATTTATTGGAGAAGGTTGAAGCCTGTGAAAGCCATAAATATATGTAAATACGTGTGTGCATACATAGACATGATTATTTTTATATGAACTCAAGAGAATGGTTTTTAGCATTTTTAACTGAAGCAGTATTTTCTTGTAAATAGAGTATTGTCACCTTCTTCTTAGGGGGAGATTTGGTCTGGCATTTGGGTACTTTTTTGTACTGGGAGCGGGTTTCTTACAAGTCATGCTCAGAACGTCTATTGTGTATGGTACGTATAGGTCTTGACACGTTGTCTGTTCCCATGCACGTTGCGTTCAGAAGGCATTGTACCTAAAGTACAAGAGATTGGAGGTTTTTTTAAGGGCTTAAAAAAATTAGCGACAGGATATGTGCTTTATGTTGCTACTTTAGTAGCTGAGTAAGTGCATGGAGGCACATCTGGGCTTCTCAAAATCTTTGTTCTTTCACAGCAAAGCATCTGCGCAAAAAGTTGGACTAGCGCTAAGCAGCAGCGCATACCTTACCTCTGCGGTATGTCCCCGCACGTGTATGAAGTAGCCGTGCATCCAGATGCTTTGGTCTGATGCTTTCTAATGAGTTGGGCTCTGCACAAAGGACCGTGCTGACAGAGTAGCAGTGCTCATTCACCTCCTTTCTTGCGTGGGCTGCGACAGCCTTTGCTGCTCTGCAACTGCTTCGCTTGGGGAGAGAGTGGGAGATCCTCCTTTTTTTTTTTTCTTTTTGTATTCCCTCTCAGCAAGTGGGCAGTCCTCGAGGGAGGCTGCCAAGAAACTGCACGGGCTGCAGGCAGAGACAGCCTCTTCCCCCCAGCTTTGCCCCCCAGCAGGGTCTCTGCAAGGCAGGGAGAACAAGCCCTGTGTTGCAAAGTCTTTTCTGCTACCAGGCCCGTGTTGTCTTCCTCTTTATTTCATTTGCTGATGCCTGCTCCACCTCCTTATGCTATTTAGTGCCAGCTTTTCTCTGAAGTAGTCGTCTCAGTGCCATGTTTCCATCAGTTAGGGAGAACGAAGGCCACGTTTGCTCTGGCCCTGCTGGTAGGAGCCTGGTTGTGCTGGTTGCTTTTCTACTCACTGCAGAGTAGTTGTCTCTGCCAATGGTCTGGCTCTGAGGTGAATGCATAGGTCAGGTCCACTCAGCCTGCCGTCATATTCAGGGCAGAACGGTACCGAGGAGGTTTCTTGCTCTGTCACATTGCAACCTCAGGATTTGCCTCTTACGCAGCCCTCTTAGCCTCCTCCACACCAGTGCTTCCAGTTTCTTTCCACGCTTCTCTCCCTCCCACCGAGGGGATTTCTCTAATAATCTCCCACTGGGAAGATACTAGTTTTCATTTTTTTGCTGTACAGTATTTTTCTGCCATGTAGCTTTCCCTGCATTGCTTTTATCCTCCAGTACCCCACTGACTTCAAAAGAGCATGGAGGAGCAGAGGCTGTGCAGCATCTACAGCACAGGGGCTGGATCCTCCAGCAGCATTAGGTATTACCACGGGCTGTGCTCTGCCTTTTAGATGTCCTCAGCCCTGACTTAGGAGCCCTGACAGCATGTGGGCATGGGTGACCTGTTGGAAAGTTGGTGAGAAACCCAATGACAAGAGGGTGGTTTAACCAGATGGTAGTGAAATGAAAAGAGGAGGTTGCTTTGCTAAACTGAGTACAACCGCTCAGGGTAAGCACTCGTCTCTGGGCAAGCAGATGTCCCCCTCCTATGGACACTTTTGAGCCTGGTGAGAGGTTCAAATCTGTCAGCGACTAAGGAATGGGGCTTTGCCAGCAACACTGGCAAAGGGACCACCATGTAGTAGATGTCCACACATGGCCCATGTCTAAACTTGTGTTATCATCAGCCTAGAAGCCAACTAGGCTTAGGTATCTACTGTAGGCTGGGCTTAACCTCTATTATCAAGATTTCCACTGAGTATAATGAGGGCTTCGGCAAGTAGCTGAGACTGTACGCAGCCAGCAGAGTTTGGGAGTTTTGGTTCTTCAGATGGATCTCGTCCTTGTTTTCTCCAAGGGCTTGGGGCAAATGGCGGGGGGGGGGGTTAAGAGAGGCTGCTTTTGGCAGGGGTCTAGCACCCTCAGTCCCGCACTGAGGAAGGCAGCAGGGTTGAGGTGGAGCTGGGTGCTGGCTAGTCGCAGTGTTCCACTGTGAGCGGGGACGGTGCTGACCACAGATGGTCACAGGCTGCTGAACTCGCAACTCTCACCTTGTAGCAGCGGCAGGTACCGCACTGGCCTGTGGCTGATGTTCAGTGTTGTGGTATTCAAACACCTTATCTGGTAGGGGTTTCGTACTTATTGTCATGTTCTACATCAGTCATCATTCTCTGTAAATATCTAACTGTCTACCCAATATACTACAGCTGTTCCAGCCTACTAGGTATATACAAATAGAACTGTTCAAAGTATTATTTGTGCAAATTTATATCTGTTAAAAAAAACAACCCACAAACACAAGAATGCTTCTTTACCTGATGGATCAGACCAGCTTAAGCTATCAGTTAAATACGTGTTTGCCCTTCCCTTTTCCATGCCTCTTGGTCTGGTTTTCACATGCCAGAAAAAGAGCTATTTTGATGCCATTGGCTTCAGTGACTTTGAAATAAATACATAGCTTTTGGCATGATGAAATCACATCCTTCACTGTCTTTCATCTCTGTAAGATGTTTTCCCCCCTTCTTTAATGTGACTACAGCATGTACATTAAAATATTTTGAGTGACGTTCAAGCAACTCTGTGTTTTCTCTTATCCACGTCCCCGGGATTTTAGCATTTAATGACAAGACTTTGACAATGCCATTATTACATGGCCCAGAACATCATTAGCTGGCTCAGAGATCCGAAGTGACAGCATACCAAGCGGGAATGGCAGTGTTCTCCACTCTCCGCAGGGGAGTTGGCACGTGGCTTTGGTCCCATGCCCGGTTTTGACACTGTCGCTCTGTTTGCAGATACCACACAGGCACAAGAGCCCGGCCACCACCTGGCTTTCCCAGGGGGGCCAGGCTCCTCCTGCCGCTGCCACCCATCTCCAGTCCTCCCCTTCCCCAGCTCCACGCAGGGTGGCACTGGGGGGATGGGGCCTTCTCCAGCAGAAATGAAAGTGTTTCCTTTTTCTGGGCTCACCAGTTAAAGGACAGGGAACTACTACTAGTCCAGCGCAGGGCTACGAAGATGACCAAGGGGCTGGAGCACCTCTCTCATGAGGAAAGGCTCAGAGACCTGGGTCTGTTTAGCCTGGAGAAGAGGAGACAGAGGGGAGCTCATCAATGCTTATCAATAGCTAAAGGGTGGGTGTCAAGAGGGTGGGGCCACACACTTCTCAGTGGTGCCCAGTGACAGGACAAAGGGCAACGGACACAAGCTGGAACACAGGAAGTTCCATCTCAACATGAGGAGGAACTTCTTTACTGTGAGGGCGCCAGAGCACTGGAACAGGCTGCCCAGAGAGGTGGTGCAGTCTCCTTCTCTGGGGATATTCCTGCCTGGATGTTCCTGTCCAACCTGCCCTAGGTGAACCTGCTTTGACCAGGGGTTGGACTAGATGATCTCCAAAGGTTCCTTCCAACCCCTGCCATGCTGTGATTCTGCTACTTGTGCACAGGCGCTTCACCCTACCAAAAATCTCCCCCAGGCAGTAGCTGGCGTGGCTTGTGCTGGTCCTTCAGCCCCACCACAAGTGAAAGCAAGGAAGGGGACAGCTCCTGCGGAGCATTTGAAAGCGCACCTTGAACCTGCAAACGGGTTTAACATCCGCAGCGCTCACTTCACACAGATACAGGAGCCAACACATGCCGAAGCGGGCAGCCGTGGGGTGGTACCGTTGCTCCAAGCTGCCTGTGCTGAGCGAGAAACCAGATGGACAAGGTCCGAGGTTGGCTGAACATCTGCCGCAGGTGCAAAAGGAGGGTAAAGCTGGTGGAGCAGCACCGCCATGCTCCAGGTGCTGCCCGGTGTGAGCTTTTCCAGGGAAAGGGCCTTGAGTCACGGGCCCTGCTCCCTAACAGCAAATGATTCCAGTCCTGCTGGTCCCCAAAGTCCTCTCCATGGCAGCACCCCACCCTTTCCCCTCATCCATTACTACCGTTTTTTACTTAAAAAGGGCTTTTACAGTAGAAAGCTTTGCTCTAGAAAATTCAGCCAACTGAACTGGACAACAGAAAAGGTGGTGACAACAAAACAGCTCGCGTGTGTGTGTGTGTACAAACCCCCTCACACACAGCTGAGGGTTGGGTTGAGCCCGACTGTGCAGCTCTTTCTGCAGAAAGAACCTGGGGAAGGAACAACCCTGCATTGAATTCTTTTTCCTTAGGCATCTGCTCTACAGTTTTATTCCTGCCAAATATTTATTAACCTACAAGCAGAGATGGTTCTGCTTTACATTAAGAAACAAACTGTTCATTTTCCTTTCCCCCACAAAAGCGTTAGTGCTTTCTCGGAGCTGGTCTGTACGCTGCTGATGTGGAAGACGCATTTGTTTCTGTAGGGCTACCGATGGTGGGGATTTCGCAGGCCCAAGCTAGCCCAGGTTGTCCAAGGAGATAATGCAGTCAGGCTGACTAAAGGAGAGCCGCTCTTCCTCCAGAAGATTTGTGAAATGACAACATTTGTACTTGGCTTCAAAGTCCCCCGGCTCTTCTATTAATGTTTCCATCCTGGAACAGACAGAAAGAAAGAATCAAACCCTTGTTTACATAATTTAGCATTCATAAAAACCCTTTGTATATCCCTGAGAGCAAGATGAATTATGCACTAAATGGATCTGGCAACTGTACAGGCAGCTAAAGCACAAGCTTTCAGCTGTGGCAGTTTTCCTGAGGGAAGCCATCAATCCGGGAATCCCCCCTCTCTCTCCAGCCCGCTCCACAGCCCAGAGCCCGAGGATGCTGCTGCCTGGGGAGTCCCTACCGGGAGGATGGGGAAGCCCCTGCTCCCTTCCACTCTGCCTTAGGTGGAAGGGGAGGGAAAGACATGCAAACTCTGGGTGTAAAAACGGTCGGGCCTTTTGTTTCTGAAATGCAGATTTTGCAGCCGTTTCCAGCTGACAAGTCAATGGCCGGGGCTTTTTGCTGCCAACTGCCCTCGCAGCTTCGCTGTGGAAAATAAAATTCTGCTGTTCTGTGCGTGCAGTCCTCCCTGCTCCGCGCCCTAAAAGCAGAGTGAGGAGGGAAGACTCACACTATTTAAGCAAAATCAGCTTTTGCAACCTCAACAGCAGGGCAGCAGGTGTCCCTCAGCTTCACGGATGAAAAACATCAGCGTTACTCCAGAAGCAGCAGCAGTTCTCATGAAGAGATTTTCTTCATCAGCTCTACCCTTGCTGCTTGGCTTCTGCAGGGAGAGCGCAGGTTGCCGTGCCAGTGGCTACAGCTCCCGTGCCAAAGGCTGTCCTCCCGAGAGGGCGAGGAGGACACCGTCCAGCTCTACCAGAGGCCTGTCTGATTTGGATAGGTAAACCGGGGGGAGGTTACTAAAATCAGAAGTGCAGAAACATGAAAGGAATTTACTAGTGGTTGCTATTCTGTTTTTCTTTCCTTAACGTTTGTTGTGGCTGGTATCAACTGTTCTGTAACAGGGCAACTGATGAACAATAACATGGAAAATCAGGAAAACACAACTGTATTCCAGACTGATGGGCAGCTTGAGGAATAGCTATTAATTTCTCATATTTTCATCTGTTTTAACATGTCATTTCACAGAATCACAGCATGGTAGGGTTGGAAGGGACCTCTGGAGATCATCTAGTCCAACCCCCCTGCCAGAGCAGGGTCACCTACAGTAGGTTGCACAGGAACGCGTCCAGGCGGGTTTTGAATGTCTCCAGAGAGGGAGACTCCACCACCTCTCTGGGCAGCCTGTGCCAGTGCTCTGCCACCCTCACAGTAAAGAAGTTCCTCCTCATGCTCAGGTGGAACTTCCTATGGTCAAGTTTGTGCCCATTACCTCTTGTCCTGTTGCTGGGCACCACTGAAAAGAGCCTGGCCCCATCCTCCTGCCACCCACCCTTTAAGTATTTATAAGTGTTGATAAGATCCCCCCTCAGCTGTCTTTTTTCCAGACTAAAAAGACCCAAATCCCTCAGCCTTTCCTCATAAGAGAGGTGTTCCAGTCCCCTCATCATCTTGATAGCCCTTTGCTGCACCCTCTCCAGCAGTTCCCTGTCCTTCTGGAACTGGGGAGCCCAGAACTGGACACACTACTCCAGGTGTGGCTTTCTTTACTTTCCTGACAAGAATAAAAAGAAACCAACCCCAAACCATTCTGGTTTTATTGCCAACAGTTATTTCCCCCCATCGCCCTGGCAGGGGAGCCAGCCCACAGCAGCCACTACATCTGAGCAGCCCCTCCAGGGGGGCAGCACAGCAAGAGCCCATGGGCACTACCTGCCTTTCCAGAGATGGAGGAAGAGAAGCACGAAAGGATTTTTTTTTGACATAGTTTGATTCCAGGGCTGATGAATCAAACTGACCACGCTGCAAAGATCTCTTTTTAGGAGAACCGACTGCCAGTTCCCCACTGAAGTACAAATATTTCACTTGGAGAACGGTGCAGATAACTCATCTAACAAGCTTCAGGGGGATTCCCACTATTTTCAAATTATTTGCAAATTTATACTGTTTAAAGCACGTCCTCGGGGCTGCTTTTTCATAGGTACTTGTCCAATGCGTGGCACAAGGAAGCCTCTCTTACAGCAGCGACTTTGGGCACTCCATGGTGAAAGAAATGATCCAGAGGTGGGGTTTTTTAATGGAGTCTGACTACTGGAAACTCAATGCCTCATCTCCTTGCAATAGCACAGCTGCCTCCGACTACACTTGCATGAAGGTTAGAAAAAAACCGCTTATGTCCAGCAACAACAAGCTGCAGGGCTTTTCTAGGAAAGTGCCTTTCCAAACACGTTGGTTGCCACCACAGCTCATTGGTCCTGTGAGCCACGGCCAGGCTTCTCCGTGCGTGGTTCAGGGCAGAGCACTGAGAGCACAGGCGAGGCTCCCGGCCAGCAGCCAGGGTGGCAGAGGAGCTGCCCCAAACAAAACACGTTCAGTTCAGGGTTTCAAGGCCCACTGCTTTGAAAAGGTTCCTCCTGCCATACCCTAAGTGCGCAGGGTATCAACCGCGGGCGCTGGCAGCCGAAGGAGGATGAGGGCGATAAGGAAGGAGAGGAGCGAGGGAAGAGTGATGCAGCACCTCAGGGCAGGGGGTGGCAGTTCAAAACCGCAGCCGAGAGCAATGGGGACAGACCTGTCCCGAGCCAGGGAGAAGCACCAGGCGGCTCAGCTTCCTGCCGCCAGGGAAGAGAGGCTGCTACAGAAGAGACAGAGCAACCTGGAGCCCCGGAGAAAGCGAGCAGGCAAGCCCCTTTCTGTTGACCAGGCAGTTTTCTACCCCTGATTTACACTTAAACTTTGGTGGCCAGAAGGGTCCCACGCCAGACCCACGGGCAACAGGGACATCGCCGGTGCCGAGGGCGGGAGAAGTGTTGTGCAGCACAGCAGAGCTACCTGCCCCATACAGGTGTCAGGCCTACAAGGCTTCGCTCTCACTTGTGTAGGGGAGGAAAAAAAATGGCAGTTAACTCAGGTGATGAGACCAACTGATGCTGCCATCAGCCACTGGGAGACTCCAGAGGCTGCAACCAGCCTTGGGGTGGGAGATTCCCAGAGGAAAGGTGAAAAACCAGCAGGATATGGCTGCTGGAGGCTCCCATCTTGCAGATGGTGGGAAGAAACTGCCAAAATAGCCCATTTTTACCACCCACAGCCCAGCAGCAGCGAGGCTCAGAGGCAGCAGGCAGGCCACAGTTGCTTCTGCACCTCCAGCTTCCCCCATTGCAACCCCTGGTCTTCAGCGGGACACGGCAGCCAAGAGTGCTGGCTTCAGGCCACCTGCCGTCCCTTCAGGAGAAGCCAAGAGCACAAAAAAAGAGAGAAAGGGCTAAAACCATCCTCTGAAGGTGACAACAGCAGCAGTGGGTGGTCCCAGAAACAGAGTCCTGAACCCAGGAAACCTTTCCTAGGGCTGAGACACCATGAAAGCGGCTCTGCTCCAAAAGCGAAGCCAGCAAAGAAACTGGCAGGGATGACAACGTCAAACTGCTTATCCCAAAAAGCTGCAGGTCTGGAGCAGGATTGCCTCTGGAAGGCCTGAGGTCCGCTGTCTGGAGCGACTCCTGGCACAGGAGCGATGCTCTCACCGGGGCTGGCTGCTGGCCATTAGAGCTGGGGCAGAAAGTGGAGCCTGACAAAGGCAGAGCCCAAAGGCTGCAGCCGGGCGGGATCTTTGTTAGAGATATCCACTTGGGAATTTTAGTTTGGGAATATGAGACCCTCCCCAGAGAGATTCAAGATGGAAAAAAACCTAGGCCAAGAACAACCCTGATCAGACACTCACAAAGAAGTCTGTGTTGTGTTTTGAAAAGAAAGTATCAGTGCTGGTGAGGCCAAAATGTCACCTTTATTTTAGGTGACTTGCTACAAAGTTCATAGGATTCTTCATGTGCAGATAGCAATTAAAAAAAGTTAATAAAAAGCATCATTGTACGTAGCACAAAGATTATTCTTTTGAAAACATGCTTTCATCTAGGAAACATTCTAGTGATGAGTTTCCCAGTTTTTATTAAAACCAATTATATTGGGAGATACTAAAACACCCTTAATTGTACCATATTAGCTCACCTGTTCTCTACCCCTTGCGGCTGCCATACCAAGTGCTTGCAATGGGAAATAACTAAGCCAAATGTAGCAGCACGAAACTTACAGCAGCCCAAAACTTAGAACAAAACCATTTGACTAGTTGCCAGTTTATACAGTTACCTGTGAGCACCTTTACTTACGCTGCTGCACTATACAGATCTGGAAGCGAAAAGATGCCGTGGGAAGCTAGATTTAAGGGATTTTTCTCTGTGTGGGGGAACCCACTGGCACAGCAGAAATGTACCGCAGAGCTTTCGGCGACAGTAAGAAGAAAGGCTTCACGTCAGCTTTGCACATGACAACAGTTCTGCCACAGATCTTCAAGCTGCTGCAGTTTGTATCCTCACTTGACATTGCTCAGTCCTGGCTGTCAACCAAGCCGGCGCGAGCGGCAGCACCATCCCAGCGACCACCGGCTGACTTCCACAGACAGCTCTGGCGTCATTTTTAAGTCTCAAAACTATTCGCAAAGCCCCCCCGGAAGATAATGCAGCAGTTCCTAACGCTATGTTATTATCCTAAAATAGAATAACAATTCCCACCCTCTACTTGTGTCTCTGATGTCCTTGTCTCTTAGAAGTTTCCTCACATAGAAATCCTGAAGCAGAATTCACATCGAGTAACAGACATCCATAAACCCAACTGTACTAGGTAGACTTCAATTATTTATCGGGACCACTCTCTGGATGTCTCCTACAAACACTGCAGAAGAGAACAAAACCACGCTTGTGTATCGCAAAGCGGCACATCTGCAATTAAAACCACCTTCACACCATCCCTTGTCTCCCCAAGAGCCTTTCAGTTAAAACAATAGAACCAAACCAGACCTCCGCTTCATTCATTCATCCTCCTCAGTCTCTTTCTCAATCAAAATCCATTTTCCAACTGCTTCTCTTCCCCCCTAGTTCATTTCTTCTGCCAACCCCTCTCCTCCTCTCCCATCTCACCCTTTCACTTGCTCCCCCGCCAACCAACAGCTGGAGGGACTTCTCCAGCCAAGCCCAGCTCCTGCCCAGGGCCCATCCCGTAAACCAGCCATTGCGAGCGGGACCAATGTTTCAGAGAAATGGGAATTTGCATCCAAGTGAAGAAATACTACATTTTTTCTAAGGAGAGAGAAAAAGAAGTGAAAAAAGAAAAAAAAGGATGGATTGTTGCTTTCAAAGATCACAAGCCTTTTCTCCTTGCAACCTCATGCCTGTTGGTTGGAAATTCCCTCCTTCTGTTCAAGCAGAATGTGGGATCCCAAACCAACACCTACCATACCACACTTTCTGCTCTTTGGAAAGGAAAGCTCGCAGGAGGCACAATCCATGGATGCATCAAGGAGAAAGCTGCTTTTTCTGCTCCCCATGGATTCTATCACAGCAGCTTTCAACAGGCTGGGCAGTCCCTGGTCCGCCTGGTCTGCAGTTGCAGTGAACGAGCTGCTCCACTTCAGGCTTGGCCACGATGCCACTTACCAGAAGCTCAACCGAAGACACACTGGAAACTTCTGGGACACCATGGAGAAGGAGATTCCCACGTTCAGTGACAAGGCGGTACATCAGGATGCCGCGTCAGTGGCAGGAAAGCCCTCCGAGCGCCGGTCAGCCTCTCAATTGGTGGTTTAATTACAGCAAAGCTATGAAGACAGAAACCTTACAGCTGTGCAGCATACAGCCCAGTGCTAGCAAATAACACTTAAAATTAACGCTTAGAGAAATCCAGCACTAAGACATCCTTTCCAATTTTGTCAATGAAAAAATAACAAAAAAATCAACAGCAGAAGATATCTTTAGATGGAGCACTAGAGAAAAATACATGCCATTATTTCATGGGTTTTTCAAATGAATTCATGTGCATAAGAAGTGACCCATATAAAGGCAAATGCCAGTATCAACTCTATTTCCAAAGCAGTGTCTCTTCTAGGATATGGTATAAAACTGAAGTTCTTAATAAAATCCATTTCAAGTCCCTGATGGTCTCACGAATTTGGTGACAACTTCGATCACTTCAATAATTCTGAAACTTTACTTAAAGTTGTGCACAAGTACAAACGGGAACTGTAGGTAACTTATGACAAACCCTTGTGGTTCTGAGACTAGCCCTAATAAATCAAACTCTTGTCAGGAAAGGCTCGATTTTGCATAGCTAAAGTTGGAAGACGTTCCTGCTCGGCCTCGAGTTGCGCCAGGGGAGGTTTAGACTGGATATTAGGAAAAATTTTTACACTGAAAGGGTTATTAAGCATTGGGACAGGCTGCCCAGGGAAGTGGTTGAGGCACCATCCCCGGCGGTATTTAAAAGACGGGTAGACATAGAGCTTAGAGATATGGTTTAGTGACTGTTTTTGTCAGAGTTAGGTTGATGGTTGGACTAGATGATCTGAAAGGTCGCTTCCAACCTAGGCAACTCTATGATTCTATGATAATAAGGCACAGCTCAAATATTCAGCTTCACTGAAGCATCTTCATCCTGAAACTTCTTGAGGCAATCAGGAAATTTTTAATCCCCTCGTGAGCCTAAAAATTTACCTGGAGGTACTTGGCTACAACAATGCCAGGAAAGCACCTGAAAGCAGATGCTGTGGGGCTTGTCCTCCTCCTGAACATCAGCAGTGTGGAAACCTGCGCCCCACTCCACAGAGCAGAAACCCAGGCAAGCGTCCGGGTGGCCCACGCTGCAGGCTACCTGGAGGCTCAAGCCCAGCAGGTACATCACACCTGTGTGGTAGGACATGTGGTACGAAGCTCCTGCTTCAGCAGTGAAGACCGCTGTTGGCTGTCTCATGGCATGGGTTGACTACTGTAACAGAGCTGCTTGGAGCCCCAGGCTCATCGCCAGCCCATTCCAGCATCAGCTTTCCCCAAAGCACAGGGCCGGAGAGGGTCTCCTTAGCTGCCCACAGTCCTGTCTCAGGCTACTGCCTGCTGAATGGAAGAAGCCCAGTTAGAAGTTTACGAAACACTGTTCCTTAGTTAGATGAACTCTTCTCACTCCTGATGGCTGTTCCTGAAATCTTTTTACCAACAAAAGCCTTCATCTTTGAAAAGGCCATGCTCTGTTCTTGCAGTCACATGCTAACATACCTTTAGAGCTAAACAAAACTATTCCTTCACTCCTAATAAAATCTGAAAAAATACCATATTTTTTCAGTACTTAAGATGATTCTTTCAGTGCATCTTGCATTACCATCATTTTTGAGGCCCATGATACTAAAAAATACAGATAAAAGCCTGATGTCCCCTTTGCACTGAGGTTGGAAGCATTTTGGCAGTCTATTAGGGTGCAGAAGGAAATGCTCAAAGAGGCATTTGTCGCTTCTCAATCGAGACAATGCTGAGATGCCCCAAATACTTGTTTGTTAACATATTAAGGAGCATATAAGAGAGCACCAGCATCCTGGCATCAGACTGCTACCTTGGAAGAGGAGTCTTCTGACTCACTCGAGAGGTATTTCAGTGACCCGTAAGTACACCTAAGTTTTTGAGGTAAGCTTTGTAGACCTAAAATTTGCTAAATGCTACGAAAATTGAGGGTGAAAGACATTCTGTGTGTACCTGGAGCCCAGAAAAAAAAAACCCCAAACGAACAAAACTTAAACAGCATTTTTCTCCACTTTGACAAACCTTTCAAGCAACAGAAGACTGACTGGAACTTCTGCAGGGCAGGAGGGCAGCTCGCAGCTACAAGACCTCAAGATTTATTTATTTTAAGCCTTATCAACTGCTGCTGCTGGACAATTAGCACATTTATAACACTACAAATGAGATAAGGTTTCAATACAGTGGCATTTTAAGGGAGGCGGTATATATTTAAATGGGAAATCTGCCAAATATAAAGTACTTGTATCTTACCTGAGAATGATTCCTTGAAAAACCAACTTATGCTTTTAAAGGCCAATACAATTATGTATTATTTTAATCTTAATGCTAAAGGAAGACAGAAAAAGCATATTTACAATGTCAACAATTCAGTTAGAGAACTTTGTATTGCTATCCAATTATGCTGCCTGCCCAGCTTTTGGACCTATATAAAAAACCAGCGTGAATTTCATACACTTGTCAGCTGGGCATAACCACCATCTGCAGCTACATCAAAATAAAACAAGGTACAGGGCGATAGCTTAACAGCATTAGACTACTGATGTAGTACATACCACACAGCAGTATCATGATGTGGTTCATACTTGTAACAAAACACCTCAAGGTTCTCGGCAAACCTTGATCTCACCACTTACAGTCAAAGATGCCCCAAACCTGAAGGAAATTGGCAAGAAAACAGTGTTGTTAACCGCCCTACTGAGAGGTAGGATATCTTGTTTTTTCCTCTTCAAGGACAGGCAACGAGGTGGACATTCAAAAAGGCATGCCCTGAAGTGCCACCTCGAGATCCAAGACCAGGAGACAGCCAGCGCCTCTCCCTCCCCAGCAAGTTCCAGTCCCCAAGTCCAGACCATCAGCTTGGATTTGAGAGGAGAAGACAGCTGGATCCCACATCACTACAGCTCACTTCTGGCGGGTTTTACATACCTGTAACCCTCACATTATGCTGTACTACAACGTTTTCTAATTAAATAATTTAATATCCAATTTATCAAAGTAAGGAAGTCACTTGTTTTCTTTTTCACTGAACCGTGGTGAAAAAAAGGTCACCGTTTTATTCAGCATCATAGTTACATAACAGTTGTCTGTTTCTATTACTAGAAAGAATTTATTAAAATAGTCCTGAAAGACATCTTTTCTTTCCCCAATGATTTCAAAACTATGCCTTTGAATGCCAATTCCACACAGTCACTGGTCTGATCGGTAGTAGTCAGTTATAGCAATTGTCAAGGCACAAGCTCAGCTCTGCACATCTGCTGCAGCTTGTATTATGAAAGAGATATGCCGGTTATGTCTTCTCTTAAAAACGCATGATCCCTTTATCAGAATATTGCAACAGGAGAAATTAACATTAAACACAGACTACGAAAGGTAAAGGATTTATTTCTGATATGATTTGTAGAGTTAAATTAAAAACCTACTGAATACTTTATGTAGTAGATGAACATAACCTTAGTACTTGCTTTCTAACAGTTTATTTAATGGTTGGAAGTGTACAACATGAAGTAGGCCTTACGTTTAATATTGTTCAATTTTGCTTATTGTTAGAGATTAAAATACAGTAGCCATCCCTTTAGATTATGTTGCAACACTGATCATGTGCCTTGATAAGTAGGAACAACGATTCATTAAATAAATGGTGATGACATAACACGTAGGGAAGACTTTGGATTGTCTATTTAAAATGTCAACATAATAGGCAGTTAAGAATAAAACTTCATTTTAAGTGCACTTCCACATGCTTTGTTTATAATATAGCAAAAACTTCCTATCTTTTTTCCAAACACTTCACTCCCTACTCTAAAGCTGTTCAGTTGAAAATGCACTTTCCCCAGTAAACTTCTTTTTTAAAAAAGTAACTAAAATTTCTACCCTTTCATATGCTAAGAAATGTTTCCTAATTAAAAACACAGTTTATTACAAGACATGTGAAGACAACATATAGTGAAATGAATTTTAATTGTTGTGCTGTGACTAAAGTAAAGTTCTCAAGGCTGCAATTTAACATTCCAAGTTCTCCCTTCCATCTTTATTGATTCTTAAGATTTTGCACAGAAACTCTTTGGGGGCTAGAACAGCAGTAATTGCATCACACTGTTTTCCAAGACTTCAAGTTTCAAAAGCAAACTCTTCAAAAAGTACAGTTCTTGATTTGATTAGATACAGGGACAAAAATATAGCACATACTTGAAGGTTACATGGTCTACAAATGATGGCAATATTTTCCTTGGGAGAGTACAGTTTGTTTTCTTGTAAATACTCAAAAAGGCTCAACTTCAAGCAGTAATAAACACAAGCAAAAGTGATTTAACCCTTAAAATAAATATTCAGGAAAACCTCTCTGTACATACAAGTGAAAGAATATGTAACACTTTCACGCTAAAAGAAAAAATAAAGATTTTGTTCATATAAGCAGCTGAAATCTGCTGTTCCAGCCCAATGTCCCCAGTAAAGAAGGGAGGCACAAAACACAGGTGACTACTGTAGCTCACTATCTTATGGCCTTTTTGGACAGGGACATCACCACCATCATTTTTTTTAATCCCTTTTGTTATATTTATTACAGCATGCCAAATCCTTTGGCATATGTGATGGCCTTCAATAATCTTTCTTTAAGCTTTTCTTTGCTTGAATACTCCGGAAGCAAAAGTACATTAAAGCATGTGTGAGATGTAGGTAACCTGTGGGGAAAACAAAGAAGATGAATTCAGATGTGGGAACATGCAAAGTACATGCAAAGAAACACAATGCTATTTCACAAATCCAAGAGAATGAATTTAAAGAGAAAATTTAAAGAGAATCTACTTCGCTTAATGATTCAACTTTCAGATTTAACTAAGCTAATAAATTAGAAGCACAGAAGTTGCTTCATTTATAAACAAACAAGCATAATGTAGATCATTATTTTTTTTTACCTCTCTGTATCTGGGCCATTTTTGGCTATGATCATCTTTAATTTTCCAAGACCTCCCACAGGGGCTCTGTCTGTGCCTGTTGTAAACTGTAAGAATAGTCTTTTCTGTTCATCTGTAAATGAATGGACTATTTCCCAGAATTCCCTATCAAGGAAGAAATCAAAAAGTCAAATGAAAACTTTCTTTGGTATAAATGAGACTTTCAAAAGCAATCAAACTTTGAAGGCTTAGTAATTCTAATCAATCTTAACATCAGTTTACAAGTTGCATTCATAAACCAAAACTAACAGTAACGTATTTACCAATGGATGAAATTCAGAAGTACAAATCAGAAGTATTACCAAAACACTGCAGTTTAACTGTTTTTAAATGTTAATTTGGCTGGTAAGTGATCTGCAAATATTCCTCCTTTATTTTATTATTCCTATTTCCTAAGGAATTATACTGGTTCCACTACACTGTCCATTTCTGCCACCTTCTTAAACACCGCAAGAAAGAAACGCAGCTGCTGTCAAAGGTTTTCTACCCTAGCAGGAACTAGTTAAGTAGTTGGCAAAGTCTGGAAGACCAAAGGTGCATACTTCTCTGACTCTTGTCTTCAGAGTTCTCTAATCAAAGGGGACAAGAGGGTAAAAACATTTTTCCCCTCTTAAAAACATTGAATTTACTTAATTTCTGGTTGGAGAAGAAAATTCTGCACATGCGACCTTTTCAAACAATTCAGTGTTTTATTTTTTAAACAACAACAGAGCGGTGGTAATTTACTGAAACAGCCCTGTTTATGCTGGGAATTATTTATCTACATGATATGAGAGACAAAAACCCAGGGAAAAATCCCTCTTAAGCTTTACCAAAGTTCACTGGAAGCTAAAGACAATGCTTACACTATCTGCTCTTTTCTAATGACACTACTTGAGAAAAGTGAAGTTATACGTAAGGCACTTGCATCTCCAGTACTACAAAAATACTGCATCTTACAACATTGAATTCATTATGAAGAAACAGGCATGTAAAGTGCTTTTAATCTTTTGGAAATTAGAAAAATTACCTAATAATAAGAGAGTCTCTTGTATAGCCACCATCATATTCTGTAGTTTCTTCTAGTGCTTGAAAATCTAAATTCTGTAAGAAGATGACATTTTTAACAATGACCACTAATTACATACTTAGGATCAAAAGAGCTCCACTTTTTCTGGTGTAAATTCAGGATTCTTACCCTACTTCCACAAATAAGTAATTCAATTTCCTCTGGTCTAAATAAATATTTCAAAGGAGATTCATTGGTCACCATGTGGAATCCTCTCCGAAAGGCCTTGAACTGCTTTTCTACTGATTTATTGAGAATATAGTCAGCATACAGATTGACAAATTCCTGTAAGGAAACAATCCCAAAAAACCCCTTAGTACTTCCACGCATGCCACTTGAAGTATCTCCCAAAGATATAAGACCCCAAAATACATTTAATTCTATAATTCTACATAGATCATCTGGGCTCAGTTTCTGCTCAGCAATCATAAAGAGTAAGTCTCAAACATTTCTCCAACAGGTCAACCATGACATTCAGAAGCAGTGTATGCAGGAATCAATGCTTTCTTTGAAAGCAAAGCCTTTTCTGCTTACAACTACACTACTATGGCAATTTCAAAAGGCTTTTAAACTTAAATGTAAGTGAGACCAAACCTTTACAGAGTCCTACATAATTCTGCACAGAGTACCTGAAAATTACAAATTATGTAAAAAAAACAAACCATGAGCGTACCTTTCTATTTTCATTCGTAATAGGAATTTTATCACCGTTTTCCTTTAAATCATGCATCATTGGATTGCCAAAGAGATCCGTATGAGATATTTGAAACGTTATCATCATATCATCTTCCACACTTCCTTCATACTCTAGTAAGTCTCTCAAACTCTGGTAAAGAACCTAACAGAATAAGAAATATGTGTGTGTCATAAATGAGTTTCAACAGATTTCACCAAGTAACACCAGAAGATGCGAAATCATCTGCCTCAAAAAGGGTTGTCACCCAAGATCTCCCCTAACAGTCCAAACAAAGGTATATTAAGATCAGTGTTCGTAAAAACAACCAATAGCAGATATTAA
Source organism: Fratercula arctica (assembly GCA_947846985.1). Lineage (NCBI taxonomy): Eukaryota > Metazoa > Chordata > Aves > Charadriiformes > Alcidae > Fratercula > Fratercula arctica. Next base: position 71,502,036 of record CANTUZ010000001.1, read on the forward strand.
GGAAAGACAAAATAGAAACATGGTGATAAGTGATAACTCCCTTAGAAGAGTCTACCGGTACCCAGGAATCTTCCTAAATGACACGGTCTGACGTGTAGCTTAAGAGTCACCGATTACCTCCTTCCTCTTTTAACTCTTTTGAGCCTGTATTTGCTTTTGGCATCCAGAACATGTTACACTAGTAAGCTGAACACATAGGTGTTAAAAAAAAAAAAATCAAAGAAAATGCTGTATTTTATATCAGATAAAATTCAGGCAGCAGGCTTTTATCTCCTAAACCTTGATTTAAAACCTGAACAAACTAGGAAGTAATCTTGAAGCAACACAGATGGGGCAGTCATTAAAGTAAGAAAATGCACAAAAAAAATAATAACCACAAGTTAGGTTAGAATTTGCCAAGTGGAATCTGAAATTATCTGTAAGAGTCTGCTCTACTCAAAGGAGCAACCAGCCTTCCTCCCTGCTATGGCTTAAGAAAAGCCCAAGACTCTCTTGGAAACCAAACGCTATACGAAAAAGGAACAACTCTTTGGCTGAGACAGAGGTGTAGGACTCAAAAATTCAAAGTGAAGGTAAAAGCAACAGCATATTTTTATAGTGAAGTAATAAAGTTGCCCTCAATGTTTTAATTATCGAAAGTTTACATGTAAGCCTCATCCTCTCACTACCTGTATCCCTTTGATTCTTCCACAGCATCTTTAAAAATATCTTGCAATGGAAGTTACTGGACTTCAAACTGTTGGTGGTGAGGGCTAGCGAACACCCTGTCCTCCATGCCCTATAGCATTAGCAACGGAAGGCTTGACTACTCCCAATTTCATTTTTGGTTTCAGAAGCTCAAAAGTGTTTAAGTCATAGTAGAATACAAAGAGTTTAAGAGGTATTATTTTAAAATAAGTCAGTGTAGGTTTCAGAAGAGAAACATAAGAGGAGGGGAGAAAAATTAAAAAATGCTCTGACTGCCTTGTTCCAGGAAAATAAATGCAGTTTTTCTGTCATAAAAACTTTGAGTTACAGGAAACTGAAAGCACTGTGTATTTCTCAACATCATTTTACAGACAAACTGGTCAAAGCTGGCATGCTGTTACATATAGCCACCCAAAGCAGACTGGATAACCTATTTTTTGATTAGGCATGCCTCATTTTCCGATTAAACAAAAAAAAGGCAATTTTTTTTTTAAACACTATCATTTTACTCATCGTTTTTGATTAGCTGAAGATTTTGTGTAACTGCTTGTGAAAAGGGAAACTTCCTACCATTTGAAATGAAATGAAGCATACTAATAACTCACACCAGCTAGCATGAGCAAAAGCTACTGGTGATCTTTGATTGAAGATGGAGCAGGGCCAAGACATCCTGCACACATGCTTCTATGCTCTAGCTACTAAAGCATTTTTGTATGGGAGAAGGGGCTGGGGAGGGGTGGGGGAAGATGGACACTGACCACTGCTCCCAGACTGTAGGGATATTCATGAACTGCCTTATCTGTCTTTTGTTTTTTCTCTAAACCAATACAAGGACCACACTTTTCCATGTCTAGTGTTACCGCCACATTTTTTGTAAAAATCAGCTTCTACAAACGGATATAAACAGCCTAATTTTAGAAGTCGCTTTGGGAAGGTCCTATTAATAACAGTTTATGCTTAATAGTGCTTAGCGATATTAAGCAATTTAGGCAGTATGTAAAAAAACAGAACAAAGCTTTATTAATACCCAGCCCTATTTGTTGACTTGACAATTCTGCCTCCTCTAAACCAGATGTAGTAAGAGGTTTTCTTGCTTATGAATTTATTTTAACAAATACAGACTCTTCACGCAAGTCACTGTTGTTTCACTTCCACTTCTGACAGTGATCCTGCGTTTAATTTAAATGTAGATTAAGTTATTGCATGGAAAATGCATTAATAAACTCAAAGAACATAATGAACTTACAGGATGAGAGTCTGCCAGATCACGGAAAGTTCCTTTTTTGCCCATTAGCTTCCTGTAGACAACCATGGGAAAATGTACATCCAGTATACAGTTATTGTAAATAGCCAGACCCAGTACTATGCCAATCAGTGTAAACTGACCCTCAGTTTCAAAAGAGGACGGATTAAACCAAAACAGTTTTGTAGATTCATCATATGTGAACATCCCTGTAAAAAAAAATGATGTTGAACAATTATGGTTACATTTCAATAAAAATGACATGTAAAACACACCATTATAAACCCATTTGCATTAGAATGCCTCTAAAACATGTTTAACTTAACATACATTGAATTTAACAGCAAAAAGAGAAGGTTAATTGGAGCAGCTCAAAATATTGTTACTCACATTACCACTAAAAGCATGCAGGAGACTTGCGATACGACACCCTGCAACGCCCACTGAAGCTGTACATATACAACCTTTCATGCCTCTTCCATTACTGAGGAAGCAGCAGCATGTTGTCAACACAGATGGTAACTTTGATAAACACAACAGTGCAAGAAAAAAACACAAATCAAAAACCAGGTGGATTATTTCAGGATGAATAATTTCTTCAGAATAATCCTGAAGAACTCCAATTAAAGTGATAGTCTTTCTTCAAAGTTACATCAGATGCAGCCCTATTACTGAATTGGAAGCTACAATGACAGAGCAGGGATTAACCATCACGTATAAACTTAAAAGTTAGATACCTAACAGATTTTTTTGTTTGTTTAAGGGTACTTGACAAGGTCCACTATTGCTGCAGCTATCACATACATCCTAACTTGAGGGGAAAATTTAACATGGGACTGTTATTTCACAGAAGGAGCTGCAATTTTAACAGCTCTTCACTGTTGAAAGGGGGAGGTTTTGCTCTGTTCTCCTACTCCATCTTATTCAGCTCACTATTTCAAGTGACCAATTTCCTGCCAAGTTCAAAGGCTGAGTACCTTCACAGAAAGCTTCAAAAAACAGCTGAACTGGCACATGCCAGGAGCTGGGGAGTGCATAGGAATGTACAGACAAGAGAAGGGCAGAGTCCCTTACCTGTAGCAAGGCACTAGATTACCTCTTGTTCCTGAAACCAGAGTTTTTGTACAGGCTATAAACTATTTCAATGAGTCCCCACAGTAAAATCCATTGCTCACCTGACTAGGTACCCAAAGCAAGATAAGTGCAAAACCCATACACATAAGGGGAGAGGGAGAGAGTCCACCCTGGACAAATATAGTCCCAGTGACCTGTTGCTGGCAAAGTGTCACCATTTCCAGGCAGAACCTAAGCGAAAGTGCCCATGCTCCTTCCTCCCAACACAACAGAAGTTAGACACACCATGGTCAAAAACATGAATTACATTTGCCACAAGGATTTATGTGTCAACTCTTAAGAGATATGCTTATTTACAGCCTATGGAGATGTACAAATTGATTACACAGCCACACGAACAGAGCCACAAAATCACTCCTAACACTGAAAATAGGATGTCACCTTCAGCCAAGAGATAAAGCCTGAATTCTCACTCAATGTAAGGAAATGAACTGCAAACTCTTTCAGAGACTCTGTCTGTTCCCCAGAATTGAAGATTATTTATCTTAGGAAGGTACTAGGACAGGGGCAGCTATTAGGGGCGAACACAAATAACAGATGACATATCAGGTAAGGCACCTGGAAATCAGAAATGGACGAGCAACACAAGCGTATATAGAAGAAACATTAAATAGAAGCCTGCATTCCATTTTCTGAATTGACTGAAGTAACTTCTGGATTACTGGCACAATAAAACCAATGACTTGTACTTTCTGGAAGGTGACGGAAGGGTTACAATAGTCAAAACAAACAACTATGTCCAATAATGAAGGACTAACAGTTTACCTAGATCCATATTTGGAAACACTTCAATGTGAAACACAGTATTTTATTCACTGACCAAAATTTATTCACTGACCTATAGTACATGAAAATCATAATAAAACACTAAAAGAAACTGGAAGCTGCAATAAGGGGAAAACGATTGTATAATGCTTCTAGGAATATTACATGAAGTTATTCCTCCTTCTCATTTACCATGGTGACTGTTGGTCATAAATCTAATAGTTTGTCTGAGTTATTGCCTCTTTTGAGTAAAACTTTAAGGTAGTTTAATATGAAAATACTTGAAATGTAATAGCAAAGAAACTATTACAGCAGTAAACATCACTCCACACATACCTATCAGAGGACAAACATTTAAAATTCCATTTAAGGGATTTCATTAATATTCTCTGGTAAAGGAAGTGTTTGCGAATCAACAAAGTCACACTTGGTATATATGGTGTGTGAACTGTTATGCTGCCGTGCATATAAATAGATGCAAAAGAAGAGACAACTGTGAATGAAAGCTACATATTCTGCCAAAAGCCAATAAATGCCCTTTTCCCCCCCAAAGTTGGTGTGAATACAAGAAGTGTACATAATTTTTTTGTATTTTGAATACAGAAGTAAAATTTAAAATATGCATGCACGTCTAATCTATTACCCATCTTTACACGCAGGAAGTGTATATACATTGGCTGGATCTTAGCTGAATCAGACTTCAATTACTAAATAGGAGTATTTCAATGTAGACACCCCACACAACTTCTGTTTAAATAAACTCAGGTCAAGAATGTATTTTGCATTGGAAATACAGCTTTGTCAAAGTACTAAGACTTCCTTATTTTGCCATACTCTAATTTATTCCAAGTAACTTTGCTAATTCAGATTCCAAATCTATGCAAGTTCATACCAGTTTTCAGAGTGAGTAAGACTTGCCTATGGATCTGTATCGCTTGTTACAAGAACTAGCTTGTGTATGGTGAAGGGCAGCTGCCAAGGTTCAGACTCTGAAGACTTCCCCTTTAACCCAGTCAAAATGAATTCCTGTGTTTCTTCAACAATTTTCTAAGCTACAAAACCAAGAACAGCAGCTTCCTTTTTTAAAATGGTTCAATGAACCCAAATTAACAAATGGCCATAAGCTGTTGAGCTTCTTTAATGGAAGCCATTACAGGAACTACAATGTGACATCATATTTCATAAATTATGAAATTAGTATAGGAACCTTGTAGGTCTCATTTCTATTCTAACACAAAGTATTTGTAACATTTTAAAACATTTTAACCTTTTCAGAGCCCTAGGCAAGCTGCATATTAAAAGCAGCATGTCCTTGGACATGTAAAGACGGGAATATGTTAAGACTGGTGCAGGGAGCAAGGGAAAAAAAACACTAAGATGTAAATGTGACTGTTAAAACACAAATATAAAACTTTGGCTCTGTGATATATCAAATTACTCCTGGTTCTTAACTAACTACAATCAAATTTGACACTACTCCCACACTTCGGATCTATATCCCTTTTAGATGAAATCATTAGAAGAACTGAGACTATCATGTTTTTTTAAGCTGGAGGAAGGGGAGGAAATAACTCAAAAACTCACCATAGTCCTACTCTGGTTTTATTGCAGAAGCTTTTCCTCTTTGGTTTGATTACTCATTCTAGAAGCTAATCACAAAGCAAAGTGACAAGAAAGGCGAGAGAACAAAGGAACCCCGCAAAGAAACCCTATGCTACTGATTTATATCTAAACAAGCAATGGTAGCTTTCGCTAACGATACACAACTAGGAGGATGACTGATGACACAGTGAGCCTCAATGGATCAAGTACTCTCATGATCACCAGGAAATCTGGACAGCTTCAGAGAGAAGCAGCAGCAGATGTAGAAAGGCACTGCATAAACACAGAACAGCCCAGGTTGGAAGAAGGGACCTTGAAAGATCATCTGGTCCAACCTTTCATGGGAAAAAATATGATAAATTAGTAAATTATTAGAATACATACCAATATCTGGATTGAAGATTTCTTCCACAACCAGTTGAAAAAATTCTTTGGAAACACCTCCTTCATCTACCCCTTGCTCTCCTTCAAATTCAACATACAATTGCTTCTTCAAGTCTGCAGGATTTTCCATGGCAATCATCTCTAGCTATTGAGGGAACAGATAGAAGTGTTTCATTAGTAAATCTGTTAAGCAGAAGAGTCAGCTGAGTATCAAATAATGAAATCAAAACTACCCTCCAAACCTTAGAAGAAAGCAAGTAACAGTAAAATATCAGAAACCAATAGTAATGTTAAATCACTCTAAGCACGTATTAGAATTTGGGGATTAACACAACAAGAAACTTACCACAGATTTGGTCTTTTAGCCAGTTAAGTCTGTTAGCTTTCTCCATTTCTATTCTTTGAAGCACTTATTTTAAATAAGTTAGCATTGCGTTGCATAAAATTCACAGGGAACAGTATGAAAACAAGATGTATTACTGAGATAATTACATTCATCTGACAATGAAAAGAGACTGCAATCTGATCTACATGTTCGACAACAAACGGTTTTGTGAAGGGATTACACGGATATGTTTTCAGAACCCTCACGTGATAATCTGCAGTGGAAGACAGAAGACTCGACTTTGACTAGTAGTTGCATCTCACAAACAAAGAGTTGGGGGAAAAAAACACCCCAGAAATAAAAAGACACTAATATTACAATCAAATCGATCCCTTTCCTTCCTGACCCTATTGAAGAAGTCTCAGAAATCTCTTGCTCTGTTACTTCAGTGCCTTTAAACAGATCTACTGCATTGCTTCCAAGAAAGTGAACATTCAGTTAAGGTCAAGTAGAAGGTCTGACATTTCATAGGAAGGGGTTTCATGTCTATATAAAAGGCCATTACAGATCTTTCACTTTCTTCCAACACAAATGTATCATTCCAGTAAATTAAAAGTTATGCAAGAATATTTTATAGCTGATAATAAATATGCTGCTTAAAAGCCTAAGCATATTGGTTAAACCTGTGCAGCACAATTACATTAAACATACCTATGTGCCAAAGAAAACTCAACAGCAGTAAAGTAAGGCACAGACGGATCTGTGCATTCCTCTACCAAAACCATATTACTGGTGAGATTTGCCTCTAATGCGGGCTAGCGCAAACTGTACTTACCAGCAGGTGTCCTTAATGTGCCAAACCATTTCTTTTTATTTCACTACCCTACCTTATCCAAACACACATGCCAACACATCCTTTACACCCCAGAATTTTACTGCAGAAGCGTAAAGGGAAACAGGAATAAAACGGAGAGGATAAAGGCAGCAATAATGACACCATCAACTCATAAAATGACACCACCAGCAAGATGCATTTTCTCCTGGTAAATGCCAAGTCAGCCAGCCACATTGGAAGCGGCACAGCAGGGGCAGATGGGTGACAGAGCTAAGGAGGTTAGCATAACATGTTTGAAGACTTTGAAGCTCCTTATGCAAAAGGAGCATGTGGAGAAAGAATTGCACTAACTGGTACTGAAAACTAGTATCAGGAAGAGAGTGAGTTTAACTCCACAGCATAAAAAGCTCAGTTCAAAAAAAAAAAAAAAAAAAAGGAGGTAAGCCATGAAGACCTCAATAACAAGAGCAAGTCAGATGAGCCGATAGAGATATATATTAAATTACAAGATTATCTGGAAAACTTAGTTAAGTACTAAAGCATTCAGTATTCTACTGCCTATCACTTGCAATGAACTATTTTTGCTGCTAAGGAGACCAAATAACAGTGAATTTCAAAGATCAAGTGTATTTTATCAACAATACTTCTGCAGCAAAAACATGCTGTAGTTCCCCCCATTGGTATTCTCATCACGTTTCCCATAACAGTGTAGTTTTGCATCTTGCCTCTCATGTAAATCTTAAAATTATGCATCTTACAGATGTGTAAAAAAATTTTTTTCCTGAATAGGAGGACAATGGAGCTTAAGCCATGTTCCAGATACAGCTGAGACTTTTTAAAAACAGAGAAGTATCATTTTTAAGACCGTAACTACAGTTATACATTCGAGAAATTCTCCTATTTGAACCCCTTCCACTTACAACTGGCACTAATAATGCTTTGGTTTTTTCTCCCCAGTCAGGACTTTGTACTATTTACCACCAGTGATTTACTATTTTCCAAGTTTTACGAATTTTGATGATTTCTGAGAAAGCAAGTAATGCCTCTGCATTTCTTTTGTGACAGCAATCCTTTGTCATAGTGTAAAGGTTTATGTTATAGAAATAACCTTAAGCTAAGGAGAGTGCTCATATTTATACATAATAAAGCAATTAAAAAAACCACTATTTCAAAATGATTTTTGGACTGAGAACTACACCACAATGAGTGACGTAAAAGAAAAGCATTATTAAAAAGGAGGAAACAAAACCCTTTTAGCTGAGCAGATTGAACACTGTGCTGATTTCTGTGAGGGAGTCACATAAAGGATTACCAAGAAGCCAGTATTTTGAGTCAAAGCCTAATGTTCCTTGAAGTAGATTCTATCTACAACCAGGACAATGTTGCTAAGCTGCTCAACTGAAGGTTGCGGATTTAGCTGCTCCTTTGAACATCTGTGTCTCTAAACACTGACGCTTCACAAGAAAACTGGAATTCAGTGGAAAACACAGTAGTAGCCACGATAGTGGAGCGGTCCTGAATTTTAGCAGAACTGCAGCAGCGTTTCTATAGCAAGGAAGTATGAACTTCAGTTTAAAGCTGTTTATTTAAAAAAAAAATAAAACAAAAACCAATCAGAGCTGTCTCATGTCAACAGAGATGCTGCTGGATAGACCAGCATTATGTGTGAATTCCCAAAAATTTTAAAAGCTAATATGGTCTCTGTCACGATGGTTTGACTGGCCAAGCAGATGAAGTCATCATTCCATTTTCCAGGGACTTCCCAGAAAGCGTGTATGTAGCATCACTGAAGAAGCAGCATCAAAAATTGAGTATCTATGAATTGAAAAGCTGAAAGCTGAGATGGCATTATAAAGAATATCTGTATTTTATTGGCTGAAACATGATACTGTGCCACAGCATAAAAGATTGTACGATTTCCTTTGCTTACAGAACAACATCGTTCTTTCCTGAAAGAAAGGATTCTTCCATTGAATGAGAGAAACATGACAACATTTAAAAACACCAGAGTTTGTTCACCTTCTTACGATTGATAGCAACTGATCTAATTTCTATTCAGTTAAAACCGATCAAAAAAACCCCTCAAGTTCTAGCAATAGAACAAAAGCTCTCTTTAAGCCAGTGGCAGGAATACTTTCCACGCTATAAGGCAAAACTGACACAAACACAACTAATACAAGTTTGAAAGTACCAGTGTCACGTCATGACATAAGTCGGTCACTACATTTTCTGCAAAACAGCATGTGAAGTAATACTTAAAGTGACTAAGAAGCATCCTCTCAAGCTGTACTTTATGGTTCATGCATACATCACCAGTCAGACATATTCTGCACGCAAACAAGGCATGCTAGTGCCAGGATTTTTCAACTCAACACACATAAACATGGATTTAGTCTAAAAGAACCTCAAAGCTCCTGAAGTATTTTGTTGCTAATGTACTATGAGAGAATCTGCCTAGTGGCTTCAGCTGTCACACAGAAGTTTTAGCTTATCAATGTATTTTAGCAGAGCCTGTCAGCCACCTACATTCAATGTGAAATTTATCAAAGTGAGTTTCTAATTTGCAAGCAAGTATCAGCCAGACTCGACTCTGCTGAAGGAGTCTGCTGAAGGAGTCCACCACATTTTCATTTGTCAAACTCGTATGTTGTAACTCACACCCTTTAAATTACTGCTGCCTGAGAATAAATCCACATACAATCTGGAGAGCAGGGGAGGAGAGTAAACTCAGAGGAAGGGGATGAAAGAAATAGCTGCTGGGGGATGAAAAGGCAGAAGAGGTGATTTAAGGATAAACTTCCTTTCATTACTACCACACATCCGTGCAACATGACTCAGCAGGAGTACAGCTAACCTCTTAAAAGAAACCTCTTAAACACAAAAAAGCACGTTAACTGCTTTCAAGAACTGTAAACTGAGCTACCAACTCCCAAATGTAAGGACTCCTTAATAAAAGTGGGGACTTGCACCTTACCAACACCCCACTCCCTCTGTGACTTTTCAGACTAAGATACATACAAATAAGTATATAATACAAAGAAAGCAAATTTCATAAGTCCATTTCAATAAAAAAAATGAAAAATAAGTTTCTGATGCAAGTTTCAGACATGCAAAGAAATCGAACAGTGACTCTGTAAATAAATTTTTTGCTTAGATGTATTTGCTCCAGAATGAACTATGATTCTCTTAATAAGCAACTTTAAACAAGCTATTGCTTCAAAGATATTTAAAAGGTATTGCTTCAAATTCTCAATCAAATAAAAAAAATCCTACAGTAATAATAATAATAAAAAAAATCACTTACCAGTGCTCACATTTCTTTTATTAAAGTCCAAAAAGGGAGGAGAAGATGCACATAATATTTGAACTTTTAGAATTCAGTAACTATTGGTAAGAGAAAAACAGCTTGGTGGTAGCTTAATTAGCTCGACTAATTAGCAAAGACAGACCCATACTTAGTCCATTTGCATGAAGAAATTATGAAAGCTGACTCATATACTTGATTGTAGAATATCCAACATGAATGAAGAGAATATGAATAAAATGATCTCAACCTCATTTTAATCAATATTTCTGAAAATGTTTTTACATGAAATTATCAGAGTTATATATAATCAAAAGTCTGCAGTGGTTGTTCTGTAAAGGCACAGGTCTAGCAACATGAGTATGTAATTACTTACAATTCAAACAGGTCTATATGTTTTCAAACCCCAGAAGTGAAAAATGCAATGCAAAAGTGATCATTATGATCACTGATGTGATCAGTGATCATAATTACTTAGTTGTAATTTAAGTGTGTTTGGAAACATTTTGTCACTGAACACATCTAAGAATATGCTTTTACTACTGAAGACTATTATCTCGGCAAGATCTTTCTGACAGTTTTCAGGTGAGACACTTCCGAAGTTCAATACTGCACCCAGAATTACAACCATCTCCAATGACAACTTATACAGTGTATCTTATAAATCTGAGCTTATAAATTTAGGCTTGATGCTGTCAGTGTTGCTACAGAAGCACAAGGTGCCCGTCGTTGACCTGCAGTTGCGACTCTCACTTCAATCAGAGACAGAGCAAGTCACTTCAAGCATTAGGACTTCCTGAGGTTTGTGCGTGGGTCACATCAAAATGCCTGTAATGCCCATAACCTTTTGATGGATCTTTCTTTCATGAAGAGCTACAAGTTCTGGGCAACAACATCCATAATTTTAAGGTACATTGTGTGGAAAAAAAAAAACACGTCCTTTTGCTTATGTTAAGCCTGCTTCCTGATAATATGACTGGGTGCTACCAGTTGAGAAAACCGGTATTTCCCATTCAAGTTCTCTATGCCATCTTTTATGTCCCCTCCATTGTAACTTTTAACATTAAGAGGACTTTACAGCCTCTCTGAAGAGACTCTGAACTCTCCAAATGTATTTATTGCATCCTTTTTGATATTGAAGTGAGAAGAAACAAATCAAAAAGAGAGACATAGGCATACCATAGTAAACCAAGACACTGTATTGTTTCATTCGCTCCTTTCTTAACTCCTAACATTTCCTCAGGAATATTCAGAATCTCTTCCTTGAGCACTCATACTTTATATTATCAATTAAATCATATCAAAAGTTAAAAGGTGACCTCTGCAGCCACTACCTACATTTATCAACACAATTTTCTCTAAGTCTACACCATTTCACAACGGCTACCTTGTTGCACCTGTTTGAAGTGGCACATACAGCTCCCTTCCCCCTGCTAGGATGGCAAGCCTTCATTCATCTCCATTTTACTGAATATAATCTATTTTCCACTTTTGAGGAATGCCTGGGACCCACTTGGTCTCGTTGACCAATGCTACAGTTCAGCTCAGACTACTTGATTTAGAATAATTGTATCTTTTTCCTTTATTTTCTGTCCCAGAATAAACAGTTTAAAATTCTTACTCTCCTTGGAGCTTTGACAGAGTCGGATCACCATAATTTAGCATGTTCTGACAGCTTAAATTAACAGCCATAAGAGGATCCATGGCAACTGCCCAGGCATGTACTTGTAGACTGCTAGGCGGCGCAAGGGCTGCTGCAAGTGCATCACAATTTAAATTAGTATGTTTGAGCTTCATCTGATTTAAATTACCTAAATTTCCAACAGAGCAAGAGTGCGCAGAGTGATGACTGCTGTGGCCCCATTGCGATATAGCAGCTGCACGAACTTGATGTCACCTATGAGCTTTCTAAGGAACATTAAACTTTTTTTTTTTATCCTCAAGGATTTCAACTTCCTTCCACAACAAGAAATACGTACAAGAATGCCTCTTCTCACATTTGCAGATTTTCCTTCCCCTCATCAGCATGAGGAGAAAGGTCTGCTGCTTCTCTGCTGGAACTGATGTTAAAACAAACGTCTTCCCCAAACTAGCTCTTACCCTCTTTCAGCCCATCTTCTCCTAAGGAGACAGTACTATCCCTCCCCTTTTTTCAATATTTATGTATCCCAAAGCTGAACAGAATCAAGGAAATAAACTCTATTACATTAAAGTGACAAAACGTTAACTGGATACAGCCATAAGTCTGATAGGTAGTAAAATTACAAAGGGTATTCTTAAATTAGAAAACTGGTAGACAACAGGATTTAATCTTAGAACAGTATATTCTTCATTTGCCTAACAAAATTGGGTTTACAGACAGAAGTCATTTCTGCATTGCAATTTTGTTTTTCCTATTGGTACTAGAGACAAAGGTTTTGCCTGCTAAGTCATTATATCAGCAATTCCCATGAAGCAGCTAACTCACCTAGAAACTCAGAGGTACTTTCCCCAGAGTCTCCACAAATACCCATCTGGCTGTAAAGCCATAGTGAAATTTAAAATTTTGCAAGCATTGTTGTGCTTTAGTAACAGAACACAGAAAAACGAGCTTCTGAAAAATAACAGCTTTAGGGAACAAAATAAAGGAAGAGTCCTAAAATTAAAGGACATATCTATGAAAAAGGTTTACTGTGAAATATTCTTTATAGTTTGTACCTTGCACAATTCCCATCTTCCAAAAATGTGTGAACAAATGGCTTTAAGTTTTACTGTAAGAAGCCAACAAATTCAGAAACAGGCTGCTCTCACAGTTCTCAGGTCTTACTTCTCCTTTCACAGCCATGTAAGTATTTACACCAAATTGCAACAACGCTTAGGGAAGCGGGAAATTCTACTTATCCAGTCACTCCACACACTTTGTATGTAGAAGTTCAGAAGTCCACAAGAAAAGTAGACAAAGGAAAGACTTTAATTCTAACTTCCATCTGAAAAACCCTACTATCAGAAGATGGTCCAAGACAGTCCAGAGGACAAAGTACAGAAACAGAAGTTGGTCACTCTCAACTTGAAGAGCTATAACAGCGCAGAATCTGCTAATGGGGAATAAGAACTATTTGACACTTTAAAACACCTAAGTTTGCAACCGTTATGGGTAGAAGTGATTCTGTGGGACATACAAGTCTTCAGCAGCTAGCTCAGAATTCAAAATTAATACAGTAAGGCTATTTCAGTTTCTTCTAGAGGAACTCTAGTACATGAAACACTGCACTCGCACGCAGTTCTTTTCAGTTAGTCAAAGCCCACCAGGTTTGCACGTCAGAATCAACAAACCTAAGTTCCATGTTGCTGCATGACTTACCCGGACGAGCGCATCATCTATGATGTGATCACGTCGCACTTTAAGTCGCAAATAGGGGTTGAGCTGCTGTCCTTGAACTAAGCTGTAGAGTACAGTTATGCGTCTTTCACTGTACATCCGGATTCTATTGTCATAATACAATCCCAGGTTCTTGGTAACAGCATTCAATATGAAGGGACAGGTCATAAAAGAGAATTTATTTTCTGTTTCTACTTTGAAGAAAGTGTAGTCTTTGTCCATTTCTAGAACATCATTCAGTGGTTCATTAATAAATTCTTCAAAAGGGATAAGTGGTTTTCTGCAATCTATAGTTTTAACACCAAGTTCAGTTTCCAGTGGGTCCACTCGAGGACCCTTTTTATTTCTTCTTTCCTCACCCAACAGCTCTTGAAGAGTTAGTTCACTTGATTCTGGGATGGGTTCTTCATCTTCTTCTTCGTTATGATCTGTATCCACATCCCCTCCTACTACATTTGCATAGTAAACCATTTTCAAGCACTTCGAAGCAGCAACAACAGCATCATCATCATTCACTAGGTTACGACTGTTGAACTCATTGCTTATGACTTTGTAAGTAATAAGCTGCTGAAACGTTTCCATCATTCTCCGAATTTGGTCTGCTCTATACTTAGACCACAATCTGACCAGTTTTGCTTGAGCTGCAAGGGGCAGTTTGCTCATTGCTTTGCAAAACAACGGTAGAGCCATTTCCAGATACTCTGGGCTATGAAGATTGCCATTCTCCATAACGATAATAAACAAATTCAGATAGTTAGGATCCCGAGAGTACACATTATGATAAGTCAAGTCACATTCCACATTAGGTGACAAGTACACAAGTGCATTTAAAAAGGCAGTTTCTATTTTTTCATTAGAAAGTAATCTATCATAGACCCGTCTGACTGCTTCAATATCTACAGACACTTCATCCGGGCCTAGTTTTTGGAGGTTATTATCTCCCTGTGGGTTATCACCTATTCTTGATGACGAAGACGATGATGCGCCTGAATCTTCTTCCATAGCAGCAGCCGAACAGGCAGCTTTTTCCTTCTCATCTTCATCTTTATCTTCATCCTTTCCTTGAAGGGACTTGAGCTCCTCCTTGGTGTGCTGCTTGGCTTTTCGGAAACTCTGTACCAATGCTTCAGCACTAGAAAATACTCTCCCAATCACCCGGATTAAAGGGGAATAATCCTCTTTCTCTCGACATAGTTCAAGAATTTCATATATCTTGTCTTCTGTTAGAAAAGTCACATCTATAAAAAGATAAAATATTGATTTTATTAAGATAAGAACTAAAAAGATAAAATGTTTTTAATTTTTTCTACTCAATAAATCTGTATATTATCACATCAACACTTTGGAAGAAACAGTGTCAGTGCTGCATAAATTCAAGAGAGATACTTCACAATTTCATTAACATGATAAATCATGATTTCATTCACTATGATTTTGTAAAACACTTTATTCATGGATGTTGATCACGGAACATGCTCAATGGTAAAACGGTTTTGCAGCCAACTAACTACATTGGGTAGTGTTTATCAGTATTGCATCATCTAAACAAGAGCAACTAAATCAATCAGTATGATGTTTAAATTTTACATAACGTAACTAATCAGACTGTCTGACAATACGGTCTTGTGGTAAATCTGCACAGTTAATGCACAAGTCAAACTCTACACAAACTCCACTTTTTTCAAACAGCACATACTTACAGACTTCACCCACTTTTTTCCCCCCTTAAAACAGATCTCAAAGAAAAAATTCAATAATTTGTTTTGTTGTACATTAACTGGAACATAAGATTCCTTATTTCTGTTTTTAATGTTTTCTGCAACTGTTTTTATATTAAACTGATGCCTGAAAAATCATCTGAAAAAACCACAATACAGGCTCAGAAATTTATGCTGCCTTCTAAATTACACACCCAGGTGGGCACGTGGGTTATTTCTTTGTACATTAAGGACATTAGGCCTCACTGAGATAAACAACTTGAGTATACTCATCAACTTGCTATTCAGAGGAACAAGCTGGTTAAAAACCATCATTCGTATGGGTTTTAAGTACCTGTCAGTCCCCCCTCCCCTCCAAACGCCTGAAATGAAATACGTAATTTCATGGTTGTCGTGGTTTCAGCTGGGATAGAGTTACTTTTCTTACTAATAGCTGCTGTGTTTTGGATGTAGTATGATAATAATGTTGATAACACGTATCGTTTTAGTTCTGGCTAAGTAACGCTTATCTTAAGTCAAGGACTTTTTCAGCATCCCATAGAAGTTGAGAGAGACAGGACAAGCTGGCCAAAGGAATATTCATACCATATTTGTCATGCTTAGTATATAAATGGGGTTGGCCAGGGGGCAGGAATCAGTGATCACTGCTCAGCAATGGGCTGGGCACTGGTCATCAGGTGGTGAGCAACCTGCATTGTGCATCACCTTTTTTGCATATTCTTTTATCATGATTATTGTTATTATTTTCACTTCCGTCGCTGTCCTATTAAGCTGTTTTTATCTCAACCCATGGATCTGACTTTTCCCCCCCCCCGATTCTCTCCCCCATCCCACTGAGGGGAGGGGAGAAGTGAGCAAATGTCTGTGCGATGTTTCACTGCCTGCTGGGTTAAACCACAACAGTGGTCCATTTGTTATTTAAAACCTTCCTTTCTCTGTAGAAAAAGAGAAGGAGAAAACATTATTTATATCTTTATATGCTACTTCTCAAACAGAACCCACAGGTGCTTTCACATCAGGTGATGATTTGGAGTAGGATTACCACATGATCAGACCCTGAAAAGATGTTCTGGTTTAAGCAGATTCTTCTAAAGTGACACATAATTTAGAAATAAAACTGAATCTGTTTAATAGCATCTCTACAGACCTAAAAAACACACACAGCACTGAAAAACTACCTCTATTAAAATGATACTTTTTGCAAAGACAGTTATATGTTAATGTATTTTGAAATGTGATTGCTTACACTAATATTCATTCCAAGTAGTCATTAAATTAAAAATACAAACTAAATGATGCAAAGACAGACAACCTATTGATTTTTGCAGAGCCCCAAGCCATTCTTAGAGCACATACAACACAGGAAATATTAAGCATGTGTCATGCTACTGAAATCGACTTTCACAATCTAAAGATAGTGAAAAAGCTTCAAAACTAAAATCTGTCCTGTTAAAAAACCAACATCATTGAAAATATTATGAAAGGATTCAAGCTTAGTGCAACATGTCCTGTTTTCATCTGCTGCAGCACACGGCCAAGAAACAAACTTGCCTGAAAGAAATTAACTGCTGATATAGATGCTGTTCCATGCTATAGCTCCTCAAATTCACTGATGCTGGATTACAGAGGTTATTCATAGCACACAAATTATCAGCAAAAGCTGACAATTTAACAATACAACACATTTCAATTTCCATACTTACAGTAGGAATTCCCCAGTCATTCTTTTAAAGTTTTAAGTATTTAAGTAACTAACCACATGCTATTTCTAGTTAAAATATTTAGTATTAGCAGCAGCAGTTTCCTAACAGTTTTAAGTCATATCCTGTAACCATCCTCTATCTGAGCTGCTATAAGGTTCTGCCCCATTTTTACATTACAGCAGTGAGAACAGCTGGAGAAAAACAAACCTAAGGGAAGCTTTCTTCTAACTCGAGTCAATTTTAGCTGACTTGTGTCTGAATATATGAGCTTTTACATGCCTTGTCCTCTCAGCCTTTCTATTGCAACTAAGTGACCCAGCCAAGTAAATGATCTCCTCGCAGACCTTGTTTTCAGTAATGCTCCATGACAAATCTGTACATGAAGTAAAGCTTTAGCAGCGATCCTTGCCTGTGAAAAAAACTGTATGTAATCTATATATTGCCAACAACACGCTTCCTAATTAGAAAACTTATTAATTACCTTTTCATTATCTTATGGAAGCTTTGTTATGACTGTGTGCTCACTGCCTGTCCATTGACCTTCTCTGTTCCCAATTTAATGTTTTGGTGATCAAACTCGAAAATAAGTTTCCCAGGTAATTATAACACTGATTTTGAAATGGCTCTCTCTATATATAAACCACATTTGTAAGCCATGCTTTTTATGTATTTGCAATTTCTCTATTTCCTTCCTCTTTTTGGACTGCCATCTAAGATATTACTGAGATACTGACGATGGCCTCCAGATACATTTTTCCCCCCAAAGGTAAATAGTCTTAGGGCATAGCACTACAGAAAAGAAATTTAAATAATTCTTTCCAAAGGGCATTTTTTTCAGTTTATTTAGAATTTACAATCCTACGTCAAGCATAAAAGCAAGTTGCACATCCTTTTCCTTGGCTTTCTTAAACTTAGCTGCAGTCTTCCCAGTAACTGTTGCTGCAGATGGATCTAAAAATTTCAGAGTGCTAGTCTCCTTAGACATCATCCATTTCCAAAGGTAACTAAGAGTCTCAGATGAGCTTTAAGAATGCATTCATGCTCTCTGTCCATCCAACTACAAGACAGGTCAATACTTGTGATGCTGCAACGGATGAAGTCTGAGTCATTGCTTTAGAAAACAGACTATCTCTGGAGATAGGCTGAGGAGACTCTTAGATACCTGTCTTGGGGAGAGGGAAGAAAATCCTGTATGTGCACACCTTCATTAAAAATACACAAAACTAAAAGACAAACCACAAAACAGACCTAATGTGCCTCTTGCCCGTCTAACACTACACTGGCTCCCCTTTCCCCTCCCTACCATTTGTTTACTCTGATCATAAATAATTTGGGGACAAATTTATCCTTGCATCAGATAAAGAACAAACTGATGCAGATATTGACTGGAGCATCTTAGGTCACTTATAACACAGTGCTATGTTTTATTGCTGATTCTGTAGGCCTTTTTAAGTCTCTGCTGTAAACAGTCTCACCTTCTTTAGCTAAAATGAGTGAACCTGACCTTCTGTGTTTATACTGCTTACTGCAACGATATTAAAAAAGGTCTGCTCAAAGGGTTAATGGCTTTAATTTCATTTAGCTTGTGATTTCTGTTTGCAGTCCAGGCTTTGATGACAAAGTTATTCTTGTACTATGTATTTACTATTCTAGTGAGTTTGAAAAGCTAAATGAGAGTCAGAAAAGTCATACAGAAAAGTATTTCATTTTCGTACACTGACCTAGGAATCACTTTGCTTAAACTTTTTGTAGCTTGGTAGATCTATTGCCTGTCATCCACTGTATCACTTTTTGTTCCTCTGTTAAGTTTCTTAACACAGAAACTGGAATTAGTTAAAGCATAACTTCTATAACTCATTAACTACAGAAGAGTTATGAAACAGTGAAACTAACACAGTCATACAACAGCACTTAAAAAAACTCCCGTATTTGCAAAACCAGTGATCTCAGAAAGCAACAAATGCACATGGATTTTAACAGAGATGTGGTAAAGATCCAATGGATAAAAAAATCCAATGATTTGGAATCGTTGTTCAGCATTAATCCAGCCATTTTTCAGAATCCATAGTAACATATTTGATTTCCCAGTATTGTATTTTACTTAAGAAGTCAGCAGAACACTACCACAGTCAGCAGAATACCACCACAGTGAATTCTGTAGGCTTATACTTGTGCATATTAAATGTATTTTATTTTAGGAAAATTCTAAAATAAAATCTTACCTTTAAAGTCATCTCTTGGGCCTTGCATTTCCTTCTTGTTCATTTTTCTGTCAGTGCAGGAATTGTTATGGGCACCTTTGGAATTGTTTTCTAGGTAAGCTGAGCTCGTTCCTTTCTTGGAGGGATGAGGATCACAGAGTTTTGCATTAATCTTATAAAGCTCGAGGGCCTTAATGGCTGCTGCATTGTTATCCATACGGAGAAAAGTTGGACAGGAAGCACAAAATTCATTCGTGCAGGCTTCATTTCCACAGCCCTCAGTTAACTGGTGGTAGTAGCGCTCTATTAGATGCTTTGCAGCTGCTCGCTTCCTGTAGCAAACATTCAAACAGTAAGTACATGGATTAGTAGAGCTTTCACATACAAAGCTCATTCAAAAGCATCAGCAAGGCAGAGATTAGTCAAGCACTGAAACACAAGATTTCTGTATCAGAGAGGACACATCAGGAGATTTTTCAAATGCAGGATTCTCATCTTGACAAATATAGTTAACACACCATTTAATTTGTGGGTCCTACGTAAGTGAGAGATATATCCTGTTTATGCACAGTTTTCAGCTTTACACTCTAGGGTTACAGTGGACACAATCTTGTTCAGTTCTGAACAATCTCAATTGTGACTGAAAAAAAGAGAGCAATTTAGATGCAAAGCAAGGCTGCAAGTGAAACAGAACTGGATCTCATACAGGTGATCGAGTCTGATGTATAGTACTGAGGTATGGTTGCCACTGACAAGAGGGAAGAGGCATGAAACACAAATGATCCAGGCATCTATTTAATAATACTATCACTACTACAGCAATAGGATATAAACGTTTTAAAAATATAAACCATTTTTTAAACAAGATTCCAGATGACCAAATTATCTGATATTTAGTCTATTTAAACCCATAGGAAAAACATCCCTTGCTTAATTAAACTGATGACAAAACCATGATTCAAAAGATGAGCTCAGGGCTGAACATATCTCTCTTCAGCTTAATAAGGTATATGGTTCTCTAAAAAAGGTATTTGCCAAATCCTTCCCTTTCTCCTGCAATTATACATGGCAAGTATGTATTTTGAAGAATTACAACTGTATTGCTATACAAGTCAATGTGTTCAGCACTATATACACACACAGAAGAAAATTTAACTGGCAAATTAATAAGGTCACAGACTTCTACAGAAACATGCAAATGATAAAGAAATCGCCAGAAATCTGCAGGTAATTGGGAGAGAAGCAGCTGCATGCAGCACCAAGGGCACCATATTTCACCATGTTTTGGAAGGAAATCCCCAAACCTTCACTTCATTTAAGAAAACAAGCTATGAATGAAAAATATCAACTATGAAACATTTCAAACATTTTGATTACGTGTAACATGCAGGCTTTTGATCTAACTTTAGTGATACAGCACTAGAAATATTAGAACATAGGAAGCAAGTTTTTCATCAGAAATTGTGATATTTACCTAAAGTTGCCTTTTCAGATGTTGATGCACACACAGATTCTGCACAGAACAAGTATTTGAGAACTGAAGTGCTAGACCCACTGGTACTACTTGGCACTCGCTGCACCTAGCTTTTAATACTTGTTAGTTAAGTATCAGAGTTTCACGCAGCCGCTTCAGAAGGGAAAATACCCTCAAGTTCTGGAAGTAACTATCGAAATGTATATTATTCAGCAATGACACCTTTGCTGCTTCCCTTTCGCGCATCAAGATCTCATGATCCTAGAGAACAACACATTTCTTACAAAGAAAACCACTACCTCAATGTCTAGCCGACCTTCCAAATGTCTTAGTGGGTTCCAAGACCAAAAAAAAAAAAAAAAAAAAAAAAGATTGAAGAGAAAGGTTTCCCTGGCACCTCAAGATGGACATGGAAGACCATTTAAAAAACCCCCCAAACAAACAGCCCAGCAATACCATCAAAACCACTACTGTATAAACAGGGAAAAGCTGTATTCTGATTCAAGGAAAGAGTTCTAGTTTCTCCAGTTTTTATATGTGGACTTAGGAAAACCCGTCTCTCCCCATGTATGTATAAAAATATAAGGTTTTTTTGATCTCATCTTTCAGTATAGAGGCTTTAAAAAAACAACAGTTTTTAAATACAGTTTAGACCAGTACATAATTTCAGACATCTATTTCTGAATGCCAAGATTTCATGCTTTTATTATTCTTGACTTCCAGTCATTCCAGACCTTCAGATTTAGAGCCTGAAATATTGTCATCTGCAAGCAGATAAGTATATCACATGAAGGCCTTTCTTTGTTAATATTGAATTTTTACACCTGAGCTATGGCCACCTGTCTCACCAACACACTCCTTATTTACTCCTCTTGCAGTCTCTCCTATGCATTATCTTGATGCCTTCATGAAAGCTCTTTCCAACTCAAGTTGAAGCTTCCTGTTCCTTTAATTATCCTCCCTCTCTCACTGACCATGTTTTCCACGGTGCATACAAAGAGGTGGTTATTTCATATACACATTATCATTTTAACTTTATCCTTCCTCATTGCATTCTCCTTCCATCTTATTTCTCCATTGCAGTCTACATGTAGATGACAATTTTTTTGCTGTAATTTTGGTGGTTTCTGACCTATGTGATACACCTACACATATATATAGATATATTAGGGTTATATGGATTATTTCTCACAGCTGTTTTGAATGTATATCTATTAGGGGTCCATGTGTTTTTTTACCTAAGGCAGCTGGAGTTGTCACTCAGATTAAATATATTGTGAAAAGCTGACCAATTCCCTAAGAAGAGAGAACTTGGTTTTCGAACTGGAGAAATCATTAGTCTTAAAGAGGAACGCACCCCTTTCTAGCTTAGGTAACATCTACTTTGAATAAAGTTATTTCAACATATAAACATCATATATTAATAACACATTTTATCATATTAAACAACACTCAACTTTAATCAGGTCATACCTGAGATGCCAGGAGACAAAGCTCAGCTTTGACTTGTGTCTAACAGTTAACTTCTGAGGGACTCCAGTTTTTGCTTCCAATTTTTAACTAGCAATTACTTCTCTAAACTGTGTCATGCCTACAATAATGCTGTTTGTACAAACATTTTCATTTTGACTCATGGCTGCAGACTCACTGACTCAAGTTCTGTGAAATTCTATTAGAGACAGAAGGTCTGACAATACAATGTACAATACAATACAATGTACAAGAATACAACAGTACTAGAATTCCCCCCCACCTCTCCCTAGCAGCTATTCTGCAGACTTCTGACATGGCCTCAGATAAATTACTGAAGTAAGTAAAAAAAGCTGGAGACTTAAAGTGAGGATACAGACGTAAGAAAGTAGAACAGAATTTACCGAGCCTTCCCCAAGAGCTACCCTTACTGAGGTCCATACATGAAAGCGCTTACAAAGAATGCAGGTCCAAGTAAGCCAATGTGTGATTTTATACAACCGTAAGATATTCCATACCACATTCCCATTGGGGTACTTGAGGGATTATTGTTGCTATCTAGTGCCAACAGCCCACATTTCTGTGTTATTCAGGAAAAAAAAAAAAAAAAGTAGCATACCTCCTCGGTTCTCCAGAGGTGACAACTTGATCCCTTTGTACATTCCTCAGCTCATTTAATATGTAGAAGACTAAAACTGGTTCTTCAAGCGAGGTAACACAACCCCCCCCTCTACTCTTAGCTCAGGCTATACAGTGAAGACCTGCAGCTCCCTTCCAGTTCCTACACAGGGATCTAGTAAAGAGTAACTGGTCCCTTATAAACTCAATGATTAGTTTACGGTACATCAGCACACAGACACCTAGTGCAGCTAAGGCTGCAGTGACTGACTTGCATATATGTTTGCAAAGAGTCACGCTGTTGTTGCACATCTGAGTAGGAAACTTGCACTGCTGCGGCTGTAGTTGTAAACATTTCACAGGCATATCCTTAAGCCTTAAGGGTAACCTCCCGCACAGGGGGCCTTGTATAACCTCCTCAAGCAAGATGCACTGCTTCAGTGAGGGGGAGAGGCACCTAAAATAGGCATCATCTTCCTTCCCCAAAGGGCAATAATTTCACAAGCATATTTTTTCTGTTTAAAAAAAGAAATTTGTATTCACTGACTTACTTTTGTAGTAGTTAAAGAAAAAAGAGCACCTTTTGACTTTTTAATTGTTCTTTAACTAATAAAAAGCCAGATAATAAATACTTTGCATTTTTAAGTGAAATGCTGCCCAAACTGTGGAGTATCACTAGAAACGTACACCACTGAGCCTCTACCTTTCTAGATACTTAGGAAATGGTGCATTGGGCTGCATTTTGGGTTGTAAAGTAAATTTTTAATGTCTAAATCACATACAAAACAAGGGATTGAATGCACTGGTTCAAAAGTTCCTATGTGACAGCATCTAATTTACATTTCCCAAATATCTTAAACTAAATACAACATAAAGGAAACTTTTGCAATACAGAAAATCAGATGTTTAAACATTTAAGGAATTTTAGAAAAATCTGAAGCATATAATTCTTCAGAGCAAGGAATTTTCATCCAAGTTTCAAAACTTGCCTGAAGTTATGAATATCTGCATAAATGCATCATTTTTGCTTTAAGTTTACCTAAATTTTAGAAATATGTATGAAGGTTTCATACCTGTCTGGAAACATCAGTATGAAATGACATATTTCTGAATGGTTTCTGCTTGGGACACAACATCTTTTATATTATTTCTATACGGAAGGCTCACATTGCCCCAAGAAGGCCAATTTTAATAAGTGGAAATTTACAACGGCCTGTTTTAACAAAACTATTTGGAATCCAGAAGTGCCAATATGTTCATAAGCTGTTTTCTTTCTCAACACAAACACACCAACAAAAGTATTAATTATTAAAAGTATTAAACTGGAGGAAAATTTGTGTTTGTCTTTTGGATAGGAAAAAAACATGGAGCAGTTTTTTTTAGTACTAATAGCAAAACAACTTTCAGTATATGCCTTAACAGACAGGAGCATAGAGACTTATACACCTGCAACAATTACAGTACTGTGGAAACAAGATGATCACCAGATCAAAAACTGTTTAAAAATAAAGTGTGGGTTATGGATGGACATCTTCATGAAGTTAAATATTGCTTTCTGAGAGTTTCAGTTTCAAACCTTGCATGTTGGTTTTCTGCTACTGTTTAGTTAAGAGCAAGACCAACAGTGCTAGAGAAGACCAGCTTCCAGTGAAAGCACTGCCCGCACAGACCCTTTTGAAGTGGCCTGCACGCCGCCAAATGCTCCACCCAGAGCTGGAGCTGAGCCCTCTGTTCCAGCAACGTTGGTAACACCTTTAGCCTGCCTTGGCCACTGCCACCCCAGTGAACGTATGTCTGCAAATGTGCATGGAGCCCGCATTCTCCCACCTCGTTCTTTCCAGTGTGGTGGCCCCCAATATCTGGGGTGCAGACTGTGAGCTCCCTTGGACCATACTGGCTTCACCCAAGGGACCTCCCCTCCCCACCACGTATTCTAGATCCACTGTGCCTCTGGGAACATCATGTGCTGACAAAGTCAGCCATGGCACTTCCTCAGGAAGGGTGAACCTGAGAACCAAAGAGTTGTCCTGGATTTAATGGAGCAATGCAGAAAGCTAGAGAGAGATGGTCAAGAACATGGTCAGCACACATCTCTTAATCTTGTCTCACAGACAAATTACCTTACCACAGTCCTATTAAAAGCACCCTTCATTACTGCCCTTTCCTCTCTAGGTTATTAGCTCCAGGACTCTACAGAGATAACATCATTCCACAGATCACCTGTTTTCATACCCCGGTTCATATCTGTCCTTCTTAAGGCAGCATGCAGTGCCCTGTCACCTATGCGATCCCTCCAACACTCAATTAGCCAAAAAAAAAATTGAGAGATGAATAATGCATCAATTATACCCTGGCTTTTCAACACAAGCAATTTCAGGAAAAATCCCCAATTCCAACATCCCCTCCCAACATTACAGGCCTCAAGCCATTAAATAACTGATTATCGGGAAACAATTATTAGGCGGTTATTGTAAGCAATCAACATATGTAAATGGTAATAACTGCAGGCAAACTTGACTGTGTTTTAAATACTATGCTCACAGTTACAGCATCAGTGCCTTTTGAAAAGGCAGGGAGAAATAAAAAAAAGCCCATAAACATATTTAACTACAGAAAGAAAAAGTAACTTGAATTACTGCTGGAATAAACTTATTACGAAGCTTAGGACTGACTATAAACTTACAAGATCTTACTCTCTTTGAACAAATTTGTTATCCTTAATATTTTAAAGAAAAAAAGTACACTATTGTTATCAGTTGTTAAACGTCCAAAGAATAACTGCATCTAACCACACAAAACATTTCAACAGTTCTCCAAATTTTGTTTTAAATTATGAAGTAATGAGTCATAAATTCTACATCTCTGTAATGGCTATGAGGCCACAATAGGACCAACTTTGTCTTTATTGGAAAGAAATTAAATGACAGTAACTTCATATACTTGCAGGAATCCTTCAGTCTGTCTTTTATATTCAGGACAAAACAAATAATGAATATTTTATAAAATATTAAGCAAAATACATATTCTTGAGTACCTTCCATGTTGTTTTCCCTTGGTTAAAGGAGCCCTGGCACTCAAGCGAGCACAATTAAAATTCATGTTGTTCGCTACTGAACAAGCTTAGATTTGTCAAATATGAAATTTATACACTGTACTGTAATCAGCAGCCCAACCAAAGGAAGGAGATTAACACTGCAGTGAGATATCAAAAGATATGGACAGTAACCTGGAGACACTGATTCCAATGGTCTACTTCTGGACCATTGGAGCATTTCAGTAGAAAGCATGATAGAAGAGACAAACTATTTCAGACAAAAATACCGATATAAGAAGAGGACTGACCGTTGCAACGTGTAAGGCCGACCTGCAGAGAGAAGAGACCTAAATGCTGATCAACCTTGTACTCTTCCTTGTATGACTTGAAGAAAAGAGGACAAGTACAGGAAAGGGACAACCACAGAACTCTGTTTTCAAGTTATTAAAAACTCCAGAACACTTTTTTAAAGTTAGGTTTCCATGGTAGCATTCTTTTACTATGCCTTCATTCTGCATGGCACTGTCCTAGAAGGATGACCATGATCATGCAGAAACTAAATGCAAATAACATGGATCATGGATGATGAGACTTAAACACACAAGTTTCCAGTTTAAGAACAGTCTAGCATACGTGGATTAGACAGATCAAGAGAGAAATATCTCTTTAAGCGTTCTTTTTGTTTATTTTTAACCAGTAAATTTACAGCATCCTCCAAGCTCCATGGCAACCAAGGTCTGCAATACATTTACTTCAGTTATATCTTCTAGTGTAGAATCTGGAATTCCTTTTATTTCAAATCATTATAAAAATCAGTCAACTTATCTCATCTTTGCTCTTGGAAGCAAAGGTAAAACAGACACTTACAAGTAGTTGCTAAATTTAAGAAAGCAGTCATTCTTGAGTACAGTCAATGCAGTCTTATTAACTGATGAAGTTTCCTCAAGGGAATCACTGCTTGGCTAGATGATGCATTGCAAGAGGCTCCAAGATAAAACAAGCAGCAAATGCTACAAAAATTCCTACACGTGGCAAGGTTTGATACAGAGGCCACTATCACCATGTCCCATGGTTACTGAGTTTCCAGTTTAAGAACAGTCTAGCATACCTGGATTAGACAGATCCAGAAAGAAATCTCTCTTCAAGTTTTCTTTTTGTTTATTTTTAACTGGTGTTTTCAGCTATGAGGAAAGTAATTTAAAGAATTCTATATGTCTAGAAAGCACTAGGATAGCATCTGAAAGTATGTACCACGAAATCCTAATACTTACACAGTTACTGTATATATTTGCAACGGCTGTAGTTTGTTTTTCTGGCATGTTTTGAGATTAGCAAAATAAAAATTCTGCATCACTCTTTTCAAGTGAAACCAGCTATCAAATCTACCCCAACACGAGATGGCTATATATCAACTATAACTGTAACAACACTTTAAATGGGGGTATGTGTGCGCGCCCTAAATGACTTTAAAAAGAGAAAGAGAAGCTTTAAAATTACAAAACGTCCCATTCTAAAAAGAGAAAGGAGAAATGAATGCACAGAAAGTCATCATATCAAAATACCCAAACGTTTGCCTTGATATGTGACAACATACAATACACAGAGTGAAAATACATGAACTGATATTATAAGAATACAATTACTGTTAACATAAACAATTAAAAATTTTGTAACTTAATGAAAAAGATTTTAAGAAAGTTATACTAATTGAAGCTGAAAATTAATGCAGAGCCGTGACAGGAGATGTTGACCTTAAAAATTCAAAGACTTGAATGAATGTTAAAGAAAATAGACTCCTAACTCTGATCTAGCACCAAGACTTTCATCAGACATAGAGCCAGAATCTGAAAAGCCTGGGATAAGCAAGACTTATCCGTGGAAGAATTTGCTGCCTAAGAGTCTGAAAGAGTCAGTAGGTTTTTCTTTACTTATTTATTTTAATTCACACGTGAAACATATGTGACTATGCTCTTGGTATAAAGCTTTGCAACGCAAAACACAGTAACAAATAAAGCAATTATATCAGCCAGAGCAAAACTAACTTAACCATTCATTGTACAAATAACGAAACACTTGCATAATCCCCCGCATTTACTAATGAATTATAGGCATCTAAATGACATAGTAACTATTTTAGCTGCACAGTAGGCATGCCAGTCACACTGTATTACCCAGCCTGCCATTCCACCTTATGGGGCAAGAGCAACTATGCAGCAGGATTGCAGAAATTCTCTGCAATAGGTAATGTACACATCACGTTGTGATAGTTTTAAAAAATTTAGTTTTGCAAGTACGCCGTGCATTAATACTGTATAACTACTGCTCAAATATGTGAATCCCTACAACTTGACTGGTTTACATCTATTTTAGACAGATACCTGAAATCTACATGGTCAAGGCAACTCTGACCATCTGGCTGCACAAAAAAAAAAAAAATAAGAAATACAGCTTTCACACAGGAAAACTTGCTACTGGAGATTACTTTTTCAGGTTCAGTTTTAAGGAGGGTAAAACACATAAAAAAAATTTGCCAAACTGCTAGAAGGAAAAATAGTTGTACTGTCTTTTCCTTCTGATTTGTCATAGGTCCTTGTAGAGTCTTTGTTTCACACCAGTCAAGATCCTCGTTTCTGACACATCTTTCCTTACAATGTGTAAAAAGCTGACAATATCCAGAGTGGACTACAGCCAGTCTACAGCCTCATTTCCCCTGTTTGGCTAGGCCAGGGAAACAAGAGAATACAACTCAACTTGCTGCAGGAACAATAAAACACAACGCAGCAGGGTTGCTACTGGAGCAGAAGAGACTATGGCAGGCTTTTTGTGCTGCAGCCTCTGTCTCTAATACACATCCATGTAGCAACAGCCAGTCCCCTCTCAGGTCTGGATCCCTACAAGCTGTACTCGTAAGAAAACAGCTAGACAGCAGTTCTGTAAGAGATGGCGTGAGAGGGAAAACCAAATTCATCGTCCCAGGAGAAACGTTCCTCCTACTGCAAGAAAAGACTTCACCGCATCAAATTGCTAAAAACACATGAAAGAAGCATTTCTTGTTTGCTTCTCATCACTTTTAAGGTTAGGTATGCAGTCCAATGTGGAAGGGCTCACTTCAGCTTTGCTCCTGCCCAAGTTGGGCAACTACAGCAGTCGTCCTTGAGCAATTCACACCGTGTCCCTAGCCTGCAAAACATCCTGAAACTGGCATTCAGCCCACAGTGTGTAAAATGCTAGACCACTTGGGGGAAGGGTGTGGAGGAGACAGCTTAAGGTCAGAGAAGTTTGTGGCAGAAGAGAAATGAACCCAGGTCTTTCGAAGCCTCGGCCAGTACCCTAACCACTGGGCTACGCTCCCTCTATTATTTTCGAACTTGTGCTGTAAGCCAGAAAAGCAGAGTTTGTGGTTTCCCTATTTGAGTTCTATGACAGGACAGTTTGAATAGCTAGAAAAGAATCTTTGTTTGCTAACTAACAGAAGAATAAAGTCTCAAATAACTTTTTTCTTTTTTTAAAAATGGTCCTCTCATTCCTGCAACCCTTTTGATTTTGAAATTCAATTGAATTTAAATTGAAATTTAAATTAACATTTCAGCCTATCATAATCTTGCTTCTAGGCTATTGAAGACAGACCAAAACAAGGTTCAGAACTGTGAGCAAGGTACTACATGAATACTGTTTAGTGAAAGAAAGATAGTTTTCTGCTTCTAGAACTAACTAGTATATAAATTTGCCAAATTAAGTCAGAATTGTTTTTTTTCTTTGTAGTTCAGCAATCCATCTGCCACAACATATATTAGAGGTATTGTGCCTTAATACTGAAGTGTCTTCAAACCCATGCAAGATGTTAGTGAATAGCAGGTAGAAATTACACCCGTACTGTCAAGTCTGAATATAGACCTGAAGATTTCTGACACTGTATTATGCTACCATCTACTGGTTTACATTAAATTAAACCTCTGAACTTTGACTTCAACCCATTCACACTCCACAAAAAAAAAAAAAATCATCACAGTTTCTACAGAGGCTTAAAATTATTTTTCCATAGCAAAATACTAACTTGAAACTTTCTAAGGTGATTCTGCAGTTCTGCTCAGCTTTTGTCTTCTTTATTTAAGCAGGCGCAAGAGTAACTGTTACATGTGTTCAGAACATTTTTAAACAAGATACACCAAACTCATCCACTCATTTACTTACATTCGGCTAGTTTCAATGTTTTCAGAGTGAGGTTCTCCTGGTGATCTGCAAATACAGATACGAAACCTTAAGCATTGTTTGTTATTTTAAATCATTACAATACGAAGAGTTAGGAAAGATGGAAAGCGATGATAAGGTATTATTGCCACTAAAAGCATCAACTTTTATGCACCTGCACATTGAAATTTGTTTGACCAAACTCTGAAAGACAGTTTATAACATAAAATCTAACAATACAATTAAGCCAGACTTCTCTAAGGAGGACAGCACTGTTTCTCCACAGCTTACGCAACAGCAGCCATTAGCGGAGAGTTCTGCTGGCAGCACTTCTGTATTCAGGTTGGATAGCGCACCAGTTCTGGGCTAATTCTTCATAACCCCTTCTGTAACCAAAATGTATACTCCAAGTTTATCAGGGATCAACTGTTACAAACATTCTCTGCACAGTTGGACTCTAAGCAGTAGCTCAAAAGCAGGTCTCAGCAAAATGTCAAAACAAAATTCACATCTCTCTCTACTTGAATTTATGGACATAATCTCACAGACCAGAAGCGTTAAAGGCAGCTTCCTGTTTCTTCCTTGTAGCCATCAGGTCAGCCAGTAATATTCAGAATTAGGTGTTATTGCCTGGCATTTTTTAATACACAAGCAGCACCTGTGTTCAGCATGCCAACCCCCTTGACCTAATTTACAGAGTAATTTAAGGGGTATAGTAAACTAAATTACAGCTGTTTAGCTCCTCCTTATTCCCACCTTCTTCCTTATGCCAGCACTGATTCAAGTGCCTTTTTTTTTTTTTTGACACATTATTTTTCTCCCTCCCTTCTGGACTTCCCCCTGCCCAGTGACTTTGTAGCCAGATGACAGTTTGTAGCCAGATGAGCCAGGAGACCAGGCACTACGAATGCAGCAGTTTTGACTTCAATCACCTTAAGCTGCCTTGAAATCATATCCTGAAGAACCTTATCCACCCTTGAGTATAGATTTTGGTACAGCTGACCAGAACTGCCACGCTGGATATACTGCATAAGGAGTGGAAATAGAGCACAGCCATTACAGTAAAACTCTGCAGCTTACATGAACAAATACGTCTTTCATGACAGAGCCTTCTCAAAACAGAAGTGAGCTAAAATCTGCAAAGAGAACTCACTTTGTAGGTTTCCACAGAGTTTGCTAGGGGACTTCAGTTAGCACAGCTGAGCAGGCTTTGCCATAGCTTTACCGGGAAAAATCTTTATAGGAACAGAATTTCTAATTTTTTTCTATTTATTGTATGACTATCTATACTATTCTAAATACTATTGGAAGTCTCCACCTGTAGCCTGAAACATGTCCTTTTTTCCTATGTTTCATTGTACTACCTTCCTGGATGGTCCCTCCTATTAAAACCTGGACTATTCTCCAAATTCCCTATTAAAATCTTAGTTCCTCTACAGACATACCAGATTTTAGCAACTTTCTGGATTTTACCAAACTGTACTATATTAACAGATCCAGTGCCTAGAAAGTATTTCTGGCAGATAAAACTCCTAGGCTAGCTGGACACTATGCAGCAACAGATGATGCAGAACACAGGAAGTTATTTGTTTATATTCCACTAAGTTGTAAAATTCAACTGACACTACAACAGAATTCTGCACTTACTATTCAACCAACTCAATACTCATGCTCAAAATGCAAATAACCTCTAACTGGAAAATACCAAAACCTGCCAAAATTTGGTCTCTATTTATTCCCTCACTCATTAAAGTTCATGACTGATGAGATAGCTGCTGTCAAAAATAATGCTCAACAGCAAAACAAGTGAAAAATTCATTTCCCTTCAACTCCCCTGACCAAAATAAGTCACTAAATACTTAGCAGAGAGAAAAGAACCTCAATTATTTTTTTTTCTGATTATTCACCTAAGCATGCAAGTGCTAGAAGCCATACAACCTGACAAGCAGTGGAAAAGAGAGTATTTATACTCCCTACTGGCTAGCTCCTCTATTCACATCCAGGACTTCGGAAACTGATAGCGAAGAGCTTGGAAGTTTGAGGCAGTTGCTATCTTTGTTTTAGTCATAGAAAGTACAGCACAATGAGGCTTTGGGTAAGAGTACTGCTTTAAGTTTCTACGCAAATGCAAGTGAAATAGCAGTGTTAAAAAACCCACCACGCGTATTAATCACTTTGAGCCTTTAAAATACGTATCAATATGAGAAGTTACAGAAAAAGAGCAGATTGGCACCTAAACTTAGCATGTAAAAAAGGTAGCCTGGTGATTTGTAGTACAAACATGTAAACATAGCTCTCAGTACAGCCAAAATCTTTTCCTGTCCTTATCATTTGTATAAGTTTTAGCTGGGCTTTGAACAGATAGTGCAGTTCAGTACATGCTATTTCACAAAAATGTTTCTTCAATAAGACAAACAATGTAATAGAAGACACACTTTCAGAAAAGTTCAGAAAAAATAAAACCTGAGTCAAAAAAGGTTTGGTCCTCTAAGGTAAGTGGTTCTACGGAAAACAGGGACGAAATTCCTTCAGCTTACTGTTTTCTATAACGTGAGCAGACTATGATTTGCAGAACCTATTAATGTACTTATTAATCAGATTTTAAAAGGTTTCAAATGACAATATAAGCACCAAATAAAAAGACCTTTCAGTACTCATTAAAACAAGTGGAAGATCAATCCAATTATAGGAACTGTAGTCGTTTGTTGAGAAGCTATTTACTCTGCAATACTCAATTGTTTACAAACAAGATACCTCGTCATTCCTCCTAGCAGGCAACAGTACTGAAAAACAACTATATAGCATGGCAAGACATCCCTCATCATGCTTAAAATCTGAAACAAGAGTGCTGTTCAGAGAAAATCTCAGAGCAAATGCTCTTACAAATTTCAGCTTTGAATTAGACCGTAGATACTGATCACGAGACACCAACTAATCTGAATACTGCAGTATGAGCTAGCAAATTCAAATGATGGCTCACTTCCAATAACAGAGGGAACAACTTCTCCATTCTGCAAGCCACTCCTTTTACCTCCACTGTCCCTCCCTAGGAGAGAAAAGTAAATGTATGCAAGCCTAGAAATTTTAACATCAAACCTCCTCAACAGATACATTAAAAAAATTGAACAAATTGCTTAAATAAGTATGCTAAACAATTTATACAGAATTTTAGTATGACAGTAAAAAACACCAGAGACTTTTAAGTGACAGTATTGCTCTTAAGAGGCATACCACAGAGCACCACGGTCCTTGTATTTTAAAAACGAGGCGGGGACAAGGTAAATTGCTTTGAAATCACTCTAAGCAAAAGGATAAGTCAACTCTGCAAGCTGACTTATCTTAAACAAACAATATATCTTAATACTATTTATAAAACTAACTGCAAGCCATACAAATGAAATACTTCTAAAATAAACATTATACTAAAAATGATCCTGAGAAACAACACTACATGCTTTATGCTTACCTTTTACAAGCTGTGGCCATTCGGTGACATCAGGGTGATCACAATTTTGAGTCACTGATTAAAAACGAGTTGTCACACCAATCCTGTATCACGCTGGGCTAAGCATAAGCTTAACAACTCTAAATAAGTAAAAATAGTTTAGTTAAAGTCCTTAAAAATTATTTTCAGCCAGTCCACTAAATAAAACCCATAAAACAGAAGAAAAATATTGATGCTAAACGTTGTTTTATCTGCGAGATTAAGACCTACAGCACAAAAATTAGTTCATTTTTGAATGCATTCTAAGACTTCTGGAGTAACTCACTACAGTACACTCAACTGGTAAACTTGAAAATTCATCAACTTCCTTTTGGCCTCTCTAAAAGAAAAACCAAAACCCATCTCTTGGACCAGGGGAAAGCAACCGACATCAAGACAACAAGCATTCAAAGATTTGGAACCATGTGCATAAATATGAACTGGAATTTCTAACTACAATAAAATTATGTTACTTTTTTCCCCTGCTACAACTCAATTAATACTGGCATCTTAATGAGGCTCCATGTTTTCAGGGGAGCAACATGTAGCTTGTGCTTCGCTGTGTGTGCCTCTTCCCAAAATGAAGCAAGCTAAAGCTATGTAAAAGTTTCAGAGGAGCAACCTTTGCTATCTGTGGCCCATCTTTTAGGTTCTTTGCTCCATTCACACCACATGTAGTCTCTCCTCTCCCTTAAATTTTCAAAAGTGTATTTTACCTGTCAATTGTTTCCCGTGATCTGGCTCCACTGGTATAAATTGAAGGGTTGGTCCTTTACTTTGTCACGCAGGTGGCAGCCAATGATCACTCAGCAATACTCGTGCCCAGAGCGCCCTGGGACCACCCCAGCTGATTACTTCCATGGCTGAAAAGGAACCAGTTAGTCTCTTACCTACTGCTATTATCTACTCTAAACTAAAGTTAACTGATAATACATTTCCAAACATAACCCTCAACACTCAATTCACCCCATTCTCTCTCCCACCCAAGCTCCTAGATGCACTGCACAAAGACTGTAAAGAAAAAAGGCCTCAGATGGAGAGTCAGATCACAAACAGCATTATTCACTTTTTGTTAATATAAAGTCTTGATTAAAATTAAAGTGTTATTACTGTATTTAGTAAATAAAAAGTTGTCTTACTTTCTCTAAACAACCAGTAGCTACAAAGACACGGACCCCTGTACAGTATCGGAGAAGTTTACTCCTGTGGCTCTAGCCCAGATGAAACCCCATACTGGTAGGTTGCCATGCAGCAGAAGCCTCACACAGAAGCAAGGTGCACAAAGGGTAGTGAGCTATTTAGGGCACACCCGCAGTCACAAAGATCTGGTGCAAATACTAACAGAGCACATCCAACAGCTTCAAATGGTTCAGTAAAGAAAGCTTTTGTGCTTCAGTCCAACCTATTACAAAAGTCTTTCAATAAGGTCTTAGGTCTGAGGAGCAATCAAGCATTCTCAATGCTAATTTGTATCTTTTGACTTATCAGAGATATGGAATCACTGATCAGTAAGAAAGGCCCATGATTTTCTGAAGTTTGTCAGAAATGCTGCTCACTTTTGCCATTCTACTACAATTTGACACTCTACAATGGAACAAAATTTGTATTAGTTTCGGGATGATGCTTACTAGTTTTATTTGGTACATTCCTTGAAGTAGAAAAAGTGCCATTTAATTATTTTAACATCAGTAATATTTGAGTCTTCTCATCTAAACACAAGTGCAGTTAACATAAGAAAAGTAAAAAACAAGCAGACTACCCTCTGAAACAAAACAGAGGTTCTCTAGTACCTATCTGTTACCAGAGTAAATTGTCAAAGTTTAACTGAGTCAATGCCAGGAACACAGTACAATGAATAAAAGTCAGTTGGAAAGGTTCCTCATCTGTCAACATTAAATGACAAACAGGGTAAAGATTTTCAAACTAATGTTTGCTGGCCATCAGCTGTACAGAAAAGCAAACAGCAAAACCCAAGATGCTGATGCAAAACAAAGAAGCCTTAAAGACACTGCTTATGGCATTCTCATTGTTTAAGACCTGACTATGTCTACTTTCAGGCAAGCTTTAGCTTTAAAGAAACAGATGCCTATTTTAAGGCAATGTTTTCTCCTTAAGTTAAATCAAAATTCTTGCTGCTTTCTGAACTGATGTGAAATGGCTCTGTAAAAATGCATTTAGAAATTAAAACCTCCTCTAGGTCTTTGTCCAAGTAACTTTTAGTACGCTGGTCAAAGAGGACAGCGGTGTAATCTCTAATGCCTTGTTGGTTTGGAAACCCACATTCTGTCTGACTGCTGGAAGTACCAGCTCATATTCTGGAGTGCACTGAATCAATCGCTCCCTACCTAGGCTTGTGCCCTGTATCACCCAGACCATGGGCAAGAGCTAATTACGGCAGCCTTCCATTCAAACGGAACCATGTTCGAACAACAGGCTGACAGCAACCTTAGTAAAACAGGGTTTTCCTGAGGCTGTTTCATATAGAAGAAGCGAAGAACATGATGGTCAACAGTGAAGGAACACATGAAGCGTTGGTGCTGGATTCAAGAAAACATCAGATCTTGGAATGTTAAAGAATATGCATTGAGGTGGCAGCTCCACAATCACAGCCCAGATAAGTTTGTGCCCAGGCCTGACACAGATACAAGTCCGTTAGTCAGGTTTACTATGCCACCTAACATAGTATCTACAGCAGCTTCGTGAAGAGAGGAAGTATCTGAACTGGCACAAATCTCAACGAGCTGAAGTCAACTCATCTTAGTATTGTAGTGAAATTTGTATCTATAAATGGAATTTATCGTGGATCAGACCTTTGAATCAGATAGTTGCAGCATTTCTAATCTGTTACAAGACACATTAAAACTGGATTTACTGTACTGGGGTCTAAAAATCTCATGCTACTTTTCAACAATCCAGATACAAGAACTCATTTTCCCTTTTATCTCCTTCTCATCCTACCTTCCCCACCTATCCTTTCTGCCACTCCTGTGGGACAGAATGATTGGCAAGGATTCCCTAGCACAGATGAAAGAATTCACTTTTCCTAAAACCTTACTTATTCATGCATCAGCAGAGTACTGTCTGCCGGCAAAGAGGCCAGCATGATGAAACATGGGGTGGGTGGTGAAGGAGACTGCCATCAAAGATCCCTTATTCTGAATCTAGTTTGAACAAAGGACATCTTGACTGCTGGATCCAAACAAGGCAGAAAAAAAAAATAATGGT
Organism: Fratercula arctica; assembly: GCA_947846985.1. Lineage (NCBI taxonomy): Eukaryota > Metazoa > Chordata > Aves > Charadriiformes > Alcidae > Fratercula > Fratercula arctica. Next base: position 71,538,788 of record CANTUZ010000001.1, read on the forward strand.
AAGAGAGTCAAAGGACACTACTTGATCTGGAAAGGGAAACCACACTGATGAACAGACTAACATGTTAGAAAAGGGGATTATGAAAAACAGGAAACTGACCTAAACCAGATGCTTCTCTGTCACAGGAATTCCTTTACAAAATATCTCGGCATGTAACTTACCTTCTAGAAGGTAGGACCCTACAACAGCAGCCCCAGAACAAATATTTATTCTTAGAGCAGAGTTACTCAAACAGATTTCTGTGGTCTTCACTGTCATAATTAGCATGGCTTACAGTTTAGGCTTTCACAGACACACAGAGCAACTGAAGGTATCAAACGCAGTTTGTGCATGTGGAATATGTTCGAGAAACCCAAGATGGCTGCTACAGGCTCTTTGGGACTGGGCAGGCTCCAGTACAGACACATCTACATCTGCCTAGTGACTATTTACAAGAGGTAGATTCAACCAGGACTGCAGCAACCCCTGTTATAATTAGCAAGACGATACACAAGACCCATGCCTTTAAACCATATATCTGAAGAACCCTGTATGGCATGGGGTAGCACTCATCGAGAGGGAACAGGATAAATAATGCTTATGCAGTAGTTTGAGACTACACCCATTTCTCCAAGGTGACAAAAGAGCAGATTTTCTGAAAAGGATGTTCCTATCAACTGAAAAAGAAGAAATAAAACAGTGAAGGAACAAGAACAATTTCAGATGCATAAAAAGGGGCTAAAACCCAACTTTGTTGCATATCCTGATGAGATCTTCTCTTTGCACATTTCATTTAATCTTGAAAGTCTGGAATCACAAAGAAGAGCCAATAAGAGGCCCCCAGTTTCAAAACACAGAACCTAAAGACATACCATGGAGAATGTAAGTATCCATTTATCAGCAATCAAAAACAAAGCCAAAAAACTTACAGCTACAAATCATTTAATTGCAATTTGTCACTTACATGGATTTCATATACCTATTACTTTCCCTGTATTATATGAGGTACAGGTGTTCAGTTTCTGTGACAGCACAGCCATGTGGCACACAGTATTTGAGGTCTAGGAAGATCCTTGACTGAAGGAACACTTTTCTTATTTAAACTATGACGACTTATTGACCTTACTGAACGATGGGTGCCCTGGGAGATGGCATTTTTAAGAATTTACGTTTCCTTCACAAAAGAATTTATGTTGCCACCCAAGCGATCTTTGATCCAATTTTTTTTTTTTTTTTATAAGATTCGTTTTGACAGATGATCTAATGAAAAAGGGGGTGTGATTCACCTGTACAAAAGTACCACCATGACCCTCCTTAGCTTCCAGTGCTGGAACTGGAGTTCCTTAATTAAAAATAACCATCTCTCAAGATACAACTAAAGACAGCTTTTGCATCTTTTCCGAAGAATCCCTCTGAATCTCCCCAGAATGAACGCTCTTCTCAAATCTGATACATTTTCAAAATAACTTTGAGTACCATGATGAAACAGACAGTCATCATCTATACAATAAAAGGTGCCCTCAGAACTACCCTAGCTAGCTTACTACTTCAAAAAAAGGAACTGCCAACTAGTAAGAACACTGGCGTTTTATAACTTGAGATTGATTCATCAAGTGACCTGGAGGAAACTGTAGAATATTCACCAAATCCCTAAATTCAATCTTATCTGTCACTTGCAGAAAAAGACCACAATATGCGTGCTTGAGACTTTCAATTGCTTTTGTTGCCTGCATGTGGCTTCCAACACAGAAAACATCAAAAGACATAAGATTCCAGAAGTTTTCTTCATGCAACTAATAGCAGGTCAAGTTATCAATGATCCTAAAGTAAAATAAACCAGCCACTACTAAAACCTCCTTACATAAATCCTAACGGAGCTGCAAAAAAAACCCCAACCAACAATAATAAGGCATCTATATGAATTTTTTTCCACTGCCTGGTAAACCAAACCATTCAACTAATAACAACAAATGCAAAATCACATAGATCAAAGACCAAAAGAATTGGGTTCTATCCTGTAAAATGCCAACCTAAAGCGATTAAGGCACTCACAACTGACAAGCAAACACACACGTACTCCCAGTATTACAGCTAGAATGAGATATTACTCATGAAGGACTCCTGGAAAGGTGTTCATCTGCACAAAATACTTCAGAGATGTTCAAAACTTGAGCCCAGTTACTCAATATTCTTCAAAAGTATTCCAGAAGTAGCAGAAAAGAGGCATAAAGACAACATGAGGAAAGGAGAAAGTGCCTTATGATTAGGTAGTGGAAAAAGTTCAAAGTTAATCAAGCTAATCAATATGGATACTAGAAGAAACTAAGGCCTCTCATAGCCCAAAAAAATATATTAAAAAGGTCCTCCAACTAAAAGCAAGCATATAAACCCCCCACATGACTAGAAACTGAAGACTGACAAATTCAAATTAGAGTAGGAACACAAGCATGCAGGATAGCTAGGACAATTAACACTTGAATAAATTATTTGGGGTGGGGATCTGAATTTGCTAATATCTTCAAAATAAAGCTGGTGCCATTCTGGAATTTACACTTCAGTAAAAACACAAGTTACTGAGTTTAATAAAGGTAGAATTTGGTGCACCTCAATATACAGAGATCAACTATAGATTTATATAAAAGCTTCATCCTATAATATCTGTATACTTGCTCTGCCTTGATGTCAATACGTCACAAATCACATAGTAACAGAAAAAGGCCTAGTGTTTGCTAAGATTCCCTCCCCCAACCCCAAAACTAAAGACCTGTGTGTTATTTTCTACAATTGCCCCTGCAACTCTGGACACTAGATTTTCCCTTCAACATTTGTTTTTGGTTTGAGAGCATAGATGTACTTTATTCACCTCGGTAAGAGGGAAAGACCTGACATTATCTTTAGCTTCTGCATTTTTCACTTAGACCATAGCTAATATTTATTCCACTACATACGTTCCTTATTTTTTGCAGCAGAACCACGTGTTTCTATCTCAGTTATGCCTGCTACTTCAGGCTCCCTCCAAAATGATATACAGATATGAATGGAAAGCCCCTCCTACATCAGGAGGTGAAATCCAATCCTCTATTTAAATTTCTTTTAGTAGCTCTCCTTTTACTGGTTAGGTATCACATTAAATTATACAGATAAACAGGTAAGTTTTACAGCTTCACTTCAGCTTTAATATTTAAACTTTCATTCCATCTCTCCTTTTGCTTATGCTGTTATTTTGCTTTCTTTTGCCACTCATCTTCCACACAGCCTTACATGTAAAGTACCTTTCTGTACACCGAGTTCTCCAGTGTCACCAGCATGTTTACTATGTATAGTTCGTATTAAGACCAAGAAATCATGCAATTCTATAGCATAATATTCAGCTTTTCTGATGTTACATTAGTATTCATTACTCAAGTTGTGGGGGATTACAGGGGAATTCTTGTTCATCAATTTATGAAGCGCAAACCATTACAAAGACTCTATGCATACATACAGTGGCAAGCAGTTAAACATTCAGAAAAAAAGCAGCCAGCAGAAATAATGGCAATAAAGAAATAACAGCTTCAGTTTGAAGAAGAGCCATCATACACAAAACTGGTACTGAAATTGGAGAGCAAGAAGCAGGTGGGTGGTCCCAGTGGTGCTGTGGGTGCAAAAATGAATATATACTACCTGCCAGATGCCTGCTAGAGTAAAGGACCAATCTATATAATTCTCTCAGGAACATCTGGATTGTGATAATGTTACATTATGGCTTTTTAAGAGATATACAGTTTTTAATTAGCACACATTATATTTAAAGTTTCAGCTTAGATTTGAGCATTTTGGCTCCTGTCTGTACCTTCCTACGAAACAGAACTTAGAAAAAAAAAAAAAAAACAAAACACCCAACAACTCTTCTGCGAGGTTGAGATTTCAAAACTTTATGTATGTTCTTATGTTAAGTATCTTCAAAAGAAAAAATCTAGACATAAAGACACAGGGTATAAAACTTGTATCAGCAGTTACTGAGTTCTTCCCCACATTTTAAGCAGTTAAAGAAAGTACACACATAGCTTAGAAGTAGCTTCTAAGAAGTAGCTTAGAAGTATACAATTGTATAAATGCATTAACAGACCTATTTAATATGATAGAAAAATGAACTTAAGCAATAATTGGTTTTCTGAATGCAGCAATGCAAAAAAGTTTGAAAAATCCTCTATGTACCAAGTTGCAGAACTACAGACCTTAAGAGACACTACAAAGTGGTGCAGTTATTCCATACTACCAGGTATCTCCGCTGGACTACACCAGAATAAAGTTAGAAAATGGAAATTAAAATAACTACAAGCTAAGGTTCCAACCTTGCTGTACTGCATGTATTTTTAAGCTGGCTGGACATTTAAGAGCCTAGACAAAAAACGCATACCATGTGCCATCGGCTCATGTTAGCACTGCTACTGAAAGTCCCATTTCTGTATTTTCTAACATTCGTTTGCAAGTTTGACTTACACTCATGTCTGCTCAGAACTACTAGAAAGGTTACTTTGCAAGTAATACTTAAAAAGTTGTACAATCTTCGGTATAAATATGCTCAGCAGCAAGAAAAAAAAAACTTTGAGAAACAGCACTGATTCTTATCCAGTCTATGGAGAAATAGATGGATGGTAGCAGCATGATGCTGAGCTTGTAAAACAAATTAAAAGGGTATTCAATGTTGTATCATCAGTATTTATTTTCCCCAAGAAAAACCAAGTAACTCAGTTTTCTAGAGAACTATGCCTAAGTAACAGACATTGCAGTCGAAAAAAATGGGAAAAATGAATATGTGTGTTTCTTCATGAATTAATTTTCAACTTTTTTTTTTTAAATCAGGGAACAAAAGCATAAATATTTGTTATTATGATTATTAGCATACACACAATATAAGTGAAAACATAAACATACCATATCTTTCCAGAGATGCAGAAACTTGTTCTTTCAAATTCTAAAGTGGACTTCTACAGTTCTTGTACCTATAATGCAAAACATGACATTTCAGTTTTTGCACTATGCTCCATACCAATCTGAAACTCAAGCAACTTCAAAGCAATACATTCAAGAATGGCCATTCACAAGTTTATAAGCTGAAGGAAACATATATTTGAATTATAGAATAGAATCATAGAATATCTCAAATTGGAAGGATCGTGAAGTCTAACTTGCCCCTCCTCAAATGGCTACCTAAAACTAAATCATATGACTTCCCAAACTAAATTGTACTTCCCATAAAAACCAAAACAGAAAATACTTAGTATGTTAGGGAATCTACAAAAGTAGAAAGTCCATACACGCAACATTCCCTATTCTTTGCTCTACAGTGATGCAATAGTTTTACAATTCCATTCCAGTTCATTAAAAATATCCATTTCCTTCTTCTGGAAGATTCTGACAAGGTTTCTCCTCCCCTCCCCCCCTCCCCCCCCCACCATCCCCTCCCCCCCCCCCCCCCAAATTAAAAAATTGGTACTTGTAACAAAAAATAAAAAAACCCAAACCACAAACACCAAGTCACAGATAGAACCCCATCTTGTCCTGGCTGCTGGAGTTTGATAAGCTTTTCTATAAATGGTTCATTTTCAGGGAAGCCATAATTAAACAAGGGACACATGACTAAAACACACTCCAAACGTTTTCAACAAACACCTAAAAGCACAACCAATTTAGTTAGGCATATAACTAAAGAAATCTAGTAATTACTTTCCAAAAAGTTACTCATTTGGCACAGAGTATCACATTTTCGGTACCATGAAGATTTAATACTTAATTTCTTGGTTCTAAAACTCTATTAACAACAAACAAATCCAATGCACCTGATTTAGGCTGATCTCCAGTATAGATCATAGTTCCCACAAAGGAAACCCTGATCTGGTTACCTTAAGAGTACATTCAGGTTTGTCTTAAGAGATGTCAAACCATAGAGAACCTGTCCCAGTTCTTTATCAGAGATGTGGAATGGGGTGATCCTGGACTGACAAAGTCATGCCAGTAAAGCTCTACAGCACTAACAGTTTGTGCACAATTTTTTGTATTTAAAGAAAAAAAGTTAAATAGGGCACCCTACCTGTTTCATGAAACAAGATTGCTATTTCAATGAACAATTATGATAATTATGTGGATTTATGTACAATTAGGATTAATGAGTTAATGTTATGCAATTGTGTCAATTAAACTTTACTACCATTCAGAAGAAAAAAAAAAGAATAATCGTATCTGAACAATATAAGACAGTAAGTGATGATCTTCCTGTTTGGAGGTGGTACTTCCGCTCCGTACCAATAGCAGAAATCCAGTATCTCTCTCTTATATTGTATTAGAGAATAATTCTTCATTCACCATGATGCCATTAGGCAAACTCAGTTAAAAGTATTCTAGCAAATCTGACCAATATTTTCACACCTTGTATCACAGGACTTCCAGCTTAAATGCCAATGTATGTATTTGTTCATGTAAACACAGAGCAGCATCACCTATATAAAATTCACTCACTCTCCTCTAAGGTACAAATGAGCCAACAGAGTATGAGCAGAGTACGAAGTAGAGCAGGAAAAAGTATCAAAAATATATCTATCAGGGATCTTACGATTATTGCCCAGCAAAAAGAAAAAAGAAAACAAAGGTTCCCAATATAACTGAAGTTATGTAGTTTAAGACAGTACAATTTACAGAAGAAAAAAGACCACAGTGGAGGAGATGGAGACCAAGGATTTGCTTAGTAACATGTCGCCAGCAGCAGAAGAGCAAGTAATTCCAATAGCACAAAACTGAAGCTCCTGGACTTCTAGTTCTCTTTCTTCCATCTCCCCCCATCAGCTACCACTGAGGCAGAGTAGGAGTTCAGCAGTCTAGTAAAAGAAAAAATTGCTCAAAGGCTACATGGACAACAATAAAATGAAATATGGAATCTGTAATGCTTGTCTAAAAGGAATGAAAATAATTCCATGAAGTCAGATGTGCTTCAACATCCATCTTTATTACACTTATTAATTAGCATTAAGCCACATCTGCCTAAAAAAATGCAAGTGACAAACGTGACTAAAAGCATTGCTAATACTATTGCTTCCACTCAACATAACGAAATCTTGATCTGTCACATGACCAGAACCAAAAGAGCTGCTTTTTTACAACTGCCATACATTTTCAATATGAAAAGCAGACTTCAAGGCACACTGAATGATATTAACGAAGATGGTAAGATACTGAATTAATTAAACTGTAGTGTACAGAATCACAAAATATTTAAGAAATTAATTATAAATTATGAAAAATAGTTTGCAACTCTCATGTCTGGCCTGATGAAAGACATCGTGAAGTCACCTCTATCAGGTGCTTAAATGATGTTTTCCACTTTTTTTTGGGCAATAACTGTGACAAGACAGAAGTAGAATAAAAAATTCTGACGGTGCTACCTGAATGAAAATGGTAGGTATTTTACCTAGTATTATAGATTATCTCATAAAATTTCAAATAAGAATAATTTTCCTCCACGAGTGACATCCTTAATATAACACTAATCAAATAAAAACCAAGTATTCACAAACATCCTTCTTTCAATAAGACATCCAGGTCATAAGAACCATGCAAACAGAGTATTTATCACCACCTTAAAACTTAAAGAGCTCAACCTTTGCAACCAAGAAATACCAGTACTTCACGGAAGTGACACACTCTCTTAAGAGCTCCTGTGTTCTTGAACTCTCATGAGACTTGCAAGTTGTGTGAACTATAAGTATGTATTCCTATGGTTCACAATAGGCAAGTTTTGCTACAACAGCTGAAATATATCTAAGTGCTGCTACTGCAGCCAGTTGTACGCTAGTATACCTTGGACTTTCTAAAAATAAAATAGGGTGTATATACACATATTAAACCACAATATTAATTACTAAGACTTTGGACATGAGATGTCACTATGAAATAAAAAATAATCATTATCTGAATAAGGCTACAGAAATAAGAAAGATGAAAACATTGGATTGGAAATAGAAATTCTGAAGAAATGATAGACCTCTTCAGCATTACCTAGCTTTGTAGAAGTTTTTGATACCTTTTAAGAAAGTGAAAAATACCATACTGTAAAATGAAAATATTTTAAATGTTAAAGGAGTCAGCTCAAACACATGACTAACCATAACGCCAAGGAAAAACTTGTCTACAACTACTGTAGCATTTCATGAAGTATTTTGACCTGCAGCCCATTTTAGAAGTTCAGCTCCTTTAAGAGCCATTTCACCACCCTCTAACACCCCAAGCCTGCTGAACTGCAGCTGCTCCAACCTGGGTCCCACAGAGCATACCAGAGCAGGAGTACACAAGTAGTGCCAGAGCCTGGCTGCCTGGACAAGTCTGGCATCTCTCAGCACCACACAAGCTTGGCAACACATTACAGATAGCTCTTGTGCCTCCCTGCACACAGCTCCCAAAGGTAAGGGAGAAGGGGTGTTCATTTGTCATTCTAACCTCCTCATTTCACCAATTTCTTTGGTGTAACCATTATCAAGGAAGTATCAACAAGCCCAGAAAGGGGTTCACCAAAGTAAGGAAGAGTGTGGTGTCCTCTATGAAGCAGAGACGAAGAACTAGCTTCACCCCTAGAACTCTAGCTTGGTCAAGACAGCAGAAGTCCTGACACAGTCCTCACAGGACACTAGAATGAAAAGTAAACTATGTGGACTAATTGTTGACAGACAATTATGCAACAACCACCAAACCCAAACGCAGGTTCTATGTTTTTCTGTTTGTGATCCCACTGGTTGATACAAAGCCCACCAAGGCCAAACTTCCACCGGGTTTCAAACTGAGATACTGTACCTTACAGTTTTTGAGACACTTAAATTTTGTGTTATTTAGTTACTTAGGCCACAGCTTCAAAATTATGGCATAGAAGGATTGAACATGAAAAAAAGTAGCACTCTCCATATCAAGCAGACAACTGGTACATCAGTTTAAGTTTGTACTAAAACATCACTGCTATAATTCACCTCTGGTACAGTCCCACTGTTGACACACTACACAAGATAAGCACAATTCTCAAAGGTAAAGTATGTGAACATAGAGCATGTTTTTGAAGCTATTTGGACGGATGCAAACAGTAATGCCTTTTGATGAAAAGCCTTGAACAGCTACTTACTGTGAATATCCTTTTCAAGCCTTTTACCAAAAAAAAAAACCCAAACAAAACAACCCAAAAAAAGGAGTCCAAACCTCTGCTTCGCTAACTAGAAGACAGAACATATACCTCCGCTCTATGAAAATGCAAGTTGCTTCAGAAGAAGCAGGTCAGCCCTCTTACCTAAGACAGTGAAGTGAGGGTCCAGAGGGAAGCCACCCATTTAGTTCCACTCAGCTGAACAACTGCAGCTTCTCCTAATTCTTCACCACCCTGTAAAACACGGGCAAAGAACCATGCAGGATGGTAATGGAAAGAGTATCTGTAAAGACTGACTTCCGCCCCCTTCCTCCATTCAGCAGTTTGCATAATACAGGGAAGCAGGCTCAACCTATTAAAAGTAAGAAGTAGTTAATGCTTCCTTTAAAAGATTCATTCGTAAGAGTATTTACGAGACAGAACACTACGGTAATATTTAATTTATAATGTAATTTTGCAACCAGTAGGTTATTTTGTCGTCAATAAGTTCTGTCACTCCTAGCCACAAGAAGGTGTAACTATTCAAAAATAGCAATTTAGACTGCTACTTGTTCATGTGTTACATTGCTAAGCATGAATCCTGGATCTCAATGTTATTTATCTTTTTTTATATTTCTCATATGAGGTTATTTTCCTGAAGAAATGTCTAACCAGCTGGTATAGCTACTGAAGTGTTGCTTCATTACAAAATATTACCTTTATACTGTATTTGCTGACTTTCTGCTAACCAACCAGATACATTACACATATTACTATTCATATGAATTAGCCTTTTTTCCAAACTTTCATTCATGGACAATACAGCCTTACGAGGCTGTCAGGCACTGCCTGTAAATACAGGAAGTCAATGCAATAAGTGTTAAGGTCAAAGCATTTAAGGTGACTAAAGTAACTTCAAGCATGCGATTTGCTCATTGCTGTTGTCTCTGGGAACCAACTATTTAGCAAAGCTTACAGCACTCTCCTGGGGAGGTGGGGGGAGATTATGATATTTACTTTTTAAAAAATATTCTAAATTATTTGTTACAGACCCCTCTCCTTCCACATCCAAATCAGAATTTGATCAATGACTGAAAATCTTTCAACACTGCTTCTCTATAAAACTACCTTAAATATGCTGGATACTTCAGAAAAAGTGTAAAACATATCTCCTCTGTTTAAAAATCAGTATCAATTCTGGCCTATGGTATCAGAAATTAAGAAATTAAGATTGACACTGGAAATGAGATACACGCCTACATACTTTAGGAATTGTCTCCTCTTGTCCCTCAATTGTATGTTCTATTTTTAAGAATTAGCGGCTTTTACCTTCAGGTATATGAATACAGTGGTGTGGGGAGGAAGACAGACATTTCCTGCGTTTTTAAAAAAAAAAAAAAAAAAGATGAATTCTCTCTGGACATTCACTAAGTATACTGAAACCAAAAGTAGCAGAGGCAAAAAAAATAATCTTTCCTATGGCAAAAACTAAGATGATGCATATTTACAAATATGTAAACACTAAATTTGTTCCATGATAGGTGCCATATCATGCACTATACTAATTATTGTTTATACAAAACTTTATATGCTTAAACATGTTCACAATTAAACATACTTATAACTATTAAAACTTGACTCAAAGATATTTTCCCCCCTAGTTATGGATTTGGTCAAGTGGAACCTGTAAATTCATAGAGAACTAGTGAAGAACACAAAGAACACATTCATAATGAAATACGCATGATTTTACATTGGGGTACATGTCATATTTCCAAAGCGGCTTTTCTCCTACAAAAAGTGAAGTTAAATGAAAAGAAAGATAATCTGTTTTATTTTCTCAAGTCCATGAGAACAGGAACAAACTCAAGGTGCTCTAACAAAGACTCTAACAAGCTGAGAACATCACTAGATGTATTTAAAAAATACGCAGTTTTAAAGCCCACTCAGAAAAGAATCAACATTTGCATACAGCTTTAAGCAGCAGCAGTAATTAAAAAAAGACTAGAAGTTTTGTTTGCTATTTAAAATAGGATAAAACCCACACAATGCTAGAGTTTTGAAGAGGACCTGGACTAAGAGATCCAGGCTCTGAAACTCACTGCTGTGAAAAAGTTAAACATCTCTGCTTTTTCAAGCCTGCCCTTCCTTCAAACACTTTTTTTACCCAGTCACACAATCATAACCCTAAAAACCCCCAAAGAAATCAAACCATTTATTTTGCCATCTAACTTGGTGCTTTTATTTCCAAATTCTTGGGAGATACTCAGGATACTCCAGTGTGGTGAAATAGCAAACAACTCTGGTAAATGGAAAAAGGACTTGTTAATTCCAGTATGAAAGATGCCACATTAAATAGCAAGCATTTGGAGTGGAATGGAAGGTATTCATAAAAGAGAGATGAAATATCTGTAATATTGCATGGAAATAATTTCAATTAAAGGTATTTTTCAGCCGTATAAACCTAAGTAGTGGTCTAGCTCTTGTTCCAAAGTTGTCTGTATTGAATTGACAGAACATTACTGTAACAAAGACAAGTAAACTGCAAACTGCATCCGTTTTAAAAGACAAACATATGTGAGGAAAACTATCCAATATCCACAGCAATCTGGTAATGCACATATTTTCAATTCAGCACACTCACTGAACTCTGAGTTTCACAGTATTTTCAAATTTTAAAAAAGTACCTTTAACTGTTTACAGAATAAAAGGGCACAAAGTATTTAGTGCCACCACACTAACCAATCAGTTCGTTAAAACTGTAAAGCCCATTTTCCAGCAGTTTTCATTATTATCAAGAGGTATCTCTCACCATCTCCGTTATTCTCCCACCCAGTCATAGATGTCTAACAATGAAGTTAAACTTACTTCTCCCTTAGCAGGGAATCTCTCTCTAACTGGATGCTATTTGCATGAATTAGGAACTTAATCTTATTTTTTAGACCTCTCCCTTTCAAATCAGTCCAAAAAAAAAAAAAAAGATAAAACTGACAATACAAACACATAGGTCTTACTTCTGTAGGAAATCAAAGCTAAAATCAGGTGCAATTTCCCACTGAGGAACTTTTTAGTAGACATGCAAGAGACACAGTAAAACTAATCTGACAAGTTGATTCTCACAGAGCCTCAGGTTTGCACAGCGTCCTACTCAGGTAGGAAAGTTTCCACACAGACACAGAAGGACCAACTCTGAAGTGATGTGCAAGACACAGTCTTTGCTTCAGAATTAGAACATCACTTACACAGAAAGAAAAATAAACACGTATTTCCATTAACTAGACAAAAAAAAGCATAACTACAAGCCTATAGATTACAGGTTCTTGCCACTTAAAGGACAGTTGTGGATCATGTTTTGCTTCCTAAGCAGTAGTAACTTCTGAATGACCATGTCATGTCATCTTAGGCACCCAGTTTACAAATTGACTGTGAACCATAAGAACCCATAGAGTTCCTTTAAAAGAAATACTGGGGGTACACTGCAAAACTGAAACCCAGCAAGTCCTGCACTCAGGAGTGACAGATGACACTGACAGGCAAGGCAGCCTGTTCACAGGTGAGCAGATCCAACTCTCCGGACTGGACAGAAGGTAACAGGACCCAGCGAACGTGGCTATTTCCTTAAGCAGGCCTTGCACACTAGTTATGCCCCCTCGCAGTACTTCACGTACTCCCACCTCCCCGACTGCCACAGCCGGCCATACCGAAGGCACCCAGGCGCTCCCTGCCCACAGCAGCCCCGGGCAGCGGGCACCGCCGCTGCGCCGACCCCAGCCGGCAAACCGAGGCGGGGGCAGGCTGGGTTCACCCAAGGTCGCCCAGCAAGCCCGGTCTCCCCGGGGAGGCGGGGGGCGGGCTGAAGCCCGGAGCCGCTCGGCCTTCCCGCTTCTGGGGAGGGACGGGCCGGCCCCGCACCCGACGGCGGCCCCGACGGCGAGGGAGAGAGACGACCACCGAGGCCACGCACCCCGGCCGCCGGCGCCTCCCGCCAGCCTTTCCCACCCTAGGCCAGGGATCTGCCGGGCGAAGGGAAGCGGGCAAGGGCCGCCTCCCAGCCCCCTCCCCTTCAGGGCCGGCGTCAGGCGGGCGCCATCCCCCCCCTCCCGGCTCTCCCCCGGGCCGGGCGCTGCGCAGCGCCTACCGACCTGGGCGCCTCGGCCTGCTGCTCCCGGTCACTCCCGCCGCCGCCTCCCGGGCTCATGCGGGGGCCGCGCCGCGCTCGGGGCCGGGCCACAGGCGAGGATGAGGAGGCGCTGCTGCTGCTGCCGGTGGAGCCGCCGGGGTGGAGAGAGACAGGGCCGCGGCCTGGCAGGGTGGGGAAGGGAGAGGCGAGCGGCCTTGGCGAGGCCAGCGGAGCGGGAGGGCGGGCCGGGCCCGCGGGTGGCGCCTCCTCTCGCCGAACTCGTTCGCTCTCAACCCGAGCCCCGCGCCACCATCTTGGGAGCAACGCGGATATCGGCGCGGCGCAGGCTCGGAGGACTGGTGGCGGGCGGGGGTGGGCAGGAAGGAGGACCCACTGTATCCCGGCATGCAACGCGGGCGGGGAGGGGGGTGGGTCCTGGAGGGGAGGCGGGCGGATGAGGCGGCAGCGCCACGCTACCCACCGCGCGAAACCATAGAGTTCCCGGGGCCGGTTCCTTCCTGCCTCTTTCACCCGCGGCGCCCGGCGGAAGGGCGGTGGGGCGGCGCCTGCGTGCCTGCAGGCGTGAGGCCGGCGCCGCCATCTTGGAAGAGGGCAGAGGGACTGGGGCTCCGGAGCTCCCCTCCCTAAGGCGCGGCGCTCCGCCTGGAGGTGATGCGCCGGAGGGGGGGCGGAGCTCCGAATCGCGCGTGCGCGTGCGCGGGGGCGGGGGGGGGGGGGGAGGGGGAGGCGAGGCCCCCGGGCGGGGTCGGCGGGAGCACATAGGGGCGTATGTGCGCACACGTACGGGCACTTACGTGTGCGTGTATGTGGGGGTACGCACACACGTATGGAGACGTACGCGAGGTGCGTACGTGTATTTAAGCGTAAATATTTTTTTGGTTGGGGGCGGGAGTTTTGAGGGAGTTTTTCAAACAGGAGTAAAATTCGCGTGTCGGCGTCAGAAGCAGGCGGCCCGAATAATTTCCCAATTGGGCAACGCGAGGGAAAAATCGACTTTCTGGGATGTTGGCTCGTTTTTGGTATTAAAAATGTGGGAGCTGCGACCATGGCGGGGAGGAGTAAGTAGAGAAAAAAAAAAAAAAAAGCAAAGCAGATCTGGGTCTTTTTTACATTATCCCAAACCACAACATCCCTCAATAAAGGGAATTAAATAGAGGTGATTCTACCCTGGCAGAGAGTGTACTTTTTTTTTTTCAGTATAATCGAGAAGCATGAGTTCTTAAGTGTTAGGATAAGCTGTTAAAACCATAAACATAAATCCTCAAAAGTGTGATACTGAAGCCAATTATTTATTCCGGGCCAGGAAATGAGTGTTTTAAGATCTTTTTAAGAAGAGATGGACGCGTTACAGCTTTAAGCACAATTTTGGAAGACCTACAGGGTAATAATGGCTGGTGAGACCAGTGGGCTCAAACTACATCGTCGTAAATCAGCGCGGAGAGTCCGGGGGCTCACGAGGAATATGGTGGGCAGGTGCGTCGTCGAAATACTAAGGCAGAAAGAAGGGCTCTCCTGCTGCAGTGTGGTCTGAGAGCTGGGTGCGTGGTGGCGCTCGGGTGGACGTCGCTCTTCATCTAAAAATAGTCGCTGAAGGGAACACTGACTTCTGCGCCTGGAGGCTCCCTCCCACGCAGCAGCGAAACCCGCCAACTCCCATGTATTAAAATTTCAGACCCAGGACAAAGTTTATTGTGCCATGAGCTTTCCTGTCACCTCAGAAGTAAGTAATAATGATGAGAAAACTGGGTCTGGAAGACGCACCTTCTCGCTGCTTTTCCCTTGCTCTGTTGCAGAGCCCGCGTGTCCGGTCCTTATTCCTGCTTGACTATAAGGATGCTATGGGGAAGCATGTCGCAGGCTGAAGTCCAAGTAAGCGATGTCTTCTGCTCTTCCCCTGCCTACAGAGCCAGGCTTCTCGTCACAGAGTTGCTCAGGCTGGTCAGGCATGATTTGCTTTTGGTAAATCCATGCTGGCTGTTCCCAGTCACCTTCCGGCTCTCACTGAGTCTGGCAGAAACCTCCCAGAGTTTCAGGTGAAGCTGGTAGGTCATAAGTTGCTCAGATCCTCCTTGCCTCCAGCCCCTGGAGACCTCCCACAAATACCACAATCCATTCAGAGATGATTCAGATACCAAATACCATTCAGAGATGACAGCAGGTGGCCTCACAATGACATTGGCCAGCTTTCAGTCTGCTTGGTTGCTTCCCATCCGATCCCATGAGCTTACATATGTCCGGTTTCTCAAAGTAGTCCCAAACTTCATCGTCTTCTGTGAGCAGCACTTTTCCTCCCGCAAGCTTTGCTACTACCCATAGGGATCTGGGAGCACCAAGAGCCCACCTGGCCAGGAGTGACAGCACTGATATAGTCTTTTCCGTGTCCTGTGCCACTAGGTGCTCTGCACCATTAAGCAGCAAACTTTGCTGCTGATGTACCTACAGATGCTCTTACTGTCCTTCACATCCCTAACCAGTTTCAACTCTGGCCTAGTTTTAGCCGTCACAATTTTATCCCTGCATGCTTAGATGATGCTTCTAAAGCCCTTTCTGGAAGATATCCCAGTTCATCCTTGCATGGAAGCTGTCTCCATACCTTCTATCAGGACATTTGGTCATCTTCTTGCATCCTTATAGCAGGAGGGACCAGCACTGCTCAAACTATCCAAGACAGGGACAGCATGGATTTATATGATGATGGTCTTTACCCCTTTTTCTTTCCAAGTAGTAGCTGACACTTGGTTTGGAGTTGGGTTTTTTGATCCTTGCACAGCATCAAGTGCATTTTTGTCTATGGAGCTATTGATTGCAAGCCTGCGATCTTGTCCCTGGTTATTAATCGGCAGCTCATGGCCCATCACTGCTCTGAGGTAATCATAGAATCATAGAATTGTATAGGTTGGAATGGGCCTTTAAGATCATCAAGTCCAACCATTAACCTAATACTGCCAAAACCATTGGCAAACCATGTCCCTAAGCACCACATCTACCCATCTTGTAGATACCTCCAGGGATGGTGATATTGCTTAGACATGTCAAGGGTTTTCCCCTGAAGAAACCGATGCAATTGTGAGGAAGAGGCAGATGACAGCACATGGAGGGCATGTGCAGGATGGATCCAGCTGGTGTGGATGCTGGGGTTTGTGTGTTGCACTGGCTGGATGCAGAGGTATGTGAAGGAGACTTCTCGGAGTAGGACACGGGTATGAGAAGATCCAGCCTTCCTTCTGCTTTGAGGAGGTGTGAGACAAATCACATATTAGCTGTGGACGTGCAAAGAATGGTATGTTAAGGAATAGACCCAGGGCAAATTGCTCTATAGCAGTGTTGCACGGGTGACCAAGCTGCATGATGGATTTCACTTTGATTCTGCTGGGGATAAATTGCTATTTTGGGGGAAGTGTTACATCACACTTAATTTTTATATCATGTGCTTGCAACTTTTATTATTTTTTTACTCTGAAGTAGCTTGACTAGCCGTAGATTAACTGTGGCCATCGGTGTGCCCAAGTTGTTTCTGTTACAAAGGGGATAATTGTACTTTCCTGCCTCGTTTATGTATGTTACATATTCTGAGTGCTCGGATATTAGGCTAGAGAAATGCTTTTGCTGCCTTCAGTGCTTTCAGCTACTTTACATCGGCACAGCCAGCTGCTGGAAGGCAACTGGATCTGCCCAGCTGGGCAGACCCTGAATTTGGAGAAATCTGATTGGAATTCCCAGTGGAAAAGCCACCGCTCCCTCCCTGCTTCCTTGCTAATCCCTGCGGCAGCTCTAGGGCCTGGGTGTGGACTGCAGCTGAGGAGAACAAGTGGTGACACTGTGTTTCGCAGCCATCCCCTCCACAGGGCAGGCTCCAGTGAGATGCTTCGCTTGCGTGACTGAAGGAATGCTCGGTGGAAAAGTAAAAATCCACAATTCTAGCTAATAACTTGGTCGCTAAGTAGAAGCCCTGCAGAAAATCTATTCCTAGTGCCTGAACATTTGGAAACAAGTGTCTTTTTTTAACTGCTGAAGGGGAACGAATACAACTGGCCTCGTACACAAGTTGTGCGGAACAGGCAGCGGTTTCCAGCGGGAGGAAAAGGACATTAAAAATAGAATCCCCAGCCTCATTCACCCTTTACTTGTGATGCTGGACAAATGCCATCGTGAGCCAAGACTGCTGCATATTAATTTCAGTAGATGTTGATGTCTCACTTCAGAGCTTTGTAGAAAATAGTTTCCTCTGGAGATGTCTTTGTAAACACACACAGAACACTGCGTGTGTCCTGTTCTCATTTCATGTGAAAACCCCAATACAAATGACCTGATAGTACCTTTTTTTTGCTGTTGATTTCAAATAATTGTGTGAGTGAAAATTAGGTTGTGAAGCTCTGTAAGCGTAACCCCTTAGATGATAGGCATCTTTTTGTGAGCAATCTACCTTAGTTAATCCTCTTTACACAGAGGGAGTACACTGAAGTGTTAGGAGCCTGTGGGAGACAAGCTAAATGCTACAGCTTGCTGATACCTCAAGCCTTTGTGCCTCCCTTTGCAGATAAAAAAGATAAGGAAGGGGAAAAGATCATCAGCAATATAATGAAATACTGAAGTTGTGAGTTAGAACTTAGTCTGGGCAACAGGGAGATAAAAATCCCTGTAGTGACTGGGTGGTGATGATAGACTATGGTGGTCTGTCCTCTCTTTTGTTCCTCTCTTTTTCGCTGGCAGAAATTTGGAGGCGAGGATAGCACTCTTGGCTCAGATCTCCTTGTTTTCAACGCAGACACTGGGGACTTGAGCTCGTAAGGCTGTCCGTAGGGGACTGCAAGTCAGTTGGCTTAACACAGTGTAATCCTTACCTTAAGCAGGCGGTGAATCCAAGACTGTGTGATGGAGGCTGCATGGCCAGGAAAGTGGGCAAGGGAGATGCTTTGAACTCAAGCCCTGGATGTAGGAGAAGCCAGGTCACAACTGAAGTGGATGTCGCTTCTAGCCTTTTCTCCTCTCAGTCCTGTCATGATGGTGAGGAGTTAAATAATTTAAAGTGGTTAGTAGTGTGCCCCCCAAACCTTAAAACCTGTCCAGCCCCTTCTTCCAGCCCACTCTGCCCTTTGCCACTTCTGGTAAATGTGACCTTCCTTGTACTGAGAGCTGTGGTAAAACTCTTAGTGGGGTCGGACATGAGTGAAGCAAGTGGAAATAGGGAAACAGGCACTTCACTTTTCAAAGGCCTCTGGAGGTGGCCCAGATATGATTCCCCCTACCTCCCGTATGTTTTTATACCTCCTGTATGTTTGCGTGTTTTTTTTCCCAGTGTTGATTTTTAATGTCTGAAACCAGTCTTAGCTTTGGTGTGTAGCAATAGCAAGGAGAATATTTAAACTCTACCAATATTACTGCTCTTTTTATTCCCAAGACAGAAACATTAGTTTGAAAATTACAGAAGCTAAATGCAAGCAATATTCAGAAAAGTTTGTTTCATTCCTTGACTGAACTCGATATCCACTTTTGTCTGGTATGCCTCCACTTAACTTAAATTCCCACTGGAGAACGAAAAGGTGATGAGTGATCAGTGAACATACTATTGAGAGGGGTTTTCAATATTTCATTCTGGGACCTGAACTACTTACCTATAGTTCTTCATTTTAACCTGAAGGATTGAACTTTTACATGGTCATTTCTGAAGGGCCATGCACGCTTCTGAGTCCTGAGAAGCATACTTGTTCTCCCCTTTTCCCACATGAACAGGCGAACCAGTCTGTTGGTTAAGGTGTGATGTGGAGGTTTGTGTTATCTTGGAGCAGTTCCCACTTCTGGCTCAAAGACTAATCTTGATCGAGTGAGGGTGTTTCGGTTCCTCCCTGCGAGCTGACGGAAATTTCCCGCTGCATTTTGCTGAAATAAGCTTGTCATGAGAGAGTCTTTCTTTCCCTGAATGCTTTGCCTGGCACAGTGGCCTCTGGAAAGAAACAGGGTGAAAGGAGAAGCAGCTCATGCGCACCCCTCCGTCTCCAACTCTAGTGTACCACCTTTCTGCCAGCCTTGCACTTACCTCCTCCAGTCTTCTTGAAGGAGCAGAACGTAGACATTTCTGTTCTTCCTCATGGGATGAGGGGTTTGCACTTTGCTGCATGTCACCACGATATTTCCTTTGGTCACCTCTGCAAATGAGCTGGAAATGGTCTTTTTTTTTTTTTTTTTTTGACCATTCTACATTCTTTCCAGTTCTGTGCCGTGCAGATGCCAGCACTGCAGAGATTTTCAACCCATTCTTTTTCTGCCTTTTTGCTCTCTGCTGCGCTGTATCACACACTTTTTTACATTCACAGCTTGGCCCTGGTGCCTGATGTGGTGTCTGGTTTCAGGAAGAAGCTGAGACCAGTAGATGTGAAAGATGCTTGGGAGCAGTGCTTTTGTTTACTCGGAGATTTCGTGGGGACATCTTGGTATGTTCTGCAGCACGCAGCGCAGCTGAAACCGCCTTGCTTCACATCGCTATGCAGGTTTGGGTTAACTGTTGTTTCGGTTGTAAAAGAGAAGCCTGACGGACAGCTGTTTTTCTGACCACATGCCTACATTATTTTTTCCAAGATATATATAGCAGTCTGACTTGCTGAGCAGAGCAAAATGACTTTGTGCAATTAATGTGACATGCTTAATAATGCTTGGAAGGGTGCAGACATCTGCAGTTATAAACCTGACATGGCTAAAAAAAAATATCTGACAAGCAATCCCAGCGCAAACACAGCACATGTTTTTATAAAACAAGGGACCGCACAATGCCCAATTGGTAATATTGCTTTTGAGATGAGACACTCTTTTTCCAAGAGAAACTTGTTTCATGCCAGAAACTCACTTTACCCTTGGGTTATACTACAGGGTGACAAATTCAATTTACTTTTTTTTTTTCTTCCTTTGGCATTGTAATGTCATAATTACTTTCCTATTTAAACAGCTCGTTCCTTGAATACAAAGTATGGTTTGGTTATTAGCACTGCAGCGGCACCTTGGTGAAATCAGGCCCAACCAGCTATCCATATTTTTTCCAGTCAATAAATGATTTTTAAAAGGTCATCATGACATAACTGAAAAGTTGAAGTCTCAAGTAATTAGCATACAATATGCGGCTTTCCACACCCAGTATTTTTATACAGCTGCATTAGTAACACTGTTGTCTGGGGAGGCTTTAATTTGAAAAAGAGGGCACTCCCGAGGGGTGTCTGCTTGAAGATGAAACCTTATTTAGCTTGAGAAGAAAAAGCATCAGCCACAGCTCCAACCTCTCTTGGCTCAGGTGCTAGAAGATGTTAGAAGAGAAGCCCGGCTCCCCTCCTTTCCTCAGCAGCAATACTTATTTTACTGTAGCTCTTGCTGCCGCAGAGACAGCTGTACCAGGTTCGACCTCCTGTAGCTAGTGGGACCTACCCTGGGACCTGTTCTTACCCGAAAGGTAGAATGTACAAGTCACAAAATTTTTTCATCAGTATATAAACACCAGATGCTTGGCTGGCTGCCCCTTGCAGGAAAACACAGAAGTAAGAGGCCGTGGGGGATGAGAAGGAGAGTTTAAGCTGCCTCACAATGCCTTATCCCAGTGAATTGCCTGGTTTTAGTATTAGGTGGAAATTTAATTCCTGTGTTTTGGGTCTTGCTCCCTGCCTTACTTCCAAGGAGTGTCAGAGGAGGGGGCAGAAGGACAAGGACGTGGAAGGCATTCACTGTTGAAGAGCGTAGTTGGGGAGAAGGGGATGAAAATGTTAATTTATTACCAAAGTGGGCATGAATTGTGTTTGAACCCAGAGGTTAAAATTGCTGTAACTTGTTTGTCTCCTGAGCCAACCACTATCCCCAGTGCTGAGCTCACCACGGAAGCGTAGGATTGGGAGATGTCGTACAGATACCTGCTGAAGGACGTATTTTTATGCTTGGCGTCCTGCTGGAGCGTGTTGCAGGCTGCAACTGACCCATGTGCCTGCATTGCCTTTCTATGGAAACTACTATATAATCTCCGCCTCAGCCCCATGTGACATTGGCATGTGGCCAGGTCACAACTCTTGACCCCAGAGCTGACATACACTCTGGACTGGTAATACCCGTGTAACAGAACAGGTCATCCAAGCCATTATGTACCCAGCAAATGCCTTCAGTAAGTGTTTTGTCTGGAAAAGCATTCAACATCTATCCCATACACATCAATATACCACTGCCCAAACATAGATCTACAGTAAAGGATCTTCTTTGCATTTGTGATTTTGCTTTCACAGTTTTGCTTTCTTAATTTTACATTCTGGAATGTTAGAAAATAATATTTTCTGTCTGTCATGCTGAAGAAATACAGGTATTTTCACTGAGAAAGTGAAATCCTACGTGACAGAGGAAAACCCAGTTGAGATATGTGGGAGTTTTGCCTGAATAAGTAGTGAAAGGTTTGGCCCTTAGGGTGGAAATAGACCTTGGAGTTTTACCAAGATGCTTCAGAGCTCCTTGTTCCCATTGCTTTTCTCTTTCAAATGTGATGACTGGAGCTATCTCGATGCAGATCTCATTTGAACGAAAAATAAGTATCTTTTAAAACAGGATCTTCATTCTCTGATCTCTCAGAAAGTCTGCTCAGGTATGAAACAGTTTATTGCTTTTGGTGCTGATTTTCTAGGCTGGTGTTTAATCTGTGGGAAATGTGAAATACTGATTGTACTTTACTTATATGGAAAAGGCCCAGCTTGTGAGCAAATTATTGTGTTGCTAAAGATGGAACAAGCTCCTTTGAACTATTTTCTTTACTAACCTACAGTGATCCTTTATTGCAGGCACTTAAAAATGAAACCCAGCGACTTCACAGTGTTTAGAGACATTGAAGAAGAAATATAGTGCTCTTCATGCACACGAGAATCAGATTCAAACAGATACAATAAACGTTAATTGTGACTTCTTGTCGGGTTTTCCTTTGTAAGCCTACAAGTTCCCTGACAGCCTTGCAATTACGGAACGAAATATTAAAAAAAAAAAATCACAGAGTAGATGTGGTTCTGTGCCCAGGGATTATTCTGTAACCCTGAAAGGCTGAGCTGACACCACTTCTGTGAAAGGAAGCAGTGGGTGAGTGCCTATATGCTTTTTCGCAAGTGACATCTGATTTAAGAAGTACTTCACCCGGTATCCTCACTGTTCTAAAGAGGATATTGAAAATTAATGCCATTGCACACTTCTAAATTAATCAAAATTGATGTCATTACAGACATAAAGGCATTGTAAAGCTGGATGAGCACTCGCAAGGCATAACTTCAAGGGTAAGACCCTTATATGATGTAGATTCTGTAGCAGTGCATATCATGGCGTAGTCTGCTGGGTTTTGGTTTCTTTTTCTTTCTGTATGAGCAAGACTGGATTCTTGTCTGTTATTTAGGACTTCTTATCTGTAATGACTGTAAAGGAGGTAAAAAGGTACACTAAATTTTAAGTTGGTGTGCTATTGGAGCTGAAGTCATAAGAATTGCATCTTTGAGACTTGATCACCAGTGCAAACTTCCATGTTGGAGTGGTAATTTTTCCTTCAAGGAACAAATTGCCCTCTCCAGCTTGGAGCATACAGTGGGAAATTGCTGAAGGATCTGTCCCTCAGAATGAGGGGAAATGTGCTAAGTTGCATTGTGTAGCATGGGGGGTTATCTTTCATTAAAGTATCCACGTTGATGTTTCTAAGACTGGCATGTTACATTCCAGAAGGAACATCCTTCCATTTTCATCTCATAATTTTGGTTGATTCCATGCTTACAGGCACCATTATGGTCTCCACTGTTCAATTAAAACAAATGAGCTCCTAAATGTAGCAAGGCGCCCCCCCTACTTTTTTTTCCTTATCCATAAAAACACTCCTACTGAACCTGGAAGCAACATTTACTCAAGAAAATCTTTGCCCCGAGAGTGAATATTGTGGTCTGATTTCTCTGCCAAGACTCCAGGCTTCTCAAAAGCTTAGTTATAAGCATGTAGGATCCTCAGCTAAGAGTTATATAGTATATTAAGTGCTTGTCATCGTTTATGAACTGGAATTAAGAGTTGTAGAGTGATTTCTATTGCTATAATGCTTGTAATACTAGAATTAGTACTTTCATACAGTGTGTCGTAAGTCTGTCATACAATTAATTACTAATTAAGACATAATTAGATGAAACACTGGTTATCATGCCTAAATCTTCTCCCCCTCCCTCCCCCCCAGAATAAAGTGATGCCAAATCCGTAAAATCATGAACTGAAAATAGTTGAAAATAATATCAAAATTAGTGTCAAAACACTCAGGACTAGATATGAGCTCTGAAGTTTAATACCAAGTGAAGTTTTGATTGTCAGTCTTAACTGTGGCAATATGCAAATATTTGGGTAAGGAATACACAAGGAACAACAGCTCTATACTTCATGTTGAACTTTCCTTAGAAAAGAAAACACCTCTCCTGCTGTCCCATCACAGACACGGAGGGCATGCAACCTTTATCTTCCTTCCACAGACGTGTGTTTATGGTGAGGGAGAACTGGAGAGGCCACCTCACAGAGCGACACCCATTGGTGACTCCTTTGTGCTCATCTTTCAGTTTCCACTCTCTTAAATTAAAAAACAAACAAACAAACAACTTAGCACAAGAGAAGCCCATTTTTCCACGCTGTTTAAGCCACAGACTATAGGGAAGTCATGTGAATGATGGAATATTTGAACTGCAAAGTCTTTTATGTTACGTTTACATTAAACAACATCCTAGGGCAAGCCTTCTCTGACCTACTTGAGCAGATAATTCTCTTGTGTACGGAAATCACGATTTGTTTCATTTTTAAGTATCTCTTGCTAGCAGTGGTTGGGCCAGAAAGTTTTTTGGTTTTCATAGCTTTTTGGTTTGTATTTATCTGTGTGTGTGTGTGTGCGCGCACATGCATGTTAATGCATGAAAAGACAAGGCAAAGGTATGATAAAGGCTAGCATTTGAAAAGATTGTTTTGGAGTATTGAAACCTACCTGTATTGAGGTATCATACACCTATGACAACGACAATTTTTATTATCCTGATAAGCAATTCACAGGAAAACAACAGTGGCTTATTTTTAATTGAATGTTGCATGGTTTGAATGACTCCACATATTGTTAACATAAAATGGGGATAAATGGAATAAATTGCTAATTGTTTATATAGAGGCATTGCAAATCTAAATGAGCATTCATAAGGAGTGACCTTAACTGATAAGATCCTTATATGATGTAGATTCTGCATCAGCAGTTATCACTGTGTAGTCTGCTGTTTTACCATCTCTTTTTTTTTTTTTTTTTAACCATATGAGGAAGAATTGATGTTTGAAAAGATGTGTGATATTGTTAGCTTTGTGGCTGTGAAAATGTTTTTAGTCAAGGCAGCATAGATAAAAGGGCTGCAGGGAAAGCATCAGGGATGGACGTCTTTGCTCCACGGGTGCTGGCAGAAGCTGATTACTGAAACAGAGTTGCTCCCTGGAATTTGTGCCAGGTTCTGGTAGCTGGAAAGAGTGATGATTACTGTAGAGTTCTCTGTGAAAAACTAAATTTTTATCTGTAGATAAAGCAATTATAAAGATGCCATATGCATTGCTATCACAATACTGATTTCTTACCCCCTTGGGAAAGTAATGTGAGAGGTTTTGGACAGCCCCTCTTTGTTGACAGCAAAGGTCATATGAGGCAGGTTTTGCAGGTTCAGACCATTGTACCGTTCTTTACAAGAAGAGGGATTGTAATGTGGGGAAACCTTGCTACAGACCCAAATTCTCTTTCAGCTGTCTCGTGATTTGAGTTTTGAAACCTGATTTTTCATACATGAATTCATGAATACAATTAAAAAGATCTTGTGTCTTTAGTAGAGTTCCTTATGATGGTCTCAGGTGTCCATCTCAGCTGGAATTTCAGCTTCCACCTATATTGTAGGAATATGGTTAAAATCAATATGCCAATTAATTTAATTACTTTGTTTTTTTATTTGATGCATCTATATACCACCTCCAGATACACTTAACACAGATACAAACTGAGCAGCAAAGTTAGCTAGCGTGACAAGCAAGTATGAACTAAAGGACTAAAAGCTCTCTGGTTTTCTCAGTAACACTCTGGAAATGGTTCTGGTTAAACAACTAATTATCCTCAAAGCATCCTCTGAAGTTGATTAAACTTGGTCTTTGCCGGGGAAAGGGACTTTGAATGTTATATCCTCTGAGACATGAGGCATCTATCTGGGCAACCATGAGGATGCCTCTGAGCTGTGGTGCCTGTACCCTGACAGCACATTGGAGAGACAGCTGGCATGCAGCACTCCTCCCCCCCACTGCCTACCCTGGTTTCTACTGGAAGAAAACCTGTAAGAAACTCAAGGAAGAATCGTGGTGGCCTCCATTGGTCCCCTCATGTGGACGTTGAGGGACTGAGACTTTGGGACAAACTGCAGAAGGCATTGCATTTGCCCCATAGTTCATGTGTAGCATCAGAGTTCTCTGACTGATGAATTGCTTGGCTGAAAACGTGGAGAGGTGTTTTTTCAGAGGACTAGAATCATAAGCAATTTGACAAATCAAAGCAAGGTACTAGATTTGGACTGGAGAACTGCGGGGTAAGGCCTAGTGACCAAAGATGAGGAAAGTCTGAGGCACTTAATGCCTTCTTTGCCACAGTCTTTAATAGTAAGACCAGTTGTTCTCTGGGATGGACAACAGGGATGAGGAACAGAATGAAGCCCCCATCATCCAAGAGGAAATAGTTAGCGAGCTACTATACCACTTAGGTGCACACTAGTCTATGGGGACACTGGTGGAAGTGCTCACCAAGCACTTATCAGGAGTCCTAGCTAACTGGGGAGGTCGCAGTTGACTGGAGGCTAGCAAATGTGACACCATCCACAAGAAGGACCAGAAGGAGGACCTGGGGAATTACCGGCCTGTCAGTCTGACTTGGTTCTGGGGAAGGCTATGGAGCAGATCATCTTGAGTGCCATCACGTGGCATGTACAGGACAACCAGGGGCCTAGTCATCACTGATTGATGAAAGGCAGGTCCTGC
Source organism: Fratercula arctica (assembly GCA_947846985.1). NCBI lineage: Eukaryota > Metazoa > Chordata > Aves > Charadriiformes > Alcidae > Fratercula > Fratercula arctica. The sequence goes on from CANTUZ010000001.1 coordinate 71,565,085, forward strand.
TTGACAAACCTGATTTCCTTCTATGACAAGGTGACCTGCTTAGTGGATGAGAGAAAAGCTGTGCATGTTGTCTACCTAAACTTTAGTAAAGTCTTTGACACCGTTTCCTGTAGCATTCTCCTGGAGAAACTGGTGGCTCATGGCTTGGGTGGGTATATGCTTCGCTGGATAAAAAACTGGCTGGATAGCCGGACCCAAAGAGTTGGGGTGAATAGAATTAAATCCAGTTGGCAGCCAGTCACAAGTGGTGTTCCCCAGGGCTCAGTAGTGGGGCCAGTTCTCTTTAATATTTTTATCAATGATCTGAAGGATGGGATCAAGTGCACCCTCAGTAAGTTTGCAGACAACACCAAGTTGGGCGGGAGTGTTGATCTGCTTGAGGGTAGGAAGGCTCTACAGAGGGATGTGGACAGGCTGGATCGATGGGCCGAGGCCAATGGTGTGAGGTTCAACAAGGCCAAGTGCCAGTTCCTGCACTTGGGTCACAACAACCCCATGCAGCGCTACAGGCTTGGGGAATCGTGGCTGGAGAGCTGCCTGGCAGAAAATGACCTGGGCGGTATTGGTTGACTGCTGGCGGAATATGAGCCAGCAGTGTGCACAGGTGGCCAAGAAGGCAAACAGCATCCTGGCTTGTATCAGAAATAGCGTGGCCAGCAGGAGTAGGGAAGTGGTCTTCGCCCTGTACTTGGCACTGGTGAGGCTGCATCTCAAATACTGTGTTCAGTTCTGAGCCGCTTACTACAAGAAAGACATTGAGGTGCGGGACTGTGTCCAGAGAAGGGCAACGAAGCTGGTGAGGGGTCTGGAGCACAAGTCTTATGAGGAGCAGCTGAGGGAACTGGTGTTGTATAGCCTGGAGAAGAGGAGGCTGAGGGGCGACCTTATCGCTCTCTGCAACTACCTGAAAGGAGGTTGTAGAGAGGTGGGGGTCGGTCTCTTCTCCCAAGTAATAGGTGATAGGACAAGAGGAAATGGCCTTAAGTTGCGCTAGGGAGGTTTAGATTGGATATTAGGAAAAATTTCTTCACGGAAAGGGTTGTCAAGCATTGGAACAGGCTGCCCAGGGAAGTGGTTGAGTCACCACATCTGGAGCTATTTAAAAGACGTGTAGATGTAGTGCTGAAGGACATGGTTTAGTGGTAACTTGACAGTGCTAGGTTAACAGTTGGACTTGATAATCTGAAAGGTCTCTTCCAACCAAAATGGTTCTATGAGTCTATGATTCTAACTGAACTTGGAAGCCAGTGGAGTTTATGCAACATGGGAGTAGTGTGGTCTCAGGGAACAAACCTGGATATGCAGCTACACCTTCCACCCCCTTTTATTTCTCAGCTGCCTGAGATCCGTGTTGAGCACAGAGTAACAGCACTTGGGGAACTGTAGCAAAGTCGACACCTCCAAGAAAGGCTTCTAACTCCTTAGCTGACTGGACAGGCAGAAACAGCCCTGGCTACTGCTGCTAGCAGTCACATTGTGAAACAGTGCGGGATTAAAGCAGGAGATTTTGTACTTGGGGGTCAAATTCTTGAGGGAATGTAAAATGGCCCCCTCATGTCTTCTGCACTGGGGAGCAGATGAGTCATCCTCACTGCAGAGAGTTACGCACTGAGCAGGGATGGGATTTTTCAATGCATTTAGCACCGACCTAATAACTTTCTTATTGGTGTCAAGCAGAAGAGAAGAGGGACAGAGCTAACCATTTATTGCAGCTGTTTAAGTAAATGGTGCAAGCAACACCTCATATGTGAAACTTGCAGGAAGGCTGAGGGCATCAGGGTGGATGTCTGAGCCACGGGGACGGGGACAGGGGGGCGGTGTGTGTGTGTGTCACAGAGAAGGAGTTTCTGTTTCAGCTCTCCTGGCTTTTGTTCTCAAAGATTTAAACCAGGTTTTGCCTGGGTAACCCAAGTGGCTTTTCCCAACTCTGTCATTTAAGTCTATGGTGCCCAAATTGAATGGCCTTTAACGTTAGTCTTTAAATCTTTTAATGTAGTGATTAAACATGACAGGGATTAAGTCCCCGTCCAATAGCAGCTCACCTGGGTATGTTGTTGGTTAGATGCAAAGCACAAAGCCAAATGCTCTTAAGCACCCAAGCATACTGCTGTTCCAAAACGTAGCAAGCTCCGTCATGTCTTGTGATTAGGAAGCATTTCTTTTTTACTGAAGACAGAGTGGAATGAAAAGCTGAAAAAAAGAAAGTCTTACAGATTAAAAAAACCCCATAGATTGTGGACATAGGTTAGAACAGAAATTGAAGGGTTTTATCCTAACTATTTGTACATATGTATATGGTATGATTTAAATATATTTATGAGGTACCTAGTCTAATGGAAAAAGAACTCAAAAATTCATAATATTCTCAGGTATCCAGGTGAGAGACTAAGTTACACATACAAGGCAAATCAAATAGAGTTTGACACAAAAACTATTAACTAATAAAAACATTTCTCTGGTTGCTGAGTCGCTTAAAAATCTCCCAGGGAATGTCAGAAAGAAGGTGCCTGTGTGAGCCATGGAGCCTTTAATTATAGCAGCACACAACATATTTATTCTTGCAGGATTTTTGCCTCAGTATGGTTTTTTCCTCCTCATCATTTTATGTGGGTCTTAAGGTTAACATACAGTTCATGCATGATTTAAACCCTGTTCTGGAGGCAATGTCCTTTGTTTCCTCATTGGCCTTTTCCTGTGATGATAATCACTATAGCATCTGAGTGCTTCACATGGCTTTATTTTCATAACATCTTGAAGAGGTGAATAGGTAGCATTACTGTGCTTTACAGATTAACAATAGAAAGTTTGAGGTAAAAAATGAAGTCAGTTTATTCATTTATTGAGGAAAATGTCATTTCAAGAAATTTAAATTGTCTGTTTGTGGGTTTTGCTTTTACCTGGAAACCCCTCTGGGTAGTATGATTGTGTCACTCTGCAAGTGTGATGCTTTTGTTTTTTCCTCCAGAAAAATAAAATGAAAATATTTCTCTTCCACATGCTTGAATTTAAGAGGAACACATTTGGTTTTTTTGCACATGCTCTAAATATTTCATTTGAAATCTCTTCTCTTGAAAAGAAGTAAATTCGGTCAGCGGAGCAGTGTCCTTGGCGAGTTGTCTCCTAGTGTGTATTCTCTGTACAGGGGTTACATTATGCCACATGCCATGGCAAATGGAATCAAGACTGGGAGCCTGGGTTTCTAAAAAGCAAAGAAAACACATGGATTCATCATGTTTTTGATACTTGCAGACATGCCAACAGCCAGGACAAAAATGCAAGTTTCCCTGCAGAACCGGTGTCAGGTACACAATGAAGAAGGTGGCAGAGAGGTGGCTGAGGCTTTTGAGAGAGCTGGGATGCTCTGTCAGAAACTTTTGTAGGCATTTTTGGACAGAAAAGAAACAAAAAAGGAGAGTCTCAATGCCTCTCAGCTTCCAAACATAGAGGCTTTTATTTTAATCTTTCTGCGTTTTCTTTGCATGGTGCTTTGCACCTCTCGCTCTCTCCTGGTGCCACGTGCTTGCCCTTCTCTGCATTCCCAGTTCTCCCCAGATTTCTGTGCTTCTTGTACCATGTTTTATTTATAGAGTGCTCTTCCTGCTGCCTTGCTCAACGCCACTCCCTCCTTTGCTCTTTTGTGCTCTCATTACTCAGCCGGTTCCAGTTTTCCCTTTTTGTTCCCCCTGCATGTTGTTTTCCTCATGGTCTTGCCAGCCTCCAAACCTCTGTGTTCCCCATTTTGCCCTCCTGGTCTTCCTTGCCTTTTCCCTCTCCAGCTGCTGGTCCTCATCTGCTCCCTGCCTCCCCCAAATCCTGCAGACTATGCCGATCCCCATCCATTCCACATCTAAATCAGGTGTCTTCTTGCGTGGTGCTTGGATGGTGTGTTGCTCTTCAGTTTGGGCTGATGCTCAGTCTGAAGCATCCCAGAGCTGTAGAAGTGCTGGTTGGGACAAAAGGGAGCACATCTGGCATGTGATGGTCACTTTGAGAAGACCTTTCTGGGGCCAGAGGGGCTGTGGACATCGGTAGGGCTGCTCAAGGATGAGCAAGATGTGTAAAACAGGATCCGTTGGCAGGCCTGGGGAGGATGCGGAGGGCAGAGGGATAGTGGGGAGGGAGCGTGGGTGGCAGGCAGGGGACCGAGGTGAGAGACCACCCCGTTCTTCTAAGGTGGCCCTTTAGACAGCCCCGTGATTGCCAGCTCCTCTCCAGGGTTTGCTTTTCCCATCCCCTCCAAGAGAGCAAGAGTTAATGCAGAGAGTGGCAGCTGTACGTGGCCAAAGCTCTTGGCATGCCTGTGTGACCCAGCCACCGGCACCTGCCTCCTTCACTCTCCCCAGCCCGGTGCCTGCTGCACAGGGGGCTCTGCCTCCTCTCTCAGGCAGCAAGGCGGTGTGAGGAGTGTGCCGCTTCAACTCTTCTCTCTTTTTTTTGGTGCACAGTGGCGTGATTCAGCTAGGATTTTGTGGGGAGGAGGAAAGGATGCTTTGGTCGTTCACAAAATCCCTTCGCATGTGCTGCCCCAGGAGGGAAGCTGCCCTCTGGCTGGGAGAGATTTTTCTATACAGATGATTTAAAGCAATGTGTGCAAGCAGGGGTGGTCAGAGCAGTCTTCCAGTTTAGCTGCTGCCTAACCCTAATTTTGAGGTTGAGGAGGGCTGAAGGAACGGGGAACCGGTGTGTAAACTGAGGACAAAGCACACTGAAACCGAAAAGGCTATGCCATGACGAGGGAAGAAACCATCAACACAGCAAAGAAACTATAGTCTGTACTTACTGCTGGGCTTATGTGTACCTTATTTCTGAAAGCTGTTCATCTGTATGGGTAGTACAGCTGAGTTAAGTTTAAGGAAACAAAGACTTCGCCCAAAGGTATTCTCCGTCCCAGCAAATGAACTGAAAATATAAAACATATGGGGCAATCTGATTTTTAACAATGGTAAAAAAAAAAGAAAAAGCTTTTACTGTGTATTTTAAAGTTTCAAGGACAGCAGAAATCACTGGCGTGACTTAGCTGCATCCAGAGAGCTGATGCAATCCATATCAGTAGGGAATTGCTTAACACATCTGGGCAGGGTTCCTGCTGGTGGTGACTGCTGGACCTCTTTGCAGTATAATAGGCGGTATGTGGGTGTTTTGGGGCCTCCACTGGATTCCTCCCTTTGAGCCTGTAATTTCTGTTTCCCTTGTTTGCTGATAGTCACCAGCTGGGTCCTGGCTTGTGGGGCTGGGCTGTCCCACCAGATGGGCATGCACATTTGAGACCATAGTGCCTCGGACCCTCAGAAAGCACAAGTAGAAATGGTGGAGGCCTTTCTGATAGCTTCAGCTGGTGTATTTTGCTATTATTTTATGTACTTTGGTCTGAGAGCCTCCCAAAAGAGGATTTAAGGCCCCTCACACTCAGTTTCCCAGGCAAAATAATCGTGAGCATTGGAAATAGAAGTGCCTGTGTCATACCCTCAGCGGAGAGAGGCAGGAGGTGAAGACAGCAGGCGCCTTGAACACTGCCACAATGATGGTGATTGTGGTAAGCAAAGGTCCCAGGAAGCCTATAAGCTTATAAAAACCCCTTTCAGCTAAAATAAATCACTGCAGCTTCCCTCTCACAGCTGACCAGAGATTTACTCAGTTTACACTCAGTTTAGGATCCTCCCAAAGCGCTTACAGCCTCTTCTGAACTCCTCCGCATGAATAATCCTTGACTCCTGCTAAGTGTCCGTACAGTTGAAAAAATAGCGTGTATCTTTGTGCTTTCAAATACCACTGTCGCTGAGGGGAAATCCCCGCTGTTTCCCCCCTCAGCTTTCTCTTTGCTGCTCTCCCCCTCGCTGGCCAGGATTAGGCTCGACCGCAGCCGACTTTGCTGTCTCACTCCCTGCATTGGGGTGCCAAGCGTTACACACTGACGCAGCAGCTTTTCCCCCCTTCCCTCCATCTCCCCCGGCTGCCGCCGTTCCCTCAAAGCTCCGGGGCCGCAGTTTCTGCCTGCTGCAGGGAGGTGATGAGGCTTTGAACTTTTGCTGGGGGCTGGCTTGTTGTGGTGGGTCTGAAGAGCGCAGCGAGGTGCGAGGAGCAGGCGAGGGGCCAAGGGGACAGCTGAAAGCTCCGGGGAGAAGGTTGCCAGGCGCACTTTGTTTCCCTCCCAGTTTTGAGCCGGCTGTATGTCCTTCCAGGTCTGCCCCTGCAGCTGGGCTGGCTGCAGTCACGCTGGGAAGCTCGAGCCTTTCTCTTTATTTTTATCTATTTTAATTGTATTTTTTTTTAACCATTTCAAACAGTTTTGTAGGAACAGAGACATAAGATTTTCTTTAATCTTTAAAGGCTGCGGGCTTTCCTTTTCGGAGCTGAATTATTTGTTGTCAAAATACGTGCATAACCTTGAGATCCCAAAAGCCTGTTTCAGGATTTGTGAACAGGCTGCACATGATTCTCTTACAAACTATCACTTTAAAGTGCTTCTCTTTCTTCCGCTACTTCTTCATCTGCCTTACCGAGACTGAGGGGTGAACCAATTCCATGTTTACTAATATTCTGCCTTGGTAAAACAACACAAAACCACCCACCTATTATTTTTTTTGAGGTGGAAGGAAATAATTATGAACATATGTCAGGATGTGTATCCATGGGTGCATGTGTGCAGACGTGCTAGTTTTGATTCAGAAGTGGAAGTGATGGCAGCTAACACTGACAAAATGCAAGCCTATTTCTGACTTCTGTCAGGCTTTTTCATGAGCCTAAAGCTCATGAAAGTCACAGGACTGCAGGTTGCTGATTTTAAAAAATGCGATGAAATTATGATCCCACTGAAATTGCTATGAATTTTAATGGATATGAGCTATTAATACAGTGAATAAAAACTTAAAGACCTGGCTTTTTGCTTGCCTATTTGAAATATGGTGTTTTATTATTATTGTTGTCATTCTTGCTGCCAGTCTGAGGTGCTGACGCTAAATTTCAGTATTTTTGAAGACTCTCCTGGAAAAACTAAATAAAAAGAATCCTGCAGACGACTCACATTGCACTTTAATTGGTACATTATAATTTTCCCTCTTCTTATTTTCCTTCCGGTTTTTAAAAGTACTTTTAGTTTCTCCAAATCCCTTCGTAAATTTACATTCTGGCTTAGCTGGTCAATTTTTCTATTTCAGAAAAGTCAAGTCAAGTTGGCTTGGCAAAGCAAATTAATTTCCTTCGAATGCGATGGGTTTCACTGAAGTCTTAGTTCCCAAGTTCCACAGTCCCCTAACTGCTGAGCTGCATTTATTTACTCAGATGCAAAGCTGTCCAGCTGGAGGAGTTGTTACTTGTAAAGGCAAGTGTTGGAAAAAAGTGTCGTCTTCCCCCTGTGCTACCTGTATATCCAAGGCCAACTCCAAGTTTTTGGGCGGGGTGCCTGCAGGGCAAGGCTAAGGATGAGCAGTGATGGAAAGGATCTTACCTCTGCTTTTTCTTTCAGGATTCACACACGTGCTCGCACTCTGCCACAGTCACTTTGGTCTTCCCTGGATTAAGTTTTTAACTCAAGCTGCCCGTCTCAGCTGAACTTCAAAAAACCCAGGAAAGCACATCATCTGGTTATGGGGAGCAGGGATGCAGAACCAACTGATATGAGAGCATCTATGTAATTCCAGCTGATGCTGTTGCAGAGGCTGAAGATATCAGACTCATCTTGTTTCTTTTTTTTTTTTTTTTTAATTTACACTGTATCCCGCTGGCGTCAGCAGAGAATCTTGAGCTGGAGATGGTCACATAGACAAGCGTGTCCTTTTTGTTTCATTGACTTTCTTCTTGATCTTTTCAAGAAGTTTTATATGCTCCAAGCTGCTTAAAGGCTTTTGACTTTACAGTTTTTTTTAACTGAAATCCTTGTACCTATTTCTGATTGGCTTGAAGAGTCTTATGCAGACACTGAACTGGATTGTGAAAGGTCTGTGAGTAAGTATTTCAGCTGGTTAATATTCCTTGCCCTGTTCTGGACCGCAAAATATCTCTGTATGTATGTAAATGCCAACCATTCTAAGCTCTGGTTCAAAGTTTAAATTGCCTGTTGCAAAACCTCATCAACTTTCTCATAATTATTTGTGTACTGGAGCAGCCTCTCTATACAAAAAAAATAAAAGTCAAAGAGCAGATCAGGTTGAAGGTGTTCTCAGCCATATTTGTTTCTGTCAGTATGTGTTGAGGGACCGGAGAGAGGTGTGTGAAATTCTTCCCTATTTGTCTGCCCAGCTCTCCCCTTTGGCTGTGCTCAGAGGATGAACTCTTATGAAGAAATGGGAAAAATCTCAGAGAGAGTGCATGGCTCTCAAAACAGTAGCTTGCCCTTTATAGAAGAACTCATAGTGGGTAATGATTTACACATCTTTAAGGGAAAGAAAAAGTGCTTGACAATGCATGTTTTCCTATGCAATGAGATTTCAAGTTACTAAGCAAAAGGAAACACGCATAATGTATAGACAGAGGCATAAAGTGAATCTTTTCACCTAGGCTTTTGGAAAATGCTACCCAAGAGAAAATTAGTTGCATAAAAACCTATGTCACACTTAATTCTGCGAACAGAGTGGCTGTGTAATTAACCATGCTAGCTGGGGATGAGGACACGTTAGAAGATCAGGTGAGAGAAGCAGAGTTAAAATAGCGCGAAAATAAGAACCGTGGGGCAGAAGCAATGCTGTGAGGGGAAGAATGACTGGCTAGAAGCTTCCATCCCTACACACACAAGAATGTCTGTTATATTTTAAATTCAAGTCATAGCAGACTTCAGAATGTGTGCTACTTTGGAAGAGAGAGAACGTCTCTAAAAACGTGCTGAAGCAAGGAACAAGGTGGAGCATTTCTGAAATACTGAAAGCTTATGTATGTTTTATACCATCTCTTTTCGGTCACAAACCTTTGTTCCTAGTTTAGGCATTTGGCCATCCTCGAGTCCCTCAATAGGCAGTGGGATTCCTGCTTGGCATCTCCAAAAGTGGTAAAGCATCCCTGCTTGTTCATACAATCCCTGAGAGCAACAATGGGCCTTACTGAAAATTTTAACTCAGAGTATGCTGAAAGAAGTGGGATATGGCGCATATGCCAAAACGGATCCTATTTTTCTATTCCATGCCTTCAAAAAAGCCCCAAAAGATTCAAATTTAGCCAAGCCGCTAAGAAAAAATGAAATGAATGTATCTGTTCTTACAGTGTGTTTCAATGACAGCAACAACACAGGAAAACTGGCAATAAAAGCAATAAATTGAGTGAGTCGGAGTTACCACGTGTCATCATACAGGGGTGAAAGTGAGACTGGTTAGGGAAATACAGGGTGCCTTTGTTCCTCTCTAGGAGCAGAGACACCATCTCCAGGTTACACTCAAGCAACGGCCACCTCCTGCTGCCCTCAGTGCTTCCCGGGTTACTCACAGCTCTTCTGCTTTGCACAGACGGTGAAATTTTCCCTCAACGGCTGGTGTCAGTTTAATAATCTTTGCTGGAAAGCACTCTGCTCGGAGCTTCTCTCTGTTTTCCCCTGCTAATTTCCAAGTGGGAGCATCACTCCCTGAAAGTTTGGCTGCTTAGGAACTGGGCCGAACTGTGGGGCTGGTTTTAATTTTTGCGCTCTTGCAAACTCTGTCTCTTTTTGTCTCCCCGTGGCCACGTTTAGCTTCTCCCAGCTTTTTCCCATTCGCTGGTGCGGTAGACCGGGACCTGCTACTCCATAACCAGCCACTCCAGCATCTGCTCCCACGTCCTCTCTGGGACAGCGGGAAGTGCCAGGTCCGGCGGTGAAAGGTCTGAGAAACGCTGGAGCAAGGCAGTTAAAAAGAATCTCCTCTGAGGGGAATAAGTTTGCTCTCGCCCACCCTCAAAGACTGCTTCGTGTCCTGCAGCCTACGCTGGAAGATAAGCTCCATTAATATCGAGTCACAACTTTATTTTTAGCACTTAATGCATTCTCTGTTTTTCCATGCACGTTTCCATTCCCTTTTAATTCGTGAAACTCCTGGCCTCCGTTGCCTCTGGTGGCAAGAAACTGCACCAGGCAGTCGTATGCTGTGGGAAAGGGTTGCTTTTCACCCTTTGCCTTTGATTTTCAGCAGATGCCCTCCTGCTCGTGTATGATGGGAAATGATGAACAGGACTCACTTTCTTTGGTGCCATTCATTATTTTGAACACCTTTATCTTTTCCCTTCTCTGAAGCGAGCAGGTTTGATTTTACTATTCATCTAGAGGCTTTTCATACCTCTAATTAGTTTCATTGTCATTTCTGAACTCATTTCATTTCTGCTTTGTCCTTCTCAAGGTGTCGGGAACTGATCACAATGCGCTAACTTGGGGTAATAAAAAGTATTTTCAGTATCGCTTCTGTGTTCCATTCTTTTTCCTTCCTAACTATTCCTTTTTTTTTATCACTGCGAGACATCTCCGACAATATGCCTACAGTGACACCCGAGTGTTTTTCTGACTCTTGACAGTTAAATTTAGAAGCCAGAAGATGTAGTTCATATTCTTCCCCTCAGAAGGCACCATCTTCTGTTTGAAAATGCTGCATTCATCTGTGATGGCATCTTGCTTTGCTAGTATCTCATTCAAACGCCTCTCCTGGTTTACTTAAAAGTTTTTTGCCTTCCACGATTTTCACTCTCCTGTTTCTTTATTTATTTTCAAACTTTCTCAGCAAGTGACTTTTGTCACTTGACTGCCCAAGACTGTTTTATATCTGCATTTTATTCCTCTCCATTCCCAGAGCCTGAGTTTATCTGTACTTGTTACAAGATAACTTGAGTTATCTCGTACTTTTTAGTATTGTCCATTTTTAAAATACTTTAGATACAGGTCAGATCAAGGAATTACCATGATTTATTAGTAAGTCTCAAAATCTTTGGCTTGACTAGTCTGTACTTAGAGCAAAACCACTTCGTCAACTAGGATAAATCACTAAGGTTCACTCGGAAGCACAGACGTTGATCAGCTCATCAGTCATACAGGCTGCAGAAGGCCACGGTGCAGCAAATAATCATAATTGATTGATAATTTCAGGGCTTTTCTTTCTCATTAGAGATACCGACCTACAAACAAGGATAATAGTGTAGCTGTGTATTTCATGATTGTATCAGCCACCACAGGGGCAAACTGGCTGATCAGAAAAGAACATTCCAAACTTTTTTTTACTAATAAAAATGCTTATCCAGGAATTGCTTAAGCAATTGTCATGACTGAAAAATAGTAACAGGTTAAAAAATGTAATCATATATATTTAACACATTTGAAAAAACCCCAGCTTCTTCTCTCTGAATTGCCGGTTTCTGACTTGGGGACTCTGTTTCCAGGGCAACAGTTGATAACATAACAAACACTGAGGGAAGTACACGAGAGAATTCCCTCTTCTATTTTAGGTGAGAGTTATGTCCCTCCGTTATCGCTAAGGAAATGAGGAGTATTTTGCACTGAGAAGTATTTATCACGCGTCTCTGTGTGAAGAGCTGTCGCAGTATGTTCGTTACCTGATGTTTGCCAAGAGATGGAGCTGCCGAGTCAGACACCCACCAAGCCTGACCCCCGTAAATCAGGAGCAATATAATAAAACCCTTGGCAGCAAAAGCCTGTAGCCTCTCGTACTGATGCCTGCTGCTCTTCCCCCAGTGACGACGGGCTTGCGCTGGGCACTTAGCCAGCTCCGTCCAATCTATTCCAATTTATTTCATTAGGCCATGGTTCAGAAAAGTCAAGAAACAAGCTATATTAATCTTGGTGGATCCTGGCCTCTGCTCAGATAATGTTATAGAAAATGCTCAGCGGTCCCACAGTTGAGCAGTAACAGGATGAAAACAGCTGCCCTCTTGGATTTGCCTTAAAATGCCCCTTCCCTACATACATACACCCCTGTAAAAATGCCGCTTGCGCTGCACGGCTCTAATTCAGCAGGTAATTCTCAGGGGCTCCCTTCACAGTTTAGGCATTGCCCCAAACCTTGTCTCCGTTTCTGGGCACCTACAGTGTAAGACAGAAGACAGTAAAGATACCAAACTGTTGGAGGCCTGAGTTTGTCAATCTGTGAAATGTCCCGCCCCATATGGATTTACAGGTTTAGCTCTGGAAGCCACAAACCTGTGTTAGTACAAAGCGAAGCCAAGTGTTTTCAGAGCAGACTTTAGGTTCAACTCTGGGTTAATGAAGTGATCCAGCATCTCTGAGACAGCTCCCATCCACACCATGCTCCCATCCTTCCCATCCCAGCACCCCAGTGGATGGAATAGGTCCAGGTTTGTCAGTACCTGCCCATAATGTTACGTCCTGGAATTGCCTAGAGCTACTTTGGGATTAGGTGCAAGCACGGGGAGCCTGCTGAGCTAATCAGACTCCCACTCCTATCCAGGCCCTGGGGGATTCTCAGAATAGACATTCCTGCAAACAAAGTCACTCCAGCCTCTGGGTCTTCCTACAGCACGTGTGTCACATCAGTTCTCATGTGAAAAAAGAACCGGGAAAGGGCAGGAACAGATTTATCAGGTCTTGCACCCATGAGCAGTTGGGGCATTTCTCTAAGATCTGTGTTCTGCTTCATTTGCTTCATTGAAAATCCTCGTGCTTACTGAATTTTTGGTGAGAACCAATGGGGGATCGTGGGATAAATTGTCCTTCAGTCACACTCCCAGGTAAGGGAGGAAGGGAGAGACGGAGATGAGCGAAGGGAGGTGAGTCTGCCTCTGCCTTTGGCTTGCAGTATGAACCGTGAGCCTGTGCAAACCAGTTTTGAACCTTCATTCCAATAAAGATTTTATTCTTTGTGTTAATTGGTGTGTTAATAAGAGAGAGACTCAAAACTAAATATATTAGAGGAAAGGCCACTTGTCTATTTGCTAAACAGAATTGAGAAAAGTCCTTTCTCCTCCCTGTTTTTTCATGGGAAAAGGCTGACCTGAGTTATATACATAACTCCAGCAGAAATATCTTGGCTGGGAATACTGACCAGAGTGAGGGGTTCAAATACTTTTGGGGATAAGGATCAGGCAGTGTGTGTCTAGTTGGTATTTCCTTTTGGGGGTCAGAGGCAACTCTTTGCTTGCTAATTTCTGAAATTGCTGTTCTTCTTCCCTAACTTTGGGCTACGATTGGCCCCAGATGACAGCTGATAGCCTGAAAATTTAGCAGGGCAACCCCAAGTTCTCTTTGGAGTTTTAGACTACATAAAGCTTGGTGAAATAGTTTTTTATCTGACTTCCTGGTGAAAAGCCTCTTTGTCAATCAGTCAGTTGCTTGGTGGTTGGGTAGGGAAGGAAATCCAAAAATAGTACTGGAGAGAAATGGACTATTATCCATGCTTGTAGGTGGCAGGTGGCTGATCAAACTCCACATGCCTTTTGCCTGCGTGTAGATTCAAAGCAACATAACACACATTGTCCCTTGCCACGGTGTCAAAAGAAAGAAGAGAAGAATTAAAGTCGTTTAAGAGAAAAATAAATATCTGTCTGCTGAAAACTTGACTTGAGATAATAATTTATTGAAACACCTGTGAGTTTTTTTAGTGAGGTAAATAAATTATCATTTTTAAAACCAAAATAACCCCCTTAGACTTAAGTTCTTCTGACACATGGACCTATAGGTCCATGTGCTTCACTGGAGCAGTGACTTCCAGTTTTCATAGACATGTCCCCGAGCCCAGCAAGTCACTGTGGAGCCTTCACTGGGCTTCTAGCTTGGGCACTGGGCTACGGTTCAGGTGTGATAAGCTCGTTCCTCACCTCTGAAGCCCACATCACAGGTTAGAAACTATAGTTCTAGGTAAGCCCTGGCAACTCACTGAACCTGAGTGTCTCAGCCTCCCTGTGTTGGTAAATGGAAACATCAGTAATGGATAAACATAATGATATGTTTTGTCAGAGCTTAAAGATTATCTGCTTCATACAGGTATGTGATGCCTTCTTACTGTCCCTGGTTTAGACATGTGTTTACTGGCAGAGGAGTGGGTAAGTGACTCAACGTGGAGCTCACCAAATTCGACAGAAAGCTCTTAAAGACTTCACTTAGCATTGGAGAGATGCCAGTATATTTATGCACATATGTCAACTGATGAAAAAACAGCTTGTTTGGCATTTTTGCTCTGTGAAAGACCTGGGGAAATTTGGTCCTATCATCTCCTGCGTATATTTATCTGAGTTTTCAGGGAGTAGTTCCATGCACTGGAGAGCAGACAAACCACAGACACGTGAGCTGAGCTGTATTTTAATTAAGCAATTGAGAGTAATATTTTTGCACTGCACAGGTAGTTCATATAATAAGTGATGTAATTAGGTGCGCATACTTTGTTTATTAAAGAAAAAGTTGCTCTGTTAAAGCGCTATAATGAAATAACCACCTTTTGTTGAGGCAGCTCTATTTTCTACGTTGTAAAACAGCTTTCCCCCAGTACAAAACTTGTCCCAGCACACAGTTGCCCCCTGAGGCCATGTTAGAAATTGCAAATACCCTGCTCCACCTTAACTAGGAGCTGCATGGGTCTGGAGGTCAAAACATGCCAACTTTCAACAGAAGAGGTAGGATTTGGTGGTTACTTATGGAGCTAATTCTTGAGACCAGACAAAACCTTTAATCACTATTTAAATAACAGCTTTTCTCACTCTAGCTGAAGTGCTACGTTAAGCTGATATTAAATACCTAAAGAGTGTATCAAATCAAGCAGACATCTCATGGCCATCCCAATTTTGCTCCTCTGGTAAGCCATGAGGTAATATGACTCAGACTTTAGGAATTTTAAAAGCTGTGGGATGCTGGGAGTATTTGAGACCCTGCTCCTTCTTGTGCTTACCTGTTTGTGGAACAATGGTTCAGTGTCAGTTATAATAGGATTATAATGGGATGAGTACACACCACGTTATTTGAAAAATAGTTTCTCCATGTATTGTTGACTGATGTCATACATAAGATTGAAGAGTGAGAGAAGAAAAACATAGCACATTTGGTCTTTTAAGGTAGAAGTATTAATGGAGGACCCTAGAGTGACTGGTCAACGGATGGCAATGGCCCATGTGCTGTCCAGGCATTTTCCAGTGAAGCCTGTTTCTGATCAAAAATGGTTCTTTGAACCCAGAGTATTTCATGGACACATCTCAGGGTTGATTATCATTCAGCATCCACAGGCAGGGGTCTCCCAGCCGTAGCAAGTCTTGGAGGCAGGCCTCCTGCAAGACTCTCTGGCTGTGGCTAAGGGGGAAAAAACCCAAATAATACTAGCTGGTTTGACAGCTACTCAGTACTGATGAGTAGAGGTGAAATGACTGATCCTAATAGAATATTTTTTATATTCTGGTAGGATGCAGCAGCTGTTGGTGTCCCAGTTTATGACAACTTTCCCATGGAGAAAGGATATGGGAAATACCTGAACACCTGGGGCTGATGGTAGTAGGGCAGATGGACTAAGATCACTCCTACCTCCTGGCTGTCAGATTATTTGTTTTAAAAGCTGTTCTGTTTTTCTTTAAGAACACTTCCTTACTTCCTTTTCATTCCAGGTACATGATTACAGCTGGGATTGTAGTCTACATTGCAAAAAATCAGTTATCACTGGCTCATACCTAAGACATCAGAAAATTCTGCTAACTGAGTAAAAAAAAAAAGACTAAGACCTGAGTAGGCATGGAGACCTAATTCCTGCCTTGGCTTTTTGGAGATTCCTTCAGAACAAGATGAGTAACATTTTCTTGGGTAATATGTGTAACAGCAGTTTGCCCTTTGAGTGGCTTGGGATGAACGTAACAACTCTTGGAAAATTTGGGTTCAGCTCTGTTATTCCCATGTGTTATTCCACGTGAGCAGCTTGAAAGACCCACAGGGATCGCCATTGCTCTCACACTTTTTTCTTTGATGTTCAGCTGCTGTTTTCTTCAACATCACTGATGTTAGGTTTAAGACTTATCATAGTATATGGGCTTGAGTTCAGGGGTCTCTTCGTTCACCAGTGTGGGGTGGGTTGGGTGACACATGTCCCACTGTTGCCAATGCCAGGTACTGGAAAAGAGATGTAAAGCCCTACAGCTTCTGGAGCTGTCATTTGCGGTACTTTTCACAAGCAGCACATTCACTTGGAAAAATAATTAAAAAAAAAAAAAAAAAAAAAAGCTGATGCCTTTCTTCTGTGCTCATGGCTCAAGCTGTTCCCTCCGAGCCTCCTGCACTGTGTTGATATGGCAACAGGCTGCCAGATTTTACATCAAGAGCAGCGCCGCAGCACTTTGTTCTAACGATTTATGGTTGCTGATTCAAGATATCTGGAGAACTTTCTTCACTGCTTCCCTTACCTCTCTGGACCTTCAAGGTCAATCTGTTTTTCTTCCTACAAAGCCATCAGGTTATTTCCTTTCCTGTTGCATTCCTTTTTGGATCATTCCCTTCAGTGCAACATACACCTCTACGGAGAGGTATAGGCAATGCCTGGCTAGTTTATTTTAGCCATGCCAAATGCCTGCAATTCCTGGACCATTAAGCTTTTGGAAAGCCCAGCTCCAGTGGAGATCTGCCTGGTTTCCCACCAGCTCACAAGCTCAGACTTCTGGTCAGTGGCCCTGAAGCAGCCCTGCCTTTCTGATATCTTGTGAGTTTTATACTCCTATAACATGAGACAAAGGGTCCAAGGCTCCCTGGCACAGAATGGGCAAGGGGCGCTGCAGGAGGTGCCTGTTAGCTGGGCATCTGAGCTGCTACATCCATGCTCATAAGGGTTGGGGCAGAGGTTTGAGCACCGCCCTGTGGTTTCCCACACTGCTCGGCTGGGTTAGTCCAGTTGCTGGCATGGTTTTGGCCAGTACTGACTACCAGCTGCAGACACTGGGTGCCGTAAGGAGAGTGGCATATGCCAAGGACACTTCCTGCCAGGCAGTCTGGATACAGCCACCCTGGTTTTGGGAGGAGAGGGGTTTGCCACACGGGGGAGAGCTGGGCTCTGCTGTTTGGCCTCAGTGTCAGAGCACAGCCCCCAGCCTCTCCTATTTTACCAGTGCAGATAAACTAGTAGGTGACCACCAAGTGATGGAGGGCAGGCTGTCCCCATGGCAGACCAGGCTGTGCAAAGCAGTCCTGTTCAGATGGCTCGGGGTTGGTGGCCTCTAGGGCAGGCTGGAGGCAGCCCCATGGCACAGCAGAGCATCATGTGCTGCCCTCTGGCTCTGTGACTATTGTTGTTGTTGCTGCTCTTACTGTTATTGCTCTTGTGATGATGATGATGATGATGATGATGATGATGATGTATGACTTATTGAGCTTCCAACCTCCAGAACAGCCCGAAGGCTCTGCTCTAACCTCCCGCAACAATGGTTTAATGGCAGGAAATTGAGGATGCAAGCTTCATGCCCAGGGCTGTGGCATCAAAGCCTGTGAGAGCACATGAAGGTCAAGAACGGGCTGGGGTCACGCTGGAGGGTGGCAGTGGGTGGACAGATGCAAAGCTAGTGCGACCACTTCCAAATTGCCTGGCTCCTGGAGCCTGCTGTCGCCTGAAGCTGGGAGCAAACAAACATTTATCCAGTGTGGAAGATCATCAGAGGCCAGGGCTGAACTGGAGAACTGAGTTACTTGAGAACAGAGGTACGCTCAGGGTTTAATCTAGCAGCTGTGAAGGACCAGCCCTGCAGCTTCTTGTGTCGTCAGGGCCTTCAGGGCTGCTGCTCAGGGATGCAGCACAGTGCTGTCTGTCCCCAGAATTTCTCCCAACTGTGCTGGAGACTCCTTGAAGACTGATAGCCACCCTAGCCTGCCATTCAGTGGCTCCTCGGGAGTCACGGGGCGGTGAATATCAGTAAAGAGGGCAAGCAGCAAGCAGGTGCTTCTCAGTTCCCTTCCCAAGACTGGCAGGCATTGTATATCTGAGTATTGTCTCTTCATGTGGGATGTCCAAAACGACACAGCTGCACCCCAGCAGCATTTGTGAGAGCTCACAGTGGGTCCCTCCTGCTTGGATGCAACCATGTTATCATTCCAATTAGCTCAATTCACTGTGCAAGAAGTATGTGAAAGTTCCCTTTTCCTAAAAGAATATAAAGGTTTTCATATAATTCAACAATTTTAAGAAATTAGTTCTTTTACTTTAAGGGACGAGGAAACAAAGTTTGGGAATATAACAATGAAACCAAATGGTTCAATGAAACTAAAGCTTCAGGGATACGTTTTCTCAGGATGACTAGTTTTACAGTCCTGGTGGAATTTCTCCTTTTAATTAAAACCAAGCAATTTTCAGAACGTTACATGCATCTTGAATAAGAACTATTCTAGGAGCTTGCAAAACTAAATCTGAAATAGTTATCCTTAAGCTTAACTAAATGATCCACTACCTCAGAAAGTCAAGAGAGGGGGTAAACCTTTCCACTAACACCTTTGTGAGTCTTAAGTGCAATATCCTTGTTCATCTTCTTTTAATTAATGGCAAAGACAGTTCTTGTGTTGTACATAGAATCATAGAACCATAGAATCATAGAACCATAGGGTTGGAAGGGACCTCTGGAGATCATCTAGTCCAACCCCCCTGCCAGAGCAGGGTCACCTAGAGCAGGTTACACAGGAACACGTCCAGGCGGGTTTGAATGTCTCCAGAGATGGAGACTCCACCACCTCTCTGGGCAGCCTGTTCCAGTGCTCTGCCACCCTCAGGGTAAAGAAGTTCCTCCTCATGTTTAGGTGGAACTTCTTGTGCTCCAGTTTGTGCCCATTGCCTCTTGTCCTGTCCCCGGGCACTACTGAAAAGAGCCTGGTCCCATCCTCCTGACACCCACCCTTTAAGTATTTATAAGTGTTGACATGCCGACTCTTACCAGTTGGTGCCATGCTGAATGATTAGATCTTAACATGGAGAAAGGAATTCAGGCCTAAAAAGGCTGCTCTTCTTCCTGATATGTTGCTGTCCCTCTGATATTATTATAATATAGAATAACAAAGCCTGAGTAGAACAGTTCCTATTTCCTTGCTGTTGTGATCCCCTATATATTCTCTGTTCTATACCTGTGCTAACACATCATCTTAGCATGGAAGGAGCTAGCGATTTGTATGTTTATTAGTCACGCTCCGCAGCCTCATAGTTTTATTGGAGCTAAAACCATGAACTATTTCATGGTCAGCCTCATTCCCACATTTGAAGAACTGGAGCTCATGGGAGCATGACTCCAGAACAAATTATGAATGATAACATTGCTGAATTTCCTAGTACTATTCGGTTCTTTGGTGATACGCTTTTTCTTCAGGGTTGTCTAAGTAAGGATAAAATCCTTTTTTTAAAAGCATATTGAATGCGTTAGCTAAGAAGGTTTAGTATTTTGACCAGGCAGGCATAGCTGAACCTTGTGTCATTAGTTGCTTGACATGGAGCCTGGTGTTAAAAATAAATCTTCAAGGAAAGACCAAGCTCTAAGTATTGAAATGCCAATATATTTTTAAAAGATCTTAAAAGGGATTTTTAGATTTTTAAAGAGACAATATCTTCTTTTGTGATTCATAAAAGTAATATTTCTTGAAAGACACAGTAAAACCATCCATCTAGTCATTAAAAGAGATATACTAGTTGCACTAGTTGCAAAACTGATAACAAGTCATGGAGCTTGCAGTGAGTTATGTATCCAAATAGGAATAAACTTATCGAGCTAATTCCTGTTACTGGACTCCAGGGTGAAAAAGGGAAAGAGAGGTGACAAATTTTGGTTATATACTACCCAAAGTTGACCTTTATTCTTATCACAGAAGGCAAGATCTACAGGAATCTCTTTCCAGTGTTGGATTGATAGATGATGTTACACAAGTGTGCCATCTTTCACTCACTTTGAACTTCATGGTGTTTCCTGGAGGAAAACTTACCCTGTTTTTTCCAAGTTGTTCCATTTCTAAAAAAATGTTTTCTTCTCAATTATTTTATGGCATTGCACTGAGCGAATATAATTCAATTCCTTCTTATTGTTTTGCTGATGAGAGATTGCTACTGAAATACAAGCTGTCTTTCTACTGTCAATGAATGGTTAACAGTTTTAAAACGCACTTATCTGGGAAACAGCTGTAGTCAAAGACATAGGAATTGCTTTACTTAAGATGAAGTAGTTGCCTCATCCACCACAAGCATGATATAATTAATAGACTGAATTTTTCATCTCTATCACATTGATAGTGAACTTGAAATGTAATCTTCCTGAATTTTGAATTTTTTCTAATTCGTTGTAGAAGTGATGGCTCACTACTAATAAGAGGCAAGTTTATATGATGTATATTTCTAGTTATTATGAGTTCATATTTCATTACTTGAGCGTGAAAGCACTTTTAAGAGTTATTCTTGTTTTTTAAGTATATCTGCCAGTTGTTTCTCACTCCTGTCCCAACTGCGTTAACGATATGTATTAATCATACCTACATATGATTCTGGAGATACTTCCAGAGTCAGAAAGCCAAGAGAACATCCAGACATATCACATATGGCTGTGCTTGGACACCTGAGTGGGAGTGGAGGAAGAGAAAGGATATCACCCCCATGTTGTTTCATTACATAGAGATAGCCACAACTTACACTTACACATATGCTTTTGCCTTTAGCTTGGTAGTCTTTTTCCCTGTGCAGCTCCATGTCACTCTGTATCACATATTATGAAAGCTGTTGAAAAGCATATAGGCTGTTACAACAGGAATGTCTCCCCACCTAAGTACCATCTGCTCATGAGCGCTAGAAGTTGAATCCACCAGTCAAATTGCTTGGAGGCAGCAGAAACAAGGTACAGAAACTTGATCAGAGGGGACTGCTTGATGCTTCTGCTGCTTTCTGGTCTGTTGGTGAAATCATGCCATCCTCCCGGCCTCAGGAAAACAGGAGCCTGCCTACTCTTCATTGTTTTTTTTTTTTAAATGTTTGGTCTTCTTAGAAGTTGCTAGAATCAAAGCAAATGCCTGAGTATCTGTAATTTCACTTTAAGAAAGCATCTACCCTGCTGGTTTACTGGGGGGAGTTTGAAAACATGAAGTGGGCATTTGATAGTGGCAGCAAGATCAATGAGACTTTCCCATACCTGTCAAATGGAAAAAGAATGACCCTTAATGAGGTCTTTCCCTTCCCTTCCCTTCCCTTCCCTTCCCTTCCCTTCCCTTCCCTTCCCTTCCCTTCCCTTCCCTTCCCTTCCCTTCCCTTCCCTTCCCTTCCCTTCCCTTCCCTTCCCTTCCCTTCCCTTCCCTTCCCTTCCCTTCCCTTCCCTTCCCTTCCCTTCCCTTCCCTTCCCTTCCCTTCCCTTCCCTTCCCTTCCCTTCCCTGTTATCAGGTCTTAGATGCTGATACCAGCACAGCTCCTTTAGCCTGCTGTTTCTTCTGCAGTTAGGTGAAGCAAATGGAGAGCTTTTGCTGCTCCTTTAGTTCGCCCTGTGCGCATTGGCCCCATAGTTTAAGGAGGGGAAAAAAGCAGCTTGGATGTCAACAACAGAAGAACTTCACTTTGAAGTGAACTGTCACTTTGAAGAAGAGAAGAAAGCCGGCCCAACCGGGCCATTCCCTCACAACAAGAGGCTGCAGAAGAGAGGAGAGGGAGAAAATGCGCTTGTTAGTGCAAGAGCCAGGCTTGATTCCGTGCCTTGCCATTACCTACCTCCTTTCCCTTGATCCAGTCCGCTCAGAGCGAGTTAACATTTCTAAGAGCAGTTGTTGCGGTGGGAGTAAGTCACTGTAAGACTGCAGCTCATTATCTAACCTCTCCTCGCGGGAAGGATGAAATCCCTGTCTTTCAGAAGGTTGCGGTGCTGAGTGTAGTACACCGAGAAGCAATGCTGAGGTGCTCCTAGCTGTGAAGATCGCAGAAGCACCATGTCTGAGCTGTGTCTATGCTAGCTGAGCGTGCTGTGAAGCTTTTCTTTCAGTACTTTCAAGGTTTCTTTTGCGTTATTTATCATGGCGATCTGGGAGAATGCAACCCCTTGGGAGCAATGAAGATGTCGTGGGCAGGGCTCATGTCAATCTACTATTAGGGACAATACTCAAGGGACAAGGTATTCTTAGTATGGTAAACTATGAATAAGGAGACTCAGTGTGAGTACAACCAGTGCTCATGAATTTAAAAAAAGCTTTGAGCTTTCACTTCAACCAGGCAGGCTCCTGAGTGCTTATCAGCAGTAGAGTAGCTCTGAAATTTAGCGTAGAGAGTGAGCCTGTTACCATCCCAGCATATATATACTTCTATTCCTTGTTTCTGGACTTCAAACATGTCAAAGCAGAATATGAAATAGAACATGACCAAGCTGTATTGAAAGTTAGACATAATTGGGAGTCTGCAGGTAGCACGGCTGCCTCACGTAAATCCTAAGAGATCACTCCTTTCACAACAGAGCCTGGAGAGGCTGGCCAGGGGTTTCTTTTCAGGAGATGCTAATTATGACAGAGGAGTGAAGAAACATTTAGTCCCTATTTCACACCACGTTTCAGAAGTGCAGCATTTTACCCTTCCACTTTACTTTCCTCATGATGTTGCTTTGGGTTTTCTTCTTGTCTGTGATCAGAGGAGCCTGTTGATTGCTTCTGTTTCTCTCCGGTCCTTTGGTGAAGTTACTCCTGCTCTAAGTGGGAGTAGAGCCTGCTGTTTCTTACTCTCTGGTCTCCAGCTTACAGTTCTTAGTTTTTAGAAAGCTGCTAGAATCAAAGGAAACACCAGAATATCTGTTGTTTCAGTGTAAGAAAGAGAGTCCACCTTGCTTAGCTGGTGGGAAAAGCTTGCAAACATGAAGAAGGTATATATGGTAATGGCACAAAGAGCAGAAAGACTCTCCAGGCTTGTTTTTGAACCTCATTTTTTTGGTACTAACTTCAAGATTTTGGCTGCTTGGCAGTAGTGCTTTCGCCAGTATGCTGAATTTGAATGCACACCCAAACACGTGCATCCACACACGGTTCTTTGGGGCTCAGTTACTCAGACTCCTTCTTGGTGCAGGGCTGTTTAGCAACCGTTTTCCTTGCTTTAAACTGCAGGTTTTGCCTCACATATGCATGGTGATTGCTTTGCAGCGAGAGAAGTTAGTCCTGCCTGCGCAAAACCGTTTATTTACAGGTGCTTTCTTAACTGCTTCATTCAGTTGTCTTTTCCTTGTGAGTCCCCATCAGATTTCCCCCTGTATCAGTGCATGAGTGGAAAAGGGCTTCCTGACACCCTCTGTGGCAGCTCCAGCTCTGTGGTCTAAAATAAGCAAGGCTGTGGCTCTGGCTGTCCCAGCTTTCCCTCTCGCTGCTGTGAGCTGGGTGTTTACTCTTCTGTGTAAACCGGTGATTCATATGAATGTGCTCAGCTATGTGGGAAGAGTCACAGAGGAGTAATGAAAATGAAGGTTTTTTTTTCCAAAGAATCTTTTGCAAGGTTTTACTTTGATTTCTTTAGAAATCTTTGGTTCGCTTCTCCAGATCACAAACAGAAAGCCAGATGGATTTACTTTTTTTTTTCTTTTTCTAGCTAAAAATTATAGTTTCACGTGTAACTGCAGGTGAAAAGCCCCCTGACAAGTTAAGAAAATAAAAAATGAGCTTTTAGACTGGCCCCTGTTTCAGTATTTCTTTCCTCCACAGGCTCTCTCTTCCTCAGTGCCTCCAACATCTTCCTTTGCCCTCCATCTCTCTGCCTCTCTCAAGGTCCCTCACTTGCTTCCCATCTGCTTCTTCCCAGCTTTGAACATTTCACCCCACCTCGTGGTGTTTGCCTCATTGCAGATCTTTCTCAGTAGCTTCGCTGAGGTTGTTTCTCAACTTTGTTGAGTCATCTCCGGGTCATTCTTTAGCTTGGGTCTTGATAAACAGAGCAAGAAAGTAGGTTGTCTTATGTGATCGCATCTTCAGGTCACAAGGCTTGGCTGCAGTGGGCAGGGTCATTCAGAGTTACCTTCCCCAGAAAACTCTTATTTAAAATTAATCATCTGTTGTGTGTATCCTCCACAAGACCAGAGCCTCATGAGCAGCACCCTACGCAATGAACCCAGCCAGCATGGGACGGATGTGGATGGCAGCACAGGGACAGAACACCATCCTGGACACTTTACCTATATACACATCTGGGCAAAGCTGGGAAAGGCTGTATTCCTTCGGGGCCGGCAACAGCACGCTGCCTGAGTCCTCCAATGGGGAGCCCGTGGGGGATGACCCCCTGCTTCCTCCTCAGCGTCAGGGAGCATCTGCCACTCACTTCAACCCCCTGGGGACAGGGGATGCCATCCATCTACGGCCGGGGGTGCCAAGCACCAGCGTGCTCAGGTGTGTGGGAGGGAGCCACAGGGTGGCAATTGCCCGTGTGGCACGCACACGATCTGCCATCGCGTCCTCTTCTGCTACCGTGATTTATGGCCTGGCGAATGGCTCCAGCTTCACGCCCTGGGTTTTGTAAGGCATTATTTGATTTTGCAGAGGGAAGTATATAAATTACTTGCTGAGTTATGCACGTGGTAAGGCCTTCTTTTCTCTTTGAACAGTGTATTTATTTTGGACTGTATTTCCTTGGGCAGCAGGCACACGCAGGAGAGGGAAAGAAATATGATTCCTGGAAATATTTTAATGGGGTGATGTTAGCAGGGCACACAGGGAGGTGAGACTGAGGCGTGAGTGCTCTGGATTGGAAATCCTTGCTGGGGTTGTGACAGGGGGGAGCTGAGCCTTGGGGTGGAAGGACAGGGAGTGTGTGAACTTCTGGAGAGAGAGGGCTGGACAATGGGAGCTCTGTGGTGGGAGCAAGACAGCTTGAGCTGAGGGCAAATTCAGGCTTAGCTGCTGGGACCATGTGTGTTCCTGCAGTGGAGCAAGTTCATGTGCACTGTATTTTGAGTTCTCAGTACAAGACGGACATCAACCCGTTGGAGCAAGTCCAGAGAAGGGCCATGAAGATGATCAGAGGGCTGGAGCACCTATGCTATGAAGACAGGCTGAGAGTTGGGGTTGTTCAGCCTGGAGAAGAGAAGGCTCCAGGGAGACCTTATAGCAGCCTTCCAGTATCTGAAGGGTGCCTACAAGAAAGCCACAGAGGGACCTTTTACAAGGGCATGTAGTGATAGGACAAAGAGTAATGGCTTCAAACTGGAAGACGGTAGATTTAGTTTAGATATCAGGAAGAAATTTTTCACTATGGGTGTGGTGAGACACTGGAACAGGTTGCCCAGGGAAGTTGTGGATGCCCCATCCCTGGAAGTGTCCAAGGCCAGGCTGGATGGGGCTTTGAGCAGCCTGGTCTAGTGGGAAGTGTCCCTGCCCATGGCAGGGGATCTTTAAGATGATCTTTAAGGTCCCTTCCAACCCAAACCATTCTATGGTTCTATGAGTTTCCTCTTCCTCCAACTGAAGGTGAGTGCTTCTTGCACCACCATATTTCCATGCCAGAAGGAGCAGACCAGTTTGGGAACAGCCCAGTTTGGTGAGCAGCCCAGTTTCCCTGCGACAGGATATGCTTATGTTCAAGCCATAAGCGATTGTCTTTTTTAAAGTTACATAATGATCAGTGTGAGCTGGTACTTTTAAATTACAATAGCTCTTGTGTTATCAGTAACATAGGAAAATGGGATCAGAAAAGTTATATGATACATA
Organism: Fratercula arctica; assembly: GCA_947846985.1. Taxonomy (NCBI): domain Eukaryota; kingdom Metazoa; phylum Chordata; class Aves; order Charadriiformes; family Alcidae; genus Fratercula; species Fratercula arctica. The sequence goes on from CANTUZ010000001.1 coordinate 71,590,611, forward strand.
CAAGGCGTATCTCTGGTGCCTAGTGCTGGGCTCACACCCACCAGCCTCTCTGCTTGGGAACTTCAGAAATAAAAGGGGAAAATGGGAGACAGAGCCCTTGCGAATTCACCTAACCACTGCTATAACAGTCAGAGGGATGCTGACCATAATGAAGGTCCTATATGGTGTCTGCGTCCTGCATTTATGCATTTTAACTTCATGAAAATATTTTGGAGAGGTGTATGGCTAATGCCTCAAAGAAGCCAAGAAAGTGCACAGCTTGCCACATTGCAGGCCCAGTGCTTTGCTCAAAGTAGCAGATTTTATTTTTCCTAACATAAAGCTCTTTTTTGCAAGGAGGAGAAATTTTAAAGTGAGTGTAATATCATAGTATTTATATGGGACAACAGACATGTGCTACGCTCCGGCTGAAGAGCCACCCCAGTGCCTGGAGTAATGCAGCCCTCGCCGCCAGTTACTGATGGCAATTCTGCCGGGGCATTTCACTTTCAAATAAACCCCATTGGAAATATAATATAATAAAAGGGGAGGCAGTGGGGAAAACAGAGGAGTGCTGGGTGGGAGAGAGATGAAGGACTGAAATGCTCAGGGAGACACATGGGTAGAAGCTCAGATCGCTCAGCCGCTGTGTGCCACCATCCCCAGCCCCGCACATACGTGCAACTTTCAGCACTTGAAAAAAAAGCAATAAAAATTAAAAAAAAAAACCCCAAGATACAAACCTCACGAATTTTACCAATTGCTCATTGATACAGTCAGACAGGTTATTATTGTATAGACTTAATTGTGCCTATCCGGAATGAATGGGGTGCAGCTCACGAGCCCTGTGGGTGGTGGAAGAACCCTGTCTGCCCCCCTGGCAGGGGAGAGGAGGGGAGGGAGGGATGCAGGGATGCAGGAGATTTCAGGGATACAGTGGTGCTGGGCCCAGTCCTCCTCCCAGGGATCTTCCCAGCAGATGTCACTGTTCACCCACTAAATAAAACCACTCCCAGGCAGTAGTAAAGGGCCCTTTGAAAAAGCCACCGCAGGCTATTACTTAAAAATGAAATACGCCGCCTCAGAAGAATGCTTCCACTTGGAAGTAATAGTGAGAGCGGTTTATTTTTATAAAGGTGGCAGGGGACGGAGATTCGCTGTAAACCTGGAGCAGAGCATTACTGTGAGGGCTGTGCCCGCAGCAGCCCCCTGGCCCCGCTCTGCTGTAGCTGCCACGCAGCTTTAGGGTGGGCAACGGGGGTGAACGGGCCCCTCCGAGGGTGGAGGAGGCAAGCTTTAGCTGGGCTCACTAATGTTCCTGCACTGCAGGGTTTAGTAGGATTTAATCATGGATAATAATTTAGTGGTTTAATCATGACATAATTTTGTGGGATTAAATCATGACTAGCCCTGCCCACGCTTTATTTATTCAATATATAGGTCTTTATGATGTTATATAGATACAAAATTCATATTAAATATTGTAGGAGCTGTACATTTTTTCCCTCAGTACATAAATTAGCCATGAACAATTTGAAACTAGGCAATTTCTAGTAGAAGCAAGTTACATCCTTATTCTCTTGTTGAGATTTTCAGGGGTACTCTTCCATCTGGAGAAAGGCTATAGGAGGGCTTTGTTTTCCATGCGGTATGACAGAGCTGTGCCTGGCACGCAACTGAAGTATCACTGCAGAGATATGCAGATACTACGATAAAGAAGCTCAGGCACCAGAGTGACAGGCGAGCAGAAATGCTGCACTGCACACAGAAGACGATGGGTAGACAGGGATCTTGCTGGCCTAATGACGGGGATGTAAACAGGATAATTGTGTTCAATGTGGGACATCAGAAATGTCCACAATTGCATAGTTGCAAATTTCATCCTTGGTGATTTTGCATTTTAAAATAGGCGAGAAAGCGTGCATGAAGAGAAAAGTAATCATCTTACTGCTGGGATACCAGTGACACTGGTAGGGGCACTCATTGCAGACTGGGAAGGGGCAAAGCTGTGTGCTACCCTGCTTATCTCAGCCCCTCTGGCCTGCAGAGCACTCCTGACATTACAAAATGCCCTGAAGAAGGGCTTCTCTGCCTGAAAACCTGTTCATTTTTTTTCCATTCCAAAATCCTGGCTTTTCCTGCCAGACTAACCTCCCTTGTCTGCTCATCCCACTGACACACTCGTGCCTTCATAACCACAGCAGGCTCCGGCCGAGAAGAAGTTTAGGCTGTTTCCCCTGTTGTCCTGTGGGAAATCTGCTGCTGAATCCCCTGTCTTGATCCGATTGAGTTTCCAGACTGAATTATTCATAGGCATTTAGCCTTGTGCCAGCATTGTCTTTTGGGGTAAGAAGCTCCTCTGCCCTCCGGCAGGCGTTTCTAGGAAAGCAATCACATCCCCCTCTGCCTCTCCTCCGCAGGATAAACAACCCGGCCTCTCTGGGTCTCCACTTGTTGGGCTGGTTCCCCATCGCTGGCCCTCCTGGCAGCCCTGCATGGGACTGGGCTTTTCATCTGCCTCCTTGGGAAGGGGAGTGAGCAGAAGCGGGGTGCTGTGCTGGGCGAGGCTCACCTGTACATTAGTTTTACCAGGAATTTTTTTATTCCTCTAAGGAGCTCATGATGGGAAAGTTTGAGCTGTTGCTGATATCTGAAAGCTAGTGTCTGCTTTCAGACTGAAGGCCATTGCTAAGGTACTCCCTGAGATTGCCCCAAACCAGATTTCCTTGAGGAACCTCACCTGTGATTTCCTCTTAGCCTGAGAGCTGTCTTTATGGAGCCACTTCAGTCTCCCCTCCAAATTGTGCTTCATCTACTTGGCATGTCCTAACACTAAACTTGATTTCCGACATTACAAAACAGCAATGAAGGTGACTCTGTATGGAAGATGAGATGTGAAAACATACCATGGGTGGGCCAAACCCGTTGCTATTTTTTCCGTTGTTTGTGAAGCCTCAATATAAAAACAGTTGATTTAAGCAAAAGAGTCATTGGGTACCCAAACCCTGCATAGCCCATGTTTACCTGTGGGGCTGGATTCCTGCCATGGGCTCTGGCCTTCCCTCTAACTCATAAGGTGTTTCCATTAACTTTGGTGGGAGCGGGAAGAGTTTGTTAGAGAAAATATTCGAGGCAGACCATTTTGGGGCCAGGGAGGAGATGCCCATGAGATACTGCCAAAGGGGAACGAGCCAAAGTGGGGCGGGAGGCCGGGGCTGGGTCCCTGCAAAGTGGTGGCAGGATGAGCAGGGCAATGCTCCAGGTGGGCTCGGGGTCCAGGGTCACTCTCCACCTGCACGTGCCTCTCTGGATAACGGGACCACCACCAACACCAGCCGTGCATGGGAGCGAAGAGCCCAAGTCAGGGTACGTGTCGGCAGCCTGGGTGAGGCACTTCAAAAGTCTTCTTCTCGGAAAGTGGCTGGATATTTTCCTAAGGCTCTGGAGTGATAAGGCACTCCCTCATTGCCTGACTCTTTCCCTGCCTGACATCAGATTGCCACACTTGCTGGCTCTCAGCTCAGCCGAGAGCCATTATAAATTCCCCCTCATCAAATGCAAACTGCTTGTCTGGCAGAGTTAGAGAAGACATATTCTGTTCCTTGGGTTTTCCTGTGACTAAAAAGTGCTGCAGCGAATAGATCAGCCCCTGGAGAGCACCTTGTTTGGGAGAGGAATTTATCAGTGTCCAGGGTGTAAATTAGACACGGTGCAGACCTGGAGTAAGAGGAGGGGGGAAGCTCAGCGTCTGCACATCACGCTGGTGCAGTGTCTCCTTCTCTGGCACTGCCAGGAAGAGTTTGGCTCCCCAGAGAGTCTGGACAGTGATTTGCTATCAGGCGCTGCGGCCCCAGCATCACCCAAAAAGACCATTGCAAACATGGGGATTAGCAATGTTGTCATTGGGCCTAAATAGCATCAGACTAAGGGCATAGTATGGGCTTCAGCTACAAAGTTCAGCAATTTGTAGTTAGCTGAGTACATGTGGACAGCCGGCTGTGAACCAGGTGTCCAAGCCCTCTTCTGCTCAGTGGAGTTCAAGGGCTTCATTTGGGACCCTCACTACAGGTATCTGAGTTACCTTCACTGGCAGATATGGTACGGGACCAGTGGGAGACCCAGGTCCTTCTGGAGCGGCAGCTGAAGGCATCTCAAGTGTCCCTGGCTGGCAATGGCACTAAACCTACCCTAACTCACATTTAGGCACCTGGATGAAGGAATCTCACCTGCAATGTAATCCTCATGGCTTTCCCTCAAAATGACCCAAGGGAAAGGTTTTGGGACTAGGAAATTGATGTAAAAAAAAAAAAAAAAGTAACTAAGCTGTTACTGATGGAAATCTTGTGCTTTGCTAAATTATACCACTTCATGAAAAATGCCACCTCCTTACAGCAAAATGCATATTTTTGTTGTCAAAAGACAGGTTGTGCCACACAACTAGGCTGCAAGGACTTCTTCACGTGGAGCGCTGGGTCGTCTCGTGGGATGGATCATCTTAGCTGGCTGCTCACACCATATCAGAAGCAGAAACAAGAGGCTCCTGAATCAGCGCTGTCGTGAAACACAGCAATACTCCCAGCCAAACTTTCAGAGAAAAATCTCATGTTTTGTCTGTAAGTTGGACATTTCCATGGAAATGCCCATAAACCCTTTTCATTTTTTTACATTTTGATTGAGAAAAAAGTTTGTTTTCTGGCCAGCCTTAGAGAGAGCCATCATGGGAGTGGCAAGGGCTCCAGCTCAGGGGTGTTCAGCAAAGGGCAGAAGGCAGGAGCAATGGTGTGTTTCAGACGACAGCGGTCATCAACATCCCAAGTGGAGTTACAGGGAGGCTTACGAATACTGGTTGGAGGGGGAAGCCCGGGGGCTGGCTCTGCAGGAGAGGTAAGGCAGCATCTTCTAATAAGTGGCTCTACACAGAGCTAAAATGAACAGACTGGGGAGAAATGGCCTTTGAGAGGCTTGGAAAAGTGAATGGCAGGGTTCACGAAGCAACTTTCTGCGAGAACATACACACCGTTTTTTTGAAGCTATAGATGTGAAGGAGACTGAGAAAATCCAGGCAAAGCTACCAAATGAAACAAAAAAAATGGCTGAACTCTTCCTGCCATTCCTCTGTGGGATCATTAATAGGATTTATCTCCTTTTCTTTACCACCTGCCTTCATGAAATATCTATGAAGTGCAGCTGAGACTATTACCGCCCCGGTCCAGTGGAAACTGCCCAGTGTGTTCAGAAGTTGCTAAGAAAAAATGGACGTACAGGCAGCCCGTCTGATTGCGTTAGGCTTATTTCCTTCAGCGCATAGGCTAATTGCAAACCTGTAACGTTCACATGAATAAATGGCCCCCACTGAGCCTTACCCTGGACTTGTGGATGCTAAGAAGTCAAACCAGGTCATAGTCTCTCAAGGTGATAGTTTAAAAGTATTTTTTTACAAAGGGTGTGGAGAGGCAGAGAAAGGTCATGCATTGTTCAGGGGCAGATTGAGGGAATTAATGTCCCTTGCTCTCCTGCTGTGACCACTGCGTCACAGTACAGGAAGTATTTTGGTTGTGTGATACTCAGTTTTACAAGCATGTGAACCCGTAAGTAGACCAAAAATAGTCAGAAATGGAGGCTTACCTAAAACACTTAAAAGCGCACAGTGTTGCTACTAAAAATTTGATTTTTAAAATTTTCATAGTAGTGACACAAAAGTCTTGCCCAGCACTTAACACCTGCAGATAGTAACAGCTGCATAATCTCAGTAATTATGCAAACAACATTCTAATGAAGCAAACTCAATTTAACTTTCCCCTATCCTTTCCCCCAGCTAGAAACTCATTGCTAATAAAAAAGCCTATCTGTGTTTATTTTAAAAAGGAGACATGTTGGCAACACCATTTAAACCAAATGAAGGAAACAGAACTGAAGATACAGCTCCACTGACTTAAAGGCCTTATAGCCTTCCTTGGTGCTATTAAACGACTGTGCAGTAAAAATTTGGGCTGACTTACTAAAAATGTGGGATTTATTAGTTTTTTCCATCCAGGGGACTCCGCAGTTCTTCACCACTCCACATGAAGAGTTTGATTTTGAATGACAACAGCTGGTTAATCCAATGCATGGCAGTAGAAAAAGTGGGGATTTGACCCTTTCAAAACTGCAATAACATGGAATTTGCATGGCAAGGGCAAATTTTACTTTTCACTGTAGGCTCTGGAATGTAATACGTGTATCAGGGTATGCATATGTCTCAGACAAGAAGTTTCCTGGCAGAAAACCTAGGCTTAGTCTAATACTTATGGGACTGTTGAACCAAAAGGCAAAGGTGTTCTCGGTAACTCTTCTTCCAGAAAATGCTTTCCGATCTTCCTGCTGGTGAGGAACATCTTCCTTAACATAGGAAGTACCAGACCTGAGAACAAACTTGAAGATAGAAAAGCTTAATATTTAAAATTCATTTCTAAACATCTTAAATAGCCCAAGTGGCAAAGGTGTTTATGAAATGAATTCTGTGGCTTGGATACACTCCAGCAGAACTCAGTGAACTTTAAGAAACTGGAAATACAGTTGTGCATGGTCCAAACCAGAGAAAGCTGCCCTGCATCTCTTTAAAGAGTAAAAATGACTGTTTTGCTTGATAGGTTTTGACTGCACACTGACTGTAACCAGACCTGCTGTGGTCACACGTGTAGACCGAGTGATGGTAGGAGGACCTTGTCCTGTGTCTTCCTCTCCCAACAGTCCCGTGCCCTGGGAGGACCTGTGTCAGAGAGGGGCTGCAGAGCAGTGTCGCTCCAGCATTTAACACTGGTAATGGAAAAGAAATGGGGGTTCGAGATGGTCACCTTTGGGGCCCTTGACCTGGTGCTGTTAAATCCCAATTTGCAACACATGCAAAAACCACACTGCGCATTCTGAGGGTTATGCGTGTGGAGTCAAATCTGCATTTTACTGGTAGGAGGGGAATTTCTAGATTAGGTCGTTCTCACCCTGCACATCCAAAAATAATATGGGCACTACTCGCTGATAGTGGCAAACTGCAGCTTCTTATTACTTCTGTTTACAGCTTGAGCGCAGCGCTTTCCAGCCAGCACGTCCTTGGCTTTGTTTTCATTTTCTGTCTGTTCCTTTGTTCACATAAGTGTAAGATTTCTCCTTTGCTTAAGGCAGACTCTAAGCTCTCTGAATGGGTCCATCTGATCCCATCCCTCCAAACCACTTTGTGCTTTGTCCTCCAGATTTCTTTACAATTGAGTAGAGTGGATGTTGATTTGTGATGTGGGCCAGATTCTGTCATTTTTCTCAGTTGGAGGTGGTCGTAATTCAAGTTTTGGTGACAGGGTGTTGCCTTAGAAATGCAGGGTCACAATATGGACTTCCAGTATTTGTTGTTTCCCATTTAGAGCTCTTACCAGTAAAAAAAAAATCACTCACAGGTCCTTGTTGTCAAACACCCTCTAAATCTATGTGATGATATTTTCATTCACTTTTTATTTACTAGTTAAAAATACCATCTTCTCTGATTTATGTCTTGCAGTGTTCACCAGCAGCCTTTAAATATATCATAGCAAAGATTTATCAACATTTTCAACAATTCCCTATTGGAAGCAAGGCTTTGTGTGAAAAATCAGGAATTACACCAATCTCTGTCACATCAGGCAATAGCCACTCACTAATAAATTTTGCACACAGACATATTTACTGCTTCTTTAGTTTGTAAATGATTATCAGGCTTCTTAATGGGGCAGTGTTAATAATAATAAAAAAGAGAAAAATAGACGTAAATAGCTTTCCAGAGTATGACTAAATAGGACTAAATGCTTTGTTCCAGTATCTAGGATTTTGTCAGCTATTACCAGGCAGTGAATGAACATTTATTCAGCTTTGAGAAGGCCACCAAAGGTAAATGATTAAGAAGACTTTTAATGATTAGCTTCCAGTGTGCGAATGTCGTAGCAATGTAGCGTGCCCTCGGTGCAGTGCCCTCAATTTGAGCCGCTGCTTTTCCTCTGACCATCCACATGTAATTTCTTTGCTCGTTGCAGGGCCCACTGTTAGCCAAGTTCAAAGGAGAGCAGCTGTAATTTAAGACTCTTATGCTTTCATTTGTTAGTCATCAAGATGAAATTAAGCACAAAAAAACCCTCACTCACAGGACTGGCTCTGACCTGGCATGCCTTTAAACTAGGTGCCAGAGTGAGACAGACTCTGTGGGCGGTGCTGCTGCCCTGCTAGACCATCTCCATCATCGATGGAGAGCGATGGATAAACCCAAAAGGGAAATCGGCCAACGTAAGGTCTGAATGGCTTTCAGAAGTGCCTCTCTGGTGACTACAGTGGGACCTGGGCATGCTGTGTTTCCAACATGACTGTGCTAAGTGAGGTGAAAACATGCCTTTCTTGCCATGGTTTTCAGGCCTGTTCCCTGTTCAGCCTTTTTGTCTCGTTATTGGTACTCCACCTGCCTTCAGCTCCATGTTGCTATTTAGAAAAAAGTTTATACTAAGACCAAAGTCCTCAGTGCTTACTACGTCTGAGAGGAGGTTTTTTCCCTCCCTTTCCAGGGAAAGGTGCTGGATTTTCTCCCATCTGTGGCTTCCCAGTGCAAAATCACATCTGAGCACGTAGAGCAGAGGTAGTGCTCCCAAGGTCTTGTCCGGCAAGCTGGCTACAGCCAATGCACAGCATCTGGTCTCCTTTACAGCTCATCCGGCTCTGCAGGTACTCATGCTTCCAGAGCGAATAAGGAATCAGTGACAGTCAGGGTTTAAGCCTTTCTGTATCATTTATCCAATTGGACATCCTTTCCAAAATGAAACTCTCGTCAGCTCGTAATTGCTGTTGCGTAAAGAAATGACAGGAAAACAATCCACCTATATTTTTGAGTGTACTATGTGAGGCAAGAAGAACCATTATCCCACAGACTAATAAAAGACATTTTTCAACTCCCATGTGTCCATGGCAGAAGATGTGTAAATCTCAGCTATGGAGCTTCTTCTTCTTTATTGCCTAAATTGCAAGTGAATTAATTGGTGCTGGAAGAGTAGCCACCTATGAAGTTGGATTAGTTGTAGGAGTATGGCTGTCTGTAGTAGGTTTGTTTATAGAACAGGCAGGGATTTTTTTCTTTTGTTTGGGTTTTTTTTCCTTTTCTTTTGTAAAATAACCAGTTAAATTCTTTCAGCTCTTACTTACTGGGCCTGGCTGGGGTGAAGTTAGTTTTCTTCACATGGTACTGGGCTTTGCATTTGTGGCTAAACCAATACTGATAAGACACCAATGTTTTGACTACTGCTGAGCAGTGACTGCGCAGTGTCAAGGCTGTCTCTCCAACCCTCTCACCCAAAAAAAGGCTATTAGGTTGTGAGTGGGCAAAAGGCTGGGAGAGACAGGTGACCAAATGGATATTCCATATCATATGACATTGAACTCAACAATAAAAGCTGAGGGAAAGGAGGAGACTGAGGAGACAGTGAAGTAGCGAATAAATTCCTCTTTTTGTTTTGCTTCTGTGCACAGCTTTTGCTTTTCTTATTAAACTGCCTTTATCTCAACCCATGAGCTTTTCCATCTTATTTTCTCCCTCTGTCCTGCTGAGGAGGGAGAGTGAGGGAGCGGCTGGGTGGGTGTCTGGCAGCCAGCCAAGGTGAACCCACCACATCTTATCAGCACAGCATTTTGGTGACAACTTCAAAAGCTTCCAGCCTTTGTGTGACTTTCTGATTGGGTGCTCGAGATTTTAACCACTGTATTGCCAGTGATGAATAGAAAGGTTAAGTTTTACTGTAGACTACGCTGGGCCTCAGTAGGGGCCATGATGACAGTGAGAGTAGGGTGGGTCTAAAAGAGGATAGGGAAAAGAAAACAAAAACACAGGCAAATGCTGCTTGTGATTAAAAACAACAGGGAATCAATTCAGAATAACTTTTTCTCCTTTAAACCGATGCTAGTAACTCTGTGTCTCCATCTCTGCCAGACTCCCAGCTGAAGCTGCACAGCTCGAGGGCTCTTGGCTTGCCCAGCTGCCCATGCCAGCATTTGGACAGCTGGTAGGTGCCACTGTGTCAGCACTATCCTCGACCAAAATATATACTCCTTACACAGGAACCAGAAAGCAGAGGAGAGCAGAAATCCAGGAGAGGGCTGGGGAAACAGACCCTCAAGCTGGGGTTGTTAATGACACCATCTATGAAAAGCCTGAGAAACAAGATCATTAAACCTATTCTTGTAGGGATTTGCTGTTACATTTTTTCCCTTTCTTAGTTTTCACAGAACCTCAGTGACTCATCTGAAAATTTTCCTCCTCCAACAGCGCTTGTGTTTGACACGAGGAAGCTGGTCTTTTCCGTGTTCCTTTCCAGGACAAGGCCAGAGGTAGCTGGAATTGGGTGGGTGAACCTGTGCCTGTCAGGTTTTCCTGTTGGGCATTTCAGATGTTAGGACAAGGAACACTCAGTAATGCTAAATATACTAATAGGCACTATTCTTTTATGTTACTCATACAGACAGCAAGCCCTCCTTATTCATTGATCAGACGAATAAGGCTATTTAGGCATGTAAAGCTACAACCGGATGACTCTTGGGATTTATCAAAATTCCTGTATGGGGTGAGATCATAGGGGCCCTGCATCCAGACCACTGCTGCAAGGGGCTGCGCTGCAGGAGCTGGTCCTGCAGGAGGGTCATGCTCCGGGGGAGCCAGAGGTGCCGGCAACCATTGCTACTTGGCCAAAGAGCTGCTCCTGGGCGGGAGGTGAGGTTTTTCAGCACAGCAGGCAAAAGCCACATGTGCGAGCCCTTGGCTGAGCTGAGGGCAGCGCTGGCTGGTGGCTGTGCCCTCACAGCGGGGACCTGTGCTTCACTATGGCCTGATTTGAGGGCCGTAAGGTTGGGGGTCCTGCCTGCCACAAAGACACACCGTAAACCTAGTCTGGCTCCGCAGCCTAGGGCAAGGGATTCAATGCAAGGCAAGGAACTTCTGCTCACTTTATTGTAATGAATTTTACGCATTTTAAGCTTTTAAGCAATGAGTGTATAAAAAATACATATAGTTCTGGAGGAGAGATGTATCTATCTATTTATCTGTCTATCTATCTATCTATCTATCTATTTATCTGCATAGTTCTGGAGCAGGCTTATGACTTTTATATCCAACATAAGCATCTAGCTGCTAGGACACAAAGTCAAAACCCTCTCCTGTCATCTCTCTTCCTGATGAATCTTTGCTAGGCAAAGCAGAGGGTGTGGAGAGGAGACCCTTCCTCGGCACCACTGCCCCAGGGGGGTGGAACCCTCCCAGGGGGATTAGAGGGTGAGATGTGGGCTGGTTTTCCAAAGGAGGGAAAACACCTCAAACCCCATCCCTTAGGGGTCTACTGATATTGCTACAATAAATCAGCAGCGTTTGTACTCCTTTTGAAGCTATCTAAGTTTTGCATTCACTTGGTTAGCTACAAAAGCTGCGTCAAGTGTAAAAACTGTGGACTTAAAAAGAAGAAAGAAACTCAGAACAAATTCTCAGACTTAGGAAGTACAATTTTAATTTTAACAAAATTCAACCAGTGAGAAAAAGTCATATAAAAGTATAAAGCTACAGAAGTTATAGGTTTGATTACCTATTCTTATACTCCCACCTTCATTAAGCTGACCTCAGATGGTACATTCTAGCTGCTGTCTCAGAAGTACTACCCTTGGGGGAGTATTTTTTTCTCCATAAAAGTACCAGTTTTCAGTGTGTTTTATACTTTTCTTCCACCATTCTACTGACAGAAATTTGGGCTGTCAGCACTTTCCTTTATCTTCTTTTGTGTGTTTTTCTTCCTCATTATATGCTGAATATCCATGTTTTTTAATTTCTTATAATTGTGTATAAATATATTGCCCTGGTAACTGTTCCAATACTTCAATGCTTCATTAATTTAACATACACGAGGTTCTGTGATTTCCAGGCTTTTAAAACTAGAAAAAAAAAGAAGTCCGTGTTTTTGTTCCTGGGGCTTCTGAACCACATAGTCCTGTGAATTCTGCAGAAAACTTCCTATGTATCAGATGATACACAAAGTATCAGATAAGTAGGAGGTGTGATTTACAGTAACTCAGTTACTCCATAGTCATAGTGACGTACTGTCAGACTTGGTGGTAAACCTGGCTTCTGCACCCTCTAAAGCCTAAATGCTCAGGTGCATATCTTGCTTGATTAAGCTGAGAAAAAAGGTCTCCTGTGTTGACTGTAATTTCTCATTTCAACTGAAATTGTCATAATTTCCTTTGGAGTCTGCAGTTTTACCCATCATGGTATCTGATGAATCTGACTCTGCTAAACTGCAGAGGTTATAATCCTGTAAAACAGCGTGGCCTCAGCAAAAGCTCAGTAGTGAAGGCTGGAAGAACTAGACGTTTCAGAAACAAAATGGAATTTTACTGTGTATACTAAAAATAATGTAAGTGCATTGCCTGGGACAAGGACTCCTGGATAAGCTGAAGCAGCAAAGCAGAAATCTTCATTTGGCGATCAGAGACGTGAAAGTGTTTGCAGGGAAAATTCTGGCAAGAGTAGTTGCTGGTTGTGATTTCTCTGGCCCCAGAGATCTCTGATACTTTTCTGAAATTTTCTGAAATTTCATGGTCTTTCACTGAGCTTCCCATAGGCAGACCATCCCACAGGATGACCTTAAGCCTTCATCTGTAATTCCTCACCTTACGTGGACCTGCCTTCTGTTTCTCAGCATCCCTTTCTCATCACACTCTTCCATTTTGTCCCCTTGGATTTCCCAGTTTTGAACTCTGAGACAAAGATGCTCAGAGGGCTGGAGCACCTCTGCTATGAGGACAGGCTGAGAGAGTTGGGGTTGTTCAGCCTGGAGAAGAGAAGGCTCTGGGGAGACCTTATAGCGGCCTTCCAGTACCTAAAAGGGGCCTACAGGAAAGATGGGGAGGGACTCTTTATCAGGGAGTGTAGCAATAGGACGAGGGGCAATGGTTTTAAACAGAAAGAGGGGAGATTTAGATTAGATATTAGTAAGAAATTCTTTCCTGTGAGGGTGGTGAGGCACTGGAACAGGTTGCCCAGAGAAGTTGTGGATGCCCCATCCCTGGAAGTGTTCAAGGCCAGGTTGGATGGGGCTTTGAGCAACCTGGTCTAGTGGGAGGTGTCTCTGCCTATGGCAGGGGGGTTGGAACTGGATGATCCTTCCAACTCTAAACATTCTATGATTCTATGACCTCAGCATACTTTTGCCAGCAGGGCTAAGCCAACAAGTGTCAACCCAACTCAGTGCTGGTTCCCTCTGGCAGAGCAAATTCTGTTCACATTCTATGCTATTTGGCCCTGGGTTTTCCTTGGGCCACACAGGGTACTCCTGTGGCTGTGCTTGTGTGCGTGCTTTCCTCCCACCCACCATACAGTGTCTGGGGAAGCAGAGGCCGTGCTGAAGCCCACCAGAGTGATGCTTTTAGAGCGCGAAGTGCGTGCCTGTGTCGCAGGCTCTAGGGAACGACGCAAGAGTTTGTGGGCAGCTGAACTAGTGCAAGAGGACTGTGTGGGCTGGAGAGAGCCAAACCTGGGTTTGCCTTGTCCTTTCTGTCTTTTTTTTTTCAGCATAATTTGAGGTGCAGTATCCCTGTGAGGTCACCATGGCTTTTTTTTCAGGAGAAAATAATCAATTGGCTCCAAAGGAAACCCTGGGAGCAAAATAATATTTGTGCTTTTGCCGCCTTCTCTGATGCTGGTGAAACGAAGTTATTCATAATGATTTGGTAGGCTGATATTCACTGTTTCATGTAGCTGAATGTCAGGAAACCGAATCTCTAACCCCAAATTACCAGTATGGAAACTGTAGTCATTGTACGTGCATTAGGGTAAGAGTTACCGTAACAGGTCAGACCCAGTGCCCTGTGTGTGCTCTTGCCAGTGGCCAGCAGCTGATACCAAGGGCAGATACAGAGGATATATGCGGTACTACCTGGCACGCTTTTCCAGCTTCACTCTCCGTGGTTGAGGGATTTTCCTCAGTAAGTAGTTGCAGACAGACCATCATGCTTAATAGCCTTTGGTGGCATTTCATGAACTGATCTAATCCCCTTTTGAAATGATTGCTATTTCTGCGCTTCGCATTATCCTGTGTCACGGAGTTCAGCAATACAATTATGTGCTGGGTGAAAAAGTTCTTCGTATCCTTTGTTTTAAACCTGCTACCAGACCATGTCACTCTTCCCAGATAAATAGCAAGCAGGGAACAGACTTCCCCTATTCACTTTAGGGAATCAACAGCGCGTTGATTGTGGAGCCCTGTGTTATAAACCCCTTCAATCATACCATTTCCAAAGTGAACTCCTAGTCTGTTTAGTCATTTCCTCATATGGAAGTCATACCATCCTGTTGTCCCACCGGCGCTGCTTGCAATTGTGTTATATTCCTTTTGAGACGGCATGACCAGAGTGGTACTCAATATTCGATGAATATATGCTCTGGGGATTTATACAATGGCATAATAGTATTTTCTGTTTTTTTTTTTTTTTTTTTTTTTTTTCTCTATTCTTTCGCAAGTAATTCCCCAAACGCCTTTTTAACCACTGTTGAACACTGAGTTACTTCCAGAGAAGTAACACATGGTTTCAAGATTTCTTTCCTGACTGATTATACCTTCTTTAGACTCCGTCAGATATAGTTTAAGGTTATGTTTCTTTCCCCATGTGCACTACTTTTCAGTTACTGACACTGAAATTTGTCTGCCATTATCTCCATGTCGTGTAATCCCTCTGCAGATCTGCACCATCAGCTTGACTTCAGCTTTTCCTCGCAGTGGGGTCTGGCTGCTCTGAATCACTCTGCACCCCCTGTGAACTTTGTTGCTTCAATTACCCCCCTTCCCTTTACCAGGTCATACACAAATATGCTATTTAATACAGGACTCTCAAGTCCTCGCTGGATCCTGCTGGAAAATTCACTTCACCGGGAACTTGGACTGTATCTGTGTCCTTTGTGTTGTATCTTCCCAACAGTTACTAATTCAGAAGAGTGTATTCCCACATATATCCTGACAACTCAGATGCTTAACCGTCTTTGGCGAGGAGCTTGTTCAAAGCCTTTTGAAAATCCAAACATGTACACCTCCAAGATACTGTCCCTTTGCTTGCATACTAAGATCTTATTTCTTTGGTTTGAACTGAATATTTCTTGTCTTATGAGAACTCTAGAAGGATTCCTGTGTGCCTATGTAGGGTTGGAGGGCCATTACTCCTATATAAATGCCAGAGAAGATCATTGGCAAAGAGTAACTACAGCTATACGTCTATTTACTGAACAAGTTTAAGTTAACCCATATCAGTTGGCTTTGAATTTAGTTAATTACATCAACGCCGTATATGTGGCCAAGGGAAGAGAGGGAGATTCCACTTCCCCTTCACTGTCTGATAAAGTGTGTTTTTATCAGAGAGGTAGCTTCTTGATGAAGAGAGGAAGGCAAAGGATATTTCCAAGCCCTCCTGTGTTGTATTCCCACTGAACAATGCACTTAGTGACACAGGCTGCAGCCGAAGAAGTGGTACGTGGACCTTGAACTCTCTATCTGTCAAAACAGAGAAATAAGCACCTCCAGCCCATGCCAAAGATGCCATTACGAGCAGACAGGACACAGTCCTTTCACTTAATAAGAGGGCAGATTGCAGGCTTCGGCAAACCTTGTAACAAAAGGTGATTATATAAATATTTCAGTTTCTTTGTTGTCATGCACATTTTAGAGTCCATATTAAGGACTATATTTTTGTGTTTATATGTCAGAATGGTGTTTGCTTTGGAAATACCTCTGTGCCACACCTTCAAATCTCAAATGTCCTTTGATCTGCCAAGAGCCAGACAGGAAGACAATTGAAGATGACTGCTGTTACAAAGACTTTCAATGGGTTTGTTGCTTCACTGTTTTTCCTGTTATGCAAAAAAATCACTCACTGAGAAGTAAATTCTAGAATTTTATTTAAGGGTGGTATGCACAAATCTTAGATGGATGTGTGTCGAAGTAAACCCTAAATCAAAGCAATTACTAGGATGCATATTCATCTGAAGCAGTAGAGTTTGCCCTTCTTTAAAAGTAGAAGCCCTAACTTCATATGAAACATGGCCACTCAGGATAGGGCTGGTTTTGGATCATATCACCAGTTTTGTCTTTTATTAGTCGCTTAACTGAACTGTTAGGTAGACAGAGCAGGACAACCTTTAACCGTAAGGCTGTTTTGTGTAGTCATATAGGGCAGGTGATAACCAGACCTGAAAAAAAGTCTGCGCCCAATACAGCCAGCCTGAGCTCCAGGCTGCTCTCCCCATGAAAGCTGTGGGGTGGGCAAGGAGAGAGGCGGAGGCAGCTCCACAACCCGCTCCAGTGAGGAGGCAACGTTCCCTTGTTACTCTGTACCCCGTTTTCTGTTGCAATCGTGGACCAGATGTTTAGACTGTCAGTTTGCTTTCCTAGTGTCCCCCCAAAGGCTCTGTTAACTGAGACTCTGTCTCAGGGAGCTGCAGACAATAAAGCAACCATTTCCAGTTGCGGTCTCTGAAGTAACATGTTTAAACTTACACAATACTCATATAATAAAGCTAGTTATGAATATAGGAAGAAGACTGAACATTACTACTTATCGTAATATCATGCATAGGATTTATCAATGTTTCCTCAGCACGTTGTAACCGACAAGCAGCCTGAAGCCAGGAACATGACATTTAGCTTTGGCTGTTGAAAAGTTCGTAGAACCGCCTATGTAGAAGAAAATGAAAGGAAAAAAGCAACCTCTTCATCTCCTTACTCCATATGGAGCACCAAGTGGTGTCTAATGCCCAGGCACAGGCAAGAAGGAGGGAGGTTTTGCAGGTGAGCAGCAAGCAAGCTTTGAACATCCCGGCTGGGGCTGGCGTGGAGGAATGATCTGAGCGCTCCCCTGTGCCGCTCTGTTCACTGCCTCCCAGGGAGAGGGCAGGTGGGAGGATTGAGGAAAAGATGCAAGAGGAGGCAGAAACAACCTCAGAAGAAAGAAGAACTCCATTGTTTGGGTGATAGTATTGTTTAACCTAGAATAAAAAAAGGTAGACGCTAGCTGCTATGGAGGAGGATCTTTATTGTTAAATATACCCTTGTTAAGGCAATTTACTTTGTCTTTTTATAGCATTGTTCCATGATTGCATATCAGTGTTTCAAAGTAAACATTTTATTCTTATATCCTGACCTCTGTTAAACCTGACTTGGAGTGACTTGGCAGGCAGTGGGGCACTCCTCTGGAGGTCTGGCACAGGTAAACCCAGGGACTGGGAGCACTGGCTAAGTGTCCAGGTCCCCATGGCATTGCTCCAAAGCAAGAGTTGCTCCTACTGCCATTGGAGTAGCACGGCTCTGGGTTAAAAGTTGGAATCACAGTGGGCTGGAAAAGAAGAAATGTGTTTTACAAGGGAAAATTAGGAAGTTCTTTGGTAAGGAGGAAAATGCTTTAGCCCTGAAGGTCTGCAGGGAGTTAGTAACGTACCAGCAGGCTCTCGGGGACTTCAAAAACCGTTTCAAGATCACGATCTGGTCAAAAGCCCTTCGGAGGACTCTCTTTGCTGATTCCCCAGATTTTTAGAAACAGAATCCCTTGTGCCAGACCTCTGAGTCTCAGGAATTAGAAAATGAAGCCTTCCATGTCTGTAGTAAACATATCAGAAATAATGTAAACTACCAGCAAAGCCTCTCCTTCTCTTCAGAATTTTAGAAATAGATGACATGGAGAAACTCATCTTTTGTATTAGTTCATTATTACATGTATTTTGGGCCACAGGAATTGCCTATGTGAAGGCATTAATTGCCAGTTGAGCCCTATAAATAGTAGTCTGGGACACAGCCAGCTCACCGTGGAATTTTGAACTTATTTACCAGCTGCAAAATGCACTGCTCCTGTTGATACAGCCAACCTCCACCTGTACTTGCTCCTATGGTTCTTACTGCTCTTCATCTTTAAAGGTGATTTTTATCACCGGGATGTGTTTATGTTTGAAAGCGTTTGAAGAGATTGGCTTCATGGAGATTAGCATTATTATTAGAATGATGCTTATTTCACTAATCTCTATTATGCAACTGTTCATTCTTGATTATTAATAATCATTTCCTTTGGATAGAAACACTTCCACAGCAACCAATTATAGTGCTTTGTGCAAACACAGGATTATGAATTCCAGTGGGGAATAAACAACAAGAGCAGTGGAATTTTAAAAACAAAGAGCTTGTTTTCATGTAAATGTCTCAGTGCTAAAAAAATGGGGAAAATTATATGCTGTAGAAGCAGAAGTTGCTTCCAATTAGAATGTTTTTCAACAATTTCCATAAAATGCCTAAATTAGGAACTTAGCACTTGCTGGAGCAGTACATCTCGTCTGGTGTTCTCCCTCCAGCAGCAGCCAGAAACATGTAATCGCAACTCCTGCCCAGATCCAGTTCCCCTGAAAAGACTCATTGGATGTCCTGTCTGCTCCAGTCTGCCTAATTGGGCAGTACTCCATCCGTTTCCACGGAAAGAGTTTTTTATTGGGCAGGTATAGCTGAAAGGGGATGCCCTGACTTTGTGATTTGTTTCCTGGCTCTAATGCTGCCTATCTTCATTGGTGCAGCAGGATCAAATGGTTGGTCTGTTCTGCAAATACTTACGTATATGATTAATGCTGTACACTTGACTAGTGTTTTTGTGTCTAACGATAAGCAGAGGACAAGGAATTTGCAGAACCTGGTACATGGCTGCTCTTTGCTCTACAAAGAGTGGTCTATCTTTGAGAGGAGAACTTTGCAGTTTCTTTTAAACAGCTGATAAAACTTAGGCTTAAACTGGAATTCCACATGCCAAAGTCTTCAGATTAGAATAAGACATACTTCAAAAATTTTTTAAAACTGCTTATTTAATTTTTGTTTTATCAGACAAGAAATTTCCTCTGCCTTGCATTTATCATTTATAACTCCAATACTGGGATTTTTTCCCGAACAGATATAGCCTTGTACCCCTCACCTACAATGATTGCTTCAAATTAAATTTACTTTCTTCCTGCGAAAACAATTCTAAGGGTAAATAACAATCGGCCAGCGTATGTTTTAAATAAGCTTTATTTTGTTGATGTCGTATGTGATTATTTGGAAAAGACATTTTATTCCCTAAGAAGCGGCTTGTGCTGTGAAGGACCTTGATCACCTGACAAAAGCAGATGTGGGGTTACCTCAGGGAAGAAAATAGAGACTATAACTGTCTCATGGGCCTGTTTGAAAGACACAGACAGCAAAATCAGAGACCCTCCATCCTCCAAAGGTCAGCCGTGCTCCTGACGTCTGGAGAGTGATCAGACGCTCCTCTCCTGAGATGAATTTCCCTCAATTTCAAAAAACAATTTAGGGTGGTGAGGCAAAGCGAGGATGGCACAGCATATAGATGATTTCTTCTTTGGGCTGGATCTGTTCATTTCTTGTGTGTTCTAAAGCAAATTACTTAAAAATAAAAAGCCCCCTCAAAACCCCCACTCTGGCAGGAGTTGTGTGTTATGGGTTGCAAGTCCAAGGTCCCTGGAGGGATAAGCCGTGAACCTCTCAGCCAGCCCCACGAGGGCTGCGTTGCAGGAAAAGGTGGCTGTGAGATGTGTCGGAAGCTGGCAAGGATGTGCCTGGGACCCGGTCAGCGCTGATGGAGAGCCAGCCCTTTGCCGGGGTACGGCACAGCTCTGCATCCCTGGATGAGCCCGGAGAGGCAGGCCTGAAGCAATGGCTGGGTGCTGCTGTGCCTCAAAGTTCAAAGTTCAGATGCTCACCAAAAGCAGGGGCAGGAGCATGTACCAGGGCTAAGGCACCCTGAGATTTTAAACACCGTGCTGTTGTGCAGTCGTGAACCGAGCAAGAATCTCATGGGTCCCATTTATCCCAAGTGTAACATGGCTGAAGTCAGCATGCTTGACCTCTTGGTTTGATGCCCCACAAGTAGCATTGTCACAGCTGCCTCTTAGCTGCCTGGATTTTATTAGCCTTGTCAGTTTTGCTCAGCTAGCCACAGAGATTGAAGGAGCTTAAAAAACAGAACAACCACTCTCACTATGAAATAACTGTGTCTTAACTCACCAGCCCCATCCCTCTGGGGGCAGACTTGGAGTTTCACAACCGCCCCTGTCTCATCAAGGGACTCTGGTATCAATACGGGAAATAGAGGGGTGTTTCCCCCCAAAATCCTCTCGAGGGATTCCTTCACAATTGCTGCATTTTATCCTGTTTGATAGGTTCTGATTTTCTCTGCTAGGATGGCTCTACCTTTCCCATGAGAGGGCACCTGATCCTGCTCTAGCTGAAGTTAAGGGCATTTTTGGCACTCGCCGCGATGGGAGCAGATGCAGACTCGCAGAGAGTTTTGTTTGGGGACCTCGCCGTTCAGTGGGACTTGCCTTGGGTGCCCTCGTGCTTTCATCTCTTCTAGAGCACAGTGTCTCAGTAAGGTCAACTCTTGTCGTTCTGGGAGCTCAGGGGAGAAGAAGCTGACTTAGGAGCAGGACTGGTCCCCAGGCACAGATGCTTTAGTATGATTTGCAAGCCCAGCACACATCTGCAGGTTGTGCCTTAGCAGCAAGTAGACAGTGTGGCAGAAGTATAAAGCCAAGGTTTTTTTTTTCTTTGGTTTTTTTTTTTTTTTTTCCCTCTTCTTCCTATGAGTCTTTTAAAATAGACTACTGCTTTTAAGCAGGAATTAGTTTGGATTCCTTCACTGCAAGGCATTGCACTGTGAATGTCTGTAGCTACTGAGCTGGCAAATGCTTTTTTCCACCTTTGCTTGCCGTTCTGCAGTGGCCCTTGCAGTCCTGTGTCAGACTCTTCGTGAAACTCTTTTGCTTCTCCTCAAAGCAATTGCAGATCTTAGCTTCTGTCTTTTATTCATTTGTTGGAAAAACCCTTGACTGCCCTAAAGCTCTGCCACCTCTTGCTATTTCTGGAAGTTTCTGGCAGCTTGGTTGTGGTGATGGCTTGAAGAGCATGCTTGAAGGACTAAAGGCCACCACATTTTCTTCTTCACACAAGGCTTCTGTGGGAGCAGGAAAATATCTTATGTGCCAGGCATGAACCGGGCTCTCAGGAGACCCATAACTGCAGAGGAAGAGGATTCTATGAGGACTCTTGACCATCTCATCTTCACCTACGGAGTCTAGTGACTACTGTTGTCTAGTGACGAGAAAATTAGTCACTGTCAGCCATAATGACACTAAATCTGTCTTTACATAAGGATGTGGGGTGAGGGAATCTTTATTTAGTGGCTGCTTGTGTTGTTTTTCAACACATTTTTATTATAATAATTATGCTGCTCTGTGGGCAGTGATCGTTTGAACTTGAAGTTTCACCAGCAGGAAAGAGATCACATACTGGAGCTGGTCAGGAAAGCTGAAACTACAAACAAAGAGCTTGATACTTTCCCACTGCCGTAGCGTTTTTTTTTTTTTTTTTTTTTTTTTTTTTCTTCTGATTCTGCATTATTATTTAGTTCCTGCCCTTCCGACTCTCACTGGGGATAAACCTACTGACCTCATCAGCAGATGTATTTTTAGATGTATTGTTTCTAGCTAGAAGGTTGCATTGGAGAGGGCTGTTAGCACATGTTACTTTGAATTTGTGCTTTTTATTATTCAGAATACAGTTAACTGCAGCCTTCAGTGCCTTTGAAGGGGATGGCCTTGCTGCTCTTCTCTTGCTCTTTCATGGACTTCCTTGACAGATCAAAGTTATCTCTGTCAATGAAATAGTCTTGGGTTTTTTGATCTGTAACATATTCGATATTGTTAATAACACTGCTAAATAAACAAAATGTTTACCCTGGATTTGAATCCCTAAGAAACAGAAGGAAAGACCGCGTAACATGGAAACACACATTTATAATCAGTATTTATTATGCAGCATCACAGAACCATGCATCCTCAGAAGAAACACTGACACTGCTCACCTGTCTCATGGGTTGCCTGCACACTTTCTTACTTGAGTGATAATGTTACGTTACAAAAAGTGCCTGGAAAGCTGTGATGCCAGCTCATTCCTGGACCTCATTCTTCAAATCAAAATTAATTTTGAGATACGTATGTATAGAAATAAAAGGTGGGAAAAGTTAAGAAACTATTATAGATGCCTTGTTTGTTTAATACTCTTCTGCAACACGGTGGGACGGACCGCTAATAGCTCTCCGTACACCATGCTCTCCCCTTTTCTGCTGGCATTGCTGACTGTAAAAGCGTGCCCTTAATTTCCCACACAAATGCCACCATGTGGCTGTATCTGTCAGCTGTAGGTTTGGAGGTGTTTTGCGCGGCCACCAAGGCTGCCACTTTGAAAGGCGTGATGTCTGCATGCCAGGCTCCCCTCTGGTAATGTAATTGTGGCTGCAAAGTTAATGGGAACTAGGAGTAATTTGTTTTAAACCACCAGGAACAGCAACAGGACAAAAATTGTGACAAAATCCAAAGAGAAGGACACAAAAATCAGTACCCCTGATTTAGAAACTTAGGATTCACTGGGATTCAGCCCTTCATTGTAATTAACCTTTCTCTGACCTCTGTCCCAGGGTTATTTACTTCTGGTATCTTGAACAGTAAAATAGAGCATTTGTGTGGAATAGGGGCCACTTCAAAATAATGAGGGACAGCCCTCAAATAATTAAATTCAACAACAAATTACAAAGTACACTGGCTGATGGCTATGTGGACATATGTGGCCAAACACCTCCCCCTCTTCCCCTTCAGGGCACAGTCCCCCTGAGCTGGGTGACCCCGTCATCGAGGTTTGAGGTGTGCAGTGTAATGAAAACACATGTGCTTTTGGGCTGTGCTGTAGGACACCCCTCTCCTCCAGCTGTCCCAAGGTGTGCGTGGTTTAAAGGCAAGGTGATGGAGGTTGTTTCAGTGGATGCGGTGCCACCTCCTGCTGGCCCAGCCCTGAGCTCTGGGAGCATCCCAACCCCATCCCTGCTGGAAAAAGTTGCTCCTAGGGCACAGCAGGGGGAAATTGGGTCTGTCTCAAACAGGGAGGATCACCTACACGTCTGGCCTGAGTACCAGCCCCCAGCAGCCTTGAAAGGGAGTAAGGAAGCTCCCTGGGCCGCCTCTGCTGCCTCTGCCACATCAGAACTGCCCTGCACTCTGTCCAGGACACTCACAGGGCCACTGGGAAAAGCAGCATAATTTTCTGTGCAACTTCACCTCCTTCTCATCGCACCTGTCTGCTGCAGAGAGAAATTACCTCGGCTGCTATGTAGATGGTACTATATATAGCCCTAAAGCTTATTGCCTGTACCTATATGGACACCTATTGTGTGGCAGAAATAAACAGCAGAAGATAATTAATCCTGTAGCCCCAGTTCCCTCACGAAAATTCAATAAAGAGTTTTCCTTGCTATGTTTTCAGGTAAGAGAAGAGAGAACGATCTTCATTACGACTGACAGTCCCCTTCCCTGGAGCAGAAAGGTTTTCCTTTACATCTAGCAGAAAAAATACAGTGTTTTGCACCTGCCTGATGCTGTTGCTATGGCAATTGAACTTCACACTTATATTGGAGACAGTGAAGCCCCGGGGAGTATGTACAGAGCAAACACAGCAGCGAGGGGGCTCTGCTGGGGGCTGCTGGGTGGCTCGGGACTTTGCTTCACTGTTTCCCCATCTGAAAGATGGGTAATTTAACTTTTTAAACAATTTTGGAATCAACCTCAGTTGAGCAAGTGATGCTGGTTGGGAATCTTCTTGCCAGCGGGTTGTGTTTGGGCTGCTTGCCCATGCTTCTGGGTGCGTGGGTCTGGGGGAGCTCAGCGTGCCTTTGGGCCACCCCCAGCCCAGGCTGACCCAAAACCTTGAGCTGCAGCAGGGCTGCCCCTGTTTGCAGCCCGTCCCCTCTTATGGCTGGAAGCGTGGGTCACGGTTTGGCAGCTGGAGGCTTTTTAAAGCGCTCACCATTTCCCTCAGTTCCTTCGCTGATGCCTAGATCTTCCCAAGGTATTCTTGTAGGCGGTCCAAATCCACCCCAGTGCACCCAGGGGCCGTGTCACCGTCACTGCCGTAAGATGCAGGCAATCTACCCCCACTCCCTCGCTTCCCAAATGTCCCAAGCAAATGCGCATTTTGGCTGAGGAATTCCATGCCAGATTTAATTCCAGAATGAATTTTCATTGTTCAAACACAATTAACAAACTAGGGAGTGTGTGTGGTGTAATGAGCACCCTGAGCTCCTTCTTGGCTCAGCTACGACTTTGTTATGAGAACACCACACACAAGGGTATGACAGATTAATCAGTGATCAGTACCCCACCTCGCCAGGCATTGCATGCATCAAGAAGGAGAGACTTGCCCTGGAGAGAAATCCCTGTCTATCAGTGTATTTCTGCAAACAAGAGAGGGCTATGATGTGGTGAGAGGGGCAGCTAACAACTGCAGAGTGCTGTGCACTCAATGGAAGAAAGGAAATTCAGTCGTATAAAGTGTTATTCCTGTTAAAAGATAATTTTCTATGGAAAATAAACCTCCAAAGCTCAGAGAAATGTTATAGGTGAGACATTTCATTAGGAGAGGATGACTGGCTGAAATTAAATACTAATCAAGCAAGCTCTGAAGCAGCATGCTGCGATCTTTAGCCTCTAGGACCTTGAAGAATTGGTTCTCTTACCATTTCTGCTTCAGGAAGTAAAAAATAGATGATGGAAAAAGTCTTCTGCTTTAAACTACCTACCCTAACTTGGCTAGCCTCTAATTACCTTGGGTGAGAGTCATCCTCGTGTACCATTTAATGTCACATTACATCTCATTTAACATGTTTATGTCAGCTGCTTTTTCCAGGTTCCCTTTGTAGTTAGTGGAGAGACAGTCATTCCTCTCATCTCAAGGCAGACATCTAACCTTGATCTGATGAATCTGACCAGTGCCTGTTCCCCTCCCTGTTTCCCAGGTGGAGCTGGTGCCACGAGTGGGGATGGGGATTGTCTGAACTGGGCATTTCTAAGCTTAGACGTCACAGGTCGTGCCCTCCCTCCAGGTCAGCAGAGAAGCAGCGTGGCAGACAGGCAGACAAGGCTGAAACCTGGCAGGAATTACCATGTTTCCCTGAAGGGAGATCGGGCTTGAATGCTTGTGGTAACACAGCATGAGATAAACAAAAACAATAAGTAGGATGAGAGGGTGCTGAGCTCTGACGACCCGAGCTACACCGGAGAAAATATTCTTTTGGTTCTTTTCCTGCCATGTTGTTCCTGCCTAGTAACACAGTCCTCCCTTGCACACTGTCTCTTTCCGTGGGTCTCCACAAAAAAATTCTTCTAGTCACTGATGGAGATTATCACAGAGCAAATAATAAACTTATCTGACTTTGTAGTTATAACAAAATGAATCCCTCAAATGGCAGGAAGAAGGTAACACGCACAACGGCTGAAGGAAGAGTTTTCCCGACTCCTGTTGTATTTCAATCAAGCAGGCCACACAGAAAATTTGAATTAGCTCCCACGATATGCCCTGGGAGCAGGGTTGAACCAGAGGTTAGTCTTAATAAAGGATCGGTCAAGAGTCTGGCTCCTAAGGGACCTGGGTGGGACTGGCATTTGTGAACCTTTGGTGCCCTGACATCAGTACACGCAGCAGGTGAGGACAGACAGGTGGACTCAGTCACCACTGCATATTGGAGGAGGCAGACAGGCCAGTGAGGTTTGTGCAAGCGCATTGAGAGAGAGACATGGATTTTTAAAAGAACATTTGACCCCCCCCCCGCCCCTCTCCCTGAGCTAAGTGTGGCTTATGCTTCACCTTCCATCCGTACACCGGTTTCCCTTCAAAATGAACATATTGTACTCTGCAGAGGCGGACAATTTGCTGAATTTCATTTCACTCCTTCAATCTGCTTAACGAATAACAATGAGTTTGAAGGTTTCACTGGATTCAAGCGCTGAGCTGAAATTTGCATTAATAGGTTTTCAGACCTCACTTGATTTTGGTTCTGCCTGGATTGCCTGCCTCTTGCCTGTCCTTGCATGGCTAAATTCTATGCTGCCAAACTAAACCAGCCCCTTCATTTTTCCCTAAACGGCAGGAACAAATAGTCCAATAGGATATTCTTCGAAGAGATTTATAACACCAAAAGTTACTGCACGGACAGATTTCACTCTTCTGGTAGTTAATATGACTAATTTTTGAATTGGATAATTGCTATATGGTGGTGAATTCATCACTTCAAAACAAAAAGAGGTGTGGGTGTGTTTATGTGTGTGTGCAGGGCATTAATATGTACCAGTTATCAAAAAAGAGTATATCTTCAGCCTACTACTGACTTTGACTCCTTTCCAAATTGAAGTGGAGAACTCTCTGTTCTACAAATAGTTGAGGGAACACTTAAAGCCCAGTCAAATGTTGGTGGTCTTTTGGACCCTGTCCACCATTTGTCCTGGGCAGGTGGGTTCTGTTATCATTGGCCAGGAAAGGGTAAAGGTCGCTACAGAAAGGACCCAAATACACGTGGCTAGATGCACGACTAGAGTAAAGACACGATATCTGCAATGGAAAAGCCCATGCTCTGGCAAGGCTAGTTGTGGTCATCCAGGCTGAATCTGCAGTGAAGACATATCGTCAGGGTAAAGGTGGAAACGAATTCTAAAATAATCCTTCTGCCCTCATAAGTGATTCTTATGATTTCTGGTTATTCTGTCATTTAAATATGCTTAGATAATTTGATAAGTAGAAATACAAGTATTCATAAACCCTTTTAATTTATAGATTCTAGCAAATAGATGTTTAGAACTACATTCTTGAGCAATTTAGGACCAGGCTTCAGACCTTTCCAATGGCATGGACTGGCAAGACCAACTTAGCCACTTGTAGGGTGGAGACGGAAGGGAAGACTTCCATCCTAGGCATTTTCCATGGGGTGCAGGAAATGGTGATGTCTGATGATTACAGGGATATTAGCCTGCCTTCACTGAAGACTCAAACTTCTCCTAAGAGTTAATCTAAATCCTACAAATCACAAATGACTCCCATTGAACCTGAGTCCTTCAGAGACAAAATACAATTTCTTGAGTCTTTCTCATATCCCAGAGCGACTGTAGAATTGGAAATTTTCAAAACTAGTCCGGACAAGACCTTGAACAATGTTTTGAAGTTAACCTTGTTTGGAGCAGCAGTTTGGACTAGATGACCTCTAGAAGTCCCCTTCAAGCTAAATTTCCCAGTTAATCCATCTTTCTCTGCTGGGGATTCTCCGCAGACAGTTTCCATCTTTCCTGAAGCACATACTCAGACATTGAACTACAGCCGGGCTTTGAACAAAAGTTATTTTGGATGTTTTATAACCCTGTTCGTATATCTCAGTATTATCTTCATATAACAGTTTAGCCTCATAGTCAGCCTATGATGGATGAATCGCAACCCCTACATCCCTTCCTGCACAACAACTACTGAATTTTCCCCCACCCAGTAGGTCTCTAGTTGATTATTTTTGTATACCTGAACTAACTTGCATTTATCTCACTGAGTTTTGTGCTATTTTTTCAGCCTACATCTCCTGTTTGTCGAGATAATTTTGAATTCTAACCCTGTCTTTTGATGTAGTTTCACATCAAAGTCCCCTCAAAGCTTGGTATTTACAGATTAAATAACCAGGAGGTTATTAAACACTTCCTGATCTCTCTCTCTGTTGCACCTACGTCTTACAAACAGGCTACAGAGGAAACATGAAAGACCAAAGGAAGATATTCTTTTGCTCTTGGATACTACTTCTAAGCTACATTTTCACTGAGAAAAACAAAATCCTCGGTTATGGCCAATCCCCAAACAAAGGCAGTGTCATGCTCCGGATCATGAGGCAGTTGAAATCCTACCAGGGTGAAGGGTCATATCCTGAACCAAGCCAGCTGACACACTTGAGGAGCACATTCCCCGGCTGAAGGGCATGGTGCAGAAGGAGCGGCATGCCCGCCAGGGGATAAGCCTGGCACTTGCAGCACAGTGCTGAGAACCATGCATTAACATCTTCTGTCGAGCTGCTGCCTTCCTTCAGAGAGCCACGCTGCCTACCTCCTCACGCTGAAGGGTGTCTCGGCCATCTCTGTGTCTCAGGCCCATGGCTTATTGGCCTAATGTTTTTATTCCACCCGCGCAGAAGAGCATCTGCACAGTTGTTTCATATTAACCAATGTGTGGTTCATTCACAGTCATAGGAGCCATCTGTGCTAAGTCCCATTTTGACTGCTCTTCTGATGCTTCTAAGAGTAGCCTTGATCTCCCTGTTTTTCATATATTATAGAGCCCTCAAGACTGTACAGCACATTTATTAAGTGAACAGAATTTGTTCTGCACTGATTGCACTCTCTGGGAATGTAGCTCTGGAGCTAAATGCTTTTGCCATGCACAGATGTCAAGCCCCATAAGGCTACCATGAGCCAGACGTGCAAATGTCACCAGTCTGTTAAACTGGGGATGGAGGGAAGTTTACATGATTATCTCCAATTAACTGGAAATGTGAGAAGTATTTCTTTATAAAGAACTTTCAGACTTTTTCTTTGTTGGCTACAGCTCTTCCCATCTGAATGGCTGGGCATAATCATAGAATCCCAGAATACCAGGTTGGAAGGGACCTCAAGCATCATCTGGTCCAACCTTTCTTGCAAAAACACAGTCTAGACAAGATGGTCCAACACCCTGTCCAGCTGAGTCTTAAAATTGTCCAATGTTGGGCAATCCATCACTTCCCTGGGGAGATTATTCCAATGGCTGACGTGTTCTCATTGTGAAAAATTTTCCTCTTGCAATGAGGCACAAAGTCCTGAAAACAGATCTGTAACCTTAGCTTTGCAAGGACCCAAGGGCTGGACCACCTCTGCGCAAAGCACTCCTTTGGAGAATACAAATAAATCTGCCATAAACTTGAATCGTGTCAGTGACTCTAGACAGTATTCTGTACACACAGTCAACCCATCACCATGTGGGGTGATGAGTCAGGAACTAGCAGTTTACTTCCAGGATGATACTTCTGGCCCTGAGCTGATTCCCTCACTGCTGGTTGGGGGTTTCTACACCAAACTCCAAGTTTCAAGAAGCTTCTTTGTTGCAGTCCCACAAAAGTTCATGAAGTTAACTTGGCACAGACGCAGCATAAAAATGAATATATGTTGCTGGATATGGGATGGACTGTTGAGGAGAGCAGAATGGGTATTTCTGCCCCTTGATGTTTCTTCTCTATAAGCCAGATAAGCTACCTGTGGAGAAAGGAAACCTAGCTGGACAAAAACTATTTCGTAATTAAACAATTAAATTGAAAATATTGCTTACAGTGCTTTAGTCCCCGTGGCAGGGTGCCTATTCTCTTGCTATTTTCTCCTTCTTCCAGAACTGGACTGGAGGCTAGGGAGGCAGTTTCTCCCAACACACCCTATCTGCAGAGGTCTGAAAGGGCAGCTCACATCAGAGGAGGTCCTGGTGTAGACTCAGAGCCAACTTTTCCTGTGGAGCAATGGACCTCCTGCTTTCCCCTGTGTCCTGTCTTCCCTCTGATCCTCTGCCAGGCTGTAGCTCTTCCAGCTACGGTCTTCCACTAAGCTCATTCCACTAGAGAATAAGTCAGATCATTCCTGTTCTCCCAGACTCTCTTGTATTAGTAGCAATAGGCCGAATTTCAAATATGTGTGTAATAGAAAGACATATAACTCCTACTTCTGCATTAGCTCAGTTCACTGTAGAAATCCAGTTTGTGTATCCAAGTACAGACTTAGATGTTCAAATAGCAGACTCCACAAAGCCTTTATGTGGAAACTGTGATGCATAAACCTACATGACTAATGTCAGGTGTATTTTTTACTCAGAAATCACATGTTTTCTCTCAGAGATAAGAGCTCTTTGAATAACTGATAGGGTAGATTTATCAGTGTGGAGATGATATGGACAAGTACAAATTCTGCTTTTCATGCCTGAGCCAGCTGCAAGGATTTTCCTGGGTGGCTCTCAGGGTAAGGCCTCCAGAAGGTATCTGCACTGCTGAACTGGTGTGTACCAAAGCCCATGTGTCCATATGTGCACCCTTACTGAGAACTTTTTGGGGGAGATTCAGCTCATCTAACATGTTCGTAATTGTAGGTGTCTTCATCTGAACTAATCGCTCTGAACTCCCTTTTATAATCAATGGAGTGAAATAGGCAATTTTAGGCTGTGACTCATCTGACATATCTTAAGATCTACTTTAGGATTAAGTGAATCACACTTTAGAGCTGTTCTTTTTCTTTTTCTTTTTTTTTTTTTTCTCTTAAGGCAGCTAGGAATACTAAATTGAGCAGAGATATCTACACAGCTCCCTCCCCTTTTTCCCTAGAATACACACAGATCACAAGAGCATCAGTGCCTCTGAATCCATAAGCTTTGCTTCATCTTTTTCATACACCCAGTTTATGGTCTGGTCACTGCTTTGCCATGACTTACAATATATTCGCCAGTGAAGTTCTTCAGGAGTGATTCCACAACACTCTCTTCCTACATCTCCCCATTGTTCTGCAGGCATTTCCTCCCTGTACTGCCAGGGAGCTGAGCAGGACATCATAATATCTCCTGTGCCTTGTGAATGTCTGCAGCCTGCAAGAAACATTTTTATTAGCCTAGGACTGCCTTCTACTCCACGTTTTCAGGGTGTCCAGCTAACACATAGTTAGGCGTCAGTTAAGGACAATCCCGTCCTCAAGCTGAACAGGAAGAATACAGCAAACACGGTAGTTTTGGGAGAAGAAGCCATATTTCAAAGTCACATTCTGCGTGAGACCGATCCCAAGTAAGCTCTGCAGACTGCAGGAGGAGCATCCTGGCGGAGAGCTCATTTATTGGCACCTGCAAGAGACCGTGAGGGGGGCCTGTGTGTGCCATTAGTGTTCCCAGCACAAGCTGAGAATCACATTTTCTTGAACCTCGCTAGAATTTCAAGTATATCTGCAATGCTGATTACCCGTAGATATGTTACTTCTGTAATACCATTGCCAAATTCCCCCAGCAAGGCCTCAACTAGTGGCTTGCATCACTATATCATTTATCCAGATACCGGAGGCCAACTGGGTTCCAGATAGCTATAATGACTTTTTTTTTTTTTTGCATTGGTGTGGCTTTGGGGTGATAGATGCCTGGGGCAAGCTTGTGATAGAGATCCAGAGGAATTTGTTCCCTCCTGCAGAAATTCTGGAGCCAGACTACGACCCCATTGTGGTGTGTGAATTTGCTTCCTCCTGAAGAGCTGCTTTGCAGGTGGGATAAAGAGGCAATCACAGCATGCACCATGCTGTGCGAATACGTGATACCCTCTGCTCTTGGAGATCCCTGAGCATCACTGCAAGTCCTAAAGTGTAACTTTCCCCATCAGCCTCTCTGCATGAGGGCTTCAGCTGCAACTGGGAAGCTTGGGTTGTTTCACCCTGCTGCGAGATGCTGATCTGAGCAGTGCAGAGGGCTGTCGAACCATCACTCTAATGTGAGGCAACAATTTCCATCTTTCAGAGCTGCGGAGAGCAGAAGGCAGTATCCATTGCTGCTGTGCCAACTGCTGAGCAAAGAGATCATCCCTCATGCCGAGAAAGGTTCTGCTTTTACATCCACTGCGCAAGGGTGCCTGCGGTAGCTCCCCGGACTGCACATCGATCCCACAAACTGGGATGTGGAGGGGTCTGTCCTGAGCAATAAATTGATTCGGTCTGGATGGAAAAGGGATAATCACACAGGCAGCATCAGAGAAATGCTCTGCTGACAGACACCCTCTTTTCCCCAAATGACAAAATTAGAAGATGTAGGAAAGCATGGGGCGGGATGCCCTTTCCAAGGGACGTCCAAGGGACATCCAAGGGACTTAGGATCACAACGTTCATTTACCTGACTGGGATTTTTCACTCTAATATCATGTAGGAGCTTTTGACATCTGACATGCTCTTCTAATCCTCCAGTCGCTTCCCATATTTCTTACTACTTGGTGGTGGGTTTTTTTTGTTTTTTTTTTTTTTAAGATGGAAGCAGCTATGGTCTAAAACACTTTTGGAGAAAGGGGAAGAAATAAAAGCAGGGGGACAGATTGCAATCTATTGCTAGTTTCAGAAAAAACAGCAGTTCTATTACTGAAAAGGAATCTGTAGTGCAATATTAAAAGATAAATTTCTTTGAGAAAGAAATTACACTAAGAGGGATGAATATTCTATTGCATATGTGAGATTGGTGTTCATCCAGGAGAAAAAAGGACCTTTTATAAGGTCATATGAAACATTTTCAACAGCAGAAAATGTTACCCATTTACATTCCACAGTTTTTTCTTCTTTTAAATATTTTCTAGTGCAGAGAATGGTTTCAGGCTAAGAGAACTCATTCACCAGAATTACTTTTCTTTTTGGTTTGCACACTAAGTATAGGCAAAGGTGTAGCTCTGCTATCTGCTAAATCTGAGCAGTATTTCACAACAAAAGCAGCCCAACTGAAACAAATAGTCCCCTTTGTGGAGGAAGAGATAATTCAGTGAAAAAGTGGCAGAGCTCTAACAAAAGGCTCAGTCCTGAGAGATACTTAGCAGTCTGGCAGTGATCCACCGTGGCCCACAGTTTGAAAACTGCAGACCTAACTGTGTCCGTACAGTCAAGCACTTATTTGGACATAATGCAAGAGCAAAACACCCCAGATCCTGCAGGATATAGGCCCAAATGAGAAGAAGAAATAACCTGAGGACAGCTTCTGGGGATGACAGAGGTTTGAGAAATGCAAAGACAGCTGGTGAGGTAAAAAAGTTGACCTCAAGAAGTACCCAATTTATGTGCAATTGGCGTGTGAGCCAGAGAGTTTTTTAATAGATAATGACTGATGAGGTACGAACCAGCTGGTATGCTGTTCTTCATCTTTAGATATAGGCTAGAAGCAATTAAAGTTAATCCTATTATACATGCTACATAGAAGATTTCGGAGCCAAAAAGATTGCTTGGCACTTGCTGTAAATTCTCTTTCTCTCCTTTTTTGGGGGAGAGTCAGGATATTCCTTATCTTCTTTTAAAAATTAACACCCTGAAGTTTTCATATTCTTGCAGATTCTGGAATTTTTCTTTCTGACTTCAGTGTATTAGATGCTATGTCTTGAATTCCCTGCTGGATTTGAAAACGATGACAACAACAACAATGATATTTGAAATCCAATAGTTCATTTTTTCAGGGATACGTCTCACTGTCTATTTCTGGAACTTTTAAATTCTCTGATTTTTTAAATTAATTCCTATCTCGGTAAAAATGGAATGATAACTGCAAAGAATTACAAGAGTAACCCATATCCACATAAGCCTATCTGAATTTTTAAATTCATTGGCCATTTAAGTAAGCTGCTTTCAGTGACCATTGACTACTTATTGCTTTACAAACATTAAAAAATTACCATTTTGGGTCAGACCTGTGTGGACAGCAATTATTCCCCAAGAGCGGCTAATCCTGGATGCCTTGGGAGGACAACCAGGACATATTGGCCATTTTATCTGATCTCCAGCCACTCAGACTAGAGTAGAGATCCATGGTGTGGATCAGCAGAGATGCACATTTCTTGGTTTCTCTGGGGCAGTCACGCTGGAGAAAAATGGACAGGATTAAATCAGGATTTTGTTTCTTGCTACACATCTGTCTGTCAGCCAGTGAGTCATGAGCTGGTCAAAAGCGGAGGGGATGTGGTGGCTGGAGCTGCTTTTGAGACACTGTTTTCCCACGCTTAGGAGTGACAAAAGCAGCTAATGATTGTCTGTGTGCATGAGCATGCTCATGGGTGTCCTTCACCCCTTTTTACCCCAGGGACTGGGGCAATAGCTCCTGGCCACCTCCTCACCTGGCACTGCACGTGCAGGAGGACACATAGGCTGCTGAAGCATCGTTTTCCTCCTGAACATTGTCAGGCCCTTCTGGTGGAAGGCACGGGGCACATGGAAATATCCCACGATCTGTGGGCTGCCAGCTGACTACAGTGAATAGAGGCTGATATTGCCCCATGAGCACAGACAGAAAGAGGCCGTCCTTCCTTCTGTGGAAAACAGCAGAACGCTAATTCTCTTATTTCCTAATAAGGAGATTTTAGGGAGAATTTTAGTTTAGCCAATTTCTGTCGCACATTGCTATTTAATTGTTTTCGTCTCTTAATTAAGTTCATCTGCCAGGATTTACCCAGAGAATTGTATCTAAGAGCTCTTTTGCTGACTGCAAGCACTTGTTGTTGAGAACATTTGTTCCTAAATTTTTGGGTTTGTTCTGTTTGGATTTGTCGATCAGTTGCCAAAGATTTAGGACAGGACTTCTGGTTCATTTAAGGAAGGCTTTGAAATATGCAACTGGCAAAGTTTTAGTTTGGATAATGATATTAGAAGTTCCCACACAACCCTCCCCCTCCAAAAACTGAAAAGCACAACAACAACAGATCAGAGGTGGATATAGATTTGCTGAGCTTCATAATAGCTACCTTAGTGAACCTGAACCCAAATTCTGTAACTTGAGATGATTCATCGTCTCGCAACAGAATCACCCAAAACTTGGCTTTGTGTGGCTGCAAGGGAAAATTCCACAGCTTTGACATCTCTCTGATTTTGTTGTGCTTACACAGTTAATTTTTAAAAGGCAAAACAGATGCTACTTTGAGAAAATCTATGTAAAGAAAATAAAGGAAAAAAAAGATGATTGCTGAGTGAACTAGAACAAAAGAAACAGTATACAAAACCATTTGTTTTTGTAATATTTATACACTCCAAGTGTGTAACAGCTAACATCGCTTTCATTAGAAGAAATATAGAAATAAGAATGGCCCCTTGCACCAGTAAATCTTTTTATTTTTTCTTTTCAGAAAACTTTTGAGAAACCATGTTGGTAACTTTAATGTGAAGTGTTTCCTCTGTCTTACATTTTGGAAAAGAGAGTCTTCCATGGAAAAAAATGCCCAAACTTGGCCTCAAATTATATTTAGTTTTTAAATATATAGAGTTGTGAGATATAACACATATGCTCCTGCCCTTATATTTTAGTATTCATACTGATTGCCTCTCATTTTCTTTTTCCTGGGTCATGAATAATTATCTGCACCTGTCTGGCTTCAGGAGAACTGGTGCCATTATTTATAAAATGCCTGCATCTCCCTTATGTTTACCTCTGCAATTTATAGTTATAGGAAACCTAATATGATGGACAAAAAGGCAACTGGTAAAATGCAATTTCTCAGTCCATGTCCTCCAAGGGGCAGCCTGCTCCTGGAACACCGGGTACAAATTTCCATTAAACACTTCCAACAAATACATAAATGATTTCAGACATTCGGAGTAGTGAAAGATCTCTAATCCTGAACAGCTGGGAGACAACTTTCCAGCAATCCTAAATAAATCTTCCCCAGATCACAAGGAAAGGTTGCTCTCTCACCACAGTCAGGTCCTGAAGGACCTAACTGGGTGTGTGAAGCTCTCTAAGACTCATCATGTCCATGGAGCAAGGCAAAGCAGCACAGCCAGGGAGACAGATCGCTACATGCATTTTCCAGCCACATTGTGCTGGAGAAGCCTCTTCACTTCCCTGTGCATCTGTTTAGCCTCATAAATCCTGTGGGAATCATGGACGTAAGGACTGTCCATGTATTTGTACAGTGCTTGGTGAAATGGATGGTCCTTTTTGATGTTAAATGTAGTAGGCAACAGGATTGGGAGAGAATAAAGAAAAGAAGATGCCAGTAGGTGATAGCTAAGGAGGAATTCAATTCCCATCTGGATTTTCCTAGCTAACCCATATAAAATGAAACGGTTTTTTAAATGTGTACATAAATTCCTAGGCAATCAGTCAAGCAAGTGGCCTCATCGTTAAAGACAAAGGCCCAAGTGCAATCCTGCAGGCAGCAGGAAAAAAAAATAAGAGATGGATCCATTTACAAGGACTGAATTTGCCCTACAGAATGAAAGGGGTTGCTAGTCTGTGGCAAATGACACCATCCTTGTACCTTAAGCACCCACGGTTCCAATAAGTATCTGAAGAGAACTCCAGAAGATGAAAAAAGCAAGTGTCAGACATGCTGTTTTAAGGAGACTATTTTTCCAATCCATCTTTTATGTAAAGGGAAACTGATTCTGTCCCGTCTCAATCTTAGAGCTTGTTACATGATTTGCCATTTTTCTAGTCTTCAGTGAACAGAATAATAGTTTGCTTTCTGCTTCACCTTGGAGCTAAACACTGAAACCTAGAATTATTGCCACCAAAAAGATGGGGATATTTCTCATGAAGATGGAAAAGTAAAGACCTAATAAATGAAGAACATTTGAGAAGAGAAGGCTAAAGTAGGCTCTACTGCACTATGTTTGACATTACTGTTTTAGCAATGTAGGTGGTTTTACAAACTATAATTTTTTTAAGTTTCCACTGCTGCAAAGCCTCTGAAGGGAAGGGTGGATGGTACTCATTGTTCACCACAAAGAACCGACCTGATGTGGGTGCAATCTGGTCACAAACGTGGCTATACTCCAGCATTTCAGGTCTCCCACCGCTCTGTCTTCGCCAGAAGGGTTCAGTACTGCCAGCCTTTCTCTGTGGTGTCAGCATCCCCCTTCCTTGGGGGTCTGTCCCTGCTGGGACCAGCTGGTCCATCCCAGTAACCGTCCTGAGATTGGGAGGCAGCCAGCTCAGGGGTCTGGTCTCCAGCTTGGCTTTCCCCCTTCTCTCTGTATCTTAAGAGATGCTGGTGGATAACGTCACCAGTGACTTTATGTTTGTGATCAGAGGCTGCAACTGGCGCAAGTGTGAGAAAATCAGGATGAGGGGTAGAGAGGTAGAGAGGTGGGGTCCCTGGAGAGCCCATGTGCTCTGGATATACCCTGGGTGCCTGCTTAGCTGTTCCCACCAAACTTCTTTGCTTGACGTATCATTTATGGAAAGGAATAGTCTGACTCTCTGTGGTGACACAGTCTCTGCTACATAAATTAGGCATTTTTTGTTCAGTGTCATTTTTGGATGAGCAAATATTGTCAAGAGAGGAAACTGAATTAGTTTTGTGTGTGTGGTGTTTGTTTTACTTATTTTTTTTTTAAGTTGAAAGCATATTTTATCCCTTCAATTTCTAGTCAGTTGAAAATTTCCTTTCAGAATTAATATACGGACAATGTTGTCCCCTGAGACCAAACATGAAGAATTTGAAACCCAGCAGAGAATTAATAATAAAGTCAGCAGCCTGTGAAAGCCAATGCTCCTAATAGAAATATATAGATTTAAAATCCAGAAAGGGCATTGTGAATGCGTAATATGACCTCTTGTATAACATAATCCATGGACTTTTACTTAAAAATTCTCACCCACCTTAACTAAAGCCAATCATTTTGAAAAGATAGCTAGTCTCACTTCAACTACTCGAGATTTAAAGACGTACTCTGGGTTTTTTTCCAATGGGCAATTACTATCACTGTTACAATAATTTGCCCACTTCTATCATGAGTTTGCCGTAACTGTAATACACATCTGTCTGCTCTGGAAAAAGTCATCTCATGTCCAAGCTCTTCTCACAGGTGATCAGCTCATACCTGTAATGAGATAATTTCCTCCTCTTATCCTGCACACTACGCAGAATGAGCTCCCTCCTGTTCGATGGAAGAGGCAGATTTTACAGACCTTGAATCATTCTTATAGCTGTGTAGTGGAGGGTTTTTTAATTGTTTATCTGGTCCGTCAGCATCTTGTTGACTTGCAGAGGAAGTGTTCTTTCCTCTTTCGGTTCAAATGGTTGAAAAGTATGTAAAGCATGCTTTGTGGGTCCATCTGTCCTTGGAAATGTTGGCTAGCAGATTCTGCTTCGTTTCACCAAGGCTGTTTCTATTTTTGCCTGCACAAGAGTAAGTCCTTCAATGAGTGAAAATTTGAGGTAGTTTTAAATAATAAAGCAAAGAACTACAGGGCTATATGCAAAGGAGGGCCTTTTCTTTATGGTCACTGGAGCTATCTGTAACCCTTAAAAGTTATTTGGGTTTGCACGGTGCATTTATTTTTTTTCAGATTTCTTCATGTCCTGGTCTCACAAGCAGATAAACGTTGTCATTGCATCTGGAGGGAAGAATTCATGGATTGTTTCAGTGTATTTTATGGCTTGTTTGTCAAATTTAGGTGGACAAACTTGAAGGGACTCCACATTATCTGCCTCTGTAATGAACTTGAAAGCACCAGAAGACACAGACTGGTTTCTTTATAGATGCACATTACTTTTTGCAAATGACAGAGTTGTAGAGCTACGTGTCACAGAATGGATGGGCACAAATGAAAACACCATTCTCCAGCGAGAAAAAATGATATCAACCAGCTGATGTGAAATTTGCTTTATAAAACTGATTTGAACAAACCAACAGATCTAAGCAGCTTCAGATTTTGTGGATATTTGGATCAAATTTGGAATTTGCAGTCAAGGCCTCTTGTTGATGACAAAAAAAGGCTGCAGAAGCGTTTGATCCTCAACACAGGCTTACATGTTACAGTCATGAGGATAAACGTTATGTTTCAGAGGATTCCTGTTGCAATGGTGCTGAGAGTCGATTTCTGTGCATACTGTAACTAACCTTTTCTAAAGAGAAAGCAGCGGCAGCATTTGTTTGTGTCCATCTATTGAAACATATCCTGAAAACAAAAACCCAGCAAGGTGCAAGTGCTTGTCATTCTGTGTTATACCCCATCCCATGTTTCCAGATGGTTACACTAGAAAAGCAAATTAGGGAAGGCAGTCCAGTGCCAATGAGCTTGGAGTGAGGAGGAGCAGAAAGCACAGGCCTCTCAGCACTTTGTGGAAATCAGCAGAAACTTTGAGCAGTCCAGAATTTTCCCTTTAGTGGCTGATCAAGAGGCATTCTTTACATTATTGTTTTAGCTTTTTTACTCTCTATCCCTATCTCCGTCTCCTTGGTAGCCTTTGAAACTAGTTGCTAGTGTGTGGGGAATATGTAGCCCCCAGTCACTAGCAGCATTAATCTGCATTGTCTCTGAACGTACTTCCCCTTTCTGAAGAAACAGGCCTCCTCCAGCTTTTCTTTTGAGACTTTGGTGATACTTTTTCTGGTGATTGTATGTATCATTTTTATGCTGTTAATGAGTGGCAATCAAGTGTCATTTAGCTCTACAGCAGCTTTACAGAATGTCATGTTTTTATACTAGATTGTCACATTGTTATTGGGGATGAGCTGACTATTACTCCACTGGAAATCTCAGTGACTTCATTTGGACCACTGGTAGAGCGGCCCCACTGACAGCTCAGCCTCCTCTTGCTCCCAGTAAGGCGGTTTTTGGAATGAATGAGGACCCTTTGATCTCCAGCACCTCAACCTTGGTAAAACAGCAATATCACCAAAGTTAGCAGGATGAGGGTTTGAGCTTTTGTTGGAGTGTTAAGCAGGCCATTGTTTCACATTTCCTACTTGGTTCGTTTAAAAATTCCATTTGATCTAACTGCACTGCTGGTAGTCCAGAAATAAAGCAATTCCTTGGGGCATGAATGCTATTCAGACAAAATAATACCAATATTTGTCTGCTTTCCCTCCCTGGTATCCAGCATCTTTGCCAGCTCATTTTTCCTCAAAGAGGAAATAACCCATTTCTGGAATTCGGATTTTCCTGACTTCTTGGAAACAGGGAGTATCAAGTGTTCTGAATAACGTTTCCCTTTAAAACCTTCTTAAAATAGTTTTTAAAATATCTGCTGCTTTTGAAATGTTTAAGTTCCCTGGGGGTGTAATTCTGCTGACACTGATGGCATCTGCCATCAGAAACTCCGGTTCTGTAATTTCTTCTGTGAGCTGCATTGCCCTTTGCTTGATAAGGAAAGCTGCGTGAAGTAGGTCCAAACCCAGCCATGAGTGTCTTTTGCTGTGCTTTTCTCAGGCTGTGCCCAGCATTCAGGCAGATCTGATACTGGTCTGACAGGGGCTGAACTACTCTGGTTAGCGGGGTCATTGTTCACAGGGGAGGGAGAGGGCAGTCCTCAAAAATACCGGGTATGGAAAAAGACAAGTATTTGATCATTTTCCTATGGAACCAGTCCTCCCAAGAAAATGACTATAAATCAAAAAGCACAGCTCTCTCACATTACCAGCAGAAAGGTAAAAGGCTCATAATTCTTACTGAACAAATCACATGCAAGTGAGTCATTCATAATTGCTTTATAAAAACAGTGAATAAACGCTGTCTTATTCTGTACTTGATTAAGCACGTGTATAACTTTAGTCAAAAGAACCTGTCTTGTGAGCATAAAGTTGTGGGAATAAGGCTCGGCAAGAACAGAACCCTGTGAAAAATATGAATCCCACAACCAAAAATGTCTTTGGGAGATGCAGGTCTCTTTTAAAGCGTGTTTGCTGCAGGAAGATTTACTTCTGTGCAGAGAAAGAGCTTGTGCTTGCCTGTCTTTCTGTAAATGAAACTGGCTCCCAAGTAAACATGGTAGAGGCAGGTATTTCATCTATCTAAAAGTGAATTTCTTCATACATTTGCTGTTTATCTACCTGGATGCTAGATGGGAAAGATGGGTCAATTGTGTTTCCTCTTTGATTACTTACATCTTTGCTCATAATACTTTTTCCTCCCTGCAGTGAAGATATCAGCTAAAGTCTGAACACAAAATAAAACCAA
This sequence comes from Fratercula arctica, assembly GCA_947846985.1. Classification (NCBI taxonomy): domain Eukaryota; kingdom Metazoa; phylum Chordata; class Aves; order Charadriiformes; family Alcidae; genus Fratercula; species Fratercula arctica. The sequence goes on from CANTUZ010000001.1 coordinate 71,631,197, forward strand.
GCCAAACACTTGGATACAATACATTACAAGAGGAAAACCTGTGCCATGCTGAAGTTTCACAATCTCATTTTTTTAAGGTAAGTGCTATCAGTTTTTCTGCCAGGGCAGTTCGCCATCTCTAAAGCCAAATTCAGTCCAAGGAATAATTTTCTTTTAGCCACACACATGTAAAAGTCAACATGAATGTACGATTTTTGGCTTGAAAAATAGTTTCTTTGACAGGTATTGCCTGAGAGCGCCATAGCAGTCTTCAGTCCTCCCACCTACAGCTCTCCTACTGACAGGTGAGCAAACCCAGCACTCCCCCGATCAATATTTCAAGAGGTTGCATGTGAAAAGAAAGCCTCAGAAAGCTCTTGCAAAGTGGAGCACAGGGTGTTAACATGGAGGGTTAACAAGCCCATAGACTCACATCCGATGCGGGCAGCCTCTCAGGCCTGCTTTGGAAAGGCTGAATAGTCCCGTATCGCCTATGTCTCATTCACTTCATGGGTTCCCCACTCCAGGATCCAAACTTGGACATGTAAATTTATGTGCCCACACACAGGTGCCTCCTGCAAGGGTGGCAGCTCATCTCCTCTTGTTGGCAGTAGAGATTTCCTCAAGGCAGTCTGAGGACTGGCCAGTGCGCCCTCAAAGAGGTGTCTACATCTGGCGAGTGCAACTGCTCTTCAGACCTATATGAAAACACCTAAATTTAAGTGTCTTAATCTGTGAGGTATGTCCTGCCTGTGGTGGCACTGGTAGAGGGCAGGTTGCTGCCACCGCTCCTCCTGCCCCCAGTGCAGGCACACAAGGGCTGTCCCCTTCCACAAGAGCTGGTGCAGCTCCGCGTCCCCCCAGAAGAAGGAGATATTCAAGTGATCTGTGCTCCCATGCTACTGTTTTCTTCCACCTCAAAATGCTTCCGAGTACTTTTCCAACATACAAATTTGGGTGTCAAGAGGATACTCAAAGCTATTTCTTACAAGTAGGCACACAGAAAGGTGCACACACCGTGTCATTGCTCTTAGGATGAGAAGCAAATGATAAGCAAATGCACTATTCAAAATCCTAGGGGTTCTTACATTTAAGGTTATTAAAGGTATTTTTCTGTCAATCCTTTGCTCAAGAACATTAGGCCCAGGGCTAGCTCACCTAGGTCTTGTGGATATCCAAAATGAGTGAACCTCCTGGGCCAGGAAAACAAACTGTTTTTCCAGGCCTGGTAAGTGCATTTTAGGACCACGGCAGTACTGGTACCAAGCAGAAATTCAGGCTCCTTGCCTGCCACCAGTGCTGTCTTAACATGGTCTCGCTAGTCTTCTAGGTGTCCCTTGGCTTCTACGCCATGTCCTAAGAAGATGCAAGCAATCTTTCTCTGCTCTGGAGCTCAAAGAAAACTCTAGCTGCTCAGGCAGCTCTCCTGGGGATGTCAGACCTGTGGGGACTAATTGGAGAAGTAATTAATTGCGTCTGGTGCCAAGGGAAATGTTGTGTACGGCAGCCCCTGGGCAGGGCTGGGCTGTGCTCCTGGAGCCCATGCATCCGGCTGATTGGGATGTGCCCTTCTTGCTCTTTGCTTCTGCTGAGAGGATCAAGCTGGCATCTTGGCCTTCTCCTGGCGCTGGGCACCGTGGCACCTCTGATTAATGCTGTTGTCACCTCCTGTATTGATTCTTTCTTCTTTCTTTGTCCCCTTCTCCTGCTTGGCCTACTTCAGGAGATGACTGCTCAGCAAGAAAGCCGCCATCTCTCTCACACCAACAACATGACCTACCCAGCCGTGGTGTGCTCTACAGAGGGGATGTGTTTTGTGCCAGATCTGTGGTTCGGTGAAGTCACGTGTAGCGTTTTGCCATGTGTTTTGCCCTACGGCTCGGCAGGGCTGTTTTACCGCTCTGCTGGTCACTCACCGCATGTGGCTCATGGGTGCTTCACCCACCACGGGCACCACAGGTAGTCAGTGCTCACCTCCAGAAATGCCACTCAGTGCTTTCTAAAAATGGCTATTTCCTTAAAGACCATCAGCTGAATAGCAAAGCCCCCATGCCCTTTCCGCAGAGGGTACAACAGGGGTCCACGTTCCTGGTACGGTGCCGTCCAGCTCAGAGAAGTTTCCCAAAAGGGGCTGAAGGCTGTGAACAGGCTGAGAGGAGGGGACTCACCACCTGTCTACCCCCGCCAGCACCCAAAGTGACGAAGGTCCAGCTCTGCCTTTGTCTATGCACATTACTAAATGGGGATGCAGCTGTTAACTATTGGGAAACTGCGATACGTGTTTGCATGTTGTTAAGTGTCTTTTTTACAAATGGTCCACAACCGATTCCTGACATTGCCCACCGCAGTAGGAAGAGGACGAATATGGACGGGCAGCTGATGGCCCCGGGCAGAGCTGAGCCGGGCCCAGCATGCCGCTCCATTCTCCCCTGCCTGGGGAGAAGACATTTCCACACGTGATCTCCTCTCCATCCTGGGGCCTGCGGCAGAGGCTGGCAGCAGGGCTATGGCAGGCCAGGACTCGTCCCGACATGCGCTGCTGGCACACGATAAACATGGCACATGAGTGTCCTAAGCTGTAATGGGTAACGAGACCAAGTGCGCTAACGAGAAAGCAAACCAAGGTGTCAACAACAGGCACAGTCTGTGTGCACGTTGTATCCCCGCAAGTTTTACCAGTGTGTGTGTACTCCCCTGTAAAATTATCTTTGCTGTGCCAGGAAAAAAAGATAAGTTCTTACAGTAGTCCAAACATGCCCATTTGATTAAAGGTATAACATGGTTCTAGTATAAACTGTGGTCCTAAAGTAAAAGAGTGATTTTTCACCACTGGGTGGCAGAATCTTCCTCTGGTCTAACAATATAATAGCAGAACAATTTGTTAAAATTGAAACGTAGTTGGAACTGTCATCATCAATCCAGTGTCTGATCAAAGTGGAAGAATCTATTGGAAATGTAATTGCAGAGGCAAAAATTATATTTTTTAGAAACTCCTGACTGTAACATAATATCTGTCCTGTTCACATGAATACAGGGCGCTTCTGCAGATTTGTCAGTGTTCCCCGACATAGCCCACCTTGTCAATGCAAGGTTTATATCTACGCTGAGTATTTTTTCTCTTGGATCCCATATTGCCTCGCGACTAAATGTTGGAGTTACAGAAATCACCACACACTTGGGAGATGTGTTTAGAAACATGCTGTAGTTGGCAATATTATAACCTCTTAAAAATACAAATGTAATAGCAGGTACAGGTGCTAAAGCTCAAGTAATACAGTGCTTGGGCAAGAAATGGCAATATTTTAAAAGAAAAATATGTATTTAATTTCTGTTGAGAGGATGTAGTATTTTTAACTCATCATTGGAACTTTTCAGGAGTTACTTTTAAACAGACAAAAATAAATGTCTAGCTCCACCGTTTCTTCTAGCTCCACCATTTCTTATTTTACTTACAGTATACACTGAGCAGCTTCATGGGACTGTGCCTGAGCAGAAGGAGAAGGAGGAGATGAGTTAAGACTTCACCACTGCCAAGTGGGAAGACAAACTTTGTTCTTAACCTCAAAAGGTTTGGTGTTAGTTTCTGTCAAGCACAGGCTATTAGTTCCTATTAGCAGAGATCACTAAGTAATTCTGAGTATTGTTAAGAATCTAAAACTCTGATTCTTTTCTAAGACCTTCTTCCATGGGGTTGTATATCCATGTGAAGTGTTGGTGAAGGTTTTCACAGAGGTTTGAGTGACATTAAAAATGAAACAAATATCTTAACACTTAACAATGCGTATTTTAAGAGCACATTTTTTTAAGTGTTTGAACAGAAAACTTTCCCCTAAATGATTTATATGCTAAACAAGAAGTCTACAGATAGATCAGAAAGGACAAAAACCAAGAAGTGACATAAACTAAGTTGTTTCAGTGCAGGAAACAACCACTTCGTATCGTTGACTTCTGCAGCATCCTGTGGCAATGAGTTCAATGACTTCATTATATGCTTTGTACAGAGTATGTCTTTAGAAATGTTTGTTCATGTTATTTTAACCCCCTCTTTCCATGTCCTGTATAAATGTCTAAGCTACACCTCTTTGTCAAAGTGATTTTAGATTAAAAAAAAAAAGAAGCATTTAGGCTGATAGTGGCTGAAATATACTTTGAGTCACTATCTCAGCCACAAAATATATAGGTTATTCCAGAAAAAGTAAGCAAGCAAGCAAACAAAGAGGGCAGTATGAGTGCAAAAACAAAAGCCATGCCGACATCTCCGGAAGGGTGGAGGATGCCACTTGCGTTGCAATGAACCGGGGATCTTCCTGCATCTCGGCAGGTGCCGTGCTGGAGCAACATTTCAGCAGGCAGCAGCAGCTCATGCCGGCAAACCCCAGCGAGGGGATGGGAAGCTGTCTATTCTCCCCGCTCTGGGAGTTACCACTCGGCTCAGGATTACAGCTCGCCTTGATTAAAACAACCGCTGTGGATCATCTAGGATCTGGCCCCACCACAGCTCTCCCGGTGTATTCTCCAAAGAGCATCTTAACCCTGAAAAATGCAGAGCTGCGTTTCCTCTGCGCAGTGCTTGTCAAGGCATGCCAGAGGGTAAGAGGGCCTTGAAAACATCTGGATTATAATTAAACAGGAATTTACAGTAACTAGACCTAAGTGGCTTGAACAACAAATTTACTGCTGATAAAGCCAGATGAGTTTACCCAGATAATCCTCTGTGTTTTCTTCTGTCCTCAATAAAATGTAGCTTTGTAATTTATATTGGGGGAGCACTGGGAAAGCTTCTTTTTCACTTGAGGGCTAATTGCAGGTCCAATAAAAGACTTCATCCACACCACAACATTACCCGGCAGTGTTACTCTTTGCCTGCATGCTGGGCTCGGCGGAGACACGTAGGATCCTAGCTGCTGATTAAGAAATGCAAAACCAGATTCAGGGCAAATAAATCATCAGTCACGATGTTTTAAAATATCCTATTACAGGCATAGTGAAAGTACACAAAGAGTTTGCAGCATGGCCTGTAGTTTATTTTTCTGAAGGCCTCCTCATTGAGCAGAGGCATGTTAGGGTAACTTCCAAAGTCACCTGGACTCAATGCTTGCACGCCACTGATATTCATAGTCTGCTAACAGGGTAGGACATTGATGTTACACCTGAATTAAACACATCTCGAACTTCTCTCTGACATCAGGCATGCAGGCCTGGGGCCATCCTCGCCGTATTGTTCAGTCTTTCTGCCCTTTAGGAGCCGGAGGCAGCCAGCCTGCGCACTCAGAGCGGCTGCTGGAAGTGGGTTTACCTGACCACAACCTGGCGGGCATGTAAGGGTCTCTGCCGCTCTCCCTGTGAGACCCTGCAAAGGGCAGGACATGCCTCTTCTGTTCCTTATTTTCTCACAGAAACCACTCTCTGCTCAGTCCTTGGCCTTTTATTTTTCTTTCTTTGGGTGCTCACGTCCCCCAGGGATGGTACAGAGCATCATCTACACAGGTGGGATTACTTGAGGTCTCCTCTTACAACTCATATCTACAATAGTATTAATGCTGATGTCTTACACTTGTCACATGCCTGTTGTCTTGCAGTTAGATGTCATTTTTGATGAACGGCAGGCAACGTTTTTCCTCCTTTAATGCACGGGGTACTGCTAATGGAGGGGCTCCTGATGCATCTGCTAACAGAATGTGAGACTTCGGGTGGCTCTTTTTGAAGAAAGGTCTTGTGTTGATGCCACACAGCCCTCAGCTGCCATGCCCTCATCCACCGCATCGCAGATTTGTTTTGGAAGAATTTGGCATGTCAAAGCTAATGTTGCGAAATTCTTGGGTATATCAACATTTCAAAGCATGGTCATAAAAACTGCAACAATGGAATGAGTTACAGCAAAATTATGGCTTAACCTGTCATGAAGAGTAGCCTCTGAAAAATCAGCAATCCTGCCTGTATTTTGCAATGTATGTCTTTGGCGGAGGTCACATCATTGGGAAGTCACTGCTGAGTGTTTAACAGAAAAAATGGTATACAACTTGGTGCTTATAAACTAATCCTTACTTTTTGCTTGTGCTCTGAACATTCATTTATTTCTCCCATTTGCTGTCTTTCCTTCTGCAAGGTTGTCCCTGCTGTATGAATGTCCCTGTGACACGCTGCTCTCTTTCGGTGTTAATGTCACAGATACGGGGCTTTGTCTCGCAGCCCTGTCTGTAAAACAACCCAGCTAACCTTGGAAAAGCACACAAAAAGGCCTTGGTCTTCCCTTTATCAGGGTCACCCAATTCATTAATGGCAGGTGAATTGCAAAGTCTTCACTTATGGCCTAACTCTGCTTAGTAAGGTCAAGATCAAATGTAAGGGTTTCCTTAACTGAGCTCCTCAGGGCTAATTCCTTTCCTCTGGCAAAAGGACTTGTGAGAGGGGATTCAAGCTTGTTGTCCCTGCTGTGGGGAAAAAGACCCAGAGCTTATCTCCAACAGCACTTTCATCCAACAGTTCAAGTCCTTCTCAAGTCCCTTCTGAAGCCTTAAGGGGCCCCTCTGTTCTTGTGCCACCTCTGCGTGGATGCAGACCATCACCTCAGGACATTAAATTGTCTGGTTTACCAAGGTGGAAATCTGCTTCTGCTTCAGAAAATGGGCTATGATTTGTGAGGGAATTCGGGAATGAATGGGAGGTGCCATCTTGCCACTCTCTCAGGCAAATCAGGCAAAATGCAAAGTAGAGTAAAGTATTTATTCCCAGCAGCAACAGGGAATAAATAGGTATCTGTTTTGCATAGCTGTTATCCAGGGAGACGGGGCTAGGGCAAACATAATCAGTGATAAGTCTCCTTTTTTTTGCCTCATTGCTGGGTGTAAAAATCACTGCTGTAAGCTCAAGCCGGCAGGATGTGACACACAGCAAGAAGTTTGCTGATGGGTTTGGCCAGAATAAATGAGGAGACGTACACAGACCAAAGAGGGTTTGTGCTGAGAGGGGCACCTGCAGTTCTTGTGGAAGGAAACTACAGGGAGGTCTCTGCAAATCCAGCTTTCTTATTTTTTATTGTAAGAAAATAGAAAACCCGCGTGGAGGGGAAGTGAAACTCCTTAAGTCTCCCCAGAAATGGTGGCTCACACTCCTCCAAAGGTTCTTATTCCCTTGACAGTCTTTGGAGGGTAATGAGGTGATCTGTTGAGGACTCCTTCAGCTATTAGTCTTCCCGGGACTGAGTGGTACTGCAGAGAATTAAAGCTCCCAGAAGACAACGGCCATTCCCACGGCCTCAATACATTTTATTTCTGTAAGTGGAAGAAATTCTCCAACATAATTATTCACACCCCCTTGCCCCCCATAACTTCCTTCATCACTGCTCTATAAATTAAAGCTGCAAGGATTTTTCTCCCAAGCAGCCTCTCAGGGCAAGTGCAAAACTCATTAAATGAAAACAAATGTTCAACCCTTCCCTGTTATTTCCCTCCCCAGTTGGCCTGTTAAAAAGAAAAAAAAGAGTCATAAAACTGAAATAGAAAAAGGTAGGAGTTTCCTGTTTTGCTAACTGAAGAGAAAGGCCAAGCTGAGCCATGGTGCAAGCAGTGGGACCATCCATCCTTCACTTGAGACTGACTAAGGAGGGAGAAGCAGTCCTAGAAGTGGGTGCAGGGATGCTGAGACCCAGGGACAGCTGGTGGACAACAGGGAGCGATGCATGTACCTCCTCTTCGGAGCACAGCCCCAGGCCACCTCTGGGTGCAGGCTTGTGTGCAGGCAGCGTGTCCACCAGCAGTTTGAGGAAAGGCTTGAGCTGGCCATTTACTGACTGTAGGCGCACTTAGGGTGGCACCAGCTGTGGCACAATGAAGAGAGCCATCTTCATGGAAATGATGATTAGAGGGCTGAAGCACCTATGCTATGAGGACAGGCTGAGAGATTTGGGGTTGTTCAGCCTGGAGAAGAGAAGGCTCTGGGGAGACCTTATAGCAGCCTGCCAGTACTGTAAGGGGGCCTACAGGAGAGATGGGGAGGGACTCTTTATCAGGGAGTGTAGTAATAGGACAAGAGGTAATGGTTTTACACTGAAAGAGGGGAGATATGGATTGGATATCAGGAAGAAATTCTTTACCATGAGGGTGTTGAGACACTGAAACAGGTTGCGCAGGGAAGTTGTGGATGCCCCATCCCTGGAAGTGTTCAAGGCCAGGCTGGATGGGGCTTTGAGCAACCTGGTCTAGTGGGAGGTGTCCCTGCCCATGGCAGGGGGGTTGGAATTAGATGATCTTTAAGGTCCCTTCCAACCCAAACCATTCTGTGATTCTGTGATTCTATGATTCTATGAAATACAGTGAGTGAGTATTCCTCCATGACGATTAGATGGAGGTGTGAGCAGCAAAACTGCCTAAGGGCTTTGGAGGGGGTGAAATGGCCAGGTGATGCCAAAGAGAGCTCTCCACTTGAGCTCTGCCACTGTGAAAACACACCACCTTTGAGCAAAACGCAGTGGAAAGCACAGTTTCCTAGAAACTTTAGAGGGACCTTATTGTGGTCCATGGGTGCCTGAAACAGCGATATTTCTGAATGGTAACTTGCCAGCAGTGTGCTGAAGGGGTTTGGTGGGAACACCAGAGTCCACGTGGCAGTTTTCCTTTGCCCCGGTGTGAACTAACGTCTTCATAACTCTCTGTCAGTGAATTGTATTAGCTGCAGTTCAGAGTAATCAGTCTCTCTTGGGAAGTTACCATTTGACTTTCGCACTTGCCCTTACTAAGTAATACTATAAATCTTTGAATCGTCTGGCTGCCTTTGATCTAGCTGCAAGTCTGGTGAACGCTCGGTGACTGGAGTGGAGGAAGGAGGGAGAAAAGTACCTCTTTGCTGCGCTAAAGTCATTCAGAGTGCAGAAAAAAGGGAGATGGATATGGCTCATCTTCCTAATGAAATGAGTTCAGTTTGCATCGTTACAATTTCTGGTATCACACTTCAGAGCTGGGAAGAAATGATTATTTTCTTAAGTGCATGTTATTTGGGAAAGTGAAAAGATATGTTTAATTGTATCTTAAAATGACTCTTTAGAATAAGATCCTGTCAACAGCAGAACTCACAGGTTGTTTGTAAATGGCACTTTGATGTACTACAAAACAAAGTACTTGAACAAGACGGATTTGGGGGGGGATATACTGTTTGCAGTTGGAGCACCCAGGGCAGAACACAGGGAACTATGTGCTAGAGAAGGGTATGCTGCACTTGCAGCACAACCCCCCCAAGTCACAAACCGAAGCGATGGCAGTCCAGAAAAAGCTTTGGACTTCCCAAGGGTGGGATTTATCTCATTAAGTTCAAAGATCTTGCACAGTCATCTAGAGTCCCTTTAGAGGCTAATGAACAGACTCAGCTCATTGCATGCCTACCAAAATGTGCGGCTGACCTTGCTTTTCATTCCCAGTTACCTAAGTGCTGCTGTTCGTGTTCCCCCTTCGCGCAGCCCAAGGGGCACTTTCCCATCCCCTCCACATTTGTCACCAACATTTTTGTGATATTATGAAATAGGAGGACAGACCCAAACTCTGTATGAGGCTTAGCAGGGGCTGTAAGCAGCGTTTATAACAGGTATCACCTGGTGGGCAGCTCTCTTGTGGTGGACCAGGGATTCCTAAGGGGTATTAGGTGCCGGATAGCAAAATGTGCCGTGGGAGGTGCTTTATTGAGAGGCAAGTTGATCTGTTGAAGCTACACTGGCGTTATTACACCACAGCAGCATCACAGAGACCACTTTGCTCTAAAATCTCTTCAGAAAAATGGGAGCGATAGCTGTGCCAAGCAAGACATAAAAAAAAAAAAAAAAAAGGACAAGGGGATTATACTCAATATTTGCAAGGCTATCAGCCACGTCCCTCAGCAATCACATCTATTAACATGATTACTATTGATAACGTACCCTTCAGTTCTGAGCTTCCTTAATTTGAGTATTCATGGCAATCAGGTAGCAGCTGAAAGGCTTATGATTTTTTTTTCCTGAATATTACTAGACAAAATTATTGCCAATGATGAGAAATCTTTGAAAAACGCTTTCCTCTGGGAATTTTATTTTGGCATCCTTTTTTTTTTTTTTTTTTTTTTTTTTTTTTTTAATATTTCGTACTCTGTGAATCTCTGGAACAAGAGCAGAAATGGGAGAAAAATGTGTCCTTGAGCGCATGTTCGGTGCTCAAATTCAGCTGCAGCACCAGATTTGAATGAGACAGCAAAGTAGGACAATCACCTTTTACTCCTGAATGCTCTTGAGGTCAAAAGGGAGAAAATGCACCATCCAACTATAGAGATTTCCAGTTTTTGAGGCACTCACTTATTTTTTGCTGTTATCAGCTACTTGTGCTACTGTATCTTATAAAAAAATGACTCCCCCACCCTTTATATCCTTGTATTGTGCTTGTTTATGCAATTCTGCTGAGGCTCTTATGAAACAACCAGAGGAAGTTTGAAACTAAGCTTCCTATAATGTCGCACATAGCCGACGTGTGTGAGTATACGTCTTTATGTGTGAATATGTATATATTTCTCTGGAGGCTGATATAGTCAGACATCCTTGGGTACATTTATATATGCCCTAAATTGAGTAGTGTATCTTACTATAAAAAAAGGCAGCCTTGTGGGCTCATCTCTCTCTCTCTCTCTCTCTCTTTATATATATATATCTATATATCTATCTACACACACACAGAAAAACAGAAATATACTTGTGTGAAGGGGATAAAAAGACAATATTTAATCCTGATTTGAAATTAAATCCCATATCAAGGGCTCTGCTTCACCTGTGCAATGCAATGGTGGGATCCTTACCTCAGGGACTCTTACATGGATTCAAGCCTTCTGCAACTTAGAAACGCTCAGAGGAAGACTCCGTGGCCAGTCTACTCCCATTGCCACAGATGTGTCCATGAAGGTGTGTTATGCAGCGTAGCCTTCTGGCTACCTGCACCTAAAATGTACATTGCATGTTGGTCTATGAGTACCCAAGAAGGCAGGTGGTATATATGACTTGTGACTAGCTTTCCAGTCTTTATGGGGAACATTATTTCCAGCTTAAAATATACTAGGGTTTAGTGGCCTTGAATTTCTTTTGGGAAGAGGAAGGCTTTTGATCTTCGGAAAGGAGGGTTGACTGGAAAACAAGTTTGGTTTGCAGTTTTTGGGGAAAAAAATTAACATCTTTTATTATGTGCCAGGACAATGCTAACCTCTTCCCATTTTTTGTGAGCAGTAGGGAAAGCATATTTTGTGCAACACACTTCAGCAGTCTTTATGCTTTGATGTGCGTGAGACCCAGCACGCTGAAAAAATGTGTTTGGTGAAAACAACGGGCAAGAAAGCCAGGTGCCAGACTACTGAGAGCAGGGCAATACAAGCACTTTTCTCTCCTGTAACAAAATTGGAGGTGTAAGTTACAAAGCCTACCGCCTGCTTTCCTCCAATATGTGGGACTCACCTGTGGGGCTGCGCACCTGGATGCAACACAGGGCGTTTGGGGAGGGAAAGTGTTGCAATGATGGTTATGAAAAAGTGAAGGAAAGTCAAAGAGCAGTTGTCGCAGCGCATTTGCTATCTGCCTGCTTTGTCTAGTTCACTCTGCCATTAGGAAACGGTCCCTGCTTCCCACGTTTGCAGCAGAGCACTCCCACAGTATAGAACAAGCCAGGGGACGCAACCTCCAGCCCAGGCAGCAGAATCAGCTCACCAGCCAGCACCGGTGTATGAAGATAAAGCGCCAGGAGGAGGTTACATGAGAAATACTAATTCCCACTAATGGATGAGAGCAGAGACATGAGCATCAGTTTGATTTGGATGCACTTTCTTCAGCAGCGAAGCAGGTCATCTTGGATCTGCTCCAGACAGCTTATTCTTGGCTTGTAATAGAGTGAATAAATATCACTCTTTGCTTGTAAGGTCGGGTCCAAGCAGGTGACTTTCCCCCAGGGGAAGCTCTGTCAACCCCTCTTCAGCTCCACCATGTTCCTGTGATTAGGGTGAGTGCATTATATAGCAATAACCCCCTTCAGTACTTTGAAAATCTGTATTAGAGCCAGCAAACAGGGCCTTGTGTGGCAGTATGGATGGATGGACAGCCTGGGTCTGGTGACAGCAGCAACATCAACAACAGCAGCAGGGTATCATATCTCGCCAAAGGCTGTGGCAGGCAGAAAACAAGAATTAGTTCAAGGAAGCTTAAAAAACACGTCCCTGGAGGTTGTTGTCGAAGCTCAAGTCCTGACATCTGTAGCCACGGGCCACGTAACTGAGCTGTGGGAATGATCAAGCCCTGAGGGAGCTGCCACTCACCTGCCCAGGGCGGCTGCTCCCTTACGCTGTGCTTGAGACTGCCTCTGCCTCCAGACGTCCCTCCTGCGTAAATGGACACAGAGACCATATTGATACTTGTGTATTTTGCTACTGAACTCGGCACGGGTAAAGCAAGAGAGCTCCTCCTGTGGTGATGTACCTGTGCCAGTAGGAAAAAGTCCTCATCCTGGAGGTTATTTTTCATTTTTTTGGTTAAGCTGCTGTTGGATGAAGGGGTGTACAGCAGCAACCCTGCTACGTTGCTGCTCCGGCTTGACTTTGTCAGCGACAGGAGAAGTACATCACATCTCCTGTGCAACCATTAACTGCGCTGGTGAAGCTTTCACGTGCCGGGCGCTGGGGGAAAACTGTGAAGGTCCCAAATGGCAGAGCTGTCAGCCCCCGCTGCGTGACCACCGTGTGCTTCCATGGCCTGGGCTGGGGCCAAGCAAAGCCTCCAGGAAAGAGCGGCTGCCACTGCTCACGGCTGCGCGAACTCCGCCGCCTGCTACCTGTCGCCGCAGCGAGGGCAGCTGCAGCCATCGCGCTCTCACTTTAATTAGAGCCTCTCACGCACAAACTCCTGGGAGGGTAGTCGCAAAGCTGATTACATTTCGAAATTAGCCCCATGGAGAAGGAGCGGGCACTTCAATTTTCCTTTCATCATTTTTTCCCCTGTTCGTGTTATCCGTCAACCAAAAAGAAAAAGAAAAGAGTAAAGTAGCAACAATAAGCAAAATGAACAAACCTAAAATCCGTCCTTTGCTCTCAAAATGGTTCTGCACCGCAAATGCAAAAAAGCCACCAGAATGCCCACAGCTGCCGGTGAAGGTCCTCGCTCTGAGGGTGCTGCAGCCCAGCGCACACCCCGTGAGCAGGAGGAATGGCTCGCGTCACTTGTGCGGTGACAGCGAGCATGGCACCAGAATTTGCTGCAGCAACAACACTCTCGCTGTTGTGTTTCACGGGGCAATGAAGCTCTTCCCAAGAGGGTAAGCTGCCGGGGTCAAAGCCCAGGTTGTGCCTTCTGGCTGGAGAGCTGTGTTCTTGCTGGTATTAACTACAACCAAGTGGGACCAGGGTAAAGTATGGCAGCCATTACACTGGGGCACGTGTGGCTACCTCAAAAAAAAAATTAGGCATTTCTGACTGTCTTTTTTCCAAGCCTATTGCATGCGTGTGATATACACGAGTTCAGACGCTCCAGGGTAGACACACTGATCTCCGTAATTCCCAAGCGCAGACAAATTTCTCTGGGTAGTTGGGCCTTGTGTTATCAACTTTTCAAATTAAAAGATTGTATTTCAAATGAAAAATATTTAGAAAATACAGAGTTTTCCTCAAAGCCTCACTATACCCTTCTACAAGATGGGTGGAGATTTCCTCTATAATGAAGGGAGGTGTCTACCTCTTTCCAGTATCTATACCACCTGACAACAGCCAAAGACACCTCTGTTGGAAATAGTTGTGTGGAGCAATTTGCACATCCAGGAGTGGGCAAGAGCCAAACTGCTGCCGTAGTGGTCTCCTGAGGGTGCAGCATTTTCCTCGAGAATCCTTCAAGTGCTCTTGATAGCCCTTTGGGGCAGAGCCTGGCGGACCAAGGGATGTCCTCCAGCCTCAGATTGATGCCTGTGACCATCTTCTTTCCCTAACGAGGAAATTCTCTCCAGGAAAACCTCTGATCTCATTACGGGGAGTAATACTCATCACGTAGACCTTGCTACAAAGGATGAAGAGCTCTGTATGGTACTGGGATGGGTGTGCTTGTAGTAAGAAACCCTGGTCTTATTGAGCGAACACCTTGGGTCTGCTCTTGGTTGCTCAGCCAGCAGAGTGCTGGAGGATGCACATTTGCAGCACTTCAGGAAACTCCCAAGGCAGGGAACTAATGTGTTGACCAACTGTGCTCGCTCCTTGACAGTGGGCTGCTTTCTCATGTCTCTTCTTGTCCACCCTAAAGATTATGGCACAACGAAAGCTGCAGTGAATTAAAATCTAACAGAACTTGGTCTGCAAACAGGGCAGGCTGGGGACGCCTGGCTGGTCCCCAGAGCATCACATGATGTTCAGGTCCAGTTTAAATTATTTTTAATCTGCAAGAGCAAGTATCTCTAGTTTAACCATGTAAAAAGCCTCTGAATTACGTGTACAAACCGAATAGGTACCAAAAGGAATTCCTGCTGGGCTTTTACATGAGAGCTTTCTGCTGCTTATTGCTAAAGGCAATCATCTCTCCGGCTTTGCAGGGCTTGTAACCTCAAAGCTCAAAAAAATAACTCTTAGTCATATTCTTGTCCCTGAAAGAGTTCGTTACTGAAATATGGTATCCTGCTTTTTACCTTTTACCAGCAGAAGTCTGTGATTTCAGGCTGCAGCTTGTAGCCCCTGTACTTCTCTGGACTCAGCCCCTTTCTCCTCCTTTCTTTTGTGTACGTGTTTCTTCCAGTTTATCAGCTCCATCAAATAAATAGATGGCTGTTATGATTATGCTCCATGCTGAGTTAAATGTTACTAATGGTGTTAAAGGATTGCTATAGAACAAAATGCCCCCTGGGTGAAAATACAGTAGTGAAATGTGGAAAATGTGGGTCTCTCCACGCAGTCAAAACACAATTTAAAGCAGTCAGGCTTCAAAAGTGCTTTAGTTGGGCAAACATAATGCATACTTTTGTTATCAAAATATATCTAGATCAATATTGCTCTTTGAAATCAGAGGGGATCTCTGCTGGAAGAGGTCTGTAATGAAAATTACTCTGTCTAGGATTTCACATTGGGCTTTGTTTGCTCTCTAACTGAGGGAGAGGTTAGAGAAATGCTGATGCTGATGGTACTGGGCTACCTCTGAAAGTCCTTCAGCTTTTCTTTGGTGTTTGCTGGCCCAGGGATATAAGGCAATGGGTGTCAGGCATGGCATTTGCTTCAGGTCCTGCTAAGTCAACACACAGCATTATAAAGTCAAGATGCCTAAAAGCAGGTTGATTTTGAAAATAACATTTCTCGATTATGATTTTTTTTTTTCTCTTCTTGGGTTACTTGCACTTGGTTTTGTGGTACCACAATATCAACTTTTCAGAAAGGAGAAAATGTAAGGAAGTGTTTAACAGTGCTTCAACACTGTAAACTTTTAAGATTTCTTACTATTTTGGGGGGAGAGGGTTCTTCTGACAGATGTGCATGGTTTGCAAAAATCTAGTAGGAACATGTGGATATTGGAAAAAGAACGTGCCAGTTCCAATTGTTAATGTCCCATCTGCCTCCCTAAGACTCCAGCCCTCTGCAGTTTCTTCTCTCGTCTGAGTCTTGATGTGGCTTTTTATATTATTGCCACCGCAGGGATGAAAACAAGCCCCACTGATAAATAACTGTATATACCACAAATGTGCAGCTTCTGGACCAACCTCCGCATCTGTACATTGGGCCAAGGGCCAGGTGCCGGGAAATGGGACAATTCCCTGAAAGACTCTGATTTATTGTGTTTCCATACACCTGCGTGCAAGGCGTTGCAGAATTTCCTTGCCATGGTGATGCAAGTGCACATGTTGTCAAATAATTTGAAGGATGGATAATAACTTCCTAACTGCGTTTTTAAGGGAAGTGCATATGTTTCGCAACGCCCGCTAACAAGCTGTAGGGGAGTAGCATGGAAATCAGCATCCCCCTGCCCCCGCTGAGCCTAGCAAATGCTATTCAGAGCAGCTTGTTTTAATTTTAGTGGAGAGAATTGCTTTAAAAGCTTATACTCTCTATGGTATTATGAAACGTATGCCCTGAAAGCCATGTTATTTAATCTGTTTTCTTGTTTATGTACAATTTAATGCAAAAGGCAAAAAAAAAAAAAAAAAAGGGAAAAGGGAAATGCAGAGGTTTTCTACCGTCCTCTCATTAGCAGCTTTTTGAGGAAGGTTGAGATGTGAAAGTGAGGGACATGGCATTGCCACTGTGGTAGAGATGGCAATGGGGGGGATGCATTTGGGATGAGCAGGGATGAAACTCGAAGGTGAGGAGCTGAGCTCTGCCCATCTCCATGTGCGGAAGAGGAATTTGTGCTGCCAGCTAACACAAACAACAAAGGGGTTGTGCTTTTCGGTGTCTCACAAGCCCTCCAGCCATTTCCAGCTATGGCAACCTTACAGGGAGACTGCTATCTGGTACCACTGAGAGCAGCAATATGGTTAGAGGTGGGTCTCCTCGTACCTGAGTGATGGGCTCAGTCCAAAACCTCAAGTAGAAAGTTGCGAAACTTTGAAAAACTCTGCTTTTTTAGCCCAAACTAAAGCACAGGATTGTTTCTATCCCTAACCTACCTGCAGAATAAATGGCTCAATAAGCCCTTTCTGTGCTGCTTTGAGAAAAGAAATCCAGGGCAATTTCTGCAAGCAAAAGAGGGTCATTTTGAGGGGTGAGGTGCTGGCCTACAGAAAGCATGGCTTCCTTTCTTAGTTCGGCTGCAGGCTTTCCGCCCAGCGTATGGCTTCTGGCCTCATCCTGCACTTCTCCCACAGGCTGAACAGGGACCATTGCATCTGCACAGCGCTCTGGAGAGCATCCTTAGCCCCTGCGTTCAGACATGGCTGCTGAAACATCACCAGGGTGATGTTTTGGGGTTTAAACACCCTTGCTCTCAGGAAGAACAGCTCCATTTTTCCCAGCATTTTCGCCAGCAGAAAGACAGTGATTCTCAGAATGGCTCCAATGGGACCTCAAGTGATTCCTGGTGCTGAGGCAGCCCTGCCTGGAGGCAGCAGGGTCTCTGCTCTCGCTGGAACAGGCAGCTGGGTGGATGCTGCAGGGAAGCCAAAGCCCTTGGAAAGCTTCAGAAGTACTGTAAGCAACAGACAGGGTTAATTTTTCTCTTTCTCCTCACTGTGCTTTCCACTAGACTTTTTCCAAAGGTAGAGCATAAAATTTCTCACAGTCCATATTGATACCAAGGTTGTATCTGATCGCTGTCTCTAGATGTACCTAATCCCTCCAGTAATTTTTGTAGCTAGATGAAGACAAATTAAGTCTGGATGCAAAAAGAAAATACATTAAAGAAAAGCTAGGAGAGTTGGGGTTGTTCAGCCTGCAGAAGAGAAGGCTCTGGGGAGACCTTATTGTGGCCTTTCAGTACTTAAAGGGGGCTATCTTTCTGATGGGGACAGACTTTTTAGTAGGGCCTGTTGCGATAAGACAAGGAGTAATGGTTTTAAACTAAGAGAGGGTAGGTTTAGACTAGATATAAGGAAGAAATGTTTTACAATGAGGGTGGTGAAATGCTGGAACAGGTTGCCCAGAGAGGTGGTAGATGCCCCATCCCTGGAAACATTCAGGATCAGCTTGGACGGGGCTCTGAGCAACCCGATGTAGTGGAAGATGTCCCTGCTCATTGCAGGGAGATTGGACTAGATGACATTTAAAGGGTCCTTCCAACCCAAACCATTCTGCGATTCTATGATTCAGGAAAGAAAATACGTTAAAGCCCTGTCAGTGGAAGTATTTTCCCAGGCCGAGATTGGGAGGGTGCAGACATGAAGGAAGGTGAAAAGGGAAAAGGCTGTATGCAGTTTCTGGACAAATATTGTATGGAAAAATTTCCCATGCCATTGTCGGTCTCCTCAACAGCCGGCTCTTTGCCAAGGCGTGACCCAAGCCTCTAGGGCAGGACTCACCTGGGTGAAGCCTAGAGAGCCAGCAGGTTCCCTACCACTGGCCTTAACTTCATCCAAGACATGCAGTTCTCCATCATAAAAAAGCACAGAAAAATAGATCCCAAACTTCTGCTGACCCCCAGGCCTTTATGGCAAGTTCATGGTGGTGCAAGCAGGCATGGGTCCAGGCTCTTGGACATTGTTGGTCACCACAGGACTTTCCCTTGGTTGTAGAGCAGACACCCTCCCAGGTTTCCTGATGCAGGCTTTGCTTTTGCACTGGGACTACCTGGTGCATACCCTACCCTTCCAGGATCCCCAAAGCCCTGACACATTTCAGGCTGCGTTTCACATGGGAAAAAAAAAGCAATACAACGTGATACTCAGCTGGTGTAGATGTTTTTTCAAGGCACTTCAGTTTCAGGAGAAGGAGAGGAAAGAAACTTCTCAGCCTGGACATGGGAGTCTCCTCCTCACCTGGATAGGCACAGACCTTGCCCTTTCCCCAGGAGGAAGAATGGTTGTTGATGTTTCTCCAAGGCTGTGCAGCTCCTCTGCTCTTACAGCCCACGGTGGCTTTGCAGGGGCCAAAGACAAGGAGCTTTGCCTCCCTCCCACACTTCTGGAGCCGTGCCTAGAGCCGCCTCTGGCTCCCCGTGGGATGGGAGCACTTCTTAGCCCATCCCAGCATCCCACCCTCTCAGCAAGGGGAATTCCTGACTTGTATTGTGTCACTGGCATACTGTAAAAAAAAAAAAAAATAACATGCAAAAAGCAGTGTTTCCTACAGATTTCCCCAGCTGCGTGACGTAGTTGTGATCAAAATACCCGAGGCAGCGTTTTCAGAGCTTCCAGTAAGTGAGTGGGCTAATTAAAGGATTTTTCTTGGCACAAAGGACCCTTCTCTGGTGGTGGCTGAAGGAAATAGGACAAATCCAGACATCAGGAGCAGCAGCGCTTCAGCTCGAGCCTCCTAAATCCTTTATCGGTTGTCACTCGGATGATCCACCTGCCACAAGTGACCATACTCTGAAAACCCCTTCTTGTCGACATTACTGATGGCAAAATACCTATTTAAGCTTCTTGGCATCATGCGATGCTGATCTCCACCATTCTGCCAGGGTACTCCCAAATAGTGATGGTGCCCAGCAGGATGTGAGGTGCATAGGAGTAATGGCAGCTCTGGTGAGGGAATGCGAAAAAGATCCCAAACTTTAGCAAATATTTCCCCGGAGATGCAGAGTGCTGGCCAGAGGGATGGGAATTTCCCTGTGGAGCAAGGCTTGGACTAGAGCGTCCTACCTTGAGAGGACAGATTAAAACAGGGCCCTAATTTTTTGAGAGCATAATGGAGGACCCACTCCTCAGGTGGAGGTTTTCCTTCAATAACTGAGAACAGACTCAAAACAAAATAAAAAAGGGAAAACGAAGGGGGTAATCAGACAAAAGTGATATTGGTGGTAGGCTGCATTGCAGTCATGCACAGCCATGTTCTGGGTTCTTGATCTACATCCTGGGTGTTTTATTGCCAGTAACTCCAGAAGTACCTCAGCTACAAAATAGTAATAATGATAATAAAAAAACCACAGAAATCAACTTACGCCTTCCTAAATCAATACAGCTGACAGCAATCAAATTATGGGAAAGAGAAAGTATTTGATTTTGCCTTAATTGCTTTTTGATATTTTTTAGGGAAACAAACGCTTTAAAAACTTGTTCTTTTACTGAGTAGATGAATAAATAAAAAGAAACCTGGCTTGTTCCTGGAAAAACGGCCTGCATTCCCAAATTAATCCATGCACTTGAGGAGAAGCAAAGTAAAGCGCTGGCAGTTTAATGACAAAAGTCATACAACTTTTTATGACTTGTGGAAGAAACTTGTGGAGTGTCCCCAAGTGAAGGCAGCCTGTGGAGTAACAGGAAAATGAAGGGTTGAGCTTTCCCCAGCTACCCTTAGCCTTATCTGCATTGTTTAAGAAATGTCCTTTCTCAGGTCGGTGGAAAGAAATGGATGGTTGTGCAAACAGGGCTGTAAAAAGAGGTGGGGGTGAGTGTCTGAAGCTGCCTGTCTCCGTAGATGGTGAGCATAAAAACTTCAATTTTAGGGTAGTCTCAATCTGCATGTGTAGTCCAGCCTTTCTATTTTTTTATTTTTGTGCCAAATCCCAAGGTGACGGTCAGCGGTGGGTCCAGGATCTGCTTTGATACTGACCTTGTCACCTCTTGGAAGAAACAAGAAGGGGCCAGTGGTGGGTGCTTCGTGGAGGGGAACTTCTGGCTGCCGACGTGGTTGCGGCTTTTTGGCAGTGGGATGGGAGGAGAGCCGGGAGAGCTGCTCTGTGCCCGCTGGGTTTCATTTCATGGTTTGAATGGGAACTGTCAGCTGATTTTCCTGCCGGGCCAACAGCTGAAGCAAACGGGGACCCTCCGTCTGGTAGTCTGAGAGATGATCAATTCAGTCTGTAATTCTTACACGGCCCTTGAGGCAATTTGCTCTGGCCTGCAAATACAAGATATAGCCACACTTGGTGCCAAAATGAGATGTCAAGTTGCTCTGCCCTTTTGAGTGAGATGAGAAATACGCCTCGGACATTATCGCACTCATCTCGGAGGCCTGCCTGCAAATCCCCCGGCTTTTTCCATGAGGGAATAAACCTGACGGCTATGCAGACTCTCAAACACAGGCATGCCCAGCTCCTCTGCACGGACGCTAGGCATTTATCTGTGCAGTAGGAATTTGCCAGGGGAAGCTGGCAGCTGCGTCTGCACGGGTGACCTCCCGTCCCTGCCAGCAGCCCGGCAGCAGGGGCATGTGTCTGTGGCACATCTTGTGCCCTGCCAGGTCCTGGTGCATCCTGGTGCATCCTGCCACAAACTCACACAGAATCACGGAATGGTAGGGGTTGGAAGGGACGTCTGGAGATCATCTAGTCCAACCCCCCTGCCAAAGCAGGGTCACCTACAGCAGGTTGCACAGGAACGTGTCCAGGTGGGTTTTGAATATCTCCAGAGACAGAGACTCCACCACCTCTCTGGGCAGCCTGTTCCAGTGCTCTGTCACCCTCACAGTAAAGAAGTTTTTCCTCATGTTGAGATGGAATTTCCTGTGTTCCAGTTTGTGCCCGTTGCACCACTGAGAAGTGTGTGGCCCCATCCTCTTGACACCTGCCCTTTAGATATTGATAATCATTGATGAGCTCCCCTCTCATTCTTCTCTTCTCCAGGCTAAACAGACCCAGGTCTCTCAGCCTTTCCTCATGAGAGAGGTGCTCCAGGCCCTTGATCATTTTCGTAGCCCTCCACTGGGCTTTCTCCAGTAGTTCCCTGCATCCCGCTGCTCTGTCACTGAAGGAGAGCTCATTTACTTTTTCCAGCTGTGCTGGTCCAGGGGAAAGATACTGCCTCCCTGACCAGCCTTCCCTGGCTCGTATAGAGATGGCATCTAAATGTAAGCTGTGTGGTTTATTCAGTTTGTGCCCTTTGTCTGAATATATGCCACTGAGGTAATTTAGGCCAGGGAGATGCCTTGCTGTCAGCATGTCTCCATTTTGATTGCAAAGAGAGTGATGTTGAACACCAACATTTATGGAGCCACAAGCGTGGAGAGGCAAAGAAAAAAAATGCCTTATTAAAACTAAGCAGCACCACGGCAGGCAGAGCAAGCTGCTGCTCCCATCACCCTCTCAGCAAGGTCTGCAGCCCGGCAGGACTTTGGGGATGGCCCCTGCGGGACCCCACGGCAGCCCTGCGCCCATGGACACCCCCTCCTCCGGCTGCGCCCCACGCCGCAGCACAGGCAAGCGGGGACTGCGTTTCATCCCTCTGATCGTGCAGAACCACTTCATCAGCCCGACTGCTCTTCCCGCCGTGGCTTGCAGCTCTGTGTTAGACTGGTTGGTTCATTTTCTATTAGTTAATTAACCTGGCCCCAGTCTGTGGTTTGCCGCTGTGACCTGTTACGGCGACAGCTTGTTCCTTGAGTCTGTGGTTTCCCCCATCTGCCCCTGTCCTGGAGCTCCCAGGATGAACACCTCTGAAGCAAGCAACAGCTTAACTTCTGATCAATTTTATTTAAATCCCACAGTAGGCACACACACACAAACACACACGCGTGCGTATTTTTATTTTATAATGCCAGAAACAAAATTAATACACCCCCCCGGCCCCCATTATTCTTTCTCTGCTGGATTGCGCGTTGTTTCTTTCTTGGCTCTGAAGCCCGGCTGCTTACCCTGCACTGCCTGGGAAAAGCTCTAGGAAAGACCATCCCTGCATGGGAAAGTGTTAATCGCAGGAGGGAGGGAGACAACAAGTTTGCCTTGGTTTGTTTTGGAGGTTTGTCACAGCCTGACACACACGAGCACCCGCCGTGCCCAGCCACCACCCGGCCCCCGCTGCACTGCGGGGACCCCAGGGACCCTCGGCGCCTGTGGGGTGGCTCTCCCAGCAACCCAGCCCCTTGAAAACCGGGTGGGGGCAGGAAAAAGAATGAGGTATAGGGTTAGGCAGCTGCAGCATCGTGCGGGCTTTCTTTAGGAGGCATGAAAAACAGTTTTCAATATGTCAGGGGCGTTTTTCCAGATTAACGGTGGTTTAAAAATATCCCGACCTTTTAAAATGCTTTCATAAACCTGTCTCAAACAGGTTTCTTAAGGATAAGCCTCACATAAATCTGAAGAAAATATAATTGAAAATGTTCCAGATTTTAGTTCACACTTTCTTTTTTTTTTAGTTTTGTAAGGAGCAAAACGTGGTTTTCCGACTTGGAGATCCTTGAAGCTGAGCTTTCATCTCAAGGCACCTTGTTACAGGTTTAAAATCTCTACACTGCTGTCAAATAAATGATATAGTTTTTGCTTTTAATTAATTTTTTTTCCTCTCCCAGTGCAGAAGCATTTCCTGTTTGTGGGTAACAAGTGGGTAAAAATGAAGGCCAACTCGGTGAATAGAGGGATACAAGGGCCTTTTCGGACTTCAAGCAGTTGATTAAAAAAAAAAAGTCCACAGTGAAAAAGTAATACAGCCTCTTATGTTTCCCCTTGTTTTTTTTTTTTCCTGCTCCCAACAAACAACAGAAAACGTAAATTGCTTCTCTCTTCAGACAACAGTAAATTACCTCTAAGAAGTGTTCAAGAGCCTATTATTTAAACCTGAAGAAGTCTGCATGGTTCCTTCTGCTTGCTTTGAAAAATAAAAGTTTTCTCCTCTTCAGAACCCATCCGTTGGGCTCCGGCAGCTCCTGAGAGCGGAGCAGAGCTGCCCCTGGCCTTGCCCGGCCGGAGTTGGTGACCTCTGGGCTGCACTGGAGGTGCCGACTGCGGACCCGTCCTTGAGGATGGATGAGGATGATGAGCTGAATAGTTGTCCCTGGCACAGGACTGCCAGGCAGGAGAAACCACAGAATCACAGAATCACAGCATGGTAGGGGTTGGAAGGGACCTCTGGAGATCATCTAGTCCAACCCCGCTGCCAGAGCAGGGTCACTTAGACTAGGTTGCATAGGATGACATCCAGGTTTTGAATGTCTCCAGAGACGGAGACTCCACCACCTCTCTGGGCAGCCTGTTCCAGTGCTCTGTCACCCTCACAGTAAAGAAGTTCCTCCTCATGTTTAGGTGGAACTTCCTATGGTCAAGTTTGTGCCCATTACCTCTTGTCCTGTCACTGGGCACCACTGAAAAGAGCCTGGCCCCATCCTCCTGACACCCATCCTTTAAGTATTTATAAGCATTGATAAGATCCCCCCTCAGTCGTCTTTTTTCCAAACTAAAAAGACCCAAATCACTCAGCCTTTCAACCCCTGCACTCAGAAAGCAGTGGTGGGAGAGGGAAGGAGGCAGGCTGAATTTTAATAGTTTTTTTAAGCAGCATTTCTCTCCACCCCGTGGTGCCAGGGGATGGAAAATACTGGTAGTGCACCTATGCCTGTAAAATTATTTATGTGGTAAAGCACCTCCTGGCACACACAGCCTTCGGGGGACTCGTGTCCCAGAGCTGTGCCTTGTCAGCCACGCTCCCGCTTACAAAAACGTGTTATTTTATTTTTATAATGGACCTCTGCGACACAGAACAAACCCCGGCTGCAGTACGCGGCAGGAAACTGTGGTATTTCTATGCAGACAAGTAAAACTGGCTGGAGTGAGATCCCTGCTAATGGCGATATCAGACTGAGCAGGGACCAGGAAACTGGGGGGCAGAGGAGGATCCATGGGTGCTTATTTGGAAATATGTATGGAAATGCATTTCCTCCACTTGTGCTGCCGCCTGTGGAGGGGGATGCGCAGGGGATGGAGGTCCCCCGAGCAATGGGGAAGGCACAGATTTGCCAGAGGCTGGGAGAGGGCTGGGACACCCCCACCTCTCATCCCTTTTTGGTGGGGCAGAGATGTCCGCTGCAACCTCTCAGTATTTGGTGTGTCACCAAAACCTTGTGGTAGGAAACACCTCTTGATTTTACTCCCGGGCGAGCGGGAGCCATCTGGCAAGCGAGAGGTAGCTGTTGGGCTACAACAGCAGCGAACTGAATGCACGAAAACCACATGGGGTATTGCTTTAGAAAAAACGGTGTTCCTCTCTTTTGCACTGAATAATCCAAGGGCCCGGCTTTCTTGCACCGTGGGCCTTGGGCTGGTGCTTAAAGCAGCACTCAATGGGCAGAAAATGCTGCCGCAGAGATTTGCTGGTTGCACACACCACCAATACAATCATATATAAATGAATTAATTCACTTTTAAGCTTTAAAAATTGAGTGAGAAACTAAGATAACTTCAGACGAACTGCAGCTCCCGGTACCTTCGTTGATTGTGATCATTTCCATAGGCACCCAGGGGAGAAGAGCTTTTTCCTGCAACACCTCCCGTGGTGTCATCCTTCGGCCTCGGTTTCCAGATGACGCCAACCCAAACTTGCTACTTCCATCATCTTACGTGGAAATGAAGACTGAATCTCTTTCAGCTACAACAGCTTTATTGAGTTCTTGGGAGTTTAGCAAAACAAACCATCTATGAAGTTAATTGTGTCTGCAAAATGACAAAATGCAAACACCCAGCCCACTCGGGATAAAATTGGCTCGTGCACAGGGCTGATTGAGAGAGTTTGTCAGAAATATGGGTTGTTAGTAAATATAACCCCTACACTTTCATCAGCAATTTGATTTTTTTAAAAAAAGAGCTTTGCATTTTCAGGATTTTATGGTGAAAAGCTCAATATCCCCCTTCTCGCTCCCAAGTTTTGGAGCTTTTCCATGTAAAGAACAGGCTAAGAGCAGCATCAGCCGTCGCTGAACCTCCTTCAGCGGGCACTTGTGCAGGATGCGAAGGACGTATCTGCTGAGATGCTACTTAAACCGGGGGTGTCTCTGCTGTTCTCATTAACAAAAGGGCCCTGGAGGCCACTCTCATCTTTTGTTTCCAGGCATGTAGATGGTGAGCAATATCTCTGTGATGGTTTGGGTTTCTGAAGGTCCATGTGTCTCTTTGTTGTCTCTATGTTTTGGAGAGGAAAGCAGTGAAGGGCAGAAAGGCAGGAACCACATCCGCGCAAGCCTGGCCTCAGGGACAGTTTGGTGCCTTCACGCATGTGAAACAGACTGTCCGGGAGCAAACTGGAGACTTTAAAACCTACCACTTTTGGAAAACATGATGAAAAAGGACAATCAATGTAACACCGGGAATTTTGGGCCAGGAACTTCTAACCTTAGCTACAGCAGTGCCACGTTGGGTTTTAGCACCCAGTGGAGTGAGAGGCCCCTTGCTCCATCTCTGAGTCAACGCTGCCTCTGGAAACCCGCACCCTGCCCTGGCTTGGGGCAACTGCACAGATAATAAACAGGAGTTAAAGTCCCAGGCCATATCCCTGCAGAGGGAACCGGGCACTCCACCTCGTCTGGGCAGCTTTTATTCACCTGGTGCCAGACCTTCATCGACACTTTTCCCATCCTCAAAAGGCTCTTTCAAGCGTTTTGTGTTCACTAAAAGACTATTTCCACGTGTTGTGGTTTCAGTTGGGATAGAGTTAACTTTCTTACTAGCAGCTGGCATAGCGCTGTGTTTTGGGTTTGGAATGAAAATGGTGTTGATAGCACACTGCTGGTTTTGGTTGTTGCTGAGCAGCCAAGGCCTTTTCTGCTTCTCACCGCGCCCCACCAGCGAGCAGGCTGGGGGTGCACAAGAAGTTGGGAGGAGACACAGCTGGGACAGCTGACCCCAACTGACCAAAGGGCTATTCCATACCATATGACATCATGCTCAGTATATAAAGCTGGGGGAAGAAGAAGACAGAGAGGGGCATTCGGAGTGATGGCATTTGTCTTCCCAAGCAACTGTTACACGTGATGGAGCCCTGCTTTCCTGGGGATGGCTGAACACCTGCCTGCCCATGGGAAGCAGGGAATTAATTCCTTGTTTCGCTTTGCTTGTGTGTGTGGCTTTTGCTCTACCTATTAAACTGTCTTTATCCCAACCTACAAGTTTTTCCTCATTTTTACTCTTCCAATTTTCTCCCCCATCCCAACCCGGGGAGTGAGCGAGTGGCTGCACGGTTCTAGCTGCTGGGTGGGGTTAAACCACGACACCATGCATGCACTATACGTGCTGCAGCAACAGCAATGACCACGGTGAAGTCTTTAATCTGCTTCTAACAAGGTTCTTGTTTAGTCATACCTCTCACGAGGCTGCATCGCAGGCGGGCGTTATGCAAGACAAGCTGATGAAACAGGTCTTTGAGGGCTGACTTAGCTAAAGTCCTTCCAGCAGCAGAGCTGGCTGCAGGACCTGGCTGCCTTTGCCCGCCCTGGCTAGGATGTGCTAAACGTCCTCTTGGAAGGATTTATGTAGTGCTGCACTTCATGTATCAAGGGAGATGTTATTGCACAGAGCAAACAGCCATATCTAAAACCACGTGGAAGCTCCTGCTCAAACCAGATATAATCCCTCATGTGGCTCTACAGAAAAACCTTCCTTAAAAGTTAGTCCTTTCTTTTAACTGCTCTTTTTCCATGTAAATAAAACACAGTCCTCATGGCACAGTTACCATTTTCAACAGTGGCTTCTAATTCTAGATTTTGGGATTTGGGGGTGGCCACCCCCACCCGGGAAATACCAGCAAATTTTGAAAGCACCAGAGATCCCTCTGAATGTGTGATGCACTACAGGGTTTTGCAGCCCAGGACAGCTGGAAAACACTCATCTTGATCTGGGGGTCCAGAACTAGAGACATTTGTAAATCTTTCCCCATTATGAACCTCTTAAGTCGGGGCAAAAGCATTTGGCTGTTGTTTTTTTTTAACTGAAGATAGATGAGCTGTGACCACGCAGTGTCTCCTTCAGCATGAAGGGGCCTCAGCGAGCAGCACTAGGGGTGACCGATGGAGCTATTGCTAATGGCGAAGGTGCCTGTCACCGCTGGGCCACCAGTGACCCTGGGCACGGGTACTTCAAGGCGCCACTTCTGATGGATGGTAGCAGTGGATTCCCCACAGCATTTTCAACTGCAGGAAGCGTGGCCATCCCAGGGGCTTTCTGATGGCCAGGTTTCATTTTGGAAAGCATGGGAGAAAAAATAGAGGCATTTATGCAATGGTGCAAGAGATTCCTGATGGAGCAGGAAGGGTTTCCCTGCCGTGTTATCTGCTGCTCCTTTTCCAGGTCACTAACCTTCCAAAGTTGTCCTGCACACTTCAAACAAATGTGTGGTCTCAGTCTAGGAAGCAGTGGAGCGCTGCTCATACCCTCTTCGCATGGGAAGACATCGAGGTCCCCTCCCCACCCCGTTCTGGCCCCTGCCCTGGTTTTTGACACAGGGAGGATCCCTGGGGCTGGTACTGGGACCTGCCCTGGTCACAGGTACTGGCTGGGAGCGTTCCTGACCGGCGCATAGTCAGCATGGTTGCGTTTGCAAAGCAAGCACCAACCTACCTCCATGTCAGTCAGTCCAGCTGCATTGCTTGACAGTATCTGGGCATCCAGCCCCGTTATCCATGCTCAGCTGCAGGTGATGAGCCAAATTTACTTGTTGTATACTCTGGTGAAGTTTAAAGTCAGTGCGAATAAGTTCACCAGCAGGCAGGGAGGGAGTTGTGCAGAACCTTTGCAAAGGCAAGACCAACGCGGTTGGAAAGCTCTGAAGGGTCCCCTCATATCTCCACCAACCTTGGGGCTTCTGAATAGCATCCAGCAATGCCTTTCCTTCCCTGCTTTGCTACATCTGCGTGATGCTGTTTCTACCGGCTTCCACGGTGTCTGACACGTACCTGCTACTGTTCCGTCACAGCACATGGCCTGCAGGAGCAGCATCAGTTTTCTGAACTGCCACTTGCACTCAGTGACAAAAGCCCACTGCTGAATTTAATGATGGACTGAATAGTGCCCGAGTTTGGATCAAGAACTATCATCTGCTGCAAAAATGTAAGGCTATAATTTTTTTTTTTCTTTAGTTCAGGTTTTGATGCAGATTTTATGATTAGGGCAGGAATTGTCACTCCCAGATGACTCAACTGCATGCAGTTCTGACGGAGTTTATTTTAAGCTGAACTACTCCACGTAGTGCAAGCAGTGTTCGTGCAAAACCCTTTCAGGTAGCACCTTTAACGGATAAACCTCCCCAAATCCTCTGTATCTGCTCTATGATGTGGATCAGGTGATTAGCCTGAAATGTTTGGGATGTATAAGGCTGGAGCGGAGACAAATGTGAGCATGACACTAGAAAGTTGGGCCGGGATGCCACGAATGCCACTGATGAAGTGGGTAGATCCTGCAGGAGACGTACTGGGAGCAAGCACAGACTGCGGCCCGAGGCAGTATCGGGTGTGAATAAATGACAAGTTCAAGGTTCCACGCAAGGTAGTTGAGAAAGTTGGGTAACGAAAGCAAGAGCAGCCTCCGCTTGAATAATCTGAAAGGCTCTGAGGAAATTTTACGAGCTAAAGGATGAGCTCTGCCCACCACTGAAGCATTTAAATCAACGCAGGATGCTACTGGATTTGGCCACAGGGAGAAGTCAGGGCTGTCGTCAGCTTCCCAGTTTACGATAAGCATAGACCATTCAGTGGTCATCAGGAGGTAGGGCCGTGGTTCCACAGCCGACGCAGGAGGGTGGTAAAGAGGTGCACGACTGTCTGGGCACACAGAGCAGTGATGTATAGTTGGAAAATCTCAGAAAAAATACCTCATAGTGGTGTTCTGTTCCTGTTTTGACATTTGTTCCAGTGCACTGGCATGTGTGGGAGATGTAATTTCTGAGATTAGAGTGCTGACCTGACGGAAGAGTTCTAGCTGTTTCCTCAAAGACCTTTACACATCCAAGAGAAATTTATAAAAACGGATGTAAATCACCGAGAAGTTAGTTCACATAAATAAGAGTAAGAAATATGGAAGGCAGTGATGCTTAATTCACAACCCTCTTCTTCTCGGTCATTAATTTCATGCGGACTGCTTCAGCCAGCAACACCAAGCAGGTGTAGAAGTGCTTGCAGAGTTCGGTGCAAATATTTGAAACGGTGTTCAGGGGGTTGTTGTTGGTAATAGACCAAACCCGGGCATTGCTTTAATTGCCTCATGGAATCTTTCAACAAACAGTTGCGTGCTTTTTGAGGACTGGCTTCATGAATTTAAAGCTTTGTTTTGCCTGATTTGACAACTGCTCAACTGCACCGACAGCAATAACTTCAGTTGTTTATTTCTATTTTATTAAAATCAATGTATACAGCTTCAAAAAGCCATTAGTATTTGTTTAGTTAAAACATTTCAAATATTAATAGCAGCTTCAAAATGTTGACAAGGCCTAAAGCCCAGCAAGTAATATGCTTTGATGTGTTTGTCTTCTGGCAGCCGAAGAGAGAACTTCTGATTTGAAATGAAAAGAATTAGTTTGCTTAATATTTTCTTTTCGAATGTGAAAGCTGTTTGGGATTTTTGTTTTCTTCTCCAAACCGAGGCTTAGATTACATTTTATGTATGTTATTTTCCAATGCATCTCCCAAAAGCAAATGGAGACATCTCGCTTTCTGACATCCTACAGACCCTGCTTCTGTGCCCCTTGGTGTCTCACTATGTTTTGGTTTTGGCACAGGGAGGCCTCAGCGTGGCACATCTTCCTGTCTATCCGTAGGCACACGAGCAATCCTGCTGAGGTCGCTGCCCCATTAAGGTCAGCAGGGTTATTTTGTTTACTTAAGATTAAACTCATACACATTTGCAGGCTTGCCGCCATAAGAAGTTATTTTATCTTTTAGTACGAAGGGAGCATTTACACTTTATGCATTTCAAAATGTATCTCTATGGATTTTTTTTTTTTTTTTTTTTTTTTTTTTCTACAAAATACAGCAGTTATTGAGGCCTGATCCCCAGCTGGGGTAAGTCAGCTTGCAGACACTGAAGGAGCTACGATGGTTGTAGCAGCTGAGGATCTATATCTACAGTTTCCCTAAATATACGACACAGATGTACTGCTCTCACACTCACAGTGGCAACTTAACACAATCATCTGGCAGCGCATGAGCATCTCAGTCCCAAAGGAACCCTTTTATCCCTTTACCTACAAAAATAGCCTTTGAAACACTGCAAGCCTAATAACTGAACCAAATCTTGTATCACAAAGGCACATCTAGCGAGGAATTTAGTTTTCTCTTTTTTTTTTTTTTTTAAATGAGAGTATCATCAAATACAGCTCTGAGACAAAGTCCAGTGACGCTCCAGCTCTTTCTGCAGCCAGCATCAGGCAAATCCCATGAAGGCCTGTGGGACACCAAACATGCTGTGGAAAGATGTGGAGGAATCGATAAGCTCGAGAGATCCTCACCTGCCTGCTGGGGCTGCTGCACTAACCGAGAGGTCACACACGTGTGACATCCATGGCAAGCTCCTGCTATGACCCCGTGACACAGGCTGAATTTAACATCTTGCAAACCTATGAACTCTGCCCACCTGGTACCTGATGCGGTGTCCTTCTGCGAGATCCTGTTTTACAAGCAGGGGAACATTTTCTAACCAGACGGCAACATTTACACACTTCACAGCGTCATTCGATTTCCCCTCTGACATTAAAAGACACTGCAGCTCCACACAGGTGACTTATTTACAATGGCAATCTCTGCACAGTTTGTGTCAAACACAGGCAGCTAACCTTGCAAAAAACTACCTGCAAGGTCATCCCAGCAGAGTTACTATCAAGACCGAGAAGGCTCGTAGAGCAAGTAGAGATGTCTGAACTCGGAGCTGTCTCAGCCAACTTAGAGACACTTGCGAAGGAGGTTTCTCCGCCCGAGCCGAGTCCCTTTTCCAGAGAGTGGAGAGAAACAAGTGCTCTGAGGCCGTGGGACTCAGAGGTGTGTGTCAGGATGCACACTCCAGCGGCTCCTGGCTTGTGTTGGCACCGACAAGGCAGATGCCCACCTACCTTCATGGAAAATGAGTGCCCGCTCCTTCTGCCCTATTTCTATCACAATTAATATGAAACAGAGAAATGTCAAGACGTTTTCAGCCAGTAACAAATGAGCCAATAGGTGTGCTTTCCTCCACCAAAACCTACACATATAAACCCGTGTACTCCTTTAACTAGAGGCGAAAAGGAAGAAGTTTGCGCTTCAAGTACTTTTTTTTTAATCAACCACATGCTTAAAGCTGTTCACAGGAGACCGGAAGAGTGAGGTCCTTAGGTCTTTGCCCTGTCCCTAGTCAACTCTAATCCCAAAATGCCATTTAGCTACACGTGGATGTGTCACGTTTCATGAGGGTACTGTATTCACAGGCTGACAGCTTTTACTTAGGTTGCTTTCATCTCTTCCTGTCATTGGCATTTTACAGTTTCGTATTATCAATCCTGTCTTTGGGAAAGAGGCCGGTGTATAAATCTTTGGAAAAAAAAAAAGATCCCGAGTGGGTTAGCAAGTGACACATGGTAGGCACCGTGGTTTAAAGGGCTGAGAGAGGCAAGTCACCTGGCACAGAGCATGGCACGAACAAGTTCTGGCCTTACACAACGGATGGCAAGCAAGGCAAAGGCCATCCGAAAACCTGCGACGAGGAAACAATGAAGTGCAGCGGCTAGTTCATACACGGTCATGGCGACTAGATACGAAAGAACCGACCAGCCTTCCAAGGCTAAACCCCGCTGGGATCTGTCAGGCTGGTGCAGCGCAGCCGCGGACCCACGTCCCAGCGGTGGACTGTGATGTACAAGCACGTAAGGTGGGCTCAGGCATAACCTCAGAAAGCAGTGCAGCTCCCCCATTTCGGGACTGGAGCAAGCCTGTCTTAGATCAGGCTCGAGTACCTCTGCATGGCACTGCACCCCTGCAGCTGGTCATGCCCCTTCCTGATCACCAAGGACTTGATTTAACCTGGCTGAGACAACAGAAGGTGCCTAAGAGAACTGCACCCTGCCTGTCCTCCCCCACCACCGCTAGCAAGCAGGACTGACTTCAGCAGCAAAACCAGCCTACTCGCAGCAGTGCTCCAGCAAAAAGATCCCAGGCCCTCCCAGCTCAAACTCAGCAGCGGACACAATGAGCCACCAAATCATTCCTCAGCAACAAGCAGCAGCTTTTCTTCAGAAGTTGAACGGCCTGAGATAAGGCCACGAGCGGCCAAATGCTCGCTACGCCAGGTGAAGGGCTGAATCACTATTAATGCCAGACTGGGAAGTCACTTTGCAATATGGATGGTCATTTATTTATTGTTTTATCACGACATGTAAAATGCTATGGCTGCAATATGAAAATATGGTGTCACTTATAAAATACCAGTATTGTTAATGCGGTGGTAAGATACTGTTAACATTTACAGAGAGGTGTATAATAATTCGGTAGTCTTGCCTAATGGTTTGCTCCAGTGACAAAACACCCTGGCAAGAAGATGATGGATGGAATACAGTGCCTATTTATTGTCATGGTTTTTCCTCCTTGATTACTGAATGGTCTACAATGATATCAATAATTGTTGCTGAATCTAATCCTTTTGAATATGGTAGATAGGTCCTTTGCTTTTACAGTATGTGTCAGAATAAAAGACAAGCATCTGAAAAATAGAGAGACGGCATTTCCTTACAAAATGAGATGAAAAAATAAAACAATATAAATGGAATTTTCAAGTGTTTCTTTTTATATTTAAAGCTCTTATTTCAATATACTGTATTTAAACATTCTTAAATAATCACTCTGTACCTTTGATTTTCTGTTTCATCTTTGGAAACAAATAGAGTAATCTCACTATAAATGTGTGCAAATAGAAAACATATAAATATATTTAAGGCCCATGTCATAAAAAGGTGGTCTCGGAATTGTCACTTTTACAATGATCAGCTGGGGTCCCTTTCATTTTGTCCTGCAAGTTATTTGAGCTCTGTTCTTTTAAGCCTTTGAAGTCCACATGCAAAGAAGAGCCAAGCACACACATACTGTCCTGTGTTTCATTTTGTAAACTGCCCGATGACACCTGTAAAACAGACCCGATGCGACTGAACAGAGGAGTTGATGTGATCCACTTCAGCAAACTGAAGTCTGCTTGGTCGACCGCTGAGCTCCATGGGAATGTTGCTCCCACAGGCAACGACTGCGTCTCTGAAGTGCTGTGTCTAACTTCATGAAATCCCATGGACGTTTCCAGACTACTTGCTGGTGAGGGGAATTTGTTTTCCCCATACAACACAGCACCCCGGGGAGAGGTAGCCACAGTCCGATCTGTTGTATGTTCTGCCTTTGTGTGGAAAAGCGACTCACTTCTTTGAGGAGATGCTGGCAAAGGTGTGCTTTGGTTATAGGCCTTGTAACAGTCACTAGCATTTGAGGCAAGGCTTGGTGAGAAGCTGTCTGCAAAGGGTTGCGCCTGACGTATTGTTTCCTTTACATTCAACTTGGTCAGGAGCTGGGTGCGAATCTCTGGGGACAGTTTACTCAACTGGCGTCCAAGCTGAAGCTGGGTGGGGAATAGTGTTCCCTGAAGGGTTCTGTACAGAAATCTGCAAGAGGAGAACGTGCACGTGAAAAGAACTGAAAGAAGGAAGTACCCAAGGTATTATTAAGAGAAAATATCCAAGACAAAAGCACAACACAGAAAAATGGGAGTTTTATGTGCCTTTCTTACGTTTGACACAAGAAAGCTTGCAGGTGAAAAGCTCTGAATGCTGTGCTTACATTCTGATTAATAGCAAGCAGTGTAATAAATCTGTGCCTTTAGCCAGCGATCCACCTTGTGATTGCACACTGTCTTTAATTTTTCCTGATGAAGAATCAAAGGCAATGGGGATCAGTCTGCAGAGCAGGCCTCCTACATCCACAAGAAGGCAATTAAGTCCACAACATACTATCAGAATTTCTGTACTGTGCATGTTATGGGTCCTCCCATATGGGTTATGGGTCCTCCCATATGGGTTACGGGTTGAATCTGGAAGCATCACGGAAAACCTCACAGGGTATCAAATCTCTGCATGGCCAGGAGGTTTGACCAACAGTCTACAATTATCCCACTCCTGTGGTCTACGGCCAGGAGCGGTGGTCTATTCCTGTGGTCAGGAGCACAGAAGAGGTTAGACAACCTGACTTCATATGATCAGCTGCTGAACAAAATTGCCTTGGCTGGTAAGGCAAAAAGAAAGAGGGGGGGAGTGGAAAAAGAAATGTTTCTTGCCCTCCCAGCCATATGCATAAAGTGCTTCCATATATGAGAAAAGATATGAGAGAAGATACAATACCTGGGCAGCAATGCAACAACTGGTGATATAATGCAAGTGAAATAGAACATAGGGTCTCCCATCAGCCTCTCCATAGTCCAGTAGGGATTGGATGGAGGATGGCACACTGGGCAGGAAGCATTGTAAACCAGAGCCACAAAAAAAAATAAAAGGATACTGAAGATGCAAGATGACCAGTGAAGAAAAGTCTAGAACAAAAAAACAACAAAAGTGTAATGATTCTTTATATTCTGAGAAATCTGCTGTGATTCTGAATTAAAACTTCTTGATTTCTGCAGCCAAATCCATGCACAGCAAAGAGTTTAGAGCCTTGCATTTTCAAATATTCTTATTATAGATAAAACACTACAAAGCTGTTTGCAGATCACAGTTTAAAACCTTTTTCATGTTTGCTTAAAATGCTTACTAAAAATAGAATGTACTGAGGGAATGAAGCGATCATCTTCTGTTTTTGCAGAATGGCACTAAGGAAAGAATTACGTATATGCCAGTGAGTTTCTATGTAGGCTGTGGAAACCTTACCCAAGTTTTGGTTTCAATAGCCAGATGTAGTATGATGGTGAAAAGAGCTATTGTGGTGATGGGAGTTCCCCAGGAGAAGATATCCACCTCCGAATCATAGTAAGTCTGTAAAGAAGGAGACAGAAATTAGTCCAAGCTGTGTTGCCAGTTCTCCTCGAAATGCTTGACATGAAATGGCCTAAACCAAACACTTACGAAATAGGGGATGAAGAAGCAAACCAGGCTTTGATACATAGCATCAATCATGTTCATCCAAAACATGTGTGGTTGGTACTCCTGTGGCATAAAAAAAATTAAGATAGTCAGAGCCTACTGAAAATGCTATTTGCTGGGATAGGTATTTTGAGGGGGATATTCCAATGGGCACTTTTAAGGGCTTGTGCCCTTCACAACTTGTGCTTCACAACTTTGCCAATCAGTTACATACCCTTGGGTATGAAGTATGAAGAGTCTACCTGTGAGTTACTCTGTTCCGGGAGGACACTCTTCTGCTGCCTTTTTTTTTTTTCCCTGGCAGAGGGTGCAATGTGAATCTGACACTCAGGCCAGCAAACATTTACGAAGGTGCCCAACTTTATGCACTACATTTAGATCACTGATTTCAGGACGAGCTCTCTGAGGTCTAAGCAGATGAGTAAATGGGTTTTACATCATCTACACAGAAGCACAGGGTATTTATTCGCAAGACAGAAAACAGAAAATGCACGCATACTTAGTAAAGAAGATCCACAACAAGGATCTTGAGCAGTAATTCATGCAGCAATGTTATAAATACATATATAAAACATATATATACATATATCTGTATGTGTGCGCACAAAATTGCTCACCGAGAGCAATGTTAACCTAAAATTTTGGCTTAAAGAAATATACAATTGCAGGGGTATGAGTGGTCATACAAAAGACACATATAAGGAAAAATAGTTTGCAAACAGCAAAATATTTATTTAATTTTGGGATACAGGCTACATCTCCATGCAGTGGGTTCATCAGGGCTCCTTTCCTTTACGGATAATATCGCTGGAGCCTAAAAATGGGAACTGAAAGATGCTTAGAAATAATTACGGTGTTCTTTGGCCTACTGAAATAACATGTGGTTAAGCACTGGAACAGGTTGCTCAGCAGGACTGTGGAATGTCTGTTGTTGGAGACATTCAGAACTGGACTAGATAAAGATCTGAGCAACCTCATCTAGCTCTGAAGCTGTTTTGACCAGGGGATCATGATGGCCTCCTGGCCATCATGGATCAGATGGCCTCCACAGCCATCTAAATTATTCTGTCATTCTACAGGCTTTGAATCGGTGACATCTTTTTGAAAGAGATCCTACCTGAAGCAGGATTTTTGGCAGGTTTTTAAAATGCCTTTTAAGGTGACTGTTCAGAGAATATGCTCACTAGATTTCAAACAAACTGAGAATGGTCCCTGGGCTGGCCTATGAGAAATAATTGTACTGTGAACCTGAGAGACTTCTCTCCTCAGTTTGCCAGCTGAAGACAGGCAGACACAACTTCCCAACAAGCTTAAGGCATTACAAGATTTCTATCACCTTAAAAATGTGCAAGAAAGGAAGGTATTAACGTTACAGATCTTTTAGAGTGCAATGCACTGGAACAGAAGAAATGTAGAAAATGCAAAACAACAGCTGGGTGAAAAAGAGAGAATTTGGACTAAGGCACTAAAAATAAGTTACACTAAAATTCTCCTTTTATCTTTCAGGACAGTGTCTAGCGATGTTACTAGATGCGTTGGGTACCAAACACAGGTGTACAGTTAAGAGGCAAAAACCACTCTCTGTCTCCTCTCAGAGGGTACAATGTCAGATACTTTCAAGAAAGGCTTTTGCCTTGGAAGCAATGTCTCAATATGGATAGTTTTGCCCAGCAGAAAGATTTTCCCACAGTATGCTCCTGCAATTCCTTCTGTTTGCACTGTACAATTCAAGCAGATGGGGACAAGGTGTTTTCAACAGCTGAATCTGTCATCTGCTGGTGACTGCCTCCCTCAGAGTCCCAGTCTATTGGCCTCCGTGCTTAATCCTAAAGCCATCTCTCTCTTCTGACTGTTTGTAAAGGGCTGAGGCCTGAAGTTCTGAGCAAGTAATGTGAGGTTATTCTGTGAAAGGCCGCACTAGTCTACAAGGTATAATCTGCTTTACTTCTGTGGTTATTTGTGAGCCTGGACCATGAGGGAGGTGTTCAGCTTAGGCTGACTTAAAGCATCCAGCCTTCTCTGCTGTTACATATTTCAAAATATAGCTGGTTTTTCTTCTTGCTTGTTTGTTTTAAACATACTTTTGGCATTTAAACATTTTCACTCAGATGAGAAATATCACAAAATAATAATAATAACAACTTCTCAGACCGTTTATATCAGTCATCCACCCTTTGGGAGTAGGGGTTTAGTACCTTTAGTTTCAGTTGAAACTAAAGATGTTTAGGAAAAAAAATTACAAAAAGCAAGAAGTTTTTACCTCCATATTCTGGCCACTTTTATAAAGCTGAGGTACAGCAATTAACACTTCAGCTGGCACGTCCTTATCCAGCACACCAGTAATCAGTTGCGGAAGAGAAGAGAAGAGCAAATTAAAGAAGATGAGATACCACTGATCAATCATTGATGAGCCAGAGAACCCACAGTAGAACTGGTACCAGAAGAGAAGGGCCACAAACATCTGAAAGAGAATGAGCAATGCTGTAAATATGACAAGATAAGCAGGATCATCATCCCATTATGTTCTGAAACAATTCTGATTCCAGTTCTGCAAGGACTTATCTATGAACGCTAAACATGTGAGCAATCCTTCTAAGGATACCTTCGTCTTTAACTCGCTGTTCCTGATGCCGGGGCCACTTAGCTAAGCTGCAAACGTTTGGCACACCTGCAAGTCTTTGTGCTGCTGGAACCTCAGATCTCAGGTGTCAGGGATGACATGACACAAAATTAACTTTCAGTTCAAATGAAACTCTGAGGTGCAATTTAACTAACGGTAAAAAGCTCTCCCAACCATCACTGACCTCTAGATATATGAGTACTCATCTCACAGCACCTACGCTCCTATTGTAAGAATAAGCATTTCCATAATAATATCCTTTGCTGCCTTGAGATGTTTTGTGAGGCTCTGCTGGTCTACAATAGGTAAATGCAGAGATTTTTTGCAAGACCAGCATAAGACTAGCAGCAGCAAGGGAGGTGAAACTGTAAGGTCTAGCAAAGTTTTCTTAACTATTCTATCTCTGTGCTTTGAAATTCAGCAAATCAGCAGCGCTGTGAAGATTCCTCAGCCTCCCTTACTCATCGGCTGTATCAAGAAATCAGCTGCAGACACAGCTGCAGTGGGATTGTTCATGTAGTTGGGTTGGAATCCCCCAAAAAGGGAAAAACCACACAACTTGTTTCTTCTACAATCTCTGCAGCGTGGAGGATCTAGAGGTTTTTAGGGCTCAGGAGAGGTGCCGATCTCACCCGGTGAGGGGGGATTTGAGGCCTAGAAAAAGACAGGCAGCTTCCTAGGGAAGGAAATAAAATCCCAGGCTTGGTCCTCCTAAAACTGCAATTTTTATTATTCTTTGTAAAGTGATTAACACTAAACGGAAGGCAACTAGAAAAACCCTGTCAATTGTCCCTCGAGGGTTTTCCCCATTTTAACCATGAAGAAGGGAAATGACATGACCTCTCCTCTCACTTCCTCTTCTCTTTATATTCTGCTCTTAAAAGCTTTCAGTCAGCTGGAGTATGTTAACCCTTCATCATTTTTAGTTATACAGAGGTAAATACAGATCTGTTCTATCTGTACGCCAAAATGTGGTTGAAATTTTAACGTAGGAGGAAAAAAAAAAAAAGCTATGGTTTGCTTAGTCAGTGAAAACTGCTATAAGGAGAGTAAGCCTATCTTGTGAAGGGGAACTGACACAGAATAAGAGGGTCAGTCCTGCTGTAGGTAAATGTATATATATTTTGTTATATATATAGATATATTGTATATACATGTTCAGGCAATGTTTGCATACTACAATGAAATGGCTTGTATATCAGCAGCAACACACATCTCACTCTTTGTGAGCCTATACTATAAACTAGCCTATTAAAAGTTAAATGTTAGTATTTTTTTTAAGGATCACCTCTAGAAATGTTTCTGTAAATACATCTCAGGAAAAATATCT
Organism: Fratercula arctica; assembly: GCA_947846985.1. NCBI lineage: Eukaryota > Metazoa > Chordata > Aves > Charadriiformes > Alcidae > Fratercula > Fratercula arctica. Next base: position 71,670,477 of record CANTUZ010000001.1, read on the forward strand.
TCCTCTGGCCAAAACAAGACGGAGTTACCAGAGCTTACCCTCTTCAGTGCAGTTGTCTGGGAGACGGCAATTTCATTTCAAAATCGAACCAATTTTGAAATTTATTTCCTTTCCACACCCAAAACCCAAGAAAACTTCCCAAGTCTTTTCTCAAAATGGAATTGCAGATTTATATATGTGAATTTAGATACTTTTCTCTCACTCATTTGAAATAAACAAAATCCAGCTAATCCTGGGCCTAAGAAATTTTCCTCTCTAGACCCTTGCTAAAATTAACCTGTCTTGGAAACAGTTTCTCTCTTACAAAAATGGGTAGTTTGATGAAAATACAGTCAGCTGAAAAATTTCCTACCACCTTTAGTATGGGTCTCAGCAGCGCCGTCAAAGAAAGCTGTACAAATAAATGACATTTCAGTAACCAAGCTTAAATCAGATTTTTTCCCCCTGAAATTTTATTTTGGATTAAACAAGCGTCTAATTGAATTTCAAATATAATGCTCCCTCTTGCTTCTGTGCATTACCCCCCTGAAAAAGTCAAAACAGATTTACATAAAAAGTTAATTAAATTTTAAACAGAAAAGGTTTCCTTTTTTCCCCCAGATGAGACTGTTTTATGAATGTGGCTCTGACAGAATTTCTCAGTGAATGAAGTATGTGCCAAAAAATGTCCAGTGCTGTTTTACAGAGATAATCTACAAAGGGGAAGAAGCAGCGCGTGCTTGTGCAGGCAGAATTTTGTTTACATGAAATCCCTTTTCATCAAGCTCAGATATTTCCAGTCATGCTATGTTTCAGTTTATATTTTACTTGTATTTTTATCATCTCCACCAAGCCAAACATCTTCTTGGATAAGTCATCTGAGTTTCCAAATGGCTTTTCCAGTAATTTGGAGTTTAAACTTTGAGTTAGATAGGTTCTAGTGGAGAATGGAAAATTTTCTAATATGAACAAATGGGGAAAAAAACACTTGAGGAAACAGAAAACTTGCAGAACATTTGCAGTGTAGCTATCTTGACTCTCTGCAGGGAATCACCCAGAACAGTCTCCTTGCAAAAGGATCAGGTGCTCACATCTTTCATTTTTGAATATTCTTTCCTTAAGCGTAGGCACTGTGTCAGACATATTCCTGTCTGTACGCTGGATACCCCACTACACTGTTAGAGTCAGTAGCAACAAGTATTGCTCAGAAAGCTCTCAAGGCTGACAAAGCAGAGCCAACACACAGAGACTTCTTGAGTTATATCCTAGCCTTGAGGCAGCAGCTTCTGAAAATGTCTTACTAAAAATGGCATGAGAAATAATACTTGTAATCAAGGGCAGTTGTACCAAAGGAAATGGACAATTTTACACGGGCTAAACAAAAATATAGATGTATAAACAACATCTCTGGCTGCTGATTGCTGGAATGTCTTATGTGTATTACTTCTTTTTTTTAATTTTTTCTTATTTTAATGTAAGATGGCTCTGCATACACTTCTTGGAAGTTGAGATTCGATACTGTCGAAGTGTATCTTGGAAACATACAGCACTGGGAGTGGGAGCACAGACGTTCAGCACCATTCAGGATCAAGCCTTAAAACGCAGGCATTTGAACATCAGCACATATTTCACTGTTGTGCTTCAACAGGTGGCTCTCCACTCAGTGCAGCGTTATTTAAATCCGCATGCTAATTCAGACTCAGGCAGCAGTTCTAGACTGTCCACATCCCTCCTTTCTTTTGTGTCTGGAAGGGTGCTTGCATGCAGTTTCTGATCAGACCACAGAAGGTATTTTAAGACACTCGTGTTAACACAAAGACGCTTTATTAATTCTTTAGCTCCCTTAGGTATTCTTATGATGTTCAAAATTTTGAGCAAATGATGGTCTTCTCCTGATAAAATACCTACCTTCAAATTGAGATTGGACAGGGATTAGTCAGGCCAAGAGGAATTTGAGCTAAAAAGGTGCCACTGATTAAAAAAGTTGAGGATTAGATTAAACTTAGAAAGCAACTTCTACAAAACTGAGAGACAAATTTGTAAAAATTTAATTTGTAAATTTGTAAAAAGTACAAAATTTTTACAAAATTTAAAGTTTCTTTTCTGATATTGAAGAAAAAATCCAGTCTCCCGCTCACAGTTCACACGTTGCCCTCTAGAGCAAACAGAGGTGTGAGATCTCTGGCTCTCTTCTTTTTCCCCGCTTCTTCACATCCCTCGCTCCCAAGGTGATTTGTAGGTGTTGCAAGTGAGCACATCTGTGTGCCTGCCAGTGACTCCCACACAGCTAACAGAATTCTTGGTTGTCTTGTTAGGCAGTTTTCAATCAGTCATCTTTGCACTCCAAGATCAATGCAAAGGGCCTTTGTCAGGGCCAAGGAGTCGAGCTGCTGCTGGCCCAGTGCCCAGTACTGGACTAACTCCTGTTTCATACACCAGGGAGGAAACCCAGACACGTAGTCTGCTCTTTACCACAGTGCACTTCCTTTCTAATGAACTCTCTTGGTTAGTTGGGAGTAAGATAATAAAGAAAAAAACCTTCCAAATCTCTGCATCTGAGACACAGAGAAGACTAAAATTATCTCAAGTCACTAGGGAATATGTACAGCGATTCATAAGCAATGATGAGATAGGGTCAGGAAGGGAAAACACACTCAACAGCTACTTTGGACCAATGCTGGATGGCTTTGGCATTAAAGACTCCTGTGTCTAGCCATCTAAATTCTGCAAAACTGCTCTATAAAGAAACTTTTCTTAAGCAGTGCTTGTTATTTCTGTTACCTAATTTGCACATTCAGCAGCACGCTGTAGCTGTTATGGAGTAGGTCCTGTATTTCTGCAAATGGCAGCCAGCTGTCTTTCAACTCTGCAAATTTCTTTGCAGCTTATTTATAAAGCATTTGAAGGCTGACCTAATGCTCACTTAGCACAAAATAAACCCTAGAAACATGTGGTGGCATAAAGCTGCCAAGTCAAACACTTACTGCATTTTTGTAGAAGAAATACAGCACCATGTTGGCGAGTCGGGAATAACACCAGTGTCCATGAACGAGCAAGAGCTTCTCCAAATGCCGGAACCTTGGGATTGCGAAGTCGCTTGCCATCACCGCCTTCAATGAAGGAAAAGTTGGAATGATTATAGTCAAGCGTCGCTTTCAACACCAACAGGGAATCTAGTTGTCATCTCAACTCATAACAGTCAATGGAAATTGTACCGATGAAGAACGAAATCCATTACAGGGCATCTGAAATGCAGCTACTGGTGCATTGATTTGGAATACTCGTGAGCAAACCCGGCAGCTTGGCAGAACATGCGAGGCAGCCTGGTCCTCGCCCAGAGGAGATTACAGTCTACATTCCAGATGGTGACAAGCAGCAGCAAAAAGGGAGAGGTGGGAGAATGGCTGGCAATCGCAGTCACATGAGCACGAAGGCTCGGGGCCCGCCTGCGAACATCCTGCTGGCTGTAGCATCTTTCTCTGTAAAAACTACAGGGTACTTACAGGGCAAAATGAATTGCCAGAGGATAAAATAAGAAAAGCGCAATTAAGTGGCTGCATCATAATTACTGGACTTTAAAAGACAAAGTCATAAAAATGTTAGTTTTAATTACATTTGCCATCCCGGTTTATGAAGTTTACTTGGCTGTCCTGAGAGATCAGTATTTGGAGGTATTTTTAAAACTGCATGTTTTCTAAAACTGTTTATGAAAAAATCACACTAGATGAGACTCCTCTGGGACTTTGCAGACTGCCAAATCACACTGACAAAATGCATCACCCGGTTTCTCTCTAATTCTGACTAAAATTCAGGATACTGTACATCTAGATGAGACCTTCTTGTTAATGATACTGTTACTGCAGTTGTTTCATGATTTTCCTTATCCCTAGGATCACACTAATATTTCATTTAATATTATTTTACATTTCATTTTCTATTCTGGTATCACCTTTCTTCTCACAGTTCAGCAAAAACATGAGAAAAGGTGACAACCCCCAAAGGAACAATGTCTTCCTCACACTCTGCAGGGTATATTTTGGCTGTATTTTTAAATGAGAGACATCTTTCCTTTCAATCTTTCCTTATTCCTTTTCTTGGTAAATCATCAAAAGGGCTCAGTTTTCCCAAATAAGTGCTTGTAGAAGCTACTAAAATAAACTCTAAAACAGTATGCAAAGGAGGGTGTAATAATGCATTGTAATGGATGTATATATAAACTGGGACATTTTTCAATATGTTGACGCATCCTAGGATTTCTCAGGTACTGAGACAGATACACTTGTTACAACCTCCCTGCACAGAACAGTCTGATTTGTCTTGCAGACATAGAGCTATCTTGGAGTTTGAGGAGAACAGAGCTCTGCTACGTCTGCTTCCCTGTGCTCCACCCCATCTCAGCCTATTCCAATGTTAAAACAAAACTGTTAGCTTCTCTTCATTTGTGCTTCTAACATAGTACTTCATAACACATTGTGAGAAGTGTTGGTTTTTTTTTTTCTTTTTTATTCCATTTTGATTACAGTGAGGAACACAGTGAGGAAGATAGTGTTATCCAATTACATTTACATGTTTATTTAGTCTCAAAATATCCCCTTGATTTTCACATTTTTATTTTTTTCTTCCAGCTTTTTCACAGGAAAAAGTGATTCATGCTCCACATGCTTCCACAGAATGTGGAAAGAAAATAAATCAGAGAGTATTGCTGGTTTAGACGTCTAAATGCTCAACGCCTTCTAAATACCAGCATGTGTAAGATTCTGACAGTTGTTTATAGTAGAGGCCTGCATGGTTCCTTAGGACCTTGCAGAAGGAAGGGATCTATAAACATTTTCCACTTTGTTGAAATTTCGTTTAGAAAAAAACAGGTAGTTTAATGGGTTAATGAGCAAATAGCTTTCAGATTTGAATACATCTCAAAAGCCAGGGGCATTTGAGGACTGGTTATTGTCAGTGTATGAGCTCAACTGAAAGTGGCATAATGGGGAGAGGAGTAAAAAAAAAAAAAATGCTACGAGCACTGTTATGTCTGCATTGGGAAAAAAAAGTGATCTGAATTAAAACACAGGTGATAGGAGCTGATAAGTTCATAAGAGATGATAAGACCCAAGGAGTTTGTGGCAGACTTTTTTGAATTGACAGGCTTGGAGGGGACCCCACAAAAACAATCTCTGCTGGGCTCTCTGGAGCCTGGACTGCCTGCAGAGTCATACTGCAGAAGTTATGTAAAGCTCTTGGAGCCTGGTGAAGGCTGTGGAACAACAAATACAGTTGGCATCAGCTTAATCCAAGATTTCCTTTTCTCCTGCCGTCTCCAGCCATCAAAGTCAAATTCATAGGGTCTATGCCTGGGATGCCATATACACAATGAGTATCTGAATATTTTTGTGGTAGCTTCTTTCCAGTCAAATTGAAAGCTGCTAATGTGTTTGGAGAAGCATTTTTAATGGATTGCAGGCCTGAAATCTGTCTGAAGAGCGCTGATGGGCATTCATTTGCCCTGGAGATTACATTGTCTGGATGATTACAAGAAAGAGAACTTGTCTAATAGCTCTGCTGGGTCAGGCTGAAGACCATCTTCCATAGTATCCAGCCTCCAACAATGGCCGAGAGAGGATGCCTTTGGAAGAGTATATGAATAAATAAGAAAAACATCTACTGACTTTTCTCCAGAGTACTATCCTAGCTTCTGGTGATCTGCATGTCAGAAAATGCACAAAGTTGACATCCAAGCTCAAAGCTCAGTAAAATTTTTGTTTCAGAAATTTGTGTGTTGATGCAAATAAATTATAGCATTCAGGAAATGCCATGGAATAAAATTTTATAGCCAACTTGTGTTCTGTGTGAAGGAGGCCTCCCCTCTTGAGCAAAACATTCAACCACTGCTGCAAAAAATGCAATGTGGGTCAGAGAACCACCCACTGGTAACTAAGTTAGGGAGCATGCTCATCTGCTCAGGTCCTGAGGATGGAAACACTTCCCATCTTCTCTGAAAAGCTCTTTGACATATACTCAGCTACTCCGTTTTCTCATGCAATCAGTCTGCACCCGGCCCAAATACAAGACAGACTGTGGAAATGAGGTATCTTCCTCATTCTCTGTGTCTTACTGCCACGGCTGGTGCTAACACTGCAACTACACTAGCAGTAGAGGAGGCAGACGTAATAGGTAATACAGTAGGTAATACATCCTGTACCTATACATCCTCTCTTCTGGGGATGGGAGAAGTGGTAAACCCAGTAATCACAGGCTGAACACATCCAAGTCCCCTTACCTTGCTGTTCCCTGTGGCAGGAAACGGGGAGAAAACCCAAGACTTGGAACAGTGTGTATGGAGCAGTGGTTCTGCAATGGGCTGCAATTTTCTCTTTCTTCTCTGCTCTGCTCTCAGAATAGGCTCAGTGAGAGGGATGTGTGGATGGCTGGGCTAAGGGTCACCACCACACCATGCAAATAAGCTGCATCAGCTGGATGGGCTTGTGCAGCTACTCCACAGGTGAAGCATACCCAAGCAATACAGGAGAGAGGACAATAAAAGCCAGAATAAGCTGAACCTTCATTTCCTAAGTAATGCATAGCTGAGCTTTTTTCCTCCTTTAAACCAGTAATTTATAAATGATTTCTTAAAACATATTGCTTAGAGAGATCTGATAAGTTGAATTTTCTGAGAAGGTAGCATGTTTAAACTCACCACAGAGGTGAGAACAAACATTAACTCAAACTGAAGCTGAAAGCATCTTTATGACGTACAGCTGGCACTCCTCAGCACAACTTGCTGCTTCTCTTTTATTTGTGCTGGTCACCCAAAGGCAGCTTGGTCAAGCTGGCACGTGGGAAGTGTCTATTTCACCCTTTCATGGAAGTGCTTTTCAGTGAACAAGCAACATTACCTGCATGCCTTCTTGACCAGAGATCCCCACGCCAACATCTGCCACTTGGATCATGCTGACATCATTAGCACCATCACCTAAAGATGACAAGATACAGTTCTGTTGTCAATAGTAGACCAGGAACAGTTAGCAGCAGCAAAGCAAAGGAAAAACAGTTCTTACTGAGTGTTGGCTGAATGCAGTAAGGGAGATATGTACTAAGTGTTGGGTGGGTAGAGCAAGAGAGATGTGGAGTAAGAAAGGATCCATCTTTGGAATATGAGGTTCAAAGCTTGGCAAAGCTGCCAAGACATTCTGATCTTTGTAGACTTTGTTTATCATGGAAAAACAAAACGAAAAACCAAATCCCTCTCCTTTTAGTAAGACCTAAAATTCAAGTATCAGGCCTGAACTGCAGAAATATTAAACACTAAACTGCACAAATACTAAAATACTGTCTGCCTGCAATCAGGTATGACTAAGAATGAAATGTGCAAGGAGGCCTAAAGCCAATGAGAATGTCTACACAGTAAAAATACGATAAAGTTAAAAAGTAGATGAATTCTTGACTTGGGTTGACCAATCTGAGATCTTTAATACACCCATCACAGGCAGATTTAACCGCAATGGTTGCAGAGTCACCATCCCTTGCTCTTCTTCCAACCATGATACCACAAGTGATAGGTGCCATGGAAAGGATACCAGAATGGGACATGTATCTACTTCTTAACCTCTTAAATTTACAGCCAGCGTGCTAGTGGAAAATGAAACTGTACTAGCTGATGATAAGACACTTGGTTTTAAACTTCAGTGGCTGAGGCGTACATTCATATCTCACTCACTTCGCCTGCTGTTGGCACATATAGAAGTGGTATCTACTCACCTGGCAAAGCTGATGTTTTGGTGACTGTGTGTCTCAACCCCAAGTTAGCTCATGTTGGTTAAAAGGGAGAATGTATGCAGCTAGGCGTTTAAGCCAGAATAGGAGCTTGAGTTCAACTCACAGGCTCAAGATGCTCAGAAAGAATGCAAATACAAGCTGCCCAGTCTCCACTAGCTTTTTAAGCGTTTTGGGTAATTCAAGTTAACCAGCCAGATGTTTTTGACAACATATGCAAATGATTATGTCCACAGTCACTCAGCCAAAGACATAAATTCAGTACGAGGGAGGGATATCTGAGCTAGATATAACATTGTGAGCATGAGGATTATTATAATCAGCACACATTTGGTGATGTGGATGTCACAGGAGTCTGGCAATTATATGTATACTTAGGGTTTCTCACCGGTAGGTCCAACCCACATGTGTTCCTGCTACAATTAACCAAGGCAGGTAGATGAAAGCTAGTGCGTTTGTGACAATATAAACTGCCATCATACCTTCTAATGCAACATGAGCCTAAACTCGAGATAGGGAAAGAAGAGCTGTTTGACTTTTCTTATGTAAAAATCATGGAAACATGGAAGATGCTGCCAGATTTAAAACAGGGTGACTGACAAAATCTCCCCTTCGCCAACAGAGCAATTAGCTGGGAAGAAGTGTAAATGTTGACACGATGCCAGTTGTAAATCCATTGTCTACACTGACAAGGCCAAGTCATGTCCTATGCTGTATGGACGACTTGTGATGAAAAATGCAGCACCTTGAGTTTAAACATGATTGGATGAACAACACAGAGCACAATTTTGTTCTGTGTAATAGAGTGATTGCAAAATGATGTTCTGCACAGCATCAGCTAACCTAATTCTTCACAGCTGTGTTTGGACACGCCAAAACCTCATAGCATACCTGGGTACTGATTACCTAACTTCTGTAGGAAGAAATCCCAAACACTACTCCAGAATTCTATCTTGGTTTTGAAGAAATATGTTAGAGCAAATATGTTATCGAGTTGTCTGATGCATTTTCAGACAAAACTGGAAGGCTATATCTGAGCTGTGAGGCAGCTGGAAGGGTCCTACTGCAAGTCAAAAAAATCAGAATTCTCAAGGCACAGTATACATCAAGGCAGGCTAGTTTAAACTGAGATACTTACCTATTGCCAAGGTCATTGCTTTGAGTTTGTCTCTGACTAGTTTCACTACCATGCTCTTTTGGAGTGGAGTAGAGCGACAACACAGTACTGAACGGCATCGCTTGGCTAGTGCAAGAAATTTATCTTCTAGTGTAGGTTCCAGGGCATAAGCTAGAGTCCTTCCATCAATCACTAGGCCCAAGCTGGAAAGCACAGAGGAAGAGGGTGGAGAGAGAGGGGTGAACCCAACAGTCATGTTTCCAGTAGCTTCGTCTATTGTGTTGTTTGAAAATTTAGACTCTACGCATTGCAGACACTGTTCCAGCAAGACAGCACATGTCTCCTGAAAAAAAATTCAAAATAAATATGCTTGAGAGAAAAGAACATGTATTCAATTGTTTGTTTGCTGTATATTTAGGCATAAAGAATATGGGAGTGTGTTATACTTGATGGACTGTTAAAGTTTTAATTTCTAATAATCTTCCTTTCTGTTCACTCTAAACACACTTAATTCTTGCAGAAGATACGACAGCAATGAGGGCTCGAAAGACTTAAAATCTAATTCCTCTTTAGCATGCTGTATTGTATGTTAAACTAATTTCTTTTAGCTCCTTCTCATAATAACAGTGCTGGGAAATGATATAATCAGTATCAGTACCAAGTTAAGTATGGTGATGAACACCATGTATACGCCTACAACTCTGATCAAATAGTTATGCATTGTTAAAGGCCAATTAAAGGTTATTTAAGATTAATTTCCTCTCAACATCTCAACTAAAAGATGTTATTGAGAACATATGAACATTTAAAATGAAATGCTATTGGTCTTACAGCAAAGTATGACAAGAAAGATCATGGAAAATCAATTTACCAGTTCAGTTGATACACTCAAGAACGGAAAATGCTGTTGTCTTTTCTTCCTTTTCAAAAGAAATTGGAGCTGGATACTGCTGACCTACCTCTCCTCTGCTGATCTGAAGTCCAATTTTATCACCCCATTAAAGGACTATAGCACTATCAGTCTGGTTCCTTGTATGTTAGACCATATCAGTAAACTCTTTGTGACTGTCTGCTTGCAACAAGTTGAGCACAGGAAAGATCAGTAATTCAGAAGAATTAGAAAAGGTCTGTTAGGAAGCAAGGCATTACTGCAGATGTGGTGTTCTGACTTTCAGTGTTAGCATCGCAATTTAAGTATTGCTTCTATCGCCAGAGAAAAAGCCACCTGAGAAAACATGAATGACTGAGTTATCTAAATACTACATTTCAGTGGTATAAGATAAAGCAGAAATTCTAAATAGGGTATCAATTGTGTTTTTCCTCAACACATGTTTAATAACAGGTTGCTTTGGAGACCCGTTAGTGCCAATGAGCAAAACTAGGGATTTTTTGAGAATGCATACCAAAGAAAGGCATTTATGCTGCTATGGCATATTTTCATTCATGGTGGAACCCACTACACACAGTTACATGTCTCCAGTAGGTTTATGATACATGACACTATGACTTAGAAGCGTGATTCACTGAAAAGTATTCAAAAAGGTGTCCTACCTGAAAATTACGGATGAAGCAGGAAAAGAAGAAAAAAAAAAAGAGGGAAAGGAGAAAAAGCCATCAAACTTTTAATTGTACAAGTTAAAAATAAAGCAAAGCTAGTTCACAAGTAAACTTGTGTATTGGATCTGCTTACTGGTGATTCAGCATTCAAAGTGATGATTTCTTCATCGTGATCTAGTAGCTTGCAGGCATATGCAATGTTAACAGCTGTTTCTTGCTTGTCTCCAGTAAGAACCCAAATCTGCAACCCAGCTTTGCGCAAGTTTGCAATGGTTTCTGGAACACCATCCTGTAAACGGTCTTCAATGCCAGTTGCACCTAAGCACACAGAAAAAGCAATGAACGCTTAGGGTTCACCTGAAATTGTAAGCTTGGTTTTTTAAAGAAAAAAACTGCAGTCACTTTTTTTGGGAAATAGCTAAACTACCAACGGTTGCAAGATTCGCGCAGCTTTTTTGGGGTGTCGAGAAAGAGGAGCGGAAAGTAGCTGGGGTGAACACCTGCATCAACAGTCAACAACAAGTCCAGAATTCAAAACTTCAAAAGCAATCTGATGCCACTTCTAGTCTCAGAGGTTCACAAGGCTGATGTATCTTTGCTTATTGTCTCTCTGCTCTGTATCTTCACCATTTCTTTGAAATGTTTCTACAGAACATATTGTTGCTTCTAGGAGATTGTTTCAGTTCTTAAGGGTCTTAAAACTGCCTTTCCTCAACTGGAAGAGGCTGGGTCACTAGAAATGTCTCCCTTTGGAAGGGCAACGACAGCACGACTGCAGCTTGGCGACAGCGCATTAGGCTGGAGACAAACATTTTCCTGCCTTGTTGTCGCTCTTTGCTCTCACAGAAAGACGCTGGTTGCCAAATAAGCAGAGAATAAATCATAAATCTGTTGGCCATGATGTGAAAGTAAAATTGTGGCTCTTTCACGCTTCCAATGTATCTTTCTACCTGTTTATAAAAGACTGAGTATCTTTCCTATGCTTTCATAAATCAATTGACAGCGACAAGATTTTCAAAGACTGTAGCAAAAGCCCCTCAGGACCAAGTTCAGTGTCACCACTGATGCATCAGTGCTCCACTGAGTTTCAGAGAGGCTTCAATGTGAGGAAATTTAAGCCCTCACTACCAGATAATGAGGAGGTGACAGAAAGGCAAGACACCTGGAAACGCAGGAAAAACAAAGTAAACTTTTCTCAGCTATTGATTGTTCCTATGGTTGTTCCTTGGAAAAAAAACATTTTAGCAGCTGAAGTCCACTTGAAGTCTGAGCACCATGCACATAGGTGGAAACAGATTCTTAGGGCAATGTCAGGAAACCTATTATTATCCAAACAGTGTGCAAGGGAAAAGATATTCCTTTTCCAGACTCACTTTTTTATTCCTACAACCTAATCATAACTGATCATTGCTACATACAAACCACAGTATGAGGTTCTGGGGGAATGACTGATCGGATAGTTTACTTGTGGCTTATTTGTCTGGCAGCTCAATTTCACCTTTTTTTTTTCTTTTTTTTTTTTTCCTCCAGAGTGCAGCCAGAGCCAACACACAGAACCATGGTGGGATCCTCCTGAGGAATGTGGTCCAAATTAGTCAGCTCGTGCTGCCGTTTAAGTCAGAGGAGAGAAACAGACACTTCACGGGCATGATTCATCTAATCCTAAAGTGGGTATCTACGACAGACCAAGTGAACTGCACTTTCTTTTTTTGTCTCTCCATTGGTGATATGGAGAGCCTTAGAGATCTGCAGTAGATACATCAGAAGTTGGGTGAGGTGGATCTCATCTCCCAGAGACAGGCATGTGGGCAATTAGTGAAGGTTGTTATCTCTGACAGCGTTATGGCTGTCCCAGTTTCTTTGCCAGAGAAAGCAGTTGGGTGCTTGGGGTAATAGTGGATATATAGACATTTTAGAATCTCAGTGCTTTCAACATCTCAACTCAGCAGAGGAAGAGTATGACTTATTTCTTGGAATACATTTTACATACGCTGATTTTAACTGCATCATTATGAAGTACTGCAATCCCCTTCCACAGAAGTCAGGCCCTGAGCGCATATATATTTATATGACAGTTGATGCCTCTGACAAACGCAGTTTATGAGCTCTGTTTTATGAGTGTCTCTGGTACCCCTGGAGTCACAGAAGTCTCTGACATGTTCAAGTGTCACTAAGCTAATGAAATTCTATAGACAGGTTGGGCCAAGTCCTCCTCCTGTTTAGAGCAGCAGTTCCCGTTTATGATATTGTGTCAAATCCATCCCTGGTATTACTCTACTCATTTCACTAGTGATAAAATAATGGCAGGAGAGAGGCAAACAGGATATGTCTGTTATGTTAATTATATCCCATTCCTTTGTGGTGCTGCACATGACAGCCATGACAAAGTCCAAAAGAAGCCAATTTCTGTACTGTCAGAAATCATTTGAGGGAAAGAATGGATTTCATTGCCAAGCTTTCAGAATTTTTAACACATTTTAATTTCATGTCCAGCTCTCATTTCATTACCTAGCAGATGCAGATTCTTCTCTATCCGCAGTGCTGACTGAAACAGAAGTTCTTCACGATTTTCAATAGAGGATTCTGCTTCTAAATGACTTTTTAACCAACAGGCATACTCTTCCTTGCTGAGAACCTATTAAAAAGAGTATGTGAGGGCACAGTCAATGTGATGCAGAAGCATTCATACTTTACTGAATAAAATGAAAAAGAAGTTATGAATAGAGAACAATAAATTAATAAATGCCGTCAGTAATCTTTGTCAAGACTCTCCTTAAAAGCAAACTAAGAGTCTGCATTTACTTACTCTTTTTGCAATACAGAGGGTCCGCAGCCCATCTACAGCATACAGATTAAGGTAATTCTGGGTTTTGCTTTGGATTTTTTTTTGATGTTTGCCCCGAGGGTCATCTAGATAAGAATAAAAAAAGAAATTAGTGATTGAAAAATAACAGCAGCTGAATGGCCTCAGAGAATAAAAACCTGTCTACAGTACTCATTGTACCGGCACTTTATAACTGATACTTTTACAGAGCTGCTGATGTCTCCTGGGAAACTCAAGTAAAACATTCCATTTAGAAAAAAAAATCTTGTCTTTTTGTTCTATCTTTTCTGTCTTCTCTCTTCAAAAGTCATTGTGAATGTATGTTAGAAAGACCTTCTTTTTCTTACTCCTTAAGTATTTGTTTGGCCTGAATACTTTAAGAAATTATGATAATCTTCACCGCAAACAATTGTGTCAGAAAGAGAAGTATAATTTCACACACACTACTAGCAAATGCTTCTCCACATCTCATTATGTGCAGAAAAATTACACTTAAAAATAGCACTTTTCTGCCAAGGTTAGTATCTCAAAAGAGCCAGAAACAATGCTCTGTTTCATCTATCTAACTGTATGAAGGTACTTCTATCACTGCTGTGCTGATACTACCTATCAGCCTAAATCAGTGCAAGAAGTTCTGGGTATGAATGTGACTTCATTTAGAAGAGAATTTTCACTTGTGCAGACCCCACAGCTACCTTCTACCTTGAATGCAGCAACACAGCTTCCACTTAGCTTTACTCTTCACTTAAAGCCATGTGTTAGAACCCAAAATCAGGACTAAGCATCTGTTCCTTTTCTCTCTTTAGCTGGGATTGGTTCAATGTGCTCACACTGTGATCAAAAAAGAGTAATGAATATGATGGTAACACATTTTGTTCCATCTCATTACCTGAAATGATGTCTTCAAAAGTTAAAAACAGGTGATACGCATCTTTTTATCATAGGATCCAGACAGGTTCATGTACAATGTACTGTAGTAGCAATCTTATATAATATGAATTGCAGGGTTAGTACTAAAGTTAATGTACAAGCTGGTAAGTTTTTAGATTTGAACTATTGAGTGAGAAAAACTGGTACCTTACGGCAGGTTTTTCTATTCCCTGATGTCACAGAATTTTTTTTCCTAAAGTCTGCGTGTTTTTTGGGGTGTAGATTCATTTCAGGATTACAATTTTGTAATTGGAGCTGTTCCTTAATGTAATATTTGTGTTACTGGTACTTGCACAGTGACCAGTCACGGAGTCAGGTGAACGCCACTCATCACCAGAACTCTGAGCACCTGAAGAGACCTACTGCATAGGTCTCAGTTCATCATCTCAGTTCACCACTGGATGTGCTCACCTCTCTCAACTGACCATACTGAGAACCTATGGCCACTACACCTTTATGTTAAGCACTTAAAACAGGTATCTAATTTAGACGACACAAATATCTTACTGTTTATACTTTTCGGTGCCCATTTTCCCAGTGTGCCTTCATACCCAATTTGATCTTGCTATGTGTGACCACGTATATACACCTCCATCTGTCTGTCTCTAAACTTACACAGCATGCAGCACTTTCATATTTATACAGCAGCACAGTGTCTAACCGGCCGTTCAGAGGCTTCAGCACAAACACGTACAAGTACTGATGTTGTACGAAGGAAGGAGCTGGAATCTCAATATTCTGGTTTCTGTTCCTGTTATCTCAACCATGTATCAGCACATTTTACTCCCTCTATAGACATTTTCTCACCTTTAAAGACTGTCCTATCCTTTCTAGGTCTGTAAAGCTGGGAGTGTATATAACCAGCTGTTCCTAAGGACTCCGTAAAGACTGTGGTATTTCAAGCACTCCTTTGTTTTAGTTCTACCTCTGATTAAGGTCATGTGGTGAATACTGGTAGGGCCTGTCCATCTATCCTACCTAATGCTACCTATGCTATCACTATAGATTTTCTCAAAGTGTCAATACGGATATACTATTCCAGAAGAACACCCCTACAAATATTTGCAACTGGAAAGCCTCTTCTTACACTATAGCTTGTGGCTCCAACACACACGCCACGAGGCTCCTTCAGAAGCTATTAAACCAGCTCACAACTAGATTCAGCTGCAACATAAAGTGGAAATGTGCATATACTAAACTGGGAACCTAACACAGTTTCACTTAGCTTCTTTACTATTTGTTCATGATAATCTTTTTGGCATATGTGACTTGGCTATGTAACGTAAGAATTTTTTTTCTGGGAGAAGTACTGCAAGCAAATCTTGTGGGCTTCTTGTATTTGTGAATCAGCTTTTTTAACTCTAGCAGAATAAAGTAGGCAAGCACTCTTCCTAATTTATTGTGATACATTACTATTCTAGACAGAAATGCCATAGTTCTTGCATATCTCCCACAAAACTGTTTTATGGAAGTGGCTATTTCATTCACTCGTTGATTTCAAATGGTGCAAACTTGAATAGGTGTTTAAACACACCAAAAGTCGTTTCTATCACTTTTAAGTGTTGTTAATCACTTCAGATCTGTCTGAGTGCCATGGGCACTAATGTAGTGATCACAATGTCAAATGCTTATACCACTTTCAATGAACAAAGACAGTAATTCTCTACAAGTAGGGATGCGCACACCTTTTTCCATGCAAATTCTTAATTCCACCGTGGAAGACTGCATCTCCCTTCTCCACCAGCATATCAATGAGAGCTAAACCCCTTCTAGCTCTTCGTGTTCCTCATCAGTCTTGTCCTGAGATTTATCTTGTGCTCAGAAGTTGAAAGGAGGGAAGGAATCTCTTGCAGATAAAACCTAGTTGTGGAGATTCTTTTTAGCTGGGAGGCAGTGTCTATGCTCAGCAGTGTGACCACGTGCACCATGGAAGTGAGAACCTGCAAATAAGTCTTCTCCAGAAGAGAGCTAGTGGCATTCTGCTTGCTTCCTTTCCTTCCATAATCGCAAGCTGCAGAAAGCCAGCCCAGTCATTGTTTTCTCAATGACTTATGTTCACAGTTCCTGTGTGAGCTGGCTATTGACTCAAACAGTAATTTTCTTATTTATGAACAGGGTGACTCTTGAGATAAAGTAAAAACAATACCCTCTTGGGAATAATTTCAAGGCTTTTGGAAATATCTGTATGCTATCAGAAAATGCCAGGTTTCACAGTCTCAACTAGATATACGGGCAGAACAAATGGAGTAAATTCAGAAACTTTTTAAGCTTTGAAGCTTAGGGTGATTTCTGATTTTCTATAAGACACAGCTGAAGCTACAACACAATACATTTGCTTCTGGCTGTTCCTCATGTCATATTTTAAAATGCTCTACCTCCCAAACAAACAGGACTTTTGTGTCTGATAGGACCCAGTCATGCAATGTGATGTTAGAGCTGGGAGATCAGGGACACGGTGTTGCCTTGATCTTTCAGTCTAAGAGCACAAGCACCACAAAGTCTCAAGATGCAGGCTTCACTGGTGTACAATTTACACGTCCCTGAGGCACTAGGATAGCAAAGAGGGAGCACTGGGATTAGCTGTCATGTCGATTCACTTATTGGTCAATTCCTTGAAATGATAAATGCCTGAATTCTCATAGCATCGCATCTCCTCTCACACCATAACCAGAGACCAGGAGGAAACCATCGACAGATCCTGTGATATAGATAATAGCCACCGCACAAATCTTGTGAGGCTCCCTCTACCTGGGGAACACCTTCCTGTAATGGGAAAAAGATGCTGATCCCTCAGGAACTGACAACATATCCACTGACATTAGGATCCTGCTGCAGAGACTGTGAATTCAGTTCCAGCAGTGTAGCCACTCAAGAGAAACGTCAAACACTTTTTAGACAGAGCCGCTGAAACGCACAGAATTACTGAAGCCAGCAGTGGCTTAGAGGGCTAGAAAACAAGGGAAACTGCTTATGAGGTTCTAGTGGCTGCACTTCACATTGCTTGCAGAAGCAAGATACGCTAAAACTCATAGTTCAATTTGGGCTAAAAAACTAACAAAAATGGGCACAATTCCAAAGCCACATTCAATTCGCTTGCCTGTAAAGATGGTGGAATGGCTGTATTTGCCCAGCTGCAGAATCTGGTCACTGCCAGCACCGATCTTCAGGAACTTCACTCTCCCTTCTCTGACATACGCCACCTTTGGTAATGTTGCCACTTGGTTTCTAACTGACCTTGTTGGTTTTACCCAGGTGGGTCTGAGATCTGCCTGAAATTTGCCTGAAAATTCCTTGATCCGTTGAGTCGACTGTGAACGGACACACCAGTTGCAACATAGTTTGTTATATGGTGACAAAATATTTGAGACTTAGCATAGAATAATATTTTCTTTTTAATGCTCAGTTGTCATTCTGAGAACTTATTTTCAAACGTTATTTTCCAGGATGTGTTATAAGAAATTCTCAGTACTACAAATTCTCTGTTAGTACTTTGGAGGGAAACAAGTTTCCACAGATGCTCTATGTACCTTCTGTGATATCAGATCTTTATTAGAAAATTATTAATGAATACTTTCTTGATAGTTAAGGACAAGTTGTTCTTAATTTTTTTGGCTTGGCTTGGATTTATATGGCTGTAAACAGAAAACTAATGCCAACATTTTTCTGTATTTCATTAAACTAAAATTACACAGTATAAGCCTTTCACAATTGTTTACTCCAACTAATGTCAAAGTAACCACAAATTCAATGCATTAGTGAAAGATGGGAAGTACCTCTAGCACTCTGGGGCTCTGTCCATTCATACTGGGATAACCTTAAACACTGTATTAAATTCAGTGTTGAAAATACAGTAAATTAGATGCAAACTGATTCATGCAAACCGAAACCAGTGCGTCTCCTCTAACTTCTGAAAGCTTACACGGTTCTTCTTGAATCCAACTGATTAGAATTAGCAGCTATTTAAAATTGTCCCTGTGTCATGCAACATCTGGATGCTGGAGAAGTTCTCCGTGCTTTAGGGAAGTACTCCATGTTCACAGCGACATGCCTATTCCCTGCTAGTCAACTACATATTTGAAGCCAAGATACCTCATCTGAACAGCATCTCTCCTTCTTTTGCCACGTTTCTGTTTTGACGGCTGATTGACTCACAGTGCCCTTTAGCGTCATAGTCAAACCAACATAAATGCGTGGATTCATGCAAACGTATTGCAGCAAAAGG
Organism: Fratercula arctica; assembly: GCA_947846985.1. NCBI lineage: Eukaryota > Metazoa > Chordata > Aves > Charadriiformes > Alcidae > Fratercula > Fratercula arctica. The sequence goes on from CANTUZ010000001.1 coordinate 71,688,870, forward strand.
ACGTAAAGATTCACAAATGAAACAGAGAAGTGCTTGGGTTTCATATAAAATACTCAAATAGCCAAGCACTGCCAGGCAGGCTTTCCTGAAGAAATGTAAATTGCTTTGGCAGAGTTTCAAGAAATCCCTTCAAAATAAAGCTTGCTAGTAGATCTTGTACAGAAATTGGTTTAACTCATTCTTGTATGGTGAGGAACCAGTAATTTGTTACAGAAAATTTACTATAATAACAAAATATTCTAAAAGAAGAGAGACGGCTGCCATTCTACCATTCCCTATATTCCCAAAAAAAAGCAGGCAGGTCTGCTTGCTAGAGAAGGCAGTAAGATACGATGAGTTTTCCGGTAGTTAACCAGAACCACCTCCCTCCTGCCCGGACTCCCACAAAGGTAAGGAAGAGGTGTACCTGAAGAGCAGGGTAGAAGAAGATCCATAATAACTGAATCTGCTCCTTTAGTGTAAACATTTATTTCATCTGTGAGAGGATGTCTGACGACTACTGACATCCTCTTCCTGACGGAATCAAAGCCCAAGGTATGTAATACTTCAAAGCTTAATGTCCCCAGGTGAGGTAGCTCCACTGATACCTGGTCAGACAGCCTTCCAACCAGGGAACAGTTATATGCCCTTGCTGCATAGACGAGAGCAGCTTCATCTGGACTCTCTGCTTCGTAACGGAGTTCTCCTTCCTCAGGTCCATTCCCCACAGCTGTCCTGCCTTGCTGGGAGCCGTAGCCATTGTTATTGATCTGCGCAGAGTACGCCAGCTTCTCTTCCAGTTTTAATAAAGTGCTATCCGTAGATGTAGATGAAAGCACACTTAAACCAAATCTGTGCATTGATTTGCTTGTAGCTAGACTAGATGAACTGCTGCTGTTAGATCCAGAGGTCAAGCGACTTGGAGTGAATCTTCGTATGAAGTCTTCTATGGTTTTTACTGGAGATTTTAGTTCAAATCGGTCTCTAACCTTGGGAAGTGAAAAACAAATGAATGAACAAAAAAAGAAGAAAAGCTGTACAAGAATTCTGACACTGATATTCAGTCTGAGCAGCTCCAACTAAAGAGAATTTGAGAAAAAAAGTAATGGCATTTGCATGTTGAGAAAGGAAAGTAAATGGACAAAACTGACTCAAGAGCAAAAAACTTACTAGGACTTCAGAATTGTGCCTCAGTGTGAAAGCACATATGTTTGTATTAAAAACATTTTTTTCTTCTTTCAGCTCCTCAAATATGACTAATGGATAGACTATCAATGTTGCACTGCCACCAGTAGTGCATACTAAAACCTGTTCCATTAGTAGGAAACATTGGCATTCTTTGTGCATATTCAGTGAAGGTAGTAAAAAAAAAAAGCTAATGAAAGAGTTTTCTATTGAGAAGTGTGGTATCAGAAAAGTTTTATTAAAGTATGCCAATGTCAACAACATTCTCAATAGGAACATGTTGAAATAAATAATTTCCGCTGTCATCTCTTTCAGCATCATTCTGCTTCAGTTTTATCACTCACCTCTGTTTACTTAAATCTTTTTTTTACAGATACAGTGTTACTAATAGTAATAGCATATTCATAGTAATATATATTAAATTATTGTATAACAGCATAACATTCCTGAAACAGCAGAACCGAGCATTCTCCAAATGTTTCTCTGGCACAAAAGCATGTAATTTTGCAAACTAGTTCACTTTTTATTCCAATCTGGAACAGAAACAACTCTCAGAATTTTCTCCAGAATGGAAATTCCAGCTGCTGGCTAGCTTTAATACTACATTCCATCATATTTTTGTCTTACAGATCATTTTGGGATTGCGTTTTTGAAATTCTCATTCATCAATGCCACTGGTTTAAGCCAATTTAAGCAGTAATGATCATTATTTCTCATAATGTGCTTAAGATGCAACCTTTACATAATTTGAAAGTTTAAAGCCACGTTTTTCAAGTATATTCTCTTTTTAAACTTTTAAAAAATGTCTCCATCTTTTCTTAATTTAATCCATATGTACAAAATATTCACAGACAGCTTATATTCTTTTCTGGGAAGTCTTGCACATTTACAAATTGGTTTCCACACATACTTACATACATACTTTCCTTTATTAAGTGAATAAATTACAGTATAAGAAACTGGGGAAGCTTCAGAAATATCCTGAAACTGTAGATGAAAGCATATCTTACCTTGAAGGTAAGCTGACATACTCCATTTAACTAATGCTTAACTAAACCTGCTCATTTACACAGCGGTTCTAAGAGTTGTCTCACAACTAGCTCTAGTCGTTTCTTGCTAGAACAGGAGGTTTTCATTTCCTCAATTTACAATTCGCATTAATGCAAAAGAGCCTTAAACTCTCTTTTGCTGCTTCTTTAACCTACCTTCTGTCGGGGCTGATTTGGTGCAGTAACCACAACTGTATTGCATATAGTCAAAGCAATGAAGAAGTCAAAAATGTCACATAGTTCTGGACTCAGATGGGATAATGGCTGTTCGTGGCTCCTTGTGACCTCCAGGTGCTTTGCACATTCATTCACCTTTTCTAACAAGCGTGGGTCAGGTGTGATGTCTTTCTCCTAGTAACAAACATCAGTGATTAATAACTGTGATTCTGCAAATTTCCAAAGCAGCAACACGCAATCAAAGCATCCAAAGCAGGGTCAATGTCAAGAGTTTTATGGTGGCCTTACAGCACAGAGTGGAGGTAGAGAGGTCTGTAAGACACCCATTCTAGGCAATAAACAGCTAACAATGAGCCTTCTGATAGAAATGGAAATGAGAGTAACCATGTTGTCAACTTTTTCACTACAGATAATTATAGCGGCAATATTCATCTGGGGGTAGTGGATAGGAATAAAGTTACATACTAATATTCCTCCCTCTCTCATCTCTAATTCAAGATATTTATTATCTAATACTAAAGGGTGGTACGCTACAGAGACCAAAAGAGTGGAAAAATTAGACCGCCATGCCATTCAAAGCTCTGTCTTACATCAGCACAATAAAATGAAACCATCTTGGATTGTTTGTTAGAGAACAACAACCATCCACACATTTGAGAGTAATTCATGTTTTTTTACATTGAAACACAGAGCAGTTTACACCTTATTTAATCAGCACTTTCCACGTCTTTAATCCATTACTTTAATACATTACTCAGAGCAAACCTTGGTATTTCTTAAGATAGCAACATGCAGGGATACAAAAGATTAAAAGATAAACTGACCTAAGGCTCTTTATTTAGTAGAACTTTATCTGCTGATGCTCAGCAGCTGATGAATCTCAGCAATCACAGAACCCCTTGTGTAAAAAGTGCAACTTTGAATTGTACCAAAAGAGTTCACTCTTGACTGAAATCAAGAAGTTCCATCAGTGTAAACAGCATCTTTCTGTGTCTACATTTGTAATTTGTTTTGAGACTGAATTTGTGTCAACAGTGCAACAATGCAAAACCCTTAGATAGATAAGACCTGGCTTCTCTACTGTTGTATAACCATTCAGTTTATGTAAAACTTCCATGGAATTACAAGGGCACAAAATAAATTAACCAAAGCAAAGTTGTAAGTACATAAATTCACCAACATTTTGAAATGTAATTTTTTTTCTTTTTTTTTTAAAATAAAACACATGCAGTCCACCGATAACCTTGAGTCACACTAAAAATTATGCTATGGTGTATATCAACAGTGTCTAAGAATTGGAATACACGGTGGCCAGCCCAGCATTTGTTAATTTTAAAATCCTTTGACAAAAGAGAAAAGGAGAGGCTTACACAGAGCAATTAGAATCCCTGACCTCAAACCATACGCTACTCTCAGCTTCTGAAGATAGAGGGAAGGAATACATTTTCTTTTCAAAATAAAGGTATAACTAAAACAAAGGTTTCAGATTGTCTTTACCTTCAGCTTGTTCCCACAGAGAAGGTATTTAGATAAGATCTATGCCTACACTTGATTGCTTTTGTACAAACGGCTGTCACTACAGAAGAAAAAATGCCAGCATGAAGTCTATAAGAGGTACGCAATGTGCTAAGATTTCTTTACCTTTCCCTTTTCAGGACATTGTTCTATTAAAAGACACAGGACACTATGCATTTGGTTCTCCTGACTTACCATTGGGCTACTGAACGCAGTGTGCTTCGAGAGTATGCTTGCTCTTTTTGCTTCAGCTCTGCTACCCGTGCGCCGGTGGGTTTTGGTGCTCTGGCTTCTGTGGATTACTTTGATGCTCTGATGGCTGCAGATACTGTCACGTTGGGACAGAGTTCCTCCTTTTGGGGCTGCCTCGTCTTCCTCAGAATCAGGTTCTTGGTACATGGCTAAGCGTTTGGCTATCAGGAAAAATACAGAGCAAGAAATGTTGCGTATGTTAAACGTGGCTGAGAAAGAGGGAGAGGGACACGGTGACTTTGTTCGAGTGATCTGGTTTTAATATTATACTGTGCTTTCATGGTGAGAATTAATGACTCCATTATCAGGGGATAACAAAGTCTAGTCTTACCTGAATGGTAGTACTTAACAGAGGATGCAGATAACATAATTGGAAATGTAATGCAATGCACTGTTTCCCTCATCATCACACTCTCTCTGAAAGGCAGTCAGACTCTGCAGTAACTCACTGCCTTCCTGAAGACTATTTCACAGCTCAGCCTGATTAAATCAAACAAATAATCTGGTCTTCACTTGCAGTCTGAGAAGGAAATAAACAATCCAGAAAAATTTCTTGTCCTTTCCAGCAGAATATGGAAATTTCACAGGAAGTGGTTTCCAGCAAAGATGTCGCATCTCCCAGTACCAATTATCTGACATCTGAATTGCCCTCAGAACAACACACCTACAGAGCACTGCTGCCCTGATTTTATAAACGGAGATGAGGTACAGACAGCATAGAAGCCTCACTCAAGGTCAGGGTCATCTGCTGCAGAGCAGGGACATGACCCTAGATTCTTGACTCCTAGCCTAGTGCTAAAACCACCCTGGAGTCCGTCCCTTCCCTTCTGAACAGCAGGATAGGCAGGACAATGCAGCATGCAGTATCAAAATCAGGGTACCCTCACCTGCTGCAACACTTGTTTCTATCACAATTTGCTGCAGTGAGCAATACTTAGCGTACACAGAATGAGTTTCTCCAAATGACACATTTTAGATGAATACTTCCTCAGTCAAGACTCCAACTACAACAATTAATGTTAGAAACCAATCCTGGCAGTTTGATTTACATAAGTTAAAAAGAAAACAGAAAGAAGAGGTGTGAAACAGCCGTGGAATCCAGCCCCTGTAATGACAGACTCCGTTTAGCTCTAACTGATGTATAACATATTTTTCCATTCCTAAAGACCATGGGCATTTAATAATCTGAGTTATTCATTAGGCAGGCACATGCCACTTTAGCAGGTATCTATTTCTCCTTCATTAGGTATTCATTGAAAGGCTTTTCATTATACTCTCAAAATAACCCACGCTATTCAGATATACACTACAAGTTACATATTTGTGGCTCAGCTTTGTTTTGGTTCTCTGCTGTAACAAATTAGATTTTCCTCATGTTAAATGATAAATCACTATCATGTAAGTTAATTATTCAGGCATTTAACGAAGAAAAAAAAAAAAAAAGATTTTTCTTCCAAAATACTTCCTGAGAAAAATGTTGTATTACATAGTGCACTTGGCATGGGATCACTTTTAACGCAGCTAGCTTTATGATCAAAGAAAAACCCATCCTTGCCATCTGCTGCAATTTTCAAACGTGTTTTAGCTGTCGGCAAGCAGTTGGAGGAGTGGAAATCAGACCACACGCAGTACCTGGTGATAGCTCTATCAGTGCAACATCATGCATCAGAGGTGTTTTCAACTCCATTTGGAACATGTATAGGCTGTGCCTGAAATGTGGGAGCTGGGAGAGCTTCCCAGTCCTGGCTGTGAATGCACCCCTGGTCGTTGCTCTAACTGCACGCCCAGGTACGCAACGTCCTGCCCTGCACTCTGGCTCCTGCTGGAAGAAGATTCAGGCCATGGGGGTAGAAAGCACCATAGAGCATTTTGAGACATGGAGAATAAACTGCAGGACACACTGCAGGTCACTTCTGCCCCATAGCTCAAACACAGCCCTGCAGCCCAGGCCCTGAGGCTGATGTAGACTAACTGTGGATGACTGAGGAGTTTCCTTCATTAGCATTATTTGGTGTGATTCATGCTGCTCTGTGTTATGTGGTGGGAAAGAGGTTGAGCAACGTCCAACCTCACGTTCAGCGCTGTGAGGGCAGTCGCTCATTGAGCCACACCGCTGCAAAGAGAAGAGCACAGCACTGTTGCCTTCTCCTTTCAGAGCCTACCTTGTCCCATGATTTATGTGGCAGAACCTAGAAGACAGCTCAAAAAAGTAGGGAGGTCACTGATCTCCTTGGCCCTTCTGTTGCATGGTAATGAACTGCAAGGAAATAAAGTTAAATTCACCTTCAAAGGCTGCTGCCTGCAACTTGTTGGACGTGCTTTGGGGCAGCATAGTTCTAACCTGGCCCATCATTCTTGCTCACTAATTCCCACTTTCTTCTGCTCTGCCAGCCCCTATGCATTTTCCCATCATAGGGATTCACATTCCCCTGGGATTCACATCCCAGAAGTGCTGATCCTTATACTGTGAATTTAATTCAACTGATCACAGGTTTGCCTGTATCAGAAGGAGCATACACTGAAGGCCCAAATTCATCTGCAGTGTGTCATAAGCACTAATCCAGGCCCTCAATCAAGATGTGAGTCAGGCTGCTCACTGCTCCCCCCCAGCATCCCAGCTTCCTTCTAAAGCAAACCCAGGCATGGGAGGAAGGAAGGAAGGAGCCATGTGGTCATTGCGGTGTGCCTCTTTAAGAGGATGCCTCAAGTACCAGAATGGAGTGGCACACCGAAGGACTTCTGTCCTTCTCTGCAGTGGGGAGGTGTGATGGAGAGCACACCTGGGGAGGTATGATGGGGTACACATCTGGAGAGGTATGATGGAATGCACACCCTGGGATGAGGCCTGTGGAGGGCAGTGCCCAGCCCGACAGTGCAAGCTCTGCTTTAATTACCTTCTGCAGGCTCCTAGTTAACATGCTGCTAACCCCAGGTTGAAAAGCCATTGCTCAAGATGACACACCAGTAAGGTTTTCTGCACTTTGCTATCGTTTAAGACTGACATAATCATAAGCAGCACTTTTTTGTGCCTCGTCTTCACTAAGGCTCTTAGCTGCAAACCCAGTCTCAAGGAGAGCTGGTGCGATGTGGACACTCAGCCTCTCTCAGGAAAAGCATAAGAAAAATCTGGATTTGCCATAGGGATAATCTTCCTCACTGTGGATGCTGGGCATTTGAATGGCAGACTGGCAGAACACTGCACCACTTCTTGTAACAGGTAATATTCCTTGACAGGGAAAGGACTGGCTACAATTATTCTTTTCAGCTTTGCAAAACGTGCTACCCAGTTGGTCCAACTCCCTTCCAAGCAGAGTTTTCAAAAAAAGGACATCTTTTCTTTAATAATCATACCTAAGTTAAGTTTCTGCTCTGAAAACACATACTGGAATACATGACTCCAAAGATCCTGAACTGATTATGATTTTATTCCATGTATAAAAACTCTATGGTTAAGCAGAGAATGCATTTCATGCACAATAGACAGTTATGCTTGCATACTGTATCTCTGTATTCTTCATTGCTCGCTCTTCTTTCCTACATTACATCTAAAACTATTTTGTTTATTCAACATAGCAAAAGCTGTTTCCTAATGCAGCCCTCAGCTTATTTATTACTATTATACCAATAATGTGGTGCTTTCTAGTCTATGTAATATTAGCTATCTCTTGCTCTCTACACAGATTTTCCTTGCAGCACATTCATTTCATTGTTCCTGCCACTGAGAAAAAGGAGAAGGGAAAGTAGATACAAGATTAGAATCTCATTTAACCAAGTCAAATGTAATTCTTTTGATACAAATGGTGTTATTTCAGTTTATATCAAGGTAAGCTTGATAATAAAACCGAGGCCTTATCACCTTTCAACATTTTCTCAAGTGCAGTCTTACATATTATGCAGCAAGAATTAAGAAGTTTGAAGAAATAAGAAAACCCAGTTCAATTGTTATGTTATGGCTAAGGTTCACAATGCTTCAGCTGTGCAAAGCGCGCTTCTTTGGGAACACGCTGTTCTCTCCACCCACTCAGCCCTCTCCAACTCAGAACCTTTTCCTGTGAACATTATAACCTGAAAGACGTTGTTGTGGGATGCTTTTCAGTTTCAGCACTGAAAATTGATGGCCTTGATCTTTTGTCTGCTAGAGTTTTTTTTCATTAAGGGCAGAGACACAAACAACTTTGAGAAACACAGCAATGCAATTCATGAAAGTCAAATTTCACTATCCTCTCGTTCATTTTATAATGACGGCGCAAAGAAGAAACAATAATTAATACTTATTCCATGAACACGCTTCCATCTTTCATAAGACAACCATAAGCTATAAATAAAACTCCTGTACAATAATTCAGCTGTCAGTGTGGGGGCCCTGATTTCACCATGGAATAATTCCATTTCGCCCCAAACCATCGAATAAGGCTGTTACTGAATTATCATGAAGTAAATCTAGATGTGCAATACTCACTCACACCACCACACCACCTTATTTCCTTATTATTTTATCATGCAAGCTAATTTCACTTTGAAGAGCATTCTAGTTTCTACATAAAGAGTCAGTCAAGCAGCTAGCATGCTATAAATTTGTACAGGTGTGCTAACATAATCTTAACTCAATTTACTTCGCAAGAACTTGCCCATAAGGACGAGTCTTGCGATTAGAGATTAGAAAACAGCAAGATTTTCCTTCCTTTCCCCTCTGGGCATCCTCGGGGGCTTACAATGAATAACCTCAAGCCCTTCATTGAGAACTCTTTACTCCACTTAGAAATAGAGATTCCTGCTTTTCTGAAGATTTCCCACAGCAATTGTAAGCGTAGGTATATGCTTAGAAAAAAACATTACCTCTCTCTAAATACGAGTTATTCTGTCTTCTATAGGATTTAAAATGGGTCACTCCCAATGTACTGAGTTCTACATCTGCTAGCACCGATTGTCTTCTCAGTTACCAATTAAAATTTTTTCAAAAAGCAGTAACAAATGTAAAGAGAAACTACAAATGAGCTACACAGAATGCCTGAAGCACCCAGTTCTGCTAAAGGTTTTGATCTTTCTGGGGAAGGCCTAAACGCACTATCCTGATTTCTGAAGACTGTCAAATTGCAAAGGCAGCAGATGAGAATTCCCTTTGGAAGCAACAGCCGCATCTAGGGAAAAGGTTTTATTGATTTTTATGACTTTTTAAAAAACAAATCCAATTCTCCAAAGTGGCTGGAATGTGCAGTCTATGTTCTCCCGACTACATACAAAAAGTGTAAGAAATTTCCACTAGTAAACAGCCCCCCAAACTAAGAAACATATTTTTTAATGTAAAGCACTTTCTTATCAAAAGTAGTTGCTGGACAATCTTCAACAAGAAAAAATAGAAAGCAGAAAGAAACTCCTTCTCAGATTTACTGATTGAGAAACTTTGCCAGTCAAGAAAAATTCACTGAGGTTTTCATCATCTGCCTTCACCCCCATAAACTTATTTTATTCTTATGTTGTTTAGAGTTTTTTTCACAGTCATTAGAAGAAAGGGGGAGGAATGCAAAGAATGAAAAATTCAGATTTTTCAGATTAGTGTGGTTGCATTCATGGAGATTCAACTTGTGTTTCGTCACAAGTTCCATACAATGGGTGGCTAAAACTAGAAAAACAGAGCTCACACCCCACAGGCAAGAGTGCGATTAATTCAGCATCTGAAAGACAACTAGGACAAATGTTGGGCCAAGAGCATCTGGTTGTAGCTAAATCATTTAACGACTTTCAGAAGCACAGGCAGCTTTTGGGCATCTACTGTCTCTGGGACTAGCAGACACGCTTGGGGCATGGCCAGTTCCAGGAACTGTTAGAAGGTAGCTACTAGTCTGAAGGGCAGAGCTATGGCATGGCAGCATAATTTTACATATAGGGAAACAATTACGTTATTTTTTGGTGCTAACATTCTTTTGGGCTAGAAGGAAGTGCTGATTGGAAGAGTAATTCTGTGATTTAATGACAGTATAGTGCCAATGGGTATTCCATAAATGCCCAGGACGTTTATGAATGGGACAATCATTCTTTCGCTTGGAATGGTCCATGACATACTCTGTTCCTGAATTAACACTCTGCAAATCAATAACCTTTGAAGGAGACAATAGAACAGATTTAAGAACGCAGGTCACACAGACGTGAGGTGGGAATTCTCTTCACCTGTATTTAGAATTCTAAACCGCAGAGAAACAGGCATGTATTAGGCAACAAACCTAGATGTCTAAAACAGGTCTTATGAGTAAGATCCTACAAACGCTAAGTTTTCTCCATTAACTGTAAAGTCACTAGAGGACTACCTTCCATACAAATATCTAAAATTAGGTAACAAGAATCCCATCCCTATCAACGTAGTCTCCACAGGGCCCAAATGGGCACTGCAAACTCCTGTAGTTTGATCCTGATCAGTGCATAATCCATCACCAAAATATTACAGGTGACCTCAACAATGATGAAGATTTGATAGAGTTGGATGGAACTGTTGCTAAGTACACTCACACCTTCCCTCACAGCTTCCACAAGCGTTCCTGCATTCTTTTTTGGTGCTAAGCTCTCGCATAGCAGCACCCATGAGTAATACTTTGTACTACCTCCAGTTGGCTAAGAGACTGTCCCACGCTGATGCAAGTTATTGGCCTCTATTATTCATGTTTTTGTCACCTCTTGTCTAGAGTAAAACAATGCAATACTCCCGGGTGTAGCGCCATCAGCCTCATAAGAAATTCAGTGCCAACGCAGAATTCTGCAGGAAAATGTTTCCTCCAGCAAATTCATGAAAACTTCCCCTTCTTCCCTATACTACCTAAGAACAGTATTAAGTGTTGTTCAGGGTTTCAATTTCTATTTTAGAAGCATTTGATTGCTTCAACCCTGCATAAGGTCCACACAAGCTTCTGTGATGAAAACCATGATTAACATGTCCACGTCTGATGAAAACCAGAACTCTCCCCTGTAAGCATAAAGCTCACCTTTCACATGGGGAATTTACATGGCTTTGTGGAACAAATTTCCAAAGAAAATAAGGATGCTCCCACCACTCAAGAAAAAAGACATGCCACCTCAAATAGGCCAAACCTAACACAACATAGCGTATGCCTTTTAAGTAGCTCCCAAGCCCAAACAAATTGTGCACTGCACATATAGGGAGAGCAAGAAGGGGAAAGACCAAGTTACACATAAGGAAAGTCACACACATGGCTTAATGCACTAGTGGAAGGAACTCAGATACGATGATGACAAATGCAGCATAATAAACCCTGCAGAACAGAAAAGAATGGGATAACTGCTCATAACTGTGAAAAAAATCTAGGGAGAAAAGCTTGTAATGCAGCATAGAGAAAATTTGTGAAAGCTATGCACAATCGCGCGCGTAGACGCAGCAGTCCTACATTATGCAGAAGAAATGCTTTAACAGAAAATTAAAGTTCCAAGGTGAGGAAATTTCAGATCTAAATCTGCCACTGTAGGCATAACTCCCCACCCCCCCGCCCTGCCCTGTGTGTGTGCGTGGCTGAGCCCCAGAATACAGGGCTTCTAGATGACTTCAGAGGAAAATTTGCCAGAACTTTGTAGTATGGGAAAAAAAAAGTGTGTTACATCTTAGCCTTGTTCTTGGATATGGCTGAACGGAGCTGTTCTGACTGAAATTTGTCCCCCAGAATTCATGCCTGAGGCAAACATCTGGCACGGAAAACTTGAACTGAATAGTTAAAGTTTTGTAAAGCTATCCATAACTGAAAACAGGATCTTACCATGAGAAGGGTCAAGCAACTGGAATAATGGGCACTGCTACCCAGCCACAGCAGAATAACAAACTAAGGCCAAAGAGCTCAGAACAACGATATTTCCATCCTGAGCTATTTGCTTTTACTGTAGAAAATGACCTGTTAACTTCAGTTTTTGAATCTTGACCCGTGTACAACAATTTTAAATTCATTTCTTCATCTAAAGTGCCACTCAGAATTTGATTCCAAGTAACAAACTACTATGCTTGAAAAATGACTCAAATAAGTGAAGAAAGACACGTATCATATCATATTTGAAACAGATAAGAAAAAGCAGAAACATTTTACTTGATGTTCTTGCATATATGGCAGCCTCAGATCACTTGCCAAGTGAAAGATTTCAGAATTTTCTAACTAATGAAGTCTTCAGCAAAACTTGAGGAGCAGAGCAGGATGGCATCAGTTATAAGATATGCCCCAAAACCTCAGAGGGGAATTCAGATACTCTGGTATAAGACATAGAAAAGCGTCTGACAAATCATTTGCACGTAATGAAATGCTGTTGATGCACTCCCTAAAACCAGAAAGAGGTGTGATAGACATTTTACCATATCTAAACAAGAAGGTTTCAGCAATAGAAAAGATAAGAGGTGGTTAGAAAATCAGACTGGATAATAGAGCTGACAAAAGACTTGAATGAAGAATAGTTTTTATTGTGTTATTAATCCTGATGATAGGGAACCAAATCAATAGAAATCATTACCCTTTATATAGAGAATGACAAAGAAAGACCTATATTGTGTTGAGAAGAAAGAAAAAGAATAAAATACCATGTATAAAATATTGTATATAAACTCTGTGTTAATTTAAAATTTATATTTGTCAGAAATTTTATACTGACTGGAGTTACAAGAAAGCCCAAACATAGCCGTAAGTGCAAAGAATGACTGAAAAAATAATCAGTACATTTTAAGTATTTATTTGACACTTCTGTTAGTAGTGAAATTCACTCTGCTTTCATTAACCTTTATATAATCTGAAATCATAACAGGAAAGCATGCGCAAACTTAGATTTCTCTTAAATACATTACATTCAAAGAAAAAGATCTGAAACTCAATAGTCAAATTCAGGAGCCTTAGTTCAGCCTACATATTTGCTGATGATACCAAGCTCATAAAAATACCCTTTCTGCACTAATTTAGTTGGCAGCACCATAATCATTCCTGGAAGGAACGAAGTACACTCTGAAATTAGTACAAATAAGCAAATGATAAATGGCCAAGAAGAAGAAAAAAAGCATGAATCATCAGAGTGTCACAAGCAGAATCAGGAGTCCAGAAACATACTCTTCATTCTTATTCTTCTGTCTCTCTTACCTACAGTACAGAGGTAGGAATTCACCGCTTCTCCCTGTTTAAGTTCTTCTTTCTGTAACATTTAAGTTCTTTCTGTAACACTGGGAAAATAACACTACTCAAATACCTAGTTTCTTGAAAAAGAGTACCTTAAATGTAAGGTGTCAGTACTACTTTAAAGTAGGAGAAAAAAGAACAATCCTTGCATAATCCAGAACTTCAAAATATCTTTTTCTAACTCGGTATCTTATGAACTCTCCAAAGTGTATTTTAGATTTTCCAGTTGATTTTGATTATTTCTCTTAGCCTATCTTCTTTGTAAGCTGAACTTTAATGGTCTTTGAGAAAACTTTCTAATCAGTGATCATTATATGTTACGTAGATTAAGAAACATATTTTTTGCAAATAGGAATGCAATACTGTAGCTATCAGTGTTTTCCTACATACAGGTTGAGTATTTGAAGAGTGAAGATCTGTTACGTCAAAAATGATAACGACAAAATGTTAGAGGAAAAATCCCACAAATTACAAACAAATCACAAAACAGGAAATCACTTCATAAATTCAAAAGGGTGACGAGATGACACAGGGATGACAACCCTCACGTTCCCTTGTGACAGAGTGAATTTTTAGTGTTTCAAGAACCTGATACCTGGGGACAGTCTCTCAGCTGCAGTGTTCATACAGCAGTGAAGATACATTAATGCAGACACCTGTCACACAGGAGCACTGAAAAGTTTCTGACAAAGGTAACATAAAATATGCTATTAGATCAGATTATGTTTCTTGTTAATGTGAAAACCAGCAGCTTCGTTTACATTTATTTCTCAGCACAAGTATTTCCAGGTATTCAATCAGACGCTAATCTGGCTGTATGCTTAAAACGGATATTTTACATAATAGACTTCAAACACACAAACCAATTGTGATACCAGCGGCACTATTCAATTTGCTTAAATTAGCCATGTGCTCAAGTGCTTTACTATATCAGGAGCAAAAGCCAGGAGCTTTAACTGTCGACAACATACTGTAGATGTTACAGAACACTTTGATAAGATTGTCATTGCCAGCTGAACACAGACACCAAATTATACTAATCTGAAAACAGTTATTATGGAGTTTGCTGAGTGGATACATGCAATTTCTTTGGTTTTCGTTTTGATTTAAGATTACAGTAACTTTTATATCTGCTTCAGATTGCCCAAAGTATAACTGTTAGATAGACAACAAGATCATGAGCTCACCGTTATCATCATGGGAATACTCTATTCCAGAAACAGTGCATCTTCGGAAAACCATCTTGTTTTCAGTAAGTGTCCCAGTCTTGTCTGAAAAGATAAACTGCACCTGACCTAAGTCTTCCGTGATATTTAAAGCTCGGCACTGCAGCTGAGAGTCTGTTTCTTCATCATATAAATCTTTATCTTGATGAATAAAGTACACTTGGCAGATTTTAACTATTTCAATGGATACATACAAAGAAATTGGAATCATAACCTAGAATACACAAAAAGAAAGAGAATTAAGAGAAAACAGAAGCAAGGATACATTGAATTAGTAAAATCCACTAAACTTGGTACTACATTCACTAGAATGTAAAGAGGCTATGTACTTTAAGCATGTACTGTAAAGTTATTAGCATGTTTGAAAAGAGTTTATTTACTGTGTTAGATGAGGAAAGCCCATGGTGAATTGCAAAGCTGAAACACATTATTATGCCTAGAAGGGTGATTACCAAAACTTGGACAGAAGCAAATAATTTTTTGGCTAATAGGGTGACCTTGAAACTAACTAGGAAAGAAAAAGAAAACAAAAACCCCCAAACAGACAGTACAGTCAGAACCCTGTAAATGTGAAAGAATGGGATAAATATATTCTGCATAAATAATAGACGGTTTACAAATTCACTTTGCAGAAATAGGAGAAACAATATAAGAAGTGTAAATCTCTCCACAGGAATAATCTTCTTGGCCTTGGCTTTTGCACTGCAGATTATTTGAATGAAGAACACATTTTATAATCGGCGAAGAAAGAGATGTGAGACGTTTGTTTCTTCAGAAAAGATTTTCAACTGTTTCTAGAGAATTGTCAAAACTCCATGAAATATATAATTTATACATTAATTTTTCCCTGCAGATGTTTTCAGGACAGAAATTCCCTCCTGCGTACATTATTTAGCTTCCTGAATTAGGTATGAGGGATAAATTATAGCCTGTATATAAGTGGCAAATGTGGCTATTTAAACAAAAAAGACAATTAAAGGTTGGTGTTCAAAGAATTCTGTGGTGAATTTTTTTAAATCAATATCATAACCCAATACCTTACAGTAAGAAGTAATGTAACTCATCCTTTTTCATTCCTTTTTATAAAGGAGTTGCTACCTCTAGTAACACAACCTCCTCTAGTGTGGCACTGGGCATACTTTCCCTGTTAATTCTCTTAACTTACCACCGCCTTCACCATTCAATACATTTCTCTTCATGGCCGAAAAAACTTTTACCAGAGTTTTTTACCTAGCTGAGGTATGGAGTTGTTAAGAGCAGTATCTTTGGACAGCAGTTAAAAAAGTATACAACTTATGTTCATACCAGGACACTGTACCCGAAGGGGCACTCACAGTCTTTGAGGTGTTCCACAGTGGGTGGATACGAAGCATAAAGCTTGTTTTCTCCCAGCAGGGCCCATTCCATCCTATCTCTTCCTACTTTTTAAAAATAAAAATAAATAAAATAAAATAAAATAAAATAAAATAAAATAAAATAAAATAAAATACATGAATCTTTTGGGGAAGGTTCTCCAATGACTTTCCTCTCCAACGCCAAGGGAGCTCTGACAGTTTACCGTGTGCATCAGCTTATTTTTCAGAGAAGTTATCATCTTTTTACCACTGGCTAGACCACTTCTTTTATTTAATTTTGCTTTCTATTTATATATTATCATACTCCCTATAGCTAAAATTTAATTTTAAAGTGACTAAATGTACTTCTTTTTATGCCTGATACTACACATACTGCATATTTATAGCTTTGTTACAGCAAACTATAAACAGAGGTGACAGCATGTACAACTTGATTACCTGGAAAACTATGATCACTGTCAGAAATAAATATACTGAAGCTAAAACAGGAGACAAATATTTGCCATCAGGCCCTGGAACATCAAAAATTGGTTTCTTCTTCTCACCATATTGCCATACCCATAGTCCATGACCTGCAGAAGAGTTCAAAGAGAGAAAAATGCAAATTACCTCCAAGGAAAAATGCTTATGGTATGAGTGTGTTCTTAGACTTGAGTTACATGTGAAAGTGATATTTTTTTTCAACTATTCTGCATGATTTTTGAAAAAGGCTTGAAAAAGGCTTGAAAGACTTTTGAAAAAGGCTTGAAAATGTTTTTTTCTGCCTTGGGATCTGGGGTTTGAGGAAGCGGTTTATCTGGCCTTCAGGACAGCATGCAAGAGTTATTTCACATAACTTTTTCCAAATAAAGTGAGCTGGCCAGTCTAAATTAGTAATTTAGGCTCTTTGTGGAATCAGCAGAGAAAACTAGACTTCTTCAGAAAGTGACTCATTTCAGTGATATTCGATGTGTTAAAATGAAAGAACTCCATTGACTGCACTAGGTGTATCACTAGCCAGCTATCACTAAACTAGTTTCAGCTGGATAAAGCCAGAACAGGCTTTAATCTCTGAAATAACAGTATCAGCAGTCAAGAGCATGGAAACTGAGGAACTAAGAACAGAAGAAATTCTAAGCCTTATTCAAACCCTTTTTAAAATTGACTGTGCTGATAACTAAATAAAGATAAGACTATTATTATTTTGGGAAAATGACATTCCTGTTAAAGAGACAGAAAGTTGCCTTTTTAAGTAGAGCACTAGGATTTGCAGTCATGAAAGACCTAAAATGGTATCCCTGATGTTTTTAAGGTTAAAAACAAGGAATAATTCCCCCATGATAAGAAGCATTCAAACTGTCTTCACTACATGTCAGAAATCATAAAAAAATGACAAAGGCCTACTTTAAAATTAATCTTTTGTAAGCCACATCTGACAAGGTCCTTTACATCTTGATACATAAAACCAGTGCTGAACTCTTGAAAAATAAAAACAATATTTCAGCCAAGTGAACAAATTATTTTGTCCCTGTACTACCAACATGAGCATACCACCATACTGATGTCTTTACTGATGTCTTTATTTTTACTCTTGACAGCAAAAATTGGGAGCCCCACACTGAGAAGGACCTACATCAAGACTTGTTTTATAAATATCCTGACTCAGATTTTCAAAAGAATTAGTTAAGTGTCATACCTCCACTTCTACATCAGCAGAAGGTACAAAAATTGCCTGACTGTTAGAGAACACAGCTTTGCATGTCTTGAAGCGCAAGGCACCTCTGGTTTCCAAGGGCTCTGGTTTCCTTTCCAGCTGTTTTCGGTTGTTACCACCTCCAGCAGCCTTCTCTGGCCCTCTGCTGGTGGTAGCAGGAGTGACAGAAGGGAAGGTGTAATTGTCACCTACTGTGTGCCACCTCCTCCCGTTCACATTCATGCATCCCAGGGGCTTCAGCTGATGTGAAGCCGCTGCTGTGCACATCCCCCTGCTGCTGCTCCGGGGGCAACACCTGGGATGCAGCGGCCGAGGGCACAGCTGCCGGCAGTGACTCCCTACAATTAAGCCTCCCTACCACAGCACTTCAGCCCCTGAGGGCCGGGCTCCCCCACACTGAGACACTGCAAAAGAGTGTCATGAACGCAATGGAAACAAATATGCTGGCTGATTCACATCTGGGAAAACTCATCTTTAAGCAGCATTTAACAATACCTGGAAAAAGGCACACAGAGACGCATTAAAATGGCATAAAACTGTTATTAAACTACACCATGGTTGTTAGGAAACATTCTAGTGTTTATGCCGTATGACTCACATACAAACATTACAGAACACACAAACATTAAGGATATGGAATTCATATGCCATATATAAAGAATAATTTTGGGTGCCAAACATAAAACTCAATTCATTCTCACAAGTGAATGGAAAAACAGCCTGAAGAGTACTAACCTGAACCTCAGCATTTCCTTAATCACTCCATGAAGTCTAGAGAGTCTTCTACTTGCAGATTTAGACTTTAATTTATTTCTTCTTTGTTAAAGCTGCAGCCTTAGGGACAGTGAGCCAATGTTGTATACTGTCCCCTTGATTAAATAAGTAACACTGGGAACAGCATTGTGCTAGTTTATTCTCTGCTCACACATTTTGTTATTGACTGATTAATGGCATGTTACAGTCTATCACCCGTAAATTTGAGGGGACTACATATAAAGTGGCTTCTTTTGGACTTGACATTTTTGGATGCTATCAAGAGTGATAGAATCTAAGCCTTCAGATTTCTGGTAGTAATAGCATATATTTGATTGATACTAAGAAGCTATCGAGATGAGCTTAGGTATCAAGAGATCTTGATTTCAAAGAAGAAAGCACAACAAAAATTAGATAGTATGGAGGCAGCTGTACGGATTTAATGTTTTGGCAGATACATATGTTTTTGATAAAGCTAAGCCCAGGAATCCCAAAAGAGTCTGATACTTAAGTTTCTGCTTTCAAAGAGCACTTACCTATGGCAGAAAACAGACACATGATTAGAAGTATGAGGACACACCAAAGGACATCAGCATTCATCTGTCTTTCAAGCTTACTGCGTTTGTAACGGGGTCCATTATTATTTAACAAAGCTTTGGTCTCATGCCCTGCAGAAGCAATTACATCAAATGATGTAATATGGATTTTTTTTATTATTTTACGGAAATTACAAAAAGGCAGTGAGCCTAGTCAGACCGAAAAACAGTCTTTACCTGCATAGATTACTATTCCTGCAACTTCTTCTGTATTTCTAATGGTACATCCACGTAACAAAAGATTTTCTTTGAACAGTCCATCCTTTTTTCCATTTTTATGTACACTGCAGAAAATTTAAAAACAGAACAAAGCACAGCACGTCAAAACATTAAGTGCGTTAAATCATACTACTCTGTAATTTAACAAGCCCAGGAAACATCTTCAAAGTCTAAGAAGTTTTGTCAACCTGATGGTGAAATATTTCCTTAGATCTTCCTCCTGGGAAGATTCTCTGGCAGACTTTGAAAACTGAGAATATCTACACAGGAATCCCAAACATGCAGCAGCCCAGCTGGAGCAGTACCAGTTGCTGTTGGATATACAAATGTACTGGAAAAATGCTCACTGGAGATATGCAGGCCAAGCCTACAGCGTATGTGCAGCCTGTCTAATGCTTTCAAAATGCATTGGACTTTCTGTGCATGTGCAAATCAACTGTGCAATCACAGTCAATCCAGTCCACCCAAGAGCAGCTGTGCAGTGCATATGATTAGCCCACTATTCACATGTTCTTATCACAGAAATCCTAGAAAGAAATATGGTGAAACCGGGAAAGGACTGTGCTTCAGAAGCAGTGATATTAAGGAAGATGTGCCAGGGATAACACGCATCAGTTCAGTGAAGAAGAAAGGAAAAAAATTCCATGTGTGCACCAGTGGGAACAAGAGAAATTCCTTTCAGAAGTGTCTCACTGACTCTCTAAGAAAGATGAAATGGCCTGTGCCCTGATGATTCCTGTTGACTACCACCAAAACACATGAGAAAACATGAGAAACCAAAACGTGAGAAAAATGGAACAGAGTAATGTTTCCACTGCAACTTATTGTCTGCTGTGTATGGACTGACACAAACTTCAGCTGACAGAGAAATACAGAAAACAGCCTTAGGAGAGTCAATAGTCACCAGGGAAATGCTAAACAATAAAAACAACAATTAAAGAACAGCATTAGAATGTTTTATTAGGTAAAAAAGACAAGCCAAATAATATTTTCCAACCTTTTCTAAATGAATAAAATTTAATTTAATTTAATCAACTGTAGTATCTCAATGCCTCAGAGAAGATTAAAGCAAAGTCTGGAATATTTAAACATTCTGCCTTCACTTTCAGAGCATCAGAACCATCACACTTCTAAAGTCTAAAAAACAGACTGCAATAAAAAAAACTAGAAAAAGCTGGGAGTTCAAGAGAAATCC
Organism: Fratercula arctica; assembly: GCA_947846985.1. Lineage (NCBI taxonomy): Eukaryota > Metazoa > Chordata > Aves > Charadriiformes > Alcidae > Fratercula > Fratercula arctica. The sequence continues at coordinate 71,709,204 of CANTUZ010000001.1, forward strand.
TGGAAAAGCACTTGTGCTATACTAAAGTTAACATTGTGCTGTTGCAACATTGAATTTTATGGCTACCCGGATTTGAACATTTAAAATCCTGTGTCCCCTGAAATTTGTAAACTGGCCTTCTATAAAAAAGCGGAGTTCTTTTGATTTGCTTCCTATTTTGTAAGCCTTCACACCTGGGTTAGATCTTCATGCTTGTCTCTGATTGTTAGAATCTTTTCTTTTTCTAAACGAGGACCAGAATTCTAACTTTAGCACATCCTTCTAGGATCTCAGGCCTGAAGAACTTTAGCAAGTATCCTGAGATCTGCAAGAAGAAAAGGTTCACATTGGTGAATCCTTTGTACTCTTCCCCTGTCTAGTAGGACTACTTGCAGATTATGCTGTTATGCTGGTTATGCTATCTATTCTAGTAGAATATACCCATTAATAATATATATATCATATTCATACATACATATATATACACAGACACATAAACACAGTCCTTTTTAGTTCAGTATAATATTTTATACCCACTCTCTGCTCAAAAATATAAATTAAAAGCATCGGTGTTTCAACAGGTATGCTTAGCTTTTCACTGTAGGGATGGAAAAAAAGTGATGGTTTTGACGGCTGAGGTAGCTGCAGCAGTGATAACATCTGACTAGAGATAACTAGAGACCAGAAACAAATGGAGAAGAGAAGGAGCAGATAACATCATGTTTGCAATTCTGATACCAAATTGAAGGTGTTTTTTTTCAGCAGGAGAGAACTTCCCCTGCTCAGCTCATCTTCCCCACCAGCCACAGAACAGAGGGTTTGCTTCTGTCCTCCTCAGCAAACCTCTTTAACCCACCGCCTCACCTCTTGCCAAAGGAGCTTCAAAAACTGGGGGCCGCCCAACAGCCCTCTTGCAGTACGCCAATAGGTGTAAGCACTGATGGCCAGCTGGAGAATTACCCAAATTTGGCTGGGCTTGAACTATGGGAAATAATTTCTTAACAATTCCATACTGTAGAAATTACACTACTACCAGGATTCTGCCATTCCTCTGCTTTTTAAGGCTGAATTCTACATTAGCCTTTCTCGTAAATCATGAAGATGTGAGTTTGAATTACCAACGAAGTCTTCAAATGATAGTTATGATTCCTGTTAATAAATGGGATTTTTTAAAGATAAACCTACTTTAAAATTTACTAACCTACTTTAAAATTACTAAGAAGTAATTGCTCTGGCTTATGATTTTAGAGCCTTCATCAATTTTCTACACTTCACAGTAACAGTGGACTGTGACAGGTATATTGCACATGGCAACCTTTACATACAATTACTTGTGTATTTTTTCTATACAACTATGTATTTGTTCTTACTGTCGTAACTTGTACAACTGCTCCAAAGCAATGGTGCAACATCTGAAGTTAACCTGTAGGTGCCAAGACCCCAGTCTACTGCCCTCACCACAACTCACCCTTACATGCCTTTGGTACTGCTTTTTACTTTTCCATATGCAAAAGAAGTCAATCTACTCACCTGTTGCTCACCAGACCTTTAGAAAACATGAATGAAATCAGAATCTGGGAAAAAGAAGCTGGCAGGGGCTGGAGGAAACTCACTGTTTCTTTCTTGTCTGCACTCACTCCCAGTGACTCACTAACAGAACATACATAGAAGGCAATTGGCCACTGATGATAGAAGGAAGAAAAAATTACAGACATAAAGGTCTGGATTAAAAAATAATGAAAAATAGAGTTAGACAAAACTGCTCACTTTGATAACAAACCTGCCAATACTTTATGTCTGGGTGGAGAGATGGCTGACATGCCATTTCTAGCCCTGCAGAGTTATAAACCTTAAGCTTGTTACAGAGGCTGAACAGTCTGTTTTTCCCCTTTCTGGATTCAGGCCAGTATAACTTTGGGAGGCAAAGAAGGAAACTTTTCTCTGTCAGTATTTAAAACAGTGGCTGGCTGAAGAGATGCCTGGAACATGAAGGGTAGCCTGTGAGGAAAGACGCTGGCGAGTGCAGGTGCAACGCTCTTTTTCTCTGCAATTTCTCACATGGATGACACCACAAATATGCGGTATCTAAACATCTAAAATACACATGCACCATGAATAAGGAGAATTGGGCAGACCAGATGCAGTTAGCTACTACTTCACTACAGCACTCTGAAAGTGTTTGTGTAGTCTCCTGGTTTAATGCAGAAACACAAAAATAAGTCCGATGGTAGCTCCCTTCAGCCTTCTATTACATTTTTCCTTGTTACGTATTCACCAGAATCAAATACCAAGGTAACATATCAAAACTGTATTCAGAAGAGAGTATTTTCTCTCACACTCTGGTTTCTCAAGTGTCTTACAAAGCAAATAGTAGAGTGGGCATTACTTTCCAAGGCTTGACACTCCCAAAGAAAATATTCAACAATCTTAAACATACTCTTAGCACACATCATCAGTCAGAATCTTCCTGACTCTCAATTCTGAAGAAATTTAGTCTAGGTTTTTTCTTTTTTTTTTCCAGGAGAGGTGGTGTCACTATAGCACAGTACAGAGGCAATTCTGTATAGATTTATACTTTGTTTCCTTAAAAAAATTGTAACATGAATTTGTATTAATTTTGGTTTTTTTATCATATGAAATAGAAATACACACATTCCTTGCTTTACTTATTTTGGTAGGATCAAGTTTTCTGTTCTTGCCTAATAATAAAATTTTTACTTCAGAGAAAAGCTGAAAAGCCAGAATACCAACTACTACTTCTCCTTTTCCCTTGCCCATATACACACAAATAGCTAGAAACAAATTTTTAAAGCAAATTTTGTTATTTTTGGAACCTGGCATGGGATTCTTGAATGTTTACCGTGCATAGTGTATATAATCTGGACAGATCCATACAGGCAGGGGACATGTTAGGTTTTATTCTATTCTTTTTATACAGGAGACTTCTTATAGGGGAAATAAAAATGAGGAGATATGCTTGGGATATCTGAAGCTGCAGAAACTGCAGAACAGCAGTAAAGCAAGCACCTGAGTAGAACCAGCAGTCTGCCTGCCCGTCTGCACGCCCTGATGCAGATTCAATGCAGATGATTGTGCCAGTACAGCTGAAGAAGTAATATGTAGAAATGTGCACGCTACATTTTAGCAGCTGTAAAGTTAGGGCCAGGCCTGTCTCAATGCATTTTGCAATACTTTTCTGTTTTTTTATCATCATGTTTCCCTTTACCCTGGCCTGCCAATGCTACGTCGTTTACCTATAGTGATCACAGATCAGAATAACTGTGGGGAATAAAATTTTTACATGTTTACAACACACACACACACACAAATATTTCTATTTCCTGAAACATTTGTCAGCACAGACACTAGAACCAAAGGAGCCCTTTGTATTTCAAATAATAATAAATAGTCTTAACCAAAACTGGAAACCTCCAAAGTGGTCAAAACTTCAAGCAAACTTTGACAATAATGTCTTGGCACAGCTTTTACATATGGATCTATTGAAAGTCTATTATTTCATAGCACTCCTATTTAAATATCTCAGTAACATTTTTTTTTTCAGTTGAGCTATTATCAGCTGGGAGCTACCTGAACATTTCTTTCAAGCACTGACTACTGGTAAGATTTTGAACAATAGTTAAGATCTGAGTTTGACGTGGCAATGACATGTTGCAGTTCCGATGTGCTAATTACTCTTCATCTTGCTAACATATGATTTCGAATAGACCCATGATTTCATGATACTAATGAGAGAAATCTAAAAAGAGGGGGGAAAAAGCCTTCTCCCGTGATAAATTACGAAAGAGAGTGTTTATTTGTTGAGGGGTTGATCCCTGCCCTTTACTTCAAATGCCCCGTGGTCCCTTAGTTGTAAATCTCTTGCAGCAGAGCTGATGAGACCTGGAAATCAATTCATGCTTTCTGCCAGATTCAAAACTGATGTCTTGGCTTTTTGCTGTGTCAAAATATATTCACATCATTTGTGAAACATTAAAATATAAAGAAGATTATATAGAATCAATATTAAACAACAGTCTTCCAAAAGGTACTACCATGTTTTCTGCTACATAATTCAAATGTTTCTGTGACTTACACACTACAGACATTTTCTACATGGAGTACATAAGTAAATATACAATGAAAGACAAATTTATGCATATCTTCTACAGCATTCAACCTCTGCTTAATATTTTGGGGACTAAGATTCACACACATGAAGCGTGCTAGAAAAGCTGCCAAACTTTCCATTTCCGTTTCTGGAAATGTCATTTCTGCAGTAGGGCAGGCTCTCTATTAATGTAGACATTTACACACCCTCATGCGGTTATGTCTAATACCAAACTTTTATCTTTAAATGAACTGTAGGGCTTTGTGCTGCTAAATAAAGGAACACATTTTCCCACACTACAACTTGATGTAATTTCAAAAAAACTGTCCTGATTTACACCAGTTGGCAGTACATCCTACACGATCTGTGACATCTGAGAGTAGTAACTGAGGTGGTAAATAGCATCACTATAAAAAACTCCCCAAGCTCCAGCAATTTACCTTGTGCCATTTACGCAATTCAATACTGCTTATCACTCCTAATCAATATGGGTGATAAATCACTGCATTCTAAACAGAATTAAGTGTCTGTTTAACTCTCTTCATTAAAATTTAGACAAAAATAAAATATTGGGGGCTCTCACTCTCCATGTGGTTACGGACTATAGAAAAATAAGTCATGCAAGAGTGCATCTCCTAAGTCACCACTATTGGCATCTCCACACACTACAGTCCTGGCTATGTTAGAAGCAAAGTGCTTTGCACATGCTAAAACATTTGCTTCTGAGCAGGATTTATTGGCCAGAGATGAGCACCCTGTTGCAGTTCTGTTTGTTTAGAATTAAGTCAAGTGGCTGTAGGTGATTCTGCGTGGTAATGTACGAGCACACCCACCGTGTGAGCCAATTGTTTTATTTTGTCTGAATGAGAGGAAAGGAATACTGCCATAGCTGGAGAAATATCAGTTTCACCTTCAGACTTTCCTCAAGTACACTTGTATTACAAGAAACATCAAACAGACCCATCTTCATAAAAGCAGTGTACAACAGATTGTGTTTGTTTGTTGGCTCTCTTGAACTGGTTTTCTATTTCCTCCCATTTCCAGATGGGCTTTTTTGATCCATGGAGGGAAGGAAAGGGAGAAGAGTGTCTGTAACTACAGTGCTTCATGCATTCATTTCTGGAGTGTAAACTGATCAAAGCTAACGACTAAATCCACCCTAAGGAATGGAAACGTGAGGCTCCCATCTCACCCTGAAGTGAGGTTCCTCTAAAAGAGCCTTAAATATGCAGCCCTATTTAGAAGTGATGATGATGCAACTTACAGAACACAGTCTAAACCAAACGAGCATTTATTTTACTCCATATTAGAGAAAAGGAATGTATACTGAAGGATATTATATGAAATACTCACATGTAACCTCGAAACCTACTTAAGTCATTGTTTGGCTTCTCACATTCAATGACACTGGTGAACTTCAAGGGATCAAATTCTGAGTCCTGGAATAATAAAAGTGTTAATTACTTAGGGCAAAGACTTGCAAATTATAGCCAAAATTGCTTTCTTTTCTAGCTTTCATAATATATTAAAGTCCATCTTTTTTCAAAGGCAATCAAATGAATGACATTGACCCCTGGCACTGAAAATCAAAGGGACCTGGGCACCAAAATTCCTTATTGCCTTCCAAAATCTCCCTTATACAGATGACTATTTTGTTCTGCAAGTGGAAGAATGTGAGTTTCTAAAAGCATTAGATAAAAGATGTCAAACACAGAAGTCAAATGAATTTGGTCTGGAGTGGAAAAATGAAATTTATCTGGGAAGGTTCAGAATATTCAATAGTATCACTATACTTCATGTTCAGTGAAGCTACTGAACATCTAGGACGACAGGAGTCAATATACTGCCAATTATGAAAAAGCTAATAAGAGCTTTTGAAATATTAGCAAGACTTCTTAATTGCTTTATGCCAACACAGATAAATTAATCTACTACAGTAAATTACACACATATAGCAGAATAACTTTTTCCTAATTAATACTTAAAAACCTTCTTGATTCTCTAGCTCATTAGTCTGAAGCTGCTATTTTTGCTGACTATATATGTTTACCTGTAGTTAGCACCTTGTTGTGTCTGAGGAAAAACATCCTATCACAGCATAATTACTTGATTTTGTTAAATAAAAATCAAGGTTCTCCCTTCTTTGCCAGACCAAACAAACTACGCAGTGAAATCAGAGATACCTGGTCCCGGTGCTGCTGAGAAGGCTGTTTGTCTCCATCAATGAGGACTACCTTTAGAAAACTGCTTTGCACACCATTTGAATGAAAGAACCAATTGTGAATTATAATTTTATTAAGCTTTCAACAGTGACAACACTGCAAACGTTATGTTTTACAGTGGTTTTGCTGACCAGCTGCAGACCCCAACCACTACTTTTTGGAAGGCATTATGAAAATAGATGATTGAGAATCAGTAACCAAAGGACAGACATAATCTGTCTCTGTGTCTCTGAAACACACAGGTATGTCTGTTTTTTTTTTAATATTGACTCTACTCAGAAGAGGTCAAAGAAACTAGATTTTAAATAAGAGATAAAGGAAACTAGCAGATATGTCAGCATCACCATCAATGCTCTTCTTCATTTTTCTACCAGTTACACCTGGAAGAAAGACAGACTTACAGTATGTAGGAGACAATTCAAACCACCCATGCCTGACACTTTTGGAAACCTTTCCTGTATTTTCAAGAAACAAGGGACGATAAAGAGAACTGTGAAGATGGGCTGTCACTTAGAGACAGCTACAGCCCAGTGGAGGAAAGAATCATTTTTATATGCAGAATTCAGCTTGTAAACAAGGGGGGCTGGGGGGAAGGAGTAAAAACAAAGGGCAGCTCTGAGCAAAGAAGAAGATGGCTACGCTGAGAATCAGAATCCCTAAATTACGTCAAAGTTGGCAGTCAACTACCTGAGCCATAGCAAGAAATCCAGGTGATCGTCTCAGCACCAAATACTGTTGGTATTTAAGCTAATCAGATATTTCACCTGGTCGGCCTTAAATTTCTCTAGGTGACTGAAGTTTGATGCTGGGAATGCTTGGAAGTACCTAGTTCTACAGAGGCACCTTAGGCATCATTAGGCTGTAGAATGGGGCAGATATTGTAAAGCCACACGTTCACTCCCTTTGACCCTTGTTCTTCAGCTGCTCACTATAAACCGGCACAGACACCAGCAGTCACAAGGAAGGAACCACCAGCTAGAACCGACATCACGAAGCTTTCAGGCCTTGACATGTAAAATCTGTTACTACAGCTCCTAAACTGTCCTTGCCTCCAGCAGTCAAAGCTTCACATTACAGAGACTCTATACCAACAGCCCGTGCTGCCCGGCAGCTGCCTTTACTTGAGCTTGCTGGAGAAGATGAAGTTCTCCCAACTCACACCAAAGCTTGTTGTGCTGGGAAAGCCTGTGTTGTCTATGTAACACCAGCTCTGCTGCCCTAGAAAATGACCTTTTCCTTCCTTGCCCTGGTATGTTCCTTGGCAGAAAAAAAAAAAAAAAAATTCCAGGAAAAATAATCTACAAACATTGCTCAAGGTTTTTCAATAGTATACTGTCTGTCTGCCTAAGGATTGTGTTAAAGAAGAGTCACCACAGTAGCTTAAATTGCATTTGTAAATTGGAGGGAAAAGACTGGGAAGGGAAACATTTCTTGTCTTTTTATTATGTACTATATATAACACAGTTAATTTAGCACAAATTTTCATTCAGAGGTCTTAAAAAAAGCAAAGAAAGAAATCTTAACGTCTTTGATGAATGCCCCTGAGGGAATCGTAGAGACACGTAATAATAAAACCCAAGGTAATCAAATGCAGGTTTTCTATGGCTGCTGAACTCAGCGCATGGTTTCAGTGCTCTACAGACAACATTAACTTCTGGAGCAACTGGAAGTTTGCAGACTGAATCTCCTTTCTGCTAAGAAAGCCTGGTAACAAATCCATTGAGTTTACAAAAAAGAAGAAAAAATCTACTTAAAAACTAGAGCTAAAGTCTTCACACACAAAAAAAAAAAAGATCTTGTCAACGTCAGAGAGAACTAAACGTACTCGACTTCCCCATCGCTACAATGCAACATAGTCTTTTTTCTTCCTTTCTTTGTTGGATTCTTTTCATTTATGACTCAGTTTTGGAACTGAAAGTCCTTTATCATTAAATCTAACCGTCTGTGTATTTGTGTTCTGTTACAATTAACGCAAAATATGTGATTCTGGTCTTTAACCAGATAATATCTGGGAGGAGAGAAAATTCAATTAAAATAGTAGTTTATGTAAGGAAACAAAACTGTTGAATTCTGATTTATGGCAAAAGCTCTTTGGTCTATTAATAAATCAAATAGCTCCATCTCTTTCCTGTCAAATGGAAGGGAAGATATATACTGTATATTACATCTGATGACACTGTTTTGATGTGAAAATGCCTTTTGGTAAATGAATGAAAAAATACATTAAACACTGCCTGCATGTGGCTGCTTTCAGTGGTTATAAAGAAGCACAAAATTAACATAAGATTTCACAATGATCAAAGTTTTGTCCCTTTTTATGCTGATACCCACACTTCAGCAGCAAATGAAACATAAACTGTGATGTTCTCGTGTATTAACAACTAAGAGAAGCTGCAGCTAGACAGAAGTTAAAGCCAAAAGTGTTACTTCTACAGTGCACAAATCATGATTTGTGCTCTTTTCTAGGTAAAAGTCCATGAAAAAAATTAAATTCTCCACCACCACCTTTAATTTTCCTCTTACAGTGAATTTCTTCATCACTGTTAAGATACAGAAAACAAGATCAAAATATGGTCAAAAATAGCACTTCCCCAGTGCTTTGTGCAGCAGTTATCTGATGTGCCTGATTTCCAGTGTCTTATTTTCCACTTACAGAACTGCTGGGCACTAAAGATGTCCCAGCCTCAAAAGGAATGACAAGCTCCATGCCTACACAGACTGCAACCTTAACTGAGGCTTTCCGGTGCTTAATTTCCGTGAAAACTTGACTCCCAGTGCACATCAACAAGGCCACATCACTCACAAAAACAGCTGGAGGCATTCTTTTTTTTTTTTTTCTGAAGGTATGTATAATATTTAAAAGGAGGGTTTACCACCTTTGGAAGAAGGGACAGGCAACTCAGGAGGAGTACAGAGATCTCGTTAGGTTATACACAGAAAAAATCAGGAAGGCAAAAGCCCAGCTGGAGCTCAGCTTGGCCACTAACATAAAGGACAACAAAAAAAGCTTTTATAAATACATCAACAAAAAGAGAGTCAGGGAGAATCTCCATCCCTTACTGGATGTGGGGGGGGAAAGCTGCAACCAAGGACGAGGAGAAGGCTGAGATACTTAATGCCTTCTTTGCCTCCACCTTCAATAGTCAGACCAGCTATCCCCAGAGTGTTCAGCCTCTGGAGCTGGATGATAAGGATGGAGAGCAGAACAATCCACCCATAATCCAGGAGGAAGTAGTCAATGATCTGCTTCTGCACCTAGACACACATAAGTCTATGGGGCCAGATGGGATTCACCCAAGAGTACTCAGGGAGCTCACAGGAGAGCTCACCAAGCCTCTCTCCATCGTTTATCAACAATCCTGGTCAACAGGGGAGGTACCAGATGACTGGAGGGTGGCTAATGTGATGCCCATCTACAAGAAGGGTCGGAAGGAGGATCCGGGGAACTACAGGCCTGTCAGCCTGACCTCGGTACCAGGAAAGATCATGGAGAGGATCATCTTGAGTGAGCTCTCACGGGAAGTGTAGGGCAGCCAAGGGATCAGGGCCAGCCAGCATGGGTTTAGGAAAGGGAGGTCCTGCTTAACCAACCTGATCTCTTTCTATGACCATGTGACCCGCCTCTGGATGCAGGGAAGGCTCCGGACATTGTCTGTCTGGACTTTGGTAAGGCCTTCGACACCGTCCCCCACAGCATTCTCCTGGAGAAGCTGGCAAATCGTGGCACAGACAAGTGTACTCTTCACTGGGTAAAAAACAGGCTGGATGGCCGTGCCCAGAGAGTTGTGATTAATGGGGTGAAATCCTCTTGGTGGCCAGTCACCAGCGGTGTCCCTCAGGACTCAGTTTTGGGGCCAGTTTTGTTTAATATCTTTATCAACGATCTGGATGAGGGGATTGAGTGCACCCTCAGTAAATTTGCAGATGACACCAAACTAGGTGGGAGTGTTGATCTGCTTGAGGGTAGGAAGGCTCTACAGAGGGACCTGGACAGGCTGGATCGATGGGCCAAGGTCAGTTGTATGAGGTTTAATATGGCCAAGTGCCGGGTCCTGCATTTTGGTCACAACAACCCCAAGCAACGCTACAGGCTTGGGGAAGAGTGGCTGGAAAGCTGCCCGGCAGAAAAGGACCTGGGGGTGCTGGTGGAGCCAGCTTAACATGAGCCAGCAGTGTGCCCAGGTGGCCAAGAAGGCCAACAGCATTCTGGCTTGTATCAGGAATAGCGTGGCCAGCAGGAGTAGGGATGTGATCGTGCCTCTGTACTTGGCACTGGTGAGGCCTCACCTCGAGTACTGTGTTCGGTTCTGGGCCCCGCTGTACAAGAGGGATATTGAAGTGCTGGAGCGTGTCCAGGGGAGAGCTACCAAGCTGGTGAGGGGTCTGGAGACCAAGCCGTATGAGGAGAGGCTGAGGGAACTGGGCATGTTCAGTTTGGAGAAAAGGAGGCTGAGGGGAGACCTCATTGCCCTCTCCAACTACCTGAAAGGAGGCTGTAGAGAGGTGGGTGTTGGCCTCTTCTCCCAGGTGAATAATGACAGGACCAGAGGAAATGGTCTGAAGCTGTGGCAGGGGAGGTTTAGATGAGATATTAGGAAGAATTACTTTACTGAAAGAGTGGTCAGGCACCGGAACAGCCTGCCCAGGGAGGTGGTTGAGTCACCAACCCTACAGATATTTAACAAACATCTAGATTTGGCACTTCAGGGCATGCTCTAGTGACAGAGATTGTAGGGTTTTTTTTTTTTGTGTGTGTGTATGGTTGGACTCGATGATCTCAAAGGTCCTTTCCAACCATGAGGGTTCTATGATTCTATGTGTCCCAAACTTGTGCCTTGCACACCGCTGATTTGAACAACTGGCTTTCTGGTTGATACAAACCTGGGAGAGATTCACTGATTGCAAATAAGTTCCCCAGAGTATTTCACAAAACTGTTGAATGGCAAAGGCCAGGGCTAAATTCTGTTCATGTCAGTCATATATTTCTGCTAAACAACTTGTTCTCCTTTTGCTACAATGTACACTTTACTTGCCATAACTAATTCTAAGGAGAAGTCTCTGCAAAATAAAGTGAGGCAAAATATCTTTCTTCCACTTAAGGCAGATATTTTACTACTAGGTAGCGCTTAATTTGGAGCACAGACTGGTCATTGTTAAGATGTTACAGAAAAACTGTGTTTGAAAGGATACTTGAAGGTCACTTGGAGAAAACAAGAAATCTAAAAGAAGGGACAGAAATGATTATACTAGTTTCAGTGAGTGCTGACTTTGAAAAAAGTCAACATGAGCACCACGTATGTCGAAGTCTAAGCGAAGTCAAGCATGCTCAATTATTTTAACAGAGAAAAAGAAACAGCAATCAAAAGTCAAAAGTTTTTACTCCTGCATTAACTCTAAGGCTGCACACAATCATATTCCCACTTGTGCCTCTCTCCCTCTAGGCCAATCAATCTCAAATTCTCTTTGAAACAGTGAAAGAGCAACAGTACCAGAGATGGATGATATTTAGGAGTCGAGAAAGGCAGATATGGCTTCCATGAAACTGAACAGGGAACTGAATCCTTGTTTCCCTTTGTCTTGAGCAAATGGGACTAGTGTAAACCCCTCTGCCCATGCTATTCATGCTATCTTAGCACTTGCAGGCTCTAAAAAATTAGTACTTTCATTCCTTTCCAATGTTAGGTATTGCCGCTGCTTTTTTGACACAGTAAGGATGGCTATAAGCATCATCCCATCCAGGCGCCAATTTGGTTCTCTGCTGGTCTTTCAGATGGACGCTGCTGCTCCTGTTGGGTTTGAATTTCACATCACCATCATGGTATCACAGCAATGTCGCTCTACAGCAAGGCTCCCAAGCCATGCTCTCTGCACACTGGTGACAGGATGCAAGTTACTTCAAAGAGCAAAACCACAAAATACGTCTGGTTGCCTTTGCTCTGGAGAATGCAGGGAATGGTTGGATGGTTGGTAAACACTTCTGAAAAACTGCATGACCACAGGCCTGCACGCAGGGGATGAGAAGGTAAATCTGGTGACATGCCTTGTCCTGTGCTGCATGGCCTAGCAAGACACCAGGAACCTGGGGCTGTGACCATGGCACAACAGAATTCTTTTTGCTGTGGGTAAAAGTCATAACAAGGTCTTGAAAGATGTGAAACAGAGGTTTCAGTCATTTCTTCCCATACAGTTTGAGAGTTTCAGAAATACAGAAATAAAGAAATAAATCATTTTGTCAACCACGAATACATGGAAACACTCAGGTATATCCCCACATTGGGGTTGTTCATACCCTGCATTCAGAAGTGTACAGTGACTAAATGTTATCCACTTCATTCTAGTGCTAAGACTTCTTTCTTACCAATATAATTTTAAAAAACAGGTCTTGAAGGTTTCTGCATGTATGAAATGATGCCCAAGATAAATTGGAGTGAAGATTACTTCTTGCTTCACTCTTCTGCCACATAATGCCATATCAAAATGAAAAAAAAGAAAAAAAAGAGGAAAAAAAAAAGAAGGGATTAAATTCAATAATAAGAATCTAACTTGCCTCAGATACCTGACTTCAAGTTTTGATTTTGCCAAAATAGCCTTAGCTCACTGCCTTCGTCTGAAAAAACTGCTGACTTTTTAGGAACTCATAGGTATTTCTGAAAGCTTGAAACTTGTCAAAAGGACACACAGTGATACTTACATTAGGTATTCTATGTACTCAGGGATTCCACAGAATATATTTCTTTCCTTCAGGAGTTTTCTTGCTAGGGAAATGTTTAGCATCCTCTCCATAAATCCTACTTCTTCCAATTTCTTAAAACTAGGGAAATTCATTCTTACTCTAAATGCAGCAATGGGAAGGCTTATTCTCCTTACGTAAGCTGACTTAGTCAGATTGCAAAAACCTGCTAAATATTGATTCTTTCAAAGCTGAATTTCAAATTAAATTGCAGATGTAAAGGGGTTTGTGACTAGGCTTTAACAATGCTCTACCTATTAAACCTGATAAAGAGTTCCATTTAAAACAATACCTTAGGTCTGCAATAATTGGTCTGTGTCTCTGGGGGAAGCACAAAAGTAGACAGGAGAAGAAAACAGAATGGAAAGGCGTTTTCTTCAAAATTTTTCTTAAAATAAACCACTGTCCCTTTTCTCTCAGGTGACTGTTGATGTATCACCCTCTGAAAAACTTATATCCTAAAAATGCAAAGTGTTGAGGGGAAGAAAATGTTACAAGGCCTCTACAGAGTGGGAAACGAACAGGTAGATGGATGAAGGAACTATACAGATTTGTCACAAAAAAAAGGGATTGAATTTAGCTCTTTCCAACATGACTTTGGAGCTCCAGCCATAAGATCATTCTGAATCTCTACAGTGAAATGCCAGCCTTTCCGACTCTGCTGGCAACCTTGCGAACTGTCATAGCTGAAGAAGCAGAGCATGCTGCTCTGCCAGATGAGCTAGTCTGACAATTACACAGTGTTCAAACAACATACTCCCCTTCATTAAATGTGTGTTGTATGGGTGATTTAATGGCCTGCTAGTGATATTAATAATGCATAGTTATTAAAATGTTTTCCTTTATTCATCTGCCCTACTTTACTGCCGCAGAAACCAGAGTTTGATGTTCAGTTCTTCCTTCCAATAGGACAGCATGAGTACCCCAGGATGCCCTTGGGTGACAGTGACAGTTACCCGCTTATCACATTGTGTTTATTGGCTATGCTGGGGATCTTATCCAGACTTCTCCCTGCAGTACACTTGCTGGATGAGGGCTCTGGGATTTGTTTTGGCGTTTATGTCTGGAGGAAACACAAAGGGAGAAATGGAGTCATGGGGACAACTCAAAGGAAATATTTAATAGACAAAAATCTGCCTCAGAGAGAAAAATAGTGTTCCAGTTTAAAGGATTTTAAGTGCAATAAGAACGCATTCTCCTAATGCATCTGTCTGTCCTATTATTGCTTTAGATAGCAGTACCCTGCATTTACCATATAAAATTAATCTGACCTTTTATTAATGTTCAACGGGAATTACATATTGATTTTATGTATCCAAAGCATGCAGACTGTTTAAATACTAATAGAGTGAAATGTTTTAATGTCCAAACTGCATTAGTCTCTCTGGCAGAATTTATCTGTGCCACTAATTCACAGGAAAAGGAAGAAACAGTTTGATCTATGCTATTTAGGAACTAAACAGATCCAGCCGTACATCAGAATTTAATAGCTTTGTTTTCTACACTGACAACTACTACTATAATTGGATTTTTTCAGCACTGTTTGTTTAAATGGAACAGTGATGTTCAGTATTCAGAAACATTGGAACAGCTGAGCAAGCCAAATATGTGTTAGGGGGCTGATCTTCCTCTGGCTGACCTAAGTAAAAGTCTTTCCCTTTGTAGAAAATAATAGAGGGATTCAGCTTGCAGGAAAAGAAATGTGTTGCTTGCAAGGCCTAGGAAGACCTCAATAATTCTATAACACCCATTGACACTATGACATCTATTGACACTGCTGTTAGTCAATCACAGGACAAAAGGACCAAAAAAATGTCAACAACACTGAAAATACAACCCATGAAAGTTCTAATGTCCCTTGGGATGATGGCCATCCTTAGCAATGCACTGAAAATTACAGAGGTGCAAATGAATTCGTTCATGGACTGTAGTAGCACTGGAGAGTGGTAAGGGAGTATGTCAAGGCTGAAATATGGACACCCAGACCTGGACAATTAAGAAAGTGGTATCTGCCTGTTCCAGAAGCCAGCCACTGAAATAAATGACGGGGTTCATAGTCTGTAAGAACCAACCTCAGCATTAGCTTAGCGCTTCTACTAAGTCACAAACCGAGCCTCTCCAGGGCTTGCAAAACTCTGCACACAACCCGCACTGCTCCTCCAGACGCTTTTTGCTTCAGGGTGACCAACACTCGGTAAGACATAACCCTCCCCACTCTCCAGTGCTTTCCCCTTTCTGGAGAGATTTCTAGCAGTATTTCTGCTGCATTTCGTAACTGCTGGAAGAAAACCTCACTTGATCAGTGGCAGAAGCATTGCACGGTCATTTTAATTTAGTAGCACAACAGCTCAGGTCAGCTTCTGAATATACCTTGGCCTATGCTCCTGCTCTAGTCCGGGCTGCAGGCCAGTCTGACTTCTTGTGGGATGAAGTTCTGCCAGAAGAAATGGGAATGGGAAGGACTAAGACCCTTCAACCAGAAGAGGGAAATGCCAAGCACCTCGCTTACATCATTGCACAAATAAAATCCAGAACACCAGAGTCCTGACAGGAGAGAGAGTGGCTGGTAATGAAGGGTTGTCCTTACGAATGGTAAAACCTAACAGTAGCTGCTGTAGTGTCACAACACAGTTAAACACACCAAAGCTCAATGAGCCATCTCAACCTGAGGACAGGGAATCTGGATAAAAGCAGCTTTACCTTGCATGGCATTATGTTCAAGAAACATTTCTAGGATGTGAGGCAAACCTGTAACATACAGCAATTGTCCAAGAAACTGAGAGACTCCAGCCCCTGCCAGCTGCAGGAGACCACAGAGGGAAAGAAGTCCCAATGAAAAGACACCTTTTATTCCAAACACTACAGGGCAGCATTCATACCAGCACTATCACAGGTTTGTCAGCCTTTCCACGAGCATCTCCAGCGTGAGAAGGCTATATAACCAAGTAAAAACTCCCCGAGCTGGACACTGGCATGCTGTTTTTGCTTGGAAATGTATCTTGTATCAACATTCACCACCACATGCCTGCCCCACTAATGCTCCTAAGGCAAACACGGCATTCAGAGTGCACCTTCTCTGCTTCTTCCCAGCTGTTTCTGTATTTCTCTCATAGCCCTGGGGAGAGGGTGGAGAAGATTTACAGTCAGTCTGAGTGCAGCAGGGCCGTGGCTGGCCTGCTTGGTACATGGGGAAGTTGGGATAGCTGCAGAACACTTTGGTTAGGAGCTCTGCTCTCTGGTCTGTCTATTTGCCTCTACTATCTATTTTACTGAACAAGTTCTTTTTCAATCAACACAGTAAAGACTCCAGTAGCAAAGTGAAAAACACCTTTTTAAAAACTTAAGAAATTCAAGGGGGATTTTTTTCAGACACCAGCTGATTGCATAGATCTTATGAAAAGAAAATCATGATGGCCTTGACAGTTCCAAAACAGGACAGCAGAGCTGGGAAATGAGCTGAGTGGGATGAACATGTATCGCTGGGGTAGGAATTGAGGTTCACTTCCCTGTATAGCACTCTAGCCAGCCTCATGTTTCAGGCATGCACGATGGTTACGAAGTTACTGCATAGTCTTGTCTTCAGTAATCTGTATGCTTTGTTCAGTTAAGTGTAGTACTAAAACATAGATGGATACGACCTGTTGAATCAGAGCACAGAAGGACAGCAGAGTCTATTACTCCTGTGAAGGCTTCCCTCACCAGCTATCTTATCCTATGGGCAGATGTCATCTACTTGGACTTCCGCAAGGCCTTTGATACGTTCCTCCACAACATTCTTACTGCTAACTCAGAGAGAAATGGGTTTGATGGGTGGACTGTTAGATGGATAAGGAATTGGCCAGATGGCTGTGTCCGAAGAGTTACAGTCAATGGTTCAATGTCCAAGTGGAAACCAGTAATGTGTGGTGTCCCTCAAAGGTCTGTACTGGAACCAGTACTATATATCAATGATGTAGACAGTGGGACTCAGTGCACCCTCAGTAAGTTTGCAGATGAAACTAACCTGAGTGGTGCAGTTGATACGCTTGAGGGAAAGGATGGCATCCAGAGGGACCTTGAAGGCTTGAGAAATGGGCCCATGTGAACTTCATGAAGTTCAACATGGCCAAGTGCAAGGTCCTGCACCTGGGTCAGGGCAATCCCCAACATCAATACAGACTGGGGGATGAATGGATTGAGAGCAGCCCTGTGGAGTAGGACTTGGAGATACTGGTGCATGAAAAACTGGTTATGTGCCAGCAATGTGTGCTTGCAGCCCAGAAAGCCAACCACATCCTGGGCTGCATCAAAAGAAGCATGGCCAGCAGGTCAAGGGAGACCCCACCTGGAGTGCTGCCCCCACCTCTGGGTCTCCAGTACAAGAAAGATATGGACCTGCTACAGCGGGTCCAGAGGAGGGCCATAAAAATGATCTGAGGGCTGGAACACCTCTCCTGTGAAGAAAGGTTGAGAGAGTTGGGGTTCAGCCTGGAGAAGACAAGGCTCCAGGGAGACCTCATTGAGGCCTTTCAATATATAAAGGGGTCTTATGTGAAAGATGGAGAGACTTTTTACCAAGGCTTGCAGTGACAGGACAAGGGGCAACAGTTTTAAACTGAAAGAGAGCAGATTTAGATTTATGGCAGGGGTATTGGATAAGATGGTCTTCAAAGGTTCCTTTCAAACCCAAGCTATTCTATGATTACATGATTCTTATGCAAATATTCATTATTATAAGCATTCAATAAATGTGAGATGTGGAAGTGCAACCAATGAGAACAAATGTCAAGAACAAGACCGACAGGGAGAACACAAATTAATAAAATAGTTAGTGCAATTTTTCTTCCATGTTATTAACAGTTATCTACCTTAATCAAGGTAGAAACAGCTTCCTGTGGACCACCAGGAGATACTCCATTGCTTTTTTTTCTTAATAGCTGCTATGGCCTACCTCCATGTAGTTAATAGCAGGACAAAGTCATTTTTATCACTTCCTGTTAGACTGCAGCAGCCCTTAAGTCAGATCCCTGTGATCTCAGCCATACAGGCCCCATTGCTATACAGGTATTTGAGTATACTTAACCATCCAGGGCACGGTTTTGAATCTGGTATTTGATGAAGTCAGGCCAAAAATATAATAAGCAAAAAAGCTTGGAAAAATTAAGTAGAGGCTGTACAATGCTTATGACAACTTATACATGATTTCTAACTATGTGGTATGTTAAATATCAAATTCTCTTTTTCTTAGTAGCCAAAAGGCTGTGTTCACTGTTTTCATGTAAACCAGTCCATTACTGTGTCATTAAGAAAACTGAATTACTGTATTAACACTGTTGTCTATAAATTTCCATGCACTAATGATGTTTTTTATTCAAAACCAAATGGAAATATAAGCACTATAGTTCTGTGTGGAAAACAGCATCTTCTCCAGTCACGTACCTACAGGACAATCATAGCTTTCTCTCTCACAAGCACTTACACATATGTAAAGCGTCTGACCATAAAAGAGTCATAACAGAGCTTGAAAGTATCAATCTGAGCACTTCCCATGTAAGTAACATTTTAATGCAAATTTCTACTGGCCTCCATGCCCTCATCAGTACTAAAATGTGTAAGAGACTTGGAGGGTAGCAGGTGGAGAAAAGAGAAGTGGGGTGAGGGTTCACCTCCTGGATGCTGAGATAAACACAGGAGTTCCTCATTCTGTTGCTCTGCCTTTTCTGGCAGAAAAGCAGACCCCTTTTCCACCTCAATGCTTCCAAAAGAAGTGAGACTATACCATCATAGCTGCAGTTATACGTGGCTTAATACTGTGAACTTGCTCTGGAAAAGATGGCCTTCCCATCCTTTCCTAACCCCTGATACTGCCAACTGGGGTAGTGGTATCAGAGACAAGTGTAGTGTGACATGTTTCCAGCTCAAAAATCCCGGCCCTAAAATCAGGAGTTCTCAGTGTTACATTACAAAATCTCGTTTCTGAGAACAAATATTCTAGATATTTCCTGTTCCCAGCTGACAGGCCAATGTATGGCTAAGAAATAAACAGTTCCAGAATGAAACTTTTGTTCAGTAAAACTGAATTAGGCTAGGAGATCAGAAAAGTCACGACAAAAAATAAAAAAATAAAAAAAAATTGGAAAATCTCTTCTTAACTTACTTTAAATGTAAATGTTTACTTCTCTGTAACAGGAAGCCAGTATAGCATTTTATTTTCTCTACAGACCTGAAATGCTCTCTTGTTTGCTAATGCTTTTTCAGAGAAACAACAGAACGGAGAGATGCTGGACTATCAATACAGAGAATGAAATGTCCCGCGTCTCTAGAAGTCAGACGCAGCACAAGCACTGGCGTAATACATTTCCTTAGATGGATTTACCACTGTTCCACCAGTGCTGGAAGGATTACCCAAGGGATGGGAGGTCCTTCACAGCCAAGACGTTCAAACTTAGATTCATCAATTTAGCCCCTTTAACCTTTATTTAAACACAAAAACAAACAGCCGGTGCCAATGGTAAAAGTCAAGTACTTAGCACTCTTCAGAACCGGACTCTTCCTCTGCTCCCCCTGCTTAGATTAATATATCCAAAATTTTCTTTTACAGTTATTCAAATTATTTGTCCCTCTAATGAAGCTCTCTCGACAGTCAAACTTGCGGCCTAGACACCTGCACAATGGAAACTAGAAAGAGATGATAACCTTGCTCAAAGCTGACCAAAGAGGAAGTGAACCATTATTCTTGCGTTTTTTATTTCCCCATACCTCCCAGTGTGAGATTGCTGACTAAATGGTAAAACGGTAGAGTGAAAAATTGTTCTCAGCCTTCCTTTAGGACTTTTAGCTCGCACAAGAGCTTGCCACAGCAGTGACTTGGGTCCTGCTCTGCACCAGGCCATTCTGCACGCAGCTGCTATACATTTGTTTCCCTGTTAGAGAGGCAGTAGTTGCTTCCTCTTTAACTAGACATGCCTGCCGTTTCCACACAAGTCATCTCTGAACACGGTACTATCCAAAAAAAGGTACAACAATATAGGTGTAGAGCTTTTCATAGCAATTCAACCCGCAGGAAAGAAATCTACAGAACGTTCAAGGCACGACCTCGGACAAAGGTCTTCATGGGGTGTGTGACATTCTTGCATTTTGCATTGACCAACACAGGTCTTCTTACAAGACCTGCTTCCCTAAAACATTCAGCTAAACTGTAAAGCTAAAAAAATATTTTTTAATTTAATATTCCGGTAGTGCATAGGGAAAAACATTGTTTTCTTTTGCTTTGTTTGGTTATTTTTTTTAACTGTCTTTTCCCTCAGGGAAATCTAATTTTGGCAACATGTGTGGGATGGAGCACTAATCTGCTGTTTTAACATGTGTGTATCTGGAATTTTTGAGCCACTTTTCCGAGTCTTATAAACCTTCTCAAAATACTGCAAAAAAGAAAGGCACAAGGGATAACTCCCATCAGGTGCTAGAGAGACATTCACTGTTCTTGAGGCCTGATTCTACCCTGTTAAAGTACGTACAGTCTAAACAACACTGAGTATCATAGAATGGTTAGAGTTGGAAGGGACCTGAAAGACATTTATTTCCAACCCCCCTGCCATGGGCAGGGACACCTCCCTCTAGACCAGGCTGCTCAAAGCCCCGTCCAGCCTGGCTCTGAACACCCCCAGGGATGGGGCATCCACAATTTCTCTGGGCAACCTGTTCCAGTGCCTCACCACCTTCACAGTAAAGAACTTCTTCCTAAGACCTAATCTAAATCTACCCTCTTTCTGTTTAAAACCATTAACCCTTGTCGTATTGCTACACTCCCTGATAAAGAGTCCCTCCCCATCTTTCCTGTAGGCCCCCTTTAAGATACTATAAGGCTGTTATAAGGTCTCCCCAGAGCCTTCTCTTCTCCAGGCTCAACAACTCCAACTCTCTCAGCCTGTCTTCATAGGAGAGGTGTTCCAGCCCTCTGATCAGTTTTGTGGCCCTCATCTGGACTTGCTCCAACAGGTCCATGTCCCTCTTGTGCTGAGGGCTCAAGAGCTGGATGCAGTACTCCAGGTGGGGTCTCACCAGAGCAGAGCAGAGGGGCAGAATCACCTCCCTTGACCTGCTGGTGACACTGCTTTTGATGCAGCCCAGGATGAGGTTGGCTTTCTGGGCTGCAAGCGCACGTTGCTGGTTAGTTGACATCTACTTGATTATAACAGGGTACTATTCCCACTAATTTCAGGTGGGTGATAGCCTCAGGGTATTAGTGGGACAAGGAGCACAGGGAGAGTATAGTTATGCCCATTCCTGTGTTGCTTTAGAAGACTCAATCAGACCCTTTGAGAGAAGAAGCTTAAAGCAGCAGGTGAGTTGAAAACTAGTCTGCCCGGGAATTGTGCTGGTTTAACTTCAGCTATTCTCTCAAACTGGGCTAGTTTAACCAATGCAGACGGCTGCACAAGAAATCTTAGCTCAGTTTAGGCTAGACCAAAATTTGGAAATTGCTTTCTTTCCTTTTTTTCCCACATTTTTTTGAGGGAGAAAAACTAAATGCCAAAGGAACATCTACATTGAGATACCAAGGTTGCCATGTGAGTTGTTCTCATGCAATTAGCATGAGTTGCCCTTCCCAAAGTACCTCATATATAGAGTAGCTTTCAGCCACCAACAGTCAGGCTTACAGTGCAGCCCTTCTAGAAAGCAGTCTTCTCTTCTCTTCTGGACCAGTTTCTGCACAGGTGTCACAGGGAAAGAAAGAGATGGTATAAATAGCTTAATGCTTGGAAGAGGGAGCTGTGGAACTGTTCCTCTAGGTCCAACTGTACCCAGTATACTTCCAGCACTGTGCAAGAACAGTAGGACTGGAATGAAAGCTGGATCATCTGTCAATTCAGCCCAGTTTCCAGGCTGGCACAGATGAGCAAACGTGCCTGCAGTAAGCACAGGCTCCGACTTTATACATATTCCAGAAGGGTTCACATACTGACTTGTGAGGAAATGATGAGTTATTTTGGTGCTAGTCTGCATGCAAATGAACCCTCCCAAACAAGCAGACACCAAATTCAGATGTGCTTTTTAGACTAAGTAAATAAGCAGCCACAAAGTCATTTGCAAGGCTTATCTAAACCTGTTTAATCATGCTAGTACAAGCTTGTTTTGAACAAAGGTCTACTCTTAGGAGAAAATGAGAGGAAAAAAAAATGCATCCCCTACCCCCACCAGCTCTCAGAGGGATACACGCATCTTCTCATAGGGGATGGCAGCTGCTAGATTTAGCTTAGCTTTCAGCTGAACTGAAGCTTTCCACATAAACATCCAGGACATGGCCAGTGGTTAATAAACCATAAGCTGCTCCAGAATCCACAGTGAGTCTTTGTGGATTTTGTTAAAAGGCATACTGAGTAAAAACAGTGGAGCAAGGAAATGTAAATGTTTTTCATGAGTCTAGATTCATACTATCAAAATATCCTAAATCAAGTTTATGAAACCTGAAAGGGAGTTTTGAGCTCTCACAGCCCAAGCTGTATCTGCGTATCCACTCTCTGAAGAGAGGCTGACACGACATCTCAGATGGATGGAAAACATTCCATAAGCAACTGCAGAGGGTGTGGTGGCACAGCAGCCTGCAGAGTAGCACAGAAAACACATTGATTCCTCCTGCCTACTGTGCCTCCTATTAGATCCAGCGCACCAGAAAGGGCTGCTGTGACTCGGCAGCAGCGAGGGTGGGTTAGAAATTAAAGGAAACTGGTGGAATACCAAGAAACACTCGTTTTTTCCAAGAGATGCTTACCGGTCACTGCTAACACTGTTAGATCACTCACAGCAGGATTTAGCACAGTGCTTTCTCCTTTCTAGGGCGCCATGCTGCACACATGGATCTGATCCGTGTTTCAGGGTGAAGACAGTCCACTGTCCTTCTGGCTTTAAAGACAGACCATGCAGAAGTACATTTCTGTCTATTTTAAACATTTCTAACACATCCTGTCACTGCAGTGGCTGGATAACAAGACCACAGTATTTAAAGTCTCGGAGGAAGAAATGTCAAGGCCTTTGAAAAATCTCCTGTTTCCTCTTTTCTTTTTTAACCTACTCACTGAGTGATTTACTTTTTTCTTGACTGACTATTTTGAGTGTTCAACAGCAAGGTATACATTCAAATTGGTATCTTCAGACATACAAGCCATGGAGGAATATATCAGTGACCCTTCTCAAAGCCTGTGTATTGATAGGATGTAGAATCATGTACAGAAAGTACACATTTATGTCAGACAGATCACATTCGTTAACAAAAACACAAAGCCAACTAGCAGTATGTTCCCAGTCTACTATAAATTACTCAGTCAAATCAAAGCAGCACTAAAATAAGCAATATTTCTGGTCACTTGCACTATAAAGGAAAACAGTTTCTTGGAATTCACAAGTGGAGAGGTCCAATTCAAACCCACAGATGCTGATCTTGGATCTTCTGAGCATATGTTTAGAGTAAAATAATGCCTGCAACGCACTGGAGACAAGGATACAGAACAGCTTCTATAATTGCTTATTGCTGCTTCAAGAGTCGGGCTAAAAAGAGATCAGAATGGTACTTTTCTGAACAAAAGTTTGGAAGGAGGAAACTGTAACACCTTTTACCTTCTGAGACTACGGACCTTATACGCTGTTAATGCTGAAGAGAGACACACAAAGATCCTTCAGAGCATGCTGGCAGAATGGTTGCCCTTCCAGAGGACAGCTATACCCAACGTAACAGCACTGGGCTTGTAGGCTTCTGGAGGGGGCATTTGGAGAGAGCGCTGCGGTTGCAAGAGGACTGCCCCGCGCACACCCCACTCCAGTGACTCCCAATTGGCAACCAGGCTGTCTACGGCAAGCAGCTCGGCGCAGACCTGTGCGACTGTAAATTGCGTGGGTGGGCACAGGGCAGGGACAGAGTAAGGAAAGCATAAAAGTGGCTTAAAACAACTGTTCCTACCCTCACCCCCACTCCTTTCCCATGCCCAGCAGAGTGATGGGTATAGAAATAGCTCTCCTTCATCGATGTGCTTCACAGGCACGTGCTTGGAAGTTACCAGTTAATTCACGTAAGAAACACAGATAGGCCAAACTTTGTAACACAGCTTCTTTTTAAATGTTTGGGATACTGCTACAGAGACATTATTCAAAGGCAGCTATGTACAGCTGATATTTTAAGAAGCAGCTTCCGAAAGATCTGTGTTTCTTGTCCTATGATAAGCCACATGACCAGGTACGTCATTCTGTAAGGGCTGTGGGGGAAGAGTTTAGCAGTGTGGGAAAGAGAGGGTCAGGACTACATAATCTATTTGTTTGTTTTCCTGGTTGAACAACAGGGCTGCAGAATGACACAGAACCAAAAAGCTATAAACATAACTGAGAGTTGTTGTGCTGAGTACGATGGTAATATAAAAATGTAAAAGCATTCTTGTCCAATGCATGAACAGATTGGGATGCAGGTCCTACAAGAGATTTGGGAACCAGCTTCTCTGAGGTTTGGTAAGAGGATGGTCAGCGTTTGGTGCAAGAAAATTTTGGTCTTCCACAGTATTTTATGAGATCCAACAATAAGCTCTCTTCAGTTGTGGCAACTTAAGACATACCCAGATAGGAGTTGAACCTCACTCCAAAAAACGGCACCACCTTGCTATTCCGTGCTACTTGGCTGTGGGCCTACTACTCATCCAACATTTCCCAGGTAGCTCCCTCCATCCCACTGCTGAGTGTCTCTCGGCAGGGCAACACTTCAAGAACCTGTAAGAGCCTATCCCTACTAGTATGGGGTGAGGAAGCTAATGCTGCTACATGAATTAACAGTGTGCTCAGGCAGATTTTGGCCAGGAATTTAAGGAGGATGGCAAGTATTCTGCTGAATAACTTACGGGATGCTGTTACAGAGAGGCTCTGTGATGCTGCAGCTGCTGAGGACTTGGTATTTGCAGGTGTGCACTTTGCCTACAACTTAGTTGATGCAGGAACCCAAGCTTGGGTATTTCTTGCTTTCTCAGCTATTTTAAGAGAGGGGAGGTAGTCACATGTGGTTTTCTTAAAAGTTCTTGTTCAATACTTGGCTTCTTGGGGCCCAGTCCTGTTTTCATTGGAATAAATGAGCTTTCTGTCATTGACCCCAGTTTAACCGCTGACAATTTATTATGGACCTCACTGCTATTGTAGCTAGGCATCTTGTGATCTAAAATTTATTTAAAAAAATATTTATCCACATATTTTGGAGCACAATTCTGAGATAGAAAAGTTCCATAATCATCTACGTAATAGAGA
This sequence comes from Fratercula arctica, assembly GCA_947846985.1. Classification (NCBI taxonomy): domain Eukaryota; kingdom Metazoa; phylum Chordata; class Aves; order Charadriiformes; family Alcidae; genus Fratercula; species Fratercula arctica. Next base: position 71,734,495 of record CANTUZ010000001.1, read on the forward strand.
GAACTAAGATACAAAAGGAGGATGGGCTGGAAATGCAAAGTGGTTAGGTGTCTAGAAAGCTGACTGTAAGTATCTACATGATAACTGATTTCCTCAGTAAAGCAGGGTATGCTGAGCAAGCCATGCCACCTATACCCTGATACACTGAGGTACTTGGAACATAAACCTAGCTTTGCTTCCCCAGGTTGGCACTGTTTCCTCAGCCTTCTTCCCTGACGGGGCCCAATTCAGTCTCCGATAAACTTTAACCTGTTTGAGGAGGAAACGGCACTTCCACTCAACTTCCATGCAACAGTCTAAAGGTTACAGGTCCTGACAAACCCTACAAAACCCAGGCTTGAAGGCTTTAGCTGCCTGTTTTGGATCAGCCGTTTATACCTCAGTGAGTATGCCAAACACGAGCTTGCAGGGGTACTCCCTCCTGTTTTTCCTACTCTATTAATGCATGCACGTGTTCGCTAGTTAAAGACAGAAGAGTCACTCCCCAGATGATGGCTCAGGCACATATCTAGGTGTCACAGCTCCCAGGAGCAGGGGAGTCTGTAGGGTTGGCAGATCCCCTGAGTCTGTAAGGTCATCAGATTCTCTCTCAGACCACCAGCCTCCAGGAATCACACTTCTAGTGCTGAATTGCGACTCTGCTGCCAGGAAGCTGGGGATCTTGATGCAGTGTAAGGGACTCCTCCGGGCAGCAAGGCTCTTGAAAGCCAGTCGTGTGATGATCTGTACTTGGACATACCAGTTCCTTTCACTGTGTTTACCAACACCTCCTGCTGTGTGTCAGATGGTCTTGGATCACAGAAATCCAAACACCTGCTGTGGATGAGTGAAGCAACTGGTGCCTTCCCGAATCTTCCTTTGAAATAGAGCTGGGATGTACCCTTGGCTTATAACTGTACCCCAAACACAAAAGCATCCCTGTGTTCAGTAGCCTATATGCAATCTATAGTTTTTGTCCTACATAACGTGGCTGAAGTCACGTAGGAAGTCTACACTGGCAGAGAACTGGGACACATCATCTGAGTACCTCCCTGAAGCTCTACCCACTGGGAGAAATTTCCTCTCAGTGGGAACAGGATGGGACGTTTGAGAAGCAATTCAATTAGCTTCTTTGAAACAATCGGAGGTTTTGAAACATTTGGCCCGTAGCTGATTAAGCATCTTGCCATGGTGGTAGCTGCCGTGTCATGTCTCAATTCTATGTGGAAATCACTGATGATTAAACAAGTCTTCATCTCATGTTTTTACAAGCCATTCAGAGAAAGGATCTATCTACCATAAATAATTATTTGGAGGCACATCGTTGATTTTTATCCTCAGCTGGATTGCAACTTCATTAATGCTGATCTACCTCAGTACAACTTCTGTAGCTACCTTTGATGACAGGGGTAAGAGCAGCAGCTCCCATTATTTGCAAAATCTCTCAAATGAGAAGAGATACTAGGAAAAAGATGTAGCTGAGTTCTAGAAAATAATTTATTTTTTTCCTGACAAAATACAGGAAACCGGGGTTAGCTGGCAAGAGGGATGGGAGGGGAGGGCATATAAATAAATACTATTTCAATAAGATTATTAAAGAAAGTAAAGCTTCAGGTAATTTCCTCTAATTCTGCTGACAGTAACTGATCTAGATTTTGTTTTGTTTCAAAATAGTGCTGTTGGGGAGAGATAAGCACAGTGAGAGAGCAGTAAAACACTTTTTCAGCACGGACACCTCCCGAATACATGAATGCTGTCCTTTTAAATCTTACTAGCTTTAATACTCCAAGTGCTGGAGGGATATTCTGCAACATGGAGTTTCAGGCAAAATTCCTAATTGAAACTGATCTGGTTTGCAGGCAGGAAAGTAGTTGTTTATATTTAAATATCTTCTCACTGGGCAGTTAAAATGTGTTTTCAAAAATCAAGCTACAATAGAAGCCATTAAAAACCCCCAACATTTTCCAACCGCACACAATTGCCCCAAATAATTCCTATTCAATTTCAGGGAAAAATTATGGTAAAACTTCTGATACTGTGATGAAGTCAGCTATTGGCAAGTGCTAGTATTTTAATGACAACCATAACAGTAATTCATTAGTAGTACCAGAAGAAGCAGATTTAGCTGTTGTGAAGTGGATCGGTGAACAGCTTGCTTACCTGAAACAAATTCTTATCTTAAATGAGAATTAGGAATGGTGACTTACCAGCTCCAAGAACCTCCTCACCACCTGTCTTTGTTTTAAGTTAGTTTCACCATCCAGGTTAGCTGTTTCTATATGGCACAGCCCATCGGGATCGCTTGAGGAGAGCAGCAATATGTCAGCAGGTATTATTTCATTACAGCGAAGCTGCACAAAGTCTCCGACTTTCACTTCTTTCCAGTATCTGCTTATATATTTCTTCTCATTTCTGGAAAAAAAAAGACATTTATGGGACATATATAAAAAAAAATGCACAGACTGGGGTGCTTTCAATAAGATCTGGTTTGATTTGTAACAGGAGTAAAGTGCCTTTGGAAGGTCCTCAGATACTCCACTGGGTAAAGGCAATGCAGATGCCAGGAGGCCACTTGCCACCGACTCAGAGCCAGCTCTGAGTTCCCAACATGCTCTTTTAAGGCCCAGAGGACCACATGTGGACATTAGACCTGGCAAAGCAGGGTAAGGAGGAGCTTAACACACTCTCCCTCCCTCCATGCTCCGAGCCATCCATCTAACCCCATGAAGGGCAGGGGACTGCTGTCCATACCGGGTGAAAAGGAGTCATTTTCAGGGCGAGGGGGGAACTGAGAACAGGCTTGGGCACAGGACACCTGCTTGGCAGGGCTCCTGAATGTCCTCCATCATGCAGCACCTTCTGATGTACCCTCTGATCGCTTCCCCTTGTTCCCTCTTTCCAACAGGGACAACCTTTGTGTAGTGCTGCACGTGATATTTTGACGAAGAAGCCAAAAACCCCTAACTGAAAGGAACTTCCACTATTCATCACTAAACCTAGAATTACAAGGACGTGTCATGTGGAAAAACGCAGTCCCAACTGCTCTACTGGGAAAGGACACTGTCATTTCTTTTAAATATTTCTGCAGTATTTCCGTTCTAGCCATAGCACCGTCAGATACATAGCTAATTTCTGCTTAGTTACACTGAAGCTTTTATATTGGTGTAGAATTTCTTTGTCAACTCAAAGACTTACCCACCTGAAACACTCCGATGTGTATGTCATTCATTTAGGTTCAGCCACTAAACCTCTCTAGTTTTAAAGGTCATGCTAGTTTGCTCTTCTTTTATTTTTTAACTTTTTCTTGAGAGCAAGAGGAAAGAGGTGACTGCTTAATTAATTCTAGGTAAAATTCAAGGTTTTAGTTTCACGACACCCACAGACTCATGTGCTTTCTTGGCATTTGTGTAAATTGCTTTCTTCTGTTGTGCCTTTGAAAGAAACTCATTTCCAAACAGCCCCAATGTTAACTTGGTGAAATACCTCCCGAAAATGGGAAGCTTTTCTAAGCTGTCAGAGGGCCTTTTGCTGTGTGAGCACCAAGATGGCTGGCAGCGCTGCACTGTCACGGTCAGCAGAGACAGTCTCCTGTGACAGCACTTTAACTGGCAGAATGGGATTCTGATGGGGGTGGGGAGAGGCGGCGGCTATTTTATGTTCTTCAAAGTTTATTATTTTAAAATACATCACTTTCAGTAGTAACGACAATAGATTTGTAACCAAGTGGAAACATGCAAGTCCTGCCAATGTTGTTACTTTGGAGTTACTGATAGTCATGCCATGCCTAATTCATCCTTGTCATGCCTTCACTGCTGTTACAGAAATTAGTAACTTAATTGGCTTTTATTCATGTATTTAGCCTAAATCCTGAACAGTAATGTGTCAGGTAGCACAACAAGGATGTTATCAGATCAGGTTTTACCTCCCAGAATTTCTTCATTGTCCTTTCCTAACATTCAGTTTATAAAGAGAGGAATGAAAATTGCAGCTGTGAGTTCTATTTTGATAAAGCCTGAAAAGGATAAATAAGAGCCAAGTATAAAGCAGGATAGTCTAACAAGGGCAGGTAATACACATACTAGGTGCTGAAATTACACATTCTCTTCACACTCAGGCTGAAACTAACATTTAACTTTTTCTGCTAATGAGTATGAATTGCTTTGAAACCTAAGTGTGCTGTAACGTAGTACAAATCACCACATCGCAGACCTGAAGGCTTTGTTAGCCATGAAATCTGTAACTTCAAATCCCTTCACATGCGGCCGTTGCTCTTCATCCTTTTTAATTTATCTGTGACATTGGGTGATGTTCAAATGCATGTATAATGAGTAGCAGTACAGAAGTATGATCAGGCTAAAAATAGCAAGTAGTCCCATACTATGCTATAAGGACTACAATTTTTTATTTAACTTCTATTGTTTGAGAAGCATGGCTATTTTAGCATTTCCTCATCTCTCACATGCTTAGCAACTGCCACAACTATATACACTGCCGCAGGAAGGGTGGATATCAAGCAACACAAGGCCAAATGGCTCTGCTGGGATAAATGAAGTTGTTCAGACTGGAGAAGAGAAGGCTGCGGGGAGACCTTATTGCAGTCTTTCGATATACAAAGGGGGCTTATAAGAAAGACAGAGAGAGACTTTTTACCAGGTCTTGTAGTTACAGGACAAGGGGTAATGGTTTTAAACTGAAAGAGGGTAAGTTTAGATGAGACATAATGAGAAATTTTTTATGATGAGGGTTGTACAACGCTGGAACAGGTTGCCCAGAGAAGCTGTGGATGTCCCACCATTGAAAGTATTCGGACCAAAGTCAGGTTGGGTAGGGCTTTCAGCAACCTTATATAGCGAGGGATGTCCCTGTCCATGGCAGGGGCACTGGACTAAGTGATCTCTGAAGGTCCCTTCCAGCCCAAAGCATTCTGTGATTCTGTGAATATATGAATGCAAGAGCTCCTGCACACGCACCAGGGCCCCGGGGCAGAGCCTCCTTCATCAGACACATGGGAACAATTTGGCCCAGTATTCCACTTGATCCACTCTCGGCTAAGAAGGGCCAGTAGTGGATGGAAAATTACTATCTGCATGGAAAATTACTTCCTAATCCTCTTCAGCCAGGGTTGGTCTATGTCCTCAAGCACAGCTCTGTACTCAGACTTGTCTCATTGCTGCCGGTGAGTGGCCACTGCAAATATTCTCTGCACAGTATAGCACAATACTCTTTTCAGATGGTGTGATTCAGATACCAGATGCAGTATAAATACATCAGTCCTTTAGCACCATTCCTTTATCATGCTCAGCCTGCTCTTCTGAACACACAGGTTACCTCACCTCAAGAGAACTGTGGTACCTCCAGCCAAGTGACCCGGTTGATACAGCTACAATTTTGCCATTGACTGCTGCAGAGACAGGACTTTGTCATCCAAGTTTTATATTGCCTACTAAATGTTTATTCTTGCTGTTATATTGTGCCCGTAAATTGCAGAAGTTATATGATACAGAGAGTTAGGAATGCCACACTTACAAGAGAAAGCTGTCCTTTGGGTTTGTAAGGTGTAGCACACCAAAATACTTGGTTCAAATTTTATTTGAAGTGCAGGGATATGAGCAGTTTTGCCTCAGTGTGTCCTCACAGACATTACTTTGCAGTCCCTCTTCAGAAGCAGCCCCTCCCACGTCTCTAATGGTGTATATTGCATTGGCCTGCTGTGATAGAAAACCTGAATTAAATGCAGTATATCCATGTGTGGGCATACATGCATCATTACGTGCTTGGTGTTGTTTTCTAATGGTTCAGTACACTTTTCAGCTTCAGAGCAAACATAACATCTAAGCAGATGCTTCAGCTGCGCTCCTCACAGTAATGGCCAGGTTTGGGGGAAACCAACAGTTCAACACACAGGACTGGAATGAATACCAGATCCCAAGGACCACCTCTTTGCACCTGCAAGGCATTTAGGTATTGGAGACCACGCCCTATGTACTCTTAGAGAATATCAAGAAAATGCAGCAATGTGGGTACTCTTTACTCATCCAACAGTCAGGATGATTTTTCCTGGCAGAGTCCTGTCTCTTCATTTACCTGGTAGGTGCTTTTGAAAGGCCTTCCTGTCTCTGGTCTTTAATATCCTGAGGTCATCCACAGATTTTGCCACCTTTCCTCTTGTAATTGCTCAGCTGATATATTAATGTTTCAAACACAGATGCTTTGGTCTATTTCTCTGGGATCCTGCCATTTATTCATGCTTTGTCCTGACTCTATCGCTACTGTGTGGTCAGTGACACTCCTCTGCAGTCTCAGCACAGGGCTTCAGGCACTGTTCGCAAAGGACTCTTCAACAAAAGCTTTTGGCAAGTTTAAGTAAACATCATACGATCTCCTGGAATATTTTGTTGAAGGGCTCAAAGAATTCTGGCAGGAACACAGGACCGGAGGCAGCATCTCAGTTAGTGGGACCAGCCCCCTTCCCACAGTCTCAGGAAACCCTGCCATGGATATTTAAGCCAGGAGCTAACTCCCTACAACTCTAGTTCTACCTGCCCTCGCTTATCACAAGACTGAAGATACGTTTTAGTACCTAAGGTTGATGTTACAAGAAGCCAAAGCTGCAAACTATGATGAACCACAAGAAGAGGTCAGAGATACTAATTCTCATCTTTCAAACTTGAAGAGTTAGATAAAAGTCTTCCAAATCAATATGCTGTCATGAACTACTGCTATTCTGCAAAAAGAACAGATGCTGTTGGTACTCTCCAGTTAAATCAACATGATGAACTATTAATTTCAGACAGCTATGCCCAGCTACTGTAATGTGTTGTGATGGGCTCACATATTAAAAATGTCCAGTCTCCTGCGCACAACCTTACCTTTATCACCACATTTGCATGCAAAGAGTGTTATTTATCAGCTGTGGTTTAAACCCATAGTCACGCAAATCTTCATGCTCCTCTGCCACAATCGTAAGCAGAACTTGCCAGTGCTTTCACTTTTCAAAGCGTATCTTTACAGGTAGACATTGACTGAAATCTAAAGGTGGATGGCTAAAAAGTCGACCGGCACAGCTGCGTTGACATCAACACTGTTAGCCAAGGGCAAGTGTGGCCCTAGCAGCACTCAAACTCCTCTAGAGGTTGATGTTCCTCTGCAACAATGAAGTGCGATTATCCCAGCATATCTGCTTTTGAACATACAAGGGAGAGTCTGCAACATCCTTTCAAGTGCATGAACACAGAGAAAATTACTTTAATTGCTACTGAAAATTTGTATTAGTCTACCTACCACATACATTTGGCCTATGCTCTGTTTTGAAGCAGGACAGCCTTCAGGTTTGTGCCAAATTTGAGATTGGCTTTGGTTAACAGCAAAAACTAAACAAAACAAAAATATAATTTTTTTCCTTAAATTTCAATATTAAATTGAAACTCAGAAATTACATTTTCTTTTCCCATTAACCATGCTTTTCCCTCTTCTCCTTTGCAGCATGAGCTCGTAAAGATCATGCCCATAATTTTGCTTTTCTGGCCATGTAGACATCAGTTTTTATCTACAAAAGATTTCAAACTGTCTCTATTAAAGCATTACATAAATAATTGTTTCCTTCTTACGAATAGCTTTTAACTGTTTTGGTATAGTGAGGAATTATTCAAAATGACCACACTTAAAGGGAGATAACAGAACTACATATGTATGAAATTCAAGAGGAATCTTCCCTCTTCTCTTAATTTTTTTGTTGGGTTTTTTTTGTTGTTTTTGTTTTAAGTCTGGGGAAAATATCACAAGCAGTACTTGGTAGGAAATGTGAAGGCCATGAAGTTGTAATCTGTTCCAGTTGTGCAAGGCCTGCATACTAGAAATTTTGTATATTAAATTGAGAAGATGGGACTACTAGGCAATCATTTCTTGCTTCCTCTACTTCTCCACTGACAAAAATTACAGTTGATGAGTGGGAATGGCAGATGGAGATTTGCTCCACCAATTCCAGTAAGTGGTTGGGGCACCTGTGCTTCTGTGTAACGCTGCCCGAGCTTAGTCCCAACACAGGCTCCCATATTCATCTCAACAGGGCTTGTAAAAGATGTTTAGCAAAAGATGAACAACGTTCTCTTGTACCTTTTGGGAAGCTCAGTCTGGTTTACATGGCATACCCTACACAGGTTGCAGCTGCAATCCAGAGGTTTTTAAGCCTCTCAAAACATCCAAATGAAGTGTTGTTTCCCAGTCCAAGCCCATCCGCTGACCTGCTTTTGAAGTAACAATTGTCTTCACTTCAAAAGAAATCAGACTCCTTTGCCTTCCCTGCCAGCTGAGGTTGGTCATTGAACCAGTAGGCTTTAAAAGAAACACAGCAAGAAATTAAATCTGTGGAAGAGGAAAAGCCCTCCAACAAAAGACAGGTCAAAGAGGTTGTTGTGTAACTACAAGGCATACTTCAGACCTGTTCTTGAGAGCTCTGAAGTTCTTTAAAGCCAGGTCCTTCCTTTCCATCTCAGGAGGCAGAAATAGAGTGAGGTAGCGCAAAAGAATGTATCAGGTACATCTCTGTTCCCGGTGACTTAAAACATGTCCACATCAGTTGTCTACAAGTGCCGTGACAAGTCTCCTGGTTAGGACCAAGCTAACTAAAAAACACTTGAGGCTGACTGGCAGGGCGCAAGCAAGAGCAGCAACTCCTGAAGGAGCACCTCAAACTGTAATGCAAACACAGAAGTCTCACAGCAGCCCAAACTACCTTTAGGGAGGCTCCAGCATCCAGCTGTTTCTCAACAGGTCCTTCATGCTTACACAGTTTTCACAAATTGTTCTTTCCCTCACCTGGGCTGGAGACCTTGCCTTCAGTCCACCTCTCCTCCCAACACTCCCACAGATGTGGAGAAGGTTCTCACTAACTGAGCCCATAGTGCTCTACTAACACTTCGGTGGCAAGCAGAGATTTTGCATAACTCATCACAGGCTACAAAAGCAGAGCTGGTGGACAGCACTGGAATATGCACACAAAACTGCTGTGTTACAACCAGTACTAATTATGATTTGAAAACTACAGGTGTAGCAGATCTCGGAGTTCAAAAACAAGAGCTATCTATGAGACCAAGGCATATATTACACAAAGTCTGAACACGCTCAGTATCTACGGAAACAAGTTGAGAACCATTTGGGTACAATTACAATGTTGTAGCAGAATGAAGGAAAAACATGTACCATAAGTTAATGCCAAAGCAGGTTACATAATGCCCAGAGTATGTCTCCATTCCACCACAAACGATAACATCTGTTTCCGTGAAAATAAATAATTAAGAGGCTCTGAATCTGATATTAATCAGACAAAACAGATTAAAAGAGTGTGTTTTTGAGAAATGTTGAAGAGAACAAAGTCTCTCCATGACCGAAGTTTCTAAATAGATCCTTCATCTTCACATTATTTTAAGGGCACTTGAAAGTTTTATTGTTTTCATGGACTTCAAATATTCCTTTTTTTTTTTTTTTTGATTAGCAAGTGCAGATGTATGTTACAGTTGCTAGAAGCAAATATGTATGCAATGACAAGGCATAAAGGTGCCTTTTATTAAATTCACACTTTCTGAAAACTGCTAATTTTTCTGTTACAAGTCAAACTTGCTATGAAAAAAAAAATGTACCCAGGAAACCTCAGTGATTCAGGTTTATAATGTGGAGGTAATAATTTAAATTCTCTTGGCAGTGTTATCTCCATTATACCTCATGTTGAAAGAAACCTCGCTATTGTTCACTATAATGAAACATTTACTACCCGGAATAAATGATTTTTCAGCCAAGAAAACTTGTTGCGATAACAACATGAAACATGAAAGCGAACACGTAATGAAGCTTTACACAAACTGAAAAAAGAGAAAGCTGTCTTCCACAACTTGATTTTAAAACTCTAAGACTGTTTCAGAGAGACATATAGTATTAATTTTAAGCAGTATGACTCTTGACGCTCCTATGTTTACTGCCAAAAATGCTAATAAACTCCTGTCGCTCTTCCAGTAAACAGATATATTGAGAGAGAAGACTATCCATTGCTTATAATTAGCAGGATGGATAGGTAATGGTTAGTATCAAGGCTTCCCAAGCGGATATCACACAAAGGGTGGAAGAAGTGGGAGAACGGCCTGGATGTACCTTGCATCCAGTCCTATAGATGTTAAAGCCCATGAGGAGCCCACCTCCATACTAAAGCCACAAAGGTTTTGATAGTTTGATATGTGAGAAATTCTCTTCTGAACAAAGTAATGCAACAGGCGCTTGTCTTCAGATGCCTCCTTTCTGAGCATCACCAAATGCAACCCGTGCACTTGACAATATTACTTACTGCTACCTAGAGCAAAAATCCACAGATACAAAGGAAACAGCTACCTCAGTAGTGGCCTGGCCTGGCCACTGCCAGGTCAGGTTTTCATCCTGAATTTCAAGGCCATAACAGATATTAAGATTGAACTTTACTGTGGTGTCCCAAGCCACTGCAAAAAGATTCACCTGAGCTTGGTGCTGTGCAAACATGGAAAGAGAAACAATCCCCTGCCTGAAGGGAACCCACTCAGATTACAGATACCCAACAACACAAATCTCCTGTATCTGTGCCTGCTTCCCAAACAAGTAAAGTAAAAGAGGGAACTCTTCCAGGGGAGATGTTGGGTGCCAAATTTTGATAAGACATAAGCTCTGCATACAACACAGAGTCCTTGGGTCCTTGTCTCTGAATCAAGGGACCCTTCCAGGGTCCTTGTCCTCTAAACCAATACTTAATGACACGAGGACACTTAGGAAAACGGAGCGCCTAAAATTCAGGTGCAAGCTAGAAGCATAAATCCAGTGGACTAAATCCTCCATCCGGTGCTCTCCCAATGCATTTAAGCCAGTGCAATCAGGTGACCATTCCAAGGGAGCTCTTCATATCTTAATGGTACATCTTAAAAGGTAAATTTAGCATGATCCTGCAGAGTTAATAAAGGAAATCCCATTCTTTAACAGATTCAGACACTTTAATGGAATTTTTTTTCCTCTCATTCCTCTGGTTCTACACACCTGCCTGATCAGATCTCCGGTCTCCCTGACTTAGGCTGTAAAAATGCATTAATATATTCACTACGTATACACAAAAAGACATTTGTAAAGAACTGCTAAAGAAAGTCCTAAATGCAACAGTTTTTATTTTAAAAACCATTCAAGTTCTTTTAGCTAAACATGTAACAGTTGAAAGAGTTTTTATCAGGAAAAGTTTTTCCTGCTAATTATGTGCACAGCCCTGATGGAGGTGTTCACTGATACTCAGTTTGGGAGACTATTTTTCTCCACATAACTGTGCCATACAAACACATCTTCTTTAAAGCTCTAAAGCTCACAAGTAATCACTGCACAAAAGCACTCTAAAAGTTAAGGTAGTTCAGCTACTTTATGTTAACAAGCCAATTAATGAAAGGAACGTTAATAATTCACCACTTTCACATTTAACGGGCAAAATCAACATCTCAGACTGAAGTATAAGTCTCCGATCTTCTCCAGTTCCTCCTGAAAATTATAAAGTTTTACATTTTCCTTCCATTTCTTTTCTTGTCTGGGTAACATCCATCCATGACATCCACCTCATCTGGGTGTTCTCATCTGTTCTCATCTGGACAATATAAAGTTCAGGCTGAGGACAGGAAAAACATTTACCTATCTGAATACCAGCTGAGATCTCAGCGGATCCCAGGGTACAATGCTCACATTCCGAACAACCGAGATGATGCTTTGCATGTTGTTGTCTCTAAATTTCTTCTGGCTGCAATTTCAGAAATTAGCTTTAGCTCATACACCAGACTTTGCTACTTCCAGTGCCACACAAAACTAAACTGGTAATGATTAAAAAAAAATAAAATTAGAAAAACCCTTTTGGCTGTAATATTACTGGCAGAGTCTTGCAGAATAAAACAAAGTTGGATGCTACTATGTATTTGCAGAACATGTTAACAGTTCTTTCTACTCTGAAACTGAGGTGCGAGATGGTATAATATGTGGGTTACTGATTTGCAAGGATATTGGAAGCATGTTTCATTGTACTCATTTGTCAATTCTCATGAACTTTATTTAAATCTAGAGTTACTAAGTAACTACTTTCCTCTCTCTGTCAGAGAAGATGCATTCAATGGAGACTGCATGAACCAGGGAAACCTCAAACTCAGGCACACCTCCGTTGATGCTGAGAGACACAAAGGGCGATTTAAGGCGCTATCCTGCATAAAACTGCGGTTTGTCTCCACATCTATTCAGGCAGATGCCCACATCAAACACCTCCAGGCAGGTACAGCAAAGTGGGCAGTTTTACCTGACAGTCGTGGATGCCTGCTGGCTAGCAGGCAAAGCAAACTGGACACATCTGTGTGCTTTTGTGATGGTGATGGAAGAAAGGTTTGGCAGGATTTGTACGCAAACATTGACCTTACCTTGAATGCCAACTTGCAAATAAAAGCAGGCCCAGAATATTCAAAAGTCGGCCAAAGGGTGTATCACAGTAGCATCTGGCAAACTTTTGTTGATCAGAGGCTGTACACTGCTTTTAGAGCCCTGTCACTGGTATAACTGGCTGCCCTATGCCCCAGTACAAATTCCCAGTGGGGTGAGATAATGCTTCACTTGTCAGCCACTGCTCATGCCCCATCACACTTCCGTCTTCCTAACTGGTTGTGGCTCAGCAGAAAGGAGGTCAGCAATTTTGGGGTAACTGGGTTCTCAGAAGTTTCTTCCTAATCTGGAGGAACAGAAGGGTCAGCTAAGAACCTGAAATATGAACATTAAGATCTTCTTATTTAAAGCCTTCTTTTTTTAGTATTTACCTTATTATCTTTTCTTTGTTGCTATTTCTCCATGCAGTTTCTTAAACACAAGAGCTATGCTCAGAAGAGACATCTCTATCACAGTAACTGAACCAAACGCTGAAGAGCTGGAGGTTGCTGCAGTGCTCTCACCAGCGCTTGTACTGGTAGCCAGAGTGGAAGAACTGCCTGACATTTTTAATTTAGATCTACAAAGTCACTTTGTGAGAAGCAGTATCAGTATAAATCCCTGGGGAGTCCCTGATGTGAAGCATAAACATCTATCTCCAGCATCAGTACATCCCCAAGAGTAAAGGAGCAGTAAAAGGCATTACAACTCAGAAGAATCCTAATTCTTCCATGCAGCTGGCAGGAGCTTGTACTCCTTAACTTGTACTTTGGGCTGATCTGAAAAGCACAGTTGAAGTTTTAAACATAGTGACTTATCTTAGGCTATATGTAGCCAATTTCTCTATATTTAGCTGCTCTCAGGTTATGTAGCCTGTCTTTACATTTCTGGATCACTGCTTGCCCCAACAAGACAAGAATACCAATGCAAGGAAAAGCAAACTGCCTCAGGCTGTATCTTAGTTCTAAGAGATGTTTAAATTACTGTATTGTTCTCAAAATGAAACAATCGGAAAATCTCTAAAATTCTGGTATAAAATAACAACAAGGTGTTTCCCAACAATGCTTTCTTAAAAGAGATCGATAAGGCCACATCTAAACTGGGACCTGGGAACACTTCCCAATATTCATGACTGAGTACACACACTGGGTTGGACCCTGCATTAGACTGAAACCAGGGTGTGCGTAAGCCTCATTTTGCTGTGCTCTAGGTCCTGATGAGGTTTGAATTCAGCCTTATATAAGGCTGTCTTACAGAAATTTGTAGAAGATAAAAATGTTCCTCACTTCCTTCACTGCAGAATTAGAAGACCGAACTCCCTGCAAATCATATGCAGTGATATGAATCTTTGAAGGTTGGAGTCAAAACAACTATGTCTGCAGATGCAAATTTTACATTCAAAGTTCTTGGTGAAAGTAAATAATAGAGATCCATATTGAAGAAGTGAGAACCACAAAATGCAAAGTTCTACTATTTAAAGGAAATGTAGGATGCCTTTAGCAACATTTGAGTAGTTCAGATTCAACAACTTGACTACTGTTGGTGCCTACACAAAAAAAATTCAGGATAAGAATTCATTTAATGTTTTCAATGTCAATTTGACTGTACTGAGAGCCCCTGTTTTCACACTATCTGTTGCTTCCCCTGAATTAAAGATGTTGGTCTTCATCTTATTAATATTCCATCCTTTCTGGAGCCAGTCAGTGAGTGTAGTTGAGTAATGAAATACTAAACTGGAATAATACTTTTGTTTTCACAGAGGTAAAGGCATTCCTTTCCTGTCCCACTGATTTGCAATCAAAATAACTATGAATTATAGTCAGCCCAACGGAATTGAGAGATACAGTCAGCTAACACAGACAGTACCTCTCAAACTGTTAACATAGTTATTCAAAGATCTTGTAATTAAAGAGCTCTGCAGGGAAGCAAGTAGTCTTTGCCACTCGTCCACAACTACTGAACTATCATCAATAAAAAGGGCAATTTATAATGGATGACACACCATCAATATACATTTTGATAGCCTGTTTCCATCAGTTAACTAGTCAATACATTTTCACAACAAAGTGTATCTTTCCATAATAATTTCTATAATAACTCTCCACACTTTAAAAAAATCATTGAGGCAGTTATAACCTGACTATTTTCAAGAGCTTGTTGGTTGTCAGATGTTTACATATTTGTCCATATTTAAACAAAAACATGCACAATTACAAATATAAATACTTCTGCACTATTGCCCTGTTATAAAGAAATAGTGTCATTTGGGAACACTGTTTCATGGAAGCTCTTTTTCAATTCCTTTTTGAAGAACTGAAATTCTAAGTGCGCCAATTAATAGGAAAGGATATAGTGCTTTGATTCTTTTTACACGAAAGGGTTACCTCATCAAGCACAATCTTTCTTGGTAATTACTATATCAATTATTTGCAAATATTAGTCTCACAAATAGAAAAAAAAAGTTCGTGCATGATTTTCACTTACTGTTCACTGAACTCCAAAACTAGCCTACAAATCTTGGCTCAAATTCAGCAAGGTACCTAAATATATGTCTATACGCAGGCGGAAAAGCACTCTTTCTGGTCAAACTCCAGAAGGAAAACTTCTCTCCAGTTTGCAATCATACCTTCCTTGGGGGAAAAATGATAAAACACTGCAATTCAATACGCTAGAAAAAAATAAATTTCAAGGTCTTTACCGCAGCCGAAAGAAGAAAGTGACTGGCTGCAGACAACTCCGTTTTTGAAACACCCAGAAACCGAGCTTAGAGCAAGCAATTACGAAGAGACTATTTATTGAAAGGGTTTGAATTATGGAGGGGGGAACAAATAGCCTAAAAGAGCTTGTGAGATCTGAAACACTTCAGCAGGTGGCAGGCCACCCTGGTCACGGGCAGAAAAAGCATCACTCAGCAGCCTGGAATGTACTGAGACCAGAACGTTTTGTGTCACAACCTCTAGGCAGAAGCTAGCTTAGAGAGGCAGGAACATCAGTTTTAAAGCTGAACTTCAGTCTGATCTCTCAATGTGCTATTCCAAATTAAACCAATCTAGTCCTGCAGATAAAAGCTGCAGACCAAACAAAAGAATTTTTTACCCTGAACCCTTCTCCCACAAGTCTGTAAGAAATTCAAAAGGAAATTTAAAAAGTTGAATTGCAGCTTTTTAGAGAGCACACAGGTCTTCAAATTACCTGAATTGTAACACATTCAAAGTCCAATTCTTAAACTTCCTTTGCTGAATTTTCCCTCTCCCTTGTTCATCACCATTTTAATCTCTCTAACCTAATCTCTCTTAAACCCTCTAACAGAGGGTTATTTTTCACTCCTTCTCTCCCCATCATAAAAAAACCACCACATCTTAAATGTGTGCCTGCCTTTCTCTCCCTAATGCCAAACTCTTATCAAGGTGCTTACTTCCAGTCTTGCCTACATCCTCTTTCCACACTGGTTTTGCTACAACTGCTTTCCTTCTCTGTCCTCAGCAATTAATGACTTTGAACTCAATGGCTCCTCTTTGCTACATCCAGTTGAAAGCTAAATCCTCGCCAAAGCACCTTCCTCCTCCTTATCTAGCATTTGCTGCACCACTGTAAATCATGATCTTTTTTGTTGGTACCTCATGATTGATATCTTTGTTTATGACTCCTCTTATGGATAAAATGCTTTTCCAGACATTAAATGGATTGCATTTAGTTCCACAACTGTGAGGTTAACTGAGGAGAAATCTTTGTAAGGAAGACACTCCAGCTTGTAAAACTCCTAAAACTGAAAGTCATAACTGCAATCCCCTTGTGATGTGGGTCTTAGTCATCACAGGAAAATAATCTTTTATCTGCAGGCACTAATTTAAACCAAGCTGCTTTGTAAATGCATAGTACAAATTCTGAAAATGCTTTCCCGACTATCCTCAAAACAATCCATTTCTTCTGTAAACATATGTCAAGAGTTACTTGTGTCACCAGGACAGAAATTCAGTCTAGACGCCTTCCAACATACAGCAGGTCACCCCACCAGCACGCTGCTGGCTTGTGTGCTGCCTATGGCTTGGTCTGCTCATGGAGACAAAAGCCATTCACTGCTGGCACCCTCAGAAAACCCCGATCTACTCTGCTAATTGAGCTGTGGTATTACAGCAAGAGACTGTTGTGAGAAAGATGTATAAATTCTTCAGGGTTAAACTAAATACTGTAAATTATAATTATTTTTTTTTTAGCATAATCCAAACAAATATGTTTCCTTGACATTTTTAGACTTATTTTTTTTCTGCGTAAAAGTAAGCAGAATGTTTTATGGAGGACAGGAAGGCATCTTCAGTCATTTTTTGTTTAAGAGGAGAAAAAAAATTGCTGTTGGCCCAAAACCTTGTTTGAGAACTCTACATACAGAGCATCATTTTCCTTGATCTTTTCAAACAGGATGAAGCAGAAACAGTGACATGATCTTAACCTGAGAGGCAATGCTGCAGGCAGCCCCAAATTATTTCTGTGACTACAGAGCATGCCTTCGAAAAATCCCACCTGACAAATTCTAAAAATAAATGGAAACTGCTGTGTTCTGCAAGGGTAAAATTGTCTGCCACATAGATATTAATTTCTAACATACAGTTTACTATGACATATTAATGACATGAATATTTAGTCTCCGGAGACTGTCAAATGAACCATGAGAAAGGGTGGCATTCTCTAGCAAACAAGTTTCTACAGCCTGTGCTACCACCCATACGCTACGCCATTGCAGCTGGCAACCCACTGGAGAAGACCAGGCCACTGTTTGTAACACACGGTTCATCTGCCTCAGCCCAAGGCAGCACCAAATGAGACTCCTGAAGAAAGTGCAATAGCATTTGGCACTTTAGCACTTTGTGCAATGGAGCTACATTTGTGAAAGGTCCCTGTGGAATCAAACCATCTTAGTTACAATACAACTAATTTTCAATTCAGACTAAAAGAGGGCTTTTAGCCCTAAGCATTTGCCAGTCTATAAATTCATTTTTGACAAGGAATACAAAAAAATTCTCTCCTTTCTTACCATCTTTGTATCAGTAAGCCAAACCCTTCCAGGCTGGGTTTCCATCCTCTTAGGACCCTGATTTTACATGTATATCTCAGACACTGATGAACAGAGGGACAGCAGAAGAGTGTGATGGATAGGAACAGAGAATGAGAAAGAGGCACACAAGGTACATACATACAGAAGAGGAAAGCGTAGAGGTATTCATAGAGGAAAGCCTGTAAAATAAAACTAGAAGCACAGAAGTGAACTAATGGCCATTTGAAAACAGCCCATAGAGCAAGGGCTGTTAAGGACAACTTCCTTTAACTTAAGGAAGAGAGTAGAAGTCCAGATTTTGGAAAAATTTGAAAATGGGGGAAAACTAAGGCTGGCTAGTAATAAAAAGTTATTCTGTTACTCTGCTTTTCCTGGGGACTCCTAAGCTTTATTGCTAAGACTGCAAAACACGGCAGTACTGTGTTTCTCTTTCTTCTGGTTCTGCCACATTAATTTTGAGACCCTACCAGTTTGGTCCACAATGGTCTTTGGAGACATAGACTACGGAATAAATTCACATGCTGAATATATGTTGAGCAGATGGGAAAGCAGGAATCCAGCAGGATCCAAATTTTCAGTGAAAACATTTTATCTTTTCACATGCACATACTGATAGTTATCTTTGAGTCAGAAAGCCTCAAATGATTCCATCTTGCAGTGAACTGAGTATTCTGCACTGTTTAACAACCTTAAACTTCAATGCTGAGCTCAGCAGAGCTCTGTCTGCTGAGAGCTATCACTACAGTTATCCAGTATTTAGCTGGACTCGGGTGCTTGGAGCTCAGGGTGGACTCAGTATTTTCCCAGCAAAACATTACAAGACATTTCAAGCCACAGAAGCCCAGACTGGACTTCAAAACCTGTTTATATCAAGAGATTATTTATTTAAGATAGCATGCACAGTACAGCTTCAAAATGAAAGGTTTTAAATATGGGTGTGGGAGTCAGGCAATCCCAGGTTTACCACAGACTGTGAATCTGTCCAGCGAGGCACTGAAAACTGAGAGCGCCTTAGCCAAATTCCAGCGTCCGCCAGCTATAAATTTACACAACTGTTAAGCGTCAAACTAGTGACAGACTGCTGGTTAGAACTGACCAGTCAGACTAAACCAAGGCAAGTTGTGTTTGGCATGAGGTCAACACCATGATCATCTGAAATCCAGAGAAAATGAATAAAGATGACTCCTTGTTTTCTACAAGGGAAAAAAGTATGAAATAGTCAAAAACAATCAAAGTTGCCAGATTATAAAACATTGAAATATAGTATTTTAAAATCATGCCATCTCACAGAAGTAGGTGGTTAGTTTGCATATTCTCCCCAGGTGTCAGACCTCCCTATCTCAAAAATGTTGGGACATTTTAATGATGTTGCTGTCATTTTGCTTTCAATGGAAACTTGTCTTAAGGCCTCTGAAGAGACAGAACGTCTGTATTTCAATAGAGGATGGAATACCACCTCTAAATATCCCTAAATCTATTATTCCTGGTCTAACATAAACTATTGCATATAGATAAGAAAATAAAAAAAAGGTGTTTCTCAAAGATTAATCAATTGCTTTGAGCAAATCTAAGAAATTGGCCAAAGCTAAAGTCCAATAATAATGTCTACAATCTATGGAGGTGACTTCTCCGATTCCTTTACGGTAAAAACCTACGGCTTCTTTTTATACCAAGACATGAACTCCTTTCTTCAAGCAGAATCGCATGCTTTTATATATTTCTAAAATAGCTTAGTGGAAAAATGAGAAAAGATATAAGTGTCTGGGGACCCTGACTATTTTAACTGCTAATGTGCCTCATTCAACTCTATGCCTAAAGTAGATCACTTACCAAGGTCACTGTATCTGTCTTTATATGGAGAAATAACTCTCTGTAAATAAAAGTACTGATTGTATTGTACTGATTATTATTTGACAGTATTTAGCCAATTTTTAACTAAAAAAAATATTCTGTTGCAGTCTATGAGAAACTCTGGAGTTTATGGTAAGAGCTGGACTGTTCTGGTGGTTTCTTAATTGAAGTGACATGATGAGAGACATGAGTCTGTATTTTGTCACCAGTATACTTAAAATCTTCCCCCTTTTTTTTTTTTAACTTTAAAAAAGAATTGGGTGCTGTCAGTTTCAAAATTTGCAATCATATTTTTAGAGTAATGGTATAATATGTGAAGAAATACATTAAGCACCAGAATGAATAACAATGACAAAAGAATCACAGACCTCTCAAACAGTTATGTGTCAAAATTCTCACTGATGACAATTGCAGATTTTTGGCTGGCCTCTCTGGCAAGAAACAGCTGCAGAAAAACACCTACAAGGACGTAACTCTAAATGTGATTGCATTTCCAAAAGCTTGAAAGTACAAGAAGAAAAGACAGTACATTAAAATCTGACTGTAAGTGCTGTCATCAATATAGTATTTCACAAAAGCTTTCTGGAAATGTAACTTTTAATAGCGCCAGGTGTAAAAAGCAGTGTAATATAGCTTATAAATTACTGGAAGGGCTGTTGACATAGGTTAATAATAAACGTCAGCATATGGAGTAGTGAGAAAGAGTCACAGAGGAGTGCTTGATCAACTCCAGTTTTAGTCACCATCAAAGCTAATGATCTGTAGGCAGTGGTATGCACCATGGTGAACCAGACATCACAGACATAGAGTACAGGACCTACTGAGGTAAGATATCTCCTATCATCTGCTTTATTACACAGGCATAGCCATGTTAAATTAAAATGATGGTTTTATTAGCGCTAGGCTGTATTCAGTCAGTCTTTAAGACAGCTCCTTGTTTCAGAGAGAGATTCCTAACTGAGTGGTTGCAGAAAGATGCAAGACACTCAAGTTAAGTATAAGACTTCTTATCACTGCAAGCAGCACTGAAGAACCCCTCTCCTGAAAACCCTCTGGAAATTATGCGTATGAAGGAGAAATGAAGTGAGCTACTAAATGCAACACATAAGCATGGGCTTGTAGACTGTGGGTGGAGGTCTGTGATATCCTCTGGTCATGTCACAGGTCTAGATGACATAGAGATTAGGACGTGAGAACACGCTGAAGCACAGAAGGTCCGCTCACACTAGAAGAGGGTGTGGATGGCAATCCTATCTTGAAACACAACAGTTGAAGGTCAGCACAATTTGTAGCTAAACACAGAGACGATCCCATCATCTAGCAGGGATTTCTACTCCTCTTACCGCTCTGCAGTTTGAAATATTGCCAGGAACCTCAACAGTGGAATGAAAGGGATGAGAATCTGGGCAGAGTTCAGAGAACACAAACATGGAAAGGTCTTTACAAGGAAATATAAAAATAACTATGTTGTACAGTGCATTCAAATCATCTGCAGAGATGTGATAACCTTACAAATACTGGGAGCTGTTATGTGAAAGAGGGAAAGCATATTTAGTGTGGTACAAAGGGGCACAGACAGAGCAAAAGAATTAAAATCCATCAGGTGTTTTACACCTGGGCAGCAAATACTAGACTGGGACTACCAGAACAGGACTACTGTTATGCCCAAGCAGCACAACATCAACACACACTGATAGAAACTTGTATTTTATTCACACCTGAGGAAAGGAAGGGCTGGATAGCCCTGTGGCTCATCCCAAGCACCAAGAGAGCGGAGGCTGTTTTCCCTGCACTGCTCTGGGAAGATACTGCAATGGCTTTGCCTGTTCTGGGTGCTGCTGGGCCATGTTAAATGGTTACCCTCTGCAGCTCGCCGCAGACTGCTCACCACCGCCTTCCTGTAATGGGTGACTGATCACCCCAGTTGCTGGAGCAACTGCTGGTGTTGCTGCTTTTTAGGTCAGGTCAGCTAAAAAAAAAAAAAGAAGAATCCCACTATTAGAAGTGCTGAAGCTCATCTGAATCATTTTGACTGGTTTGAGCTAGGAAGTGACCATAAAAGCAGTTAAGCTGAGCAGCTGAGGGGGTGGGAGAGGGTCCTAGGGGTAACCACATCTACAGGGCTCAGCTGAAGCTGGAACTGGATGTGTAACCACACTGCTGTCCCCTGCTCTGTCGGAAAGGATGTTTCTGCTGGAGGAAAGCAGTTCTTTCTCCAAGCCTGTTCAAGCCCTCTTGGCTGAGAAACCATCACAGTTGCCAATAATTGTGGTGGCCTGTCCACTGGCCCACTAAGCTAGGACCACAAACTATCTGACATTTCAA
This sequence comes from Fratercula arctica, assembly GCA_947846985.1. Classification (NCBI taxonomy): domain Eukaryota; kingdom Metazoa; phylum Chordata; class Aves; order Charadriiformes; family Alcidae; genus Fratercula; species Fratercula arctica. The sequence continues at coordinate 71,756,138 of CANTUZ010000001.1, forward strand.
TTGCTATCAGCAAATATGAAATGTTCCTTATTGTTACTAGTTTGCACAAGATTAGAAAAAATAATTAAAAAAAAAATCAACCTTAAATAAGAAATTCTACTATATTTCTGATCCCCTGCCTCTTCCAGTATTTTACCTTAACCAAGTATGAAATGAGGAAAACATAAACAACCTCCCTGACCCCTTCACACTGTCCAAGACTTATTTTTCTGTGGGTTTACTTGGCATGTAGCTTAAAAATGAGGTATTAAACAGCACCGCTGAGTGAAGATGTCTGTCATGGACAAGCATCCTGTGAAACTGCTAGTACAAACCCAAACCTGACCAGAGTCCTCCCGCTACAGCTACCGTCTCTGAGAGCCATGACCTTTCAGCCATCCAGCTTTGTCCCTAACGCGCTGCAATACCTTCAGAATGGTCTCTTAGGAGGATAAATGAATTTAATGAGTAGTTCCATTCTGGGAGACTGCGCCTGCCAGTATATTCTGGGTTGTGTGGTTCGTTTCTTAAACTATAATATTCCCTAGGAAAAAGAAGGACAATTCTTGGCTGCAGGGTGGATACCAAAAGGTGGTTTTCCTAAATAATAAATTAGATCAGTCTTTAAATAAGTCACCTCTTTCTCCCTGGATAAATATTTACTTCTTCCAAACAAATATTAGGTTTATGTGTCTCCCAACAAATTTGTTCTGTTCTGGTTTTCATTAGGAGTTCTGGTCAGCCACGACACAAATCTACTAGATAGCTTCAGGGGATTAAAAAAAAGAAACACCAAAAGAACAACAAAAAAAAACCCCTTGGGCTTCTAGTTTTCGGTAGAACCAGCCTTTGTTAACTCAGCAGCTGGCACAGTACACATTTTAAGGTAAGTTATTTCCCCAACAAAAATAACCACTGGAACAAACTAGAAACAAGAATCTCCAAATGGAACTTAACCACCGGAAGGCAGGAGTTTGCATTTTCAAAAGCAACTGACAATTTATTAGAAAGTGAATATTAGAGAGGCCTTATCCTTCCAAAGCCCGGGGCTCTAAAAGGCTGATGTGTCAAAGGCAGGGAGAGAAGCATTATTTCTAGGGCACAAGGCGCTGCTGCATGTGGCATTGTCACCGGGTCTCAGGACAGAGCCCGGAGAACAGGTGTCAAACTATTACAGAAGGGCAACGGATTAACTTCGAAGGAAAAAATTAAAGGGAGGGCTATTCCACTGCAAACGGTGAATCTTAAAGATGCCTGATAGTAGAGAGATCACCATTTTCAGAAGTTTGATCTTTTTCTGGTTAAAAACAATTTTTGTTTCAAACTGTTGTTCCCTAGTTATTTTACAATTTAAAAGTGTTTCATCCAGAATGAAGTAAAGCTTCAAGGTTCCCAGTTATCAAATTGTGGGAAAAAGAAGATAATTTTGTGTCCATCAAAAAGCTTTTGGTTTCATTTTGAGCTTTTAAAATGATCTAAAGGTAAATCAAAGAAAAAATTCCTTTTCACCTACCTCTGCTTAGTTTTCTTGGCATACAAAGCAAGCCCAGAGAGTGGCTTGTTTCTTACAACGCGAGCAAACATGAGAGGAAGAGAATGGCTATTTGGGAAATCCTTGGACAAGGCCAAGTAGGTATGAAACTGTCCATGAAAAACTAAGGCTGGCAAGAATGGGATTTCTAAGGACCAGAGAAAGGTACTGTAGGACACCCTTTTCATAGAAGTGGTCTGGACAAGCAGCGAAGGCACTCTAAGGCAGAGCGTGATGCTCTCAGGAAGGAGGCTATTTGACAGGTAGCAAGGACAGGGCATCACCAGCCAGGTCCACCCCAGCCACACAGTAACATAGCTCCTGAACATGGAAGACCCTGGCACCATAGTGAACCCTATGCAGTCCCATGCTTCTACTGGAAGGCAAGTTTCTGTCCCCACTGAGCTCAGAAAGGCATTGACACCTATGTGTTTCCAGTGCCTAAGCAAGTGTCCTTATTTTCAATATGTGAGCACCAGCAGTTTGAAAACGTACCACCGTACAATCAGTTAGAAGAGCACACAGGAGCTTATCACCAGGCGTTGCGGTAATTCACAGCTCCCCCATCCACAGAAGAAAGGCTAACAACAAGCAGAGGAATGGAAAACTGATCTTTTACCCTTGAATTTTAGGACAAACAGGAGAATTTTCTTATCTCTATATATTCTTTCTTAATCTTGGCAACCGTAAGAGCAAATGGGCCTGGTATCAGTAAGCCTTACACACAACAAAACCCAAGCAATGGCAACGTAAGTCAGGTTAAGTTCTCAGCGGCTTTTATGATGAGAGGTTTGAATGTAGGGTTTCTTGCTCTGGACCAAGTACAAAGCTGTACTTGTTTATCCTTTCTGCCATAGAGTGTGTGCTTAGCTGAAGCAGAATAATCAGCTTGAGGAAACATTCCTAAAAAAAAAAAATAAATGGGTTTCATTTTTTATTATTCAAAAAAGGGGAGAAAAACAAACATGAAATTTCAGTATACGCCTGAGAGTTTTTTTCCAAGAACACTTGTATTTGTTATTAGATTAGTAAGTATGCTTTGCTGGCCACATCAAAGCTCTTTAATTTATCTGTGATAAATCTGAGGTAAGCTTTTAAGAAAATACCTTTTTTTCCCCATCAGCTAAAAAGAGTAAGCAGGAAAAAAAATATCCTAGACATCAAACTAATCAAATTATGCACATTTTTAGTCTCTAGCAGCTCCTTAAAAGTGATTTTGGAGAACAAAGTGGCCTGCTTTAAAATTGCTCACAATTGGAAATATTTGTCATTTTTTTTTCCTTCCAGGAAAGTCCCAGTGCTTTATCCCAAACTCACTGAAGTCACTGAGGTTTTTTGCAGTGATTTCCGTCTCTGGTCCATTCAGATTTCTGCCATGCAAAAGGCTCTGAACTAACCCCTACGCTAGGATGGGTGGGAATGTGTTTGATTCTCACTATGCTGAGAATATCTTGCACGATGTTTAACACTGCAAATTTCCCCCTATATTAACAGCTGATTTGCATGAAAACTAAAGGCAAAATATAGTCCTCAGTGAGTAGCGAAAAACAGAATACTGTGCTAAAGTAATAAAGCAACATGTAATCTGTGGTCAGAAAATATGACAAATAGATTAATTTTATCTACTCTAACTGTCCACGTTAGTTCTGATTCTTATACTTTTATACGAGGCAAAAACGGGAAATAATTCTGCATCCATTAGAAATAATGGGACTTGTGCTATTTAGTCCAAACAGGAAAAGACCCTAGATTCTTTTGATGCTGTTCGTAATTTGGGTTGTCAGGAATGGATTAACATTTACATGAAGAAATTTGCTTGGTAAACTGAATAGCTAATGTGCAGCTATGTATCTTGAGCTCATGATATACTGTGAATGACAAGGATAATACTGGGTTTCTATACCATATGTTGGTTTAATTAATTAAGAAAGAGAAGGATGAGAAGTGACCTGATGAAAAGTTGTTAACAGCTACTCTGGGCAAGGCATTCTCAGAGCGGTGATCAGGCAAGGAAAGAACAAGATTCACTGGCTAAGAACTAAATCTAAACAAAGTTCAGATGGAAAATTATGTGCAAGTTTTCCACTGTAGCATCAGGACGATTTCAAAAGGGAGGTGGTGGATTTGTATTCAGATGAAATCTTTAGGATGAAATTTTGTTTATTGAACAGCAACTTGATGCAGAAATCTTTTAAAGAAGTAGCATCCTGTGCCATGAAGACAACATAATTATTAGACAATTACCTTCGTATCACTAAGTGCAATCTATTTTCCATGGTGCAATGCCTTTAATTTTTTTAGGCTTTGATCAAAGCCTAAGTTTTTGTACCTGGAGTGCCCATAAATGCTAGCGACACTATGTCCAGGCATGAAGGTCCTGAAACGACATGTGAATGACCTTCTTATTTCTTAGTGACAGATCATAAGTAGGAAGCTGCTAATTTGTAGAAGAATGTCTTTCAAAATTCAACTTACTCACACCTTTCCCCCCCTTTTTAATTAGGAACACAATAGTTAAATTAAGCATTTGTAGATTGTGATTCTTAGAACTACTGGGATGCCTCTGCAATCTGAAAGGTTAGAGCAGCTTGCTTTCAAAACACCTGCAGTGTTATTACTGGAAATAGTGCTTTTCTACAGCAATTCACACCCTAATCACTTCCCATCTGAGGAATGTCTGACTATCACTGTTATTCCTCAAAAGCTGTAATGAGATTGAAGCACAGTGTGAAAACAAAACTTCTACAGATAGTTGGAACACTTCCATTTTCTGTTTGTTTGTTTGGTGTCTTTTTTTCCCCCAAGAGAAAGCAATTCAGTACTCTTTGGAGGAAAGAGGCTTTACTCGTCATCCTTACCTGATGAGTAAGGATCTCTCTATTTGAGGCACGCTGCACAGCACTCCTTAAAGAAAACATGAACCTCAGCCCTTCCTACAAGTCTGCTCAGCTTGTGTTTATAGAATAAACTTACAGCTTCTCACCCTGAAGAAATACCCCAAATCTCTTTTGTTCATCATTGCACAGTCTGGAAATAAACAATGGGGTGATAGCAGTTAAGTGTGATAACAGAATGATTGAATACTTTTTTTTTTTTCAGTAGGGTGCACTAAATTAGATTTTGTCCACTTGTTATATTTGTAATGTTCCAAAATTGTGCAAATAGGTGCTGGGGCAACAACTCAGCTGTGACAGATCAAAATAACTGAACTGGATAGGTTCAAACAAGCTGTCTCGCAGTCGTTGCAGTTTGAAGCAGGCTTCAATCCCAAACACTAGACATCAGAAAATTTATCATTTTATTTTGCATAAGTGATAGCAGAGGTTTTTAAGGTTTGTCTTATTTTTCACATGCAAATGTTTTCCTAGTGAAGTACAGATCCAGTGTTTTAAGCCTACTGACAATAAGCTTGTTTTTACCTTTCACAGAACCGATGCATAATGCTTCCCGCATGTCTAGGGATTTGTTGATGCAGGTGGAAAACTACTGCTGGGTACATTTCAGGAGAAAATGTCCAAGAGCACACAGGCAGACTCTCAGAGCTGGGGAAGAGAACAGACTCCAACACCGCTATGTCCCAGCACTCACTCCTATACCTGAACTGCTATAGTCCAAAGCTCTTCTATACGCCTGGTAGGAAAGATTTCCTTCATTTTTAAAGCGTAAATCTTGTCCATGTAGCTCATTTTTCTGGGTCAGTGAATAACATGCATGGTATGTTCTGAAACATAAAACTACTCTGTCTTTTCCCGTCTTATTTATAAACTTGCCCTCCTTCTGCCCATCCCATAAAGAACAAAACAGAAGAAGAAAACTGAAGGCTTGGAAAGAGGCAAAAAGATGTGCCACTACCACCAAAAGAATCTGGAGAAAATCATACTGGATATAAATTTTCCATTTCTGTATTTCTTCACAAAACAATGCATTTCTATCAGCGCTTCAGCAATCTCTCATTCCCTTCTAGATAAAGCAGAATATCTGTATTGTTTGAAATGGCATAATGTTTACAAAATGATTATGGAGGTACAGAAGACAGCATGAGCAACAGGCAGACTCTTAGAAGCACATGACATGTTCAGACATTCCCCCCATTTTATGGAGGATGCTATTCTGCAGACATGTCAATGCTATTGACAATGGAAAAGCATTTTAAATGCCTATATATCCAATAGGGGAATGCTTCCTGCATCATCATCAAAATCTTTGCCAGAAAGACTTTAGTACTGACTATTTATAAATTTCATCTTCTTAATTATAGTTGACCATAAATAGCATTTTGGTATCCCACTTTATACAAAAAAACCTGAGTACTATCCAGGACATGTAAGAAGGTCTTCAAAGTAATTTTTTTAAAAGGATGCCATAAAGGGTTAACCTAACATCTTTGTTTCGGCAGTAGATATGAGTGGACTCAGACATGCCCACACCTTTTGAAAGCCTGAGCTTCTTGGGTGAGAGTGGCGGCAGAGGTACACGGGCAGAAAGGCTCCATCTGCTAGCAACACAAGTTTGGCATTAGAGGTCTTCCCTGGCAGCGTGCTGGCGCCGGGCTGGGGATCGCCTGGGTCTGGACTTCTGTCTTGCTGCTGGTTTTGCTAGCTTCAATTACACTCAACAGGAAAAGCAAAGTCTCTCTGGTGAGAAATGAAGCCCGACAATTGTTAGAAAAACAGCAGGTGCGCTAACAAAATTACAAGAGTTCTGACAAAACTGGGCCTATAATGGAGCACAGGGTTTGGTGCTGATGCGCAGCTTAGTGATGCACACAGCACGGTGAGAAGAGCTGCTTCTGAGAAAGCACACCCCTGGCTTGTATAAAGCAATACAATAGCAGTAATTAGGCCTAAAACTCATTAACGTTTAGGCTCACATTCGTATCAAAGTTTCGTATTTACAACAAACTCAAACAAGCAGGTGACGGGTCTGTTACTATGATTCAATTTTCTTATCATCAGTACAAAGGTAAAATACTTTTCTGTTAAGACAACCCTTACGCACACCCACATCCACTCTCCTGGTCAGACAATGTTTTCATTTCACCTTGTTTCAGCTGTCCAGATGTGAGGGATCTCATCTTTTGCTTACGAATACTCAAAGGATGGGTGTCAGGAGGATGGGGCCAGGCTCTTCTCAGTGATGCCCAGCGACAGGACAAGAGGTAACAGGCACAAACTTGAACACAGGAAGTTCCATCTCAACATGAGGAGGAACTTCTTTACCGTGAGGGTGGCAGAGCACTGGAACAGGCTGCCCAGAGAGGTGGTGGAGTCTCTGTCTCCAGAGACATTCAAAACCCGCCTGGACGCGTTCCTGTGCAACCTGCTCTAGGTATATGGCTACACAGCCAATGGCAACGGAGGGTGTTGTGTTAAAGGGTAAAGGAAATTGGCAGAAAATAAGCCCCCTTGTGTTCCAGCTTGTCCTCAGATATCAGAGGGGCTGGGGGCAGCTGGGCTTAGATTCTGAGTGATGCCCAATTTGGCACTATAGGTCTGTTTGTGTTCAATGTATTGAACTACCATAATTATGGATGCAGAATAGTGCAATGCACTTTCAGTCTAGTCGCGTTCAATGAACTAGCACAGCCAGATTTAAGGAGTTTGGTTGCATTCAATGAAAACTCTCATGGCTAGGTTAGTGAATAGTGCAGTTTATTGAGGCAACAGAATTGCGGATTCTTTTGGATTGCCGGTGATAGTACCCTGTCTGCAAAGCACATGCAAGTAATGTATCAGCATAAAACAACTTGAGTAATATAGTAGCATAAAGCAACTCTATGCAGAGATTTCTAAGTTTCCCGGGGAAGCACTGGGTATAGCTGACTGTTCGAATCTCACCCAATAGGCATCCCTATGGGGGAGGGGGGGAAAGAGAGGCTCAGCCCGTCGACTGATCCCAGAAATCAGTGATGGTTCATGATGATATCTTTTTGACTTGTCTGTGATGGTATCTTCTCTAATATCCCTTCATTCTTAAGTCATTTTTTTTTTTTACCTTTCAGGTGGAGCTTGAGTGACTCTAGTCATACCTACTTTTGTTATGATTGGTGTAAAATTTCCTCACTTCGCATTTAAAGGTATAGACTATCAAAAATTCAGAGTGCAGACTCAGTGAGGGGTGGTCACACCTTGGAGGCGGGTAGCTTTTAGGATGGAGGTGTGTTTTGGTATTATAATGACATTATAATGAGCAAAGTTCAACCTAAGGACATGATCTTTACAAAAAAAAGGAACTGTTGCCTCAGAGTAACAACTACGCAGCTTATCAGTGTTCATAGTACCAAAAGTTCCCACTCCCTGCACTGATGCAGAGTTTGGCTACGGTATCTTCCCACCACCCCACTCTCCATGCTGTTTTTTTCCCACCGTAGAATCTAAGATTGCAGGTTATGCAGCCTAGGAAACTACGGTGGAATACATTCCTTGCATATCAGCTGCACTCCACCGTGGAAGTTTCTTCAACGCTGTACTTTTTCTTAAAATGTGAATATAACTTTAGTTTCAAAGTCACCTCCAGCAATTATCCCACAGTGGGTGAGGGCAATTCTGGTGGGTGATTCTTCCCAGCAGAAGATGGGTGGGATAAACAGCTCTCTGGAGATGCCCCATCTTTCTGCCCAGGTTGGTGAGGAGGTCTAAGAGTTTGGCGGGACTGAATGCCTAATATCCAAATAGCCGAAGCCAAGCAAGACAAATCTCATGCTGCTCTAGATGGTTTCAGAGAACACCAAGCAACTTCAGCAATTTAAAGCAAGTTTGGTTGGTGGATACAGAATGTAATTAATGCCTGACTCTCACCCTTTCTGGGAATCCCAGCTTTCCCTCTGATCAGATATTCAGGTGGCAGTCCTTTATTCTGCTGCATAGAATGACAGAAGCGCAGAATGGTTCAGGCTGGAAGGGACCTTCAAAGATCACCTAGTCCAGCCCGCCCAGTGACAGGCAGGGACATCTTTCATTAGATCAGGCGGCTCAAAGCCCCGTCCAGCCTGACCTTGGACACTTCCAGGGATGGGGCATCCACCACTTCTCTGGGCAACCTGTTCCAGTGTCTTACCACCCTCATCATAAAAAATTTCCTCTTAATATGCAATCTAAATCTGCCCTCTTTCAGTTTAAAACTGTTGCACAGTGCAGTCCAAGGGAAGGTAAGTGAAAACAGGCTGGGCTTAATGTTTCCCTCACTAATCAGCACTTCCTCCAAACAAGTTTTCCAAAAACGCACATCCCGTTTTCAGTCTGATGACATAAGTGATCTTAAAGTCTAGGTGTTTGCAGAATAATACCTACAGTAAAAACCCGTGAGACTGTTGCATGAGACAAGTTTCTCACCTTCTCAAATATTTTCAGAATAAACCTGCTAGAGACAGTTTCAGTATTACCCTTTTTTTCTTTGAAGTCTTTTTTTACTTGACCTTTGGAACAAATATTTCACAGGATTATTTGTAGCTAAGAAACACAATGGAGAATTTGGAATATTCTTTCTTTCTGCCCATAATTTGTTACTGTACATTCTTATTCTGCATTGTTCCTTTCCTTCTGAATTTTTCCACCTCTACCAGTTGGCAACTGTTATCGTCCAGTAACATTTTTTTAATAAAGAGGCATTCCTGAGAGTGGTTATTCCTGCACATGGCACCTCCAAACATTTTTCTTTATCTTAACTAAATACCCACCTTTTTTAAGAGTTTTCCTGAGAATCGTGGGAGAAGTAGAGTAATTATAAGCCATTTAGTGTTGGGACTAATCAGGTCCTTATGGATAGTAGATACAGAGTTCTTTATAACTGGGACTGCAGGTTTTCCATAACCTATTTTTGAGTGAAGTTAAAGAGATTTTGAAATCAGATCACTAACCCAAAAATCCAAGGGAAAAAAAAGTAATCAAGCTTTTCCATATAGGATAGCTGCTTTGAAAATCCCTGAAATGTGACAACCAAGACACTGAGCTCCCATTCAGTTTTAAGGGGAAGCAAATCACAACAAAGACCTCTTTTTAAAGTCCCTGTTGAAACCTCAAAACCCCTGTGAGATAGATCATGCTGTTCTCATTTTGTAGACTATGGCTTTGACACACAAAAAGGGTTATGAAACTTGCTCAAGACCCCGTTCAAAGCCCTAGTGGAGATCTGCTGACTCCCTGTAACTGTGTTTAACATTCAACACCATCCTCTTCCCCAAAATGCTTGAAGGCCTTTCAGCAACTGAACAAGATGCTAGACCAAACAAGAAAAGAAAAAAGGAAGGAGGAGGGAACATGACTCTAGCATAGATGGGATATTTAACAGTGCTCTGGATGAACAGGAAGGATACAGTAAGCACACCTTCATTCACCAATGCCTTTAAAGGCCTGACCTGGGGAGGATATAGCTTGCTTTGGGACTGCTGACTTTGTCTTACAGGTGATGCTCCCATCTTGCTGCAGGGAGAGTTACACATGCTTGTGAAGCAAAATTAGTCTGTCATGATATAGAAAACTGTTCATCAAAAAAAAGAAATCAAGGGCTGGATGTAAATCAAAACCATCATCAAGCACCAGTCTCCTCCCAGGGCTCATTTCAAGGCCCAGTTATAAGCACTAACAGTTCATTCTTCTGGCATTAGAGATTAGGACCACATTTTTCTTTTCCCTATTTTTTAATTTATCTTAGCATTGGTCTTGTCTTATCTTCAAATAATCAAATTTTGCCTATTTTTCCTCCAACTGTCTCTCCCATAGCTGACCTCTACAGTACTAACTAAAAAGCCATCAGTTTGTCAGTCTTGCAGACACAATGTTTTGTCCACAGCAGCTGGTAAGAAGCGCTCTTTTTCTGAAAACATGCAAGCAGAAAATAAACTCAAGAATGCTGATGCAAAAAATAACTTGTTTTGACAAGTTCAAATATTTTGTCAGTATATATCTGCAAGGTGTTGGTAGCAAAGCTAATTTCTACTTCATCCTAAATATTGTAGAAGAATAACCAAAACAAAACAGAAAACCCCCAAATACCACTGCTTGCCAAGTGGGAAAAAAAACCAAAACACACTGGTGGAAGAAAAATATTTACTTCCTAGCATCTAAAATTATTATGGGCATTAGAGAGTGTCTAGGAAAATGCCTTTTAAAAACCACGCAAGTGTTGTTTTAATAACTTGAAACAAGAGACAGAGCCAGTGCTACTGATCCATGAAGTCTCTCTGTTCTTCCTTCTCCTAGCAGGCTGAATTAAGGACTGCCAGTACTACCCTTGCAGCCTGATCTCTTTGTCAACCGTCAGCCCTCTCTGTGCCAGGAGAGGTCAAAGCACAACTTCAGAAGTAAAGCACCTCTCCTGGAAAGGTAAAACCAGGACCAAAAGTTTGATCTGGCCAAAACATTATCCCAAGCCATGGTGAAAAGACTGGATTTCCACATTCTCGGCTCTTGTGCGTTGCCTGCTTTCAGTACCATGAAAACGCTGTGGGTTTTTTTGGCCACCAGTTTCTGGACTCTTTGGAGGCCTGCAGAAAAAGATCTATCTCTGCTTTTGTAACAGCTACCCATTCGGTGGCTGTTCACTGCCTATTATGCAGAGGTTTCTTGATAAACAGTACAGCTGTGCAAAACAGACAGCTGTCCCAGCATACAAACTGCTAACTTGCTAAGTGTGAAGTCACACTTTCTCTTGACAAAACAGCAAAACTGTCCCCCTGGCCAGTTCCTCCTTGTACCCATCCTGTTGTAAAGCAAACTGACTGATGTTTTCAAAATGCCCTCTGCTTCCTTACAGAGAAACAGCTATTATTCCACTTGTATACATTTTAAGACTTATTAAGCTCTCCATCATCTTTTTAAGACTTTCCCAGTCCAAGGACTGAACATTTTATGGTGCCATCCACAGCTGTAAACATTTTAACCTCAATATTTCTTCTTCTTGATTAGAACGTGTATGTAAAGCAGGCTCACAGAGTCCTCCAAGGTGCAAAATAATCTTGAAACTCGAGTTGGAGACATTTGAGCCAACTGCTGTAGAGCCAGCTTTCCTCTCCAAGCAGTAGGACTCTAACGAAGCATTACGTGACGTGCCTCACACAGAGGAGCTAACGAGCCTTGATGAGCCACTCCGAGACACTAATCTGAGTAATGCCATGTTGGGCTCTGCCCATACCAACACACCAGCCTGCCAAAGTGCCAACACGGACCTCCTTGCTGGGCAGCATAAATGTGCCTTTCATTTCCCTACACAAATCTCCAGGGATCGCCCTTACAACAGGGACAGACGCAGACAGACATCAAGTACGAAAGCCAGTGAAGTCTAAAGTCACGGGAGGTGATGCCATACATCATACAGATGGCATCATACTGACCAAAGGAAGGTCTGACTTGCAAAAAGGGTCTTATTTTAGAAAGCCAGGGGAAAAGTCAAGGCTCAAAGAGAGTTCTCCTGATGACTTCAAGCAGGATAAATATTACTCTGGAACAAGAACTGCCTACGCTGCTGTGGCATCAACAGGTTACTTTTTTGAAGCTTTGGAAAACTCCTAAGAATGTTGTGCTCCTTTCCTAAGGACTAAAAAGCAGCTTTCTCACTTCATTTAAGTTCTCAGTAAAAATGGATTCAGATGGCAGAAATACAGTAGAAGGATAACTTGCAGTAGCACTTACTGGCATCTGCTTCACTTGAATATCTTAAGCCTAAATCCAGCTTGTTTAATTTCCTTTTCAATCCTGAATCATGAGTCTTCCGGTAATTTGATCCGTGCTGATGTGGTAAATCACACCTATTATATATATGTCTCTTATAAAAAAGGTGTTTTGACAGGGTTATATTTTTTACAGTTTACTTCCTCATCCACAGTTACTCAGGAAACACTGCTGCATTAACTGCCAGTAATGAGAATCATGGTTTACCATCCATTTGGTCACAGTTACACTGAAATAAATCCCCCCAAAATTAAGCGTAGTCATGCAATTTACATCTGCATTTACTGAACATTCTTACTGGCTTTTTTTCAGCCTAAGGACAATAAATTACAGCAGGGGGCAGGGTCCCAAACTCCCACCAGCTGTGCCCCATCCACAAACAGAAAACTGTAACGTGAACTTGGCCGTGTTTGAGCTGACAAACCCACTAAGAGACAGCACAGCAGTAATAGCCCATATTGCTTCCAGAGCAGCAAACACCTCTGCGTGCTGCTCTGAAGGTGTTTAGATACACCAGTTGGGACAACCCTGCTTCAGGCGGAATGTGTGCCGTATAAACACGCTTTTTACAGCTGGGAGTTTTAAGGACTGGCATTTGTGTAACCAACTGCATAGGAAGCCACATTTAAAAAAGATCTCTCTCTCTCTTTCTGGGTTTTGCTTCTTATTTCAGTTATACTTGGGCAAAAAAGATGAACAGATCAAGCTTTCTAAATACACAGCTCACGTGTACTGCATACCACCTTAGCACTCCTACTAAATACGTGCAGGTGTGTAGCATAGTAGTAAGAGTTACAGAGAACACTGAGCGGGGACCCTTCCTTTGCAGACAACGTTTTCATGTTGTGTATGACCTATGTGGAACGAACTGTTGTGGAATCTAACTGGAACTAATGAGTTACAAAAGCAGGTCAGAAAAGAGTTAGACATGGGCGAGGAGACATCCCACAGAAGTGCTGGACGTCTGGGCGTATATTCACTAACTGGAAAAGTAAGAACTCTGCTCCTGTATGATCAGCAATTGGGTTTGCATGTGGTTTGAATAGTGCTCGACTAGCTGGGGCAGTGCACCATCGGTCTTAACCACTTGTGTAGATGTGGTTGCGTTTCTAAACTTTCTTCCAGTGGTAAAGAGTATTTTTCTTGCTTCCAACTTTTTGGTAAGGTGCAGCACCATCAACTCAGACATGCTTTCTGGAAATGTGGATAGTGGTCAAAAAACAAACCAAAAAAAAAACAAACCCCAAAACCTTTCTAGAAGTTGCTGAAGGGAATGTTATTATGACTAAGAGGCTGGACTCACTGCACAAACCAGCTATTTCTGGTGATAAAGCATAAAGGTTAAACAACTGAGGACAAGATTGCCAGATATAAAATGGAAAGTTTCCAATTTAGGAGCAGCAGAGGAAGAACGTGAATTAATATGCAAGGACCAAATTAGCAATATAAAAATCCTCCAAGCCAAACCAAATGCCATTGAAAACAAACTCAGGAACTCTCCTCCTTCTCTTCTGCTCCCCGCATTCCAAGGAGGACTGAATTTAGAATAACTATGGGGAATTTTAAAGAAATCTTACACTAAAATGCTGACAAAAGCTTTAAAACATAGAGACGCTATAAGCCTAAAAGACTATTTCTGTCTTTGTCATGCTAGATTGTTCTTCAGTACTTCTGTCTGAAAAAGGAATAAATGTTTTAGACTTAAGTTTTCTCATGAGTTTTATCTTTAGTGAGATTGCCAATTATTCTTTAACAGTTTTGAAACTGGGGTAATAACTGATAATTTCTACCTGGCTTATTAACTGGAAGAAAAAACAAACACACAAAAAATAATATAAAAAATACATCAACAACCAAACACTTGGCAAATACACAAAATCCACTGGTTGTTGACTATTTATCCCAGACTACATTTCAGTGCTGGTTTTGTTAGCTCTACGATTAGCGATACACTGTCAGGCTGGGTATCCTATGCTGCAATAATCTTTGGCAGATGCGTTTTACAGGTCTTATACACATTTTTCTGGCATGACCTGGCACATGTCCCACTCCAGGAAGAAAAGCTATTTCACTGTGAATAAGCCAAGTTTATTATATAACATGGTAGGAATTAAATAATAAGAGTCCACTCTGGCATTCCTCAAATTGAGAGGATATCATGGATTGTTCATTTCATGACAAGGGCTGTTATAGACTTTAAATTGGACTCCTGGAAAATGGGCGGGCCAGTTTAAACATCAGCACCACTAGAGTGATGGTTGGTTTAGCTCTGGTACAGCTTTTCTCTTGAGCTTGCATTTTGGAAAGCTCCCACAAGATCTGACAGAAATAGGAGCTTCCCCACACAGCCATGATCCCATCACAAAAAGCAGACAGACACAGGGAACTGCACTGAAAATAAATGAGACAGACATATGTAAGAAAAAAAACCAATAGGAAACAGTACATTTAAGCCTGAACAAAATTTAGGACTTTTAAGATGGCAAACAGTGGCATGACATCTTATACTGCTCCACCTTTTATACGGCTACGTGGTGTGTCTGCATGTGCCTGTGCTCCCACATGGACAGGCACTAAAATTACCGCATAAAAACTGGTAACCAAGGGTAAATCAGTGATACTCAAAATTAGCACAACAATTTCACCACTGATCCTTCAGATTCAATCCCTGATCACCTAGCAATACCCCTTGCAGGTTTTAACATCTGATCCTACTGGACATACATAATCCAAACAGCCATATGTGATATTTTTGAGCCACCTGACAGTGAAGCCCTACTTTCACTCTTGTAAAAGTCATGATTATGTCAAACACACAATTGTCCTCTGCATTTTAAGAGACACAAAGCTCGCAAAGTGGTTTTAGTTGACCTAATATTTAGGTACATCCAGACAAACAGACGGCTGCAGAATTAAGAAACTCCTACCGTATGTTTCAACATTCCTCCCCAAAAGCTGCACCTGAGGTTAAAGAGCAAATAAGATCCCAAAATACCAAGATTCCTCACATTATGTGGGCAGCCTGAAAAACTCCACAGAAATGCAAATGTAATCAATTATTCAAGGAGGAAAAATACTTATTGATAACAACTCCTCTCTTACATTGTTTCTCAGCACTGAGATAAATGCTATGAATGCATTTCACAAGTATGAACGATATGTTAATGGCTAATGCTGATGGCAGAATGTGGCCGAAGATGAAATAGTGGGTACTGGGTTATGCCCTTCACCTGACAGGTGAGCATACTTGTATCTGTGATTCCAAAGCGTAGTTCTTAAATAAATCATTAAATATATTGAGCAGGACAGGCTACTCTTCCACAGTCCAAAAATCATATGGAGCATTAACAGGAATTAAAATCTATTCCCTCTGAGTTTACTAACGACATTCATCTTACCTGAACTTAGCTGTATAAGCAAGTCATCTAGTTCGGATTCACCTGTGTCATTACTGGAGAGAGGTAAAGATCTCCTGATTCAAACTAACCTAAGGTAAGTGCCTCAAATAGACTGGAAGATTTCCCCTTCCCCCACAAACCGTTCAATCCTCTTCACTGACTGTGGCACAAGTGTAGATGCCTTGGTCAGACTGGACACGTACCTTTTAGCTAAAAGCAACATGAAATAAATCTCACCTCATGTCCCAGAAAGAACCTGACAAACTCCCTCAGGAAATACCCTTGTCAGGTCAGAGAGAACCTAATTAGCACTTGAGAGGGTTTCCTGCCAGCCAGCTAAAATCAGTGGCTCGCTACTGTTTACAGGGAAGACAACTAATGGCATATGCAGAAGAGTTAAGATGCAAATCAACTTGCCTGTCAGGAGACAGGCACCACTATCCAAGCATCTCTGATAGAATATGAACATATGATAGTGAAGGAAGGAAGATCAAAATGCTCTCAAGTGTGCAGATAAAAACAAGATATGTCTTTATTCTGGTAAACTGTATATGATCAAGCTTTTGCTTCACAGTGTTGCAGGTGTATAGCAAAGAGGGAAGTATAGCAAGGGGAAGTTGACAATGAGAACATGGGAATTCTAAAAAGGGAGAAGAAGAAAATACAGAAAGCATCTGAACCCACAAATATAAGTGTGAGCCCACACAAAAAATAATGCACTACAACTGCAAGATCAAACTTGGACAGATTAGATTATTTGCCCCAAATAGACTACATCTCTCTAATGCACTTATTGAACCTCCTGCAACTTTAAGGGTTTGACTGCTAAATCTGCCAGCTAAAATTTGTCCACTGGCATGTCTTCTACTCCATGACTAGACTTTGAGAGATCCTGAACATGCACACAGTTGTATTTAGGTGACTGTTGTTCCACACGTTGTGTGTTAGTCTCAATATTTTGGGAGATTCCACAACAACTTGTTAGTGAACAAACAAAATCAGATAACATAGCCAAAACAGGCGTATTCGGGTTGTTACTGGAAGGCAGGAAGGTGAGCAACAAGGGCCAAGCATATAGGTATATGGCTGCGCAACCTAGAAAAAGCCTGGTAAGCATAAGATAACACACAAAGCTAAAGAGCTGTGGTTGCAAATGCTGTCACTTCGTAATGGACTTTCTCTCCAAAAGGTCCAAACTAAAACCTCCATCAAAACTACAGAAATACCAAATATTCTGCAATAGTGTTCACAACCCTTGGTGTTAATATAACAGCAGCACAGATATAAAAGAACTGGAGTGCAGCTGTCAGTCAAACATTTAAACTCTTCCTTGAAGTAGGTCAGTATTTCCAGGCAACCAGAACAAAAAAACAGAACAAGTGACCTCCATGCCCATTATAACTAATCTCTAGCAGAATCTGGGTTTATGAAATGACTGGGCATGATGCAAATGTTGGCCGCTGCACTGGAGAGACTGGCCTATTTGTCACTCTAGAGAAATTGTTATCAGACAAGAATAAAATTGTAATAAAATAGCAGAGGAGACGGCAGATGTTTCTCACCCCTAAAATGCATACCTTGCCCCTGAAAATGCGTGCCTTGGCAGTTCAAGACTGTCCTTTGACCATGCAACATGGCCTTACAGATGTAGGCTGACCATGACAGAGATCTTTACCGGCAACACTCTCAAAACGGAATAAAACATTGCTCCTGTTAGAGCAAAGAACTAGGTGGTAGTTTGCCAGCTCATAAAGGTTAGATATCCTCAGCAGTCCACAGGACAGAACACTCTATTAGCTGGGTAGCTAGCAGCTTTCTATGGACAGGCTGTGTATGGGTATCCTAGAAATAGTAAAAGAGACAAAGCTATTTCTCTCAGCTTACATCTTGCATGCTCTGAAAGCTTGGTCTGAACTCCCCTCATTCCCACTTCCTGGACACACAGCAAAGATTAAACCAATTCATTCAGAAACGTGCAGGTCATCTTCCTAAAACTAAATCTAAGGCTTGCTTAATCAAATCTTTCAGAATCCAAGATACATTTGTATATGTACATTTCTTCAGTTGAGCTCAAAGTTAGGGTCACTCAAGCTCCTGGAACAGGATGTCACTTCTTATGACCTCTGCATCTCCTCTCCCCTCCTCACCACCATAAGCACCTACCTAGAAAAAGCTATAAGCTAGTGCCTTTCGCACGTTTGTGTTATGGTTGCATTTTGGGTGTGGGTCAACTTTTGCGCTTGACGTACGTCAGAGGAAGCTACTGCCCATGCCCATGCCAAGTTATCAGTAAGAGGTCAGTGTCCTGGCTTTTAGCATCGAATCATCTCCTCACTTGATAACATTTACTGAAATGAACTCTCCCTGGCCCAGCACGTGGAGACTCCCACTGTCTTGCTTCCACATCCTGGGGAGACAAGGTCAGGCAGAGTGTGTTGCTGCAGGGTTTATATCATGTTTCTGCTGCAGATCTCTTCTGGGTGCAAACATAGCTGGCCACTAACATAGTTGCCTTAGTGCCAACTACCAAGTGAAAACACTGAGGCTAAAGGTAAGCAGTGGAAACTGGTTTGCCTCCCCAACTATGTGAAGTGAAACAAACTGTTCTGCTTTTAATGAACTTAACTGCTCTCAATATATGTGGTTGCTAAAACCAAGCCTGCACAGCGTAAATCCTGCAAATTGGGCATAACCCTGAAGTCATGCATTTGGCTTGCCAGCTGCATTACCCTTACTGTGTATATACACAAAAGGTTCACATACCCAAAAGGCCCAGTGCTGCAAGGGGAAAGGAGAGGCATCTCTTAGACCCCTGCAAACAGGTAGCATCCTGGTTACACGGCAAGAGGAGATTTGGCATTCAGACTTCTCCTGCTGCTGCATCAAGGTAACCAGCCTGTCCATCCATAAGCGCTGTGTAAGCCTGGATGAGGCATCTGAGCAAGTCCTGCCCAGTGGCAGGGAGCCTCCTTCTCTCCCTATTTTCATCTTCCTTACCAGCCAACATCAGTCAGAAGGAGGAGGGAAACCCACAAGAACCCATTTAAGTCTTGTTTATTCACTGGAGTCCTCAAACACTACCATAGTAAAATTAAGGCCTCCCAGAAAGAGCTTGAGACCAGTACTCTAATAAGTTCTTCTGGAGGACTGATCTGCTAGCAGGAGGGATGCCCTGACTTAAGTTATGCCATGCTAACTACTAAGCAGTTCCATAAAACATTGGTCTATAGCATGGTTGTCAAGATTTTCAATTCTGGTTTTCAGTTCTGCTGACTAGATGACACATGGAAGGTGGAATCTGGAATCACAGTATCAGAGCTGAACAATACATGCTATTCTTTGCTCTTGTATAGTTTCTTTGGACATGTACTCTGACAGAGTCAAGTAGATACATTATTCTTCTTTCGGACACCTCTAGCAATAATCATGGTCTCAAGATAACACCGACACATGAGAGCAAGTAGATCTGTGCACAAGGCAGCCACCTATACTTCTGGGCTGTGATCTGCTTAACACAAGCTACAGTGTCTCTCCAGGGTGCAGCATGTATCTGCAAAAATTAATCCGGGGACATCCCTAGGTCTTTCAGTGGAGATTAACAGTTTTTTCTTTGGCAGTTAGCCAGAGGCATGTGAAACAGCCTACAACTGCTCTCATGACATCCTATACAAATGAAAGAGCTTAGTAATAAGAGGCAAGCATTTTTCTTTCCCAGTAGTGAAGCTCAGGCACTTAGAAAACTTAGCCTACGCTGAAGAGTAAATAAACTGCATACATACAGTTGGACAGACTATAGTCGGGTTCTCCTGTGCACTGCAGCTGGCTACATCTCAGAAGATTAGCACAGACATCCCTTGCTACTAGAATAAACTCTACTACCAAATGAAATTGCTCCCTATCAGTCTAACAGAAGAGCCTCTGCTACATCCCTCAGTGAGTTTACTCACTGTCAGCCCGGCCCAAACTGAAGGACAAAGACACAGTAACATGAGCGGAGCCGCACCTCTCTGAAACTCAAGGAGGGAACACTGACTTCACCCACAGATTCAGACCGCTACTTTCTGCTTTCAGCTTTTGGTGCACCAAGCTCACTCACAGAGGAAACTGAGTAATCCCAGGTAGTTTCCTTCTGAATCGCATCTAGTGACATTTGTGTTCTGGAAGAGATGAAACAAGCTTTTTTCTTCTGGTGAGAAATGTCTTACCCTGCCAGTATGTTTTGGGACAAGAAGCTGCTCTGGTCTATTCAGGTAGTAGTGGGAGATAATCACAACCCAACTCCCCATAGACTGGTGTTGCCAGCAAAATAAGGCACCTAAGAAGTGAAGTGGTTGTGGGGCAAGTCATCATGTGGCTATTTTAGAGGCCACGAGTGGGATCTGCTGTGCCCGTGTAAGGATTTGGTAATGCTGCTGTATCTTTTTCTCCAAGGCTGGAATTGCTTTCAGTGGTGGGTTGACAGAGGAGAGGAAGAAGGGAGCGTATTTTGGAAATTGTATGAAACGCATTGCCCACATCAAACTCTCTTCTCTCCTCCTCTCGAGTTTTGAAGAAAGAAATTGACATTTAACATAAAACAGCCTGCTTTGATAGCTGCCTGAATGCCCCATTAAACATTTTCCACACCTCAGGGGAGACAAATATCCGGTCATAAATTCCAATTTGTCATGGATTTTCTAAGTCACAGGTTGACAGAAGAAGCAGTTCTCACTCTCTGATCAGTATGCAGAGACCATTACACTCTTCAGTAATACTCTTCAATGGACACAGCAAGAGTTAAGAGAATAGATTAAAAAAGCAAAGACCTTTGGTTTTGAAAATAAGGCTCCTACAAAAATGTTAGCAGAGATTATTTCACCAGCACAGCACTGAGTCCGTAATAAAATGTAATTCCCTGCTGGACGAGTGCCACTATTTGTTGTGATTGTAGTTATCACTGTTCATCTTCTATTTCCATACCATATAAATGTATACTGTACTTTGTAACAGCACACCAAAAACAAAGCCCTTGCTTAGAAGAGTTTTAACACTTCTGCTCCAGTGACAAATTTAGTTCTATCAAATATTTAACAGCAGCAGCAATGTGTGCATGCCAAATTATTTGGAGCAAGCATTTACACGTGTGACCCACAACTCCAGCCATAGCTGGTGAGCACTGGAGGACGGTAACTGCAAAGAAAAGATCACCCTCCCATCCTCCAAGTCCAAGATAATGCACAAAAGTAACTAGCCAGACAAGACTTCACTGTTAAGACTGCAAATTTACAATCTCTAGTCTTCAACCTCCATCCCTGGGTGATGGAAATGAGAAAGGGAACAAAGAGAGGAGACTAAGATGATCACAGGGTTGCAAAGGTTATGCACACAAAACAATTTTCTACAGGCTGGGCTCTATATGCCTTTGTAACTTTGCTACGTTTAAACCAACTAAGAAAAAGTTCTGGCTGTGATACAGCATTCCTAACTTAAGCATCTGCATTGAATTTAAATTCTAGGTGACCTGTGAAACTGTCCTCCTAAACTAAGTGCCTAATTTCCTCTGTATTGCCAAACAGGAGAGATGTCCTTAAAGGCCTCCAGAGAGAGGCCCTATTAACTTCACTTTGCTAAGAACCTTCCCTCTTTACCTGTCAAGGCCCTGACTGCTCTTACAGGTGGACCTGCAAACTCCATCACAGAGCAACACAAGTCTGCAATTCTCCAGCGTGTTTCATTCCTCGACATATGCTGGCAATTCAAACTCAACAGCTTCTTTCAATTTATTCAAAGAATCAGGTCTTTTCCCTTTCCACCATCTGACTCTAGAAAGCAGTATCTTTTGAGGGACCCTCCAAAATATCCATAATTTTTCAATGAAAGCTGTCTCCTTTCTGCGAAAACAAGCTGCACCTCTCCTCAGCTTTTTATTTTAGGTTGCATCACCCTTTGCCGTTCTATCCTTCGATAAGTGTTGCCAACTATTAGCCACTGAGTCACTGATTCAGCAGTGGCTGCATGAGAATGGGTCATCTGAGTCCACACCACTGGGCAAGGCAGGAGGAAGAAGGCCCAGCCTGTGCACCAGCTGTCAAGCTGTCAAGCGGTCAGCATCGCAAGAGAACAGTCATTTTCCCCCACATCAGATTACTGACATGATCTGCCTGCATAGGCTGCTCCAGAGGACCTCGCGGTGGACGCTGCTTGCATGCTGCTGAACCTCCTCCTGATGAGCTGGCCTGAGCAGCAGTAGGCTCTGCCTGCCCCTGCTTTCTCTCTGTCCTGTAGATCTTGCATCATTAATTGCTGCTTGCATCTAACAGGGGACGGATACTTCAGCAGCCGGGAAAGCAGCATGTGGAAGATGTACGATAGAACGCACAGGGTCTGACTTGAATCTTTACTTGTCACTAACCAATATATAATGTGCAATAGAGGGCTTTCCTCTGCTACTGTAAAGCAAAAGCCCCTGTCTCAAGTAGTTGACTGTTGTAATTCACTGTCATTTGCTGTAGTCTGTGTTTGAACGCTACAGTCCACGTTTGAGGTGTCTCTCTTGCAGCTGTGTGGGCGGCTGGCAGGAAAGGGAGCCCATCAAGGGCGCAGAGGACTGCCCTAGCACTCCGATACATCCCGTCTCACAGAAGGCCTCTTTCAGACCTATGAAGATGAAGTACTACGCAGCTACGAAGCCAGCCAGAGAAGAGTTGCTGCTCTCTGGCAGGCCTAGGGGAGCACAGGGCTGTAGCTATTCGTTCATTACCCTGCCCTACCTACACAAGCATCTCTATCGAGGACAGCATTTGCATCACAGCCTGCCTGCACGACACCACAGGGAAGTGGCAAAGCGGGGGAGAGAGAGAGAGAGAGTCTGGCTTGGTCAAAAGGTGGTAAAACTGATAAAGTCATCAGCATAAGACGGATGTGGGGAGAAAAGCTGTCATGTATTACTTCCTTATGCGATGTTTATACTTCAATATTTTTTCCAGAAACAAAAGAGTCTAAGGAAACAAAGTAGAAGTCACATCCAATCACTTGTGTTTCTCCTGGCAGGACACCTTTCTGAGAAAACAGCTTCTCTAAACTCATGCCCAGCAACTTTCATGACCTTGGTACAAATCTCTCAATCTCGGTTCCCTGTCATTGGAGTTAGTGAGAACCTCAGTTTTTATCTCCAAAAATAGCAAGTTTCTAGTCCTATCTCACTCACTGGGGCTGGAGGATGTTCAAAAAGGTGACTTGGTGAAGTTTAAAAAAGGCTAAAGAAGAAGAAAAAGTGAGCAGATTAAAAACATATAAGCAAATTATTCTAACTCCCTTTTTTATTTTTTAACTGTAGGACGGGAGGTTTTCCTAGGGACTGCTGGAAGGTGGAGATAGGTGAGCTGCTACCAGGGACTAGGATTCTGCAGAGGGCCGTAAGGACACATTGTTCAGCTCTGCTCCCAGACAGAAAGCTGTGCCTCAACAGGTGACGGAGTACCTAAACTTCCACGCTCACTGTCCCACAGGGATTAGTCCGACAAGTGCCTTTGATGCAGATGCAAAGGCAAACTACTCCCAAATTAATCTGTGTAAGTGTCACTCAACAGTAAGCCAAACTCTGCAGTAAAAGGAACAATTCTGACTTCTACTCTGGCACAGCGTAAGCAGTACAAAGGGCAGGGCACTTTGCTAGGACTCCCAAAAGAGCATAAGTGATATTAACACCAAAGGTAGACCTTTTCTCATAGTTATGTCTACTTTTTTGGCAGCAGAGAGGGATATGGAAAATTGCAGGGGGGAGAAGCATTCCAGAATTAATATCCCAGTACCAGTATTTGTTAATATTTTTAACAGCTTCGGCAACAGGTGGTACTTCTTGAGACATGGTGGAGACATGAGACCTTATTTCTAAATTTATTTTGTTTGGTAAAGGCCAGATTACTAGCACTATTATACTTAACTGCAAGAATAGTCCTTTACTAGCCCTCCTGCCACCCATCTCCCTCAACGCCAGAAGTGTTCAGAGTTAAGGACAACTACAGGCGAGCAAGGTGCTAGGCACAGCCTTAGGTTAGCGATGCCTATGTGTGTGATTTGGCTAGGCTATTTTTGGTTTAGTTTACAGAAATAAGGCCATTTTACTTGTGTTCCCATGCATGCATACCTACTGGTGGGGGAGTATCCCAGGGTGAGATTTTTTGTGCGCTATGAGATTGTGAAATAAAAAGCTGAGTCTGGCGACGTTGAAAACGCAGTCTATTCTAAATTCTTTTTTATTTTTTTTTCACATGCCTTTCTTGCAAGAGGAGAGTCACTCTCTGCCTCGGTGCTTACGTCAGCCTAGAGGACCCCTCCCAGACAGCCTGTGGAATCAGTGTAAGCTTCCTGGCATGTGTTTCGTTTCTGTTAGACTTAGAAGCATCGGAAAGAAAACTAAAGTCTGCTTTCTCGGAAAATATGTTCTTCTCTCAGTCCCCAGAAAACCTCAGCCTAGCTACTACGAGATGACTGTCTGGCACGGAGGGAAAAGCAAAACAAAAATTCTGTAAAACTGGAACCTGAGTGCATAAATGTTGGTGCAAAAGTCATTTCAGTCTGATTTACGGATAGCAAGGCTGTGCTCTAAATGTATATCCCAGATCATTTAAAAAAAATATATTAAAATTCTAAAGGAGATAAATGACCTAACGCTCCATCCATGAGCACCGTGAAATCGCAAAGTCACAGAGAATGATGACACTTGAGATGATAAATAAAAAGCATGCCCTTTGAAGTAAACATTCAGTGGAAAGACTGCCTCATTCTTTAGAAAAGCAAACATAGCTCAGGCTCGCTAATTTGGATGTCGTGAAACCTCACAGTCCTAACTCAAACGCAGAAGCTTTCGGCCTCTATCCTTCCTTCGCTCAGTGAAGACTCAATAGCAGATTACTTGAGTGAGGTCTCATATTGCTAAAACCAAATTAATACCTGAAACTATACAGTGGTATAATTGACCGCTCACACAGGGAAGCGTCCGCATAAAGGCTTGCAAATCAAACGCTACTTGTGATGCTTACATTCAATTTGCCATGCGCTGTCCTTCCTTTAAAACATAAAACGCTAATACGCCCCAAGCATATAAAAACCGCTGCTTGCTCATAAATCAATGATTTACTGCGAGATCCCACCGATCCGAGCAGATTTGCTTTCACCTGAAGGTACAGGACTGTAGGAACTTCCACCGTTCCCAATAAAGCAATGAGAGACACCAGCTCCAGGGGCAACTGTGAGTTTCTTCACGCTTGGAGTGGAAACCAAAGCCCTTCCATGATGGACCTGCTTGCCGCCCTGCTTCCACACCTCTGCTCGCCTGCGTCCCCACCGCCGTCTGCCACCACCGCCCTCCCCATCCCTGGCGCCCATCCGACCTCACCTGCTGTACACCAGGCACTCCATGTGGTTGATTTCCTTGTCGGAGCGGTAGCGGCTGTAATCCTCCCATAGGTCCTTGATGGCGGTGACCGCCAAGATGAAGAGCACGGGGGCCAAGGCCAGCTCCGGCTGGAAGGCGTTGACGGCCGGCACGAAGTTGAGGAGGGCGATGAACACAAAGTAGACGTTGGCCAGCCGGTGGAACTGCTCGAAGAGGTTCTTGGGCAGGAAGGAGAGGGCCGTGTACTTGGTGGTCTTGAGGCGGTTGCTGGCCAGGACCGTCCTCTTGGACTTCTCCGCCTCGACCTCAGGTAACAGCAAGCTGGAGCGCACCAGCCGCGTCTTACTCTCCTTCTTCCTCCTCCGCCTCCTCTTCCTCTGCCTCTCCTTCCCCTCCGGCAGCACCTGGGGCGCTCCCTCTCCCCCAGCCGTGCCCCGGGACATCGCTGCCGCCCTCCCCGCCGCCCTCGCCCGGGCAGCTCCCACCGCCAGGCACGGCCCTAAGTTATCATCCTCCGCCGCCCGCCACGGCGCTCCTTTCCTCTTCCCCTCCGGGGGGTGTGGGGAGAGGAGGAGGGTTCTCTCAAACCCTCTCCTAACCGCTCTGCCGGGACCTCGCTCGCTTTCTCCTCCTCCTCCTCGGCCGGGGAGGGGACGTGGGCAGGCGGCGAGCCGAGCCCTCCTCCTCCTCCTCCCGCCGGCCTCGCCCCGTCCCGCTGGCGGGCCGGGCGCCGCGGGCCGGCCCAGGGCGCTGGGGGCTGCGGCGGCCGCCGTCCCGTACGCCATGGCGGGGCCGCCGGCGGGGGCGGCCCAGGGCGGGAAGGGGGAGAGCGGCGCTTCCGCGCCCAGCCCGCCCCGAGGGCCGCGCCGCCGCCCCGCTCTCCCCTCGCCGGGACCCGGCGCCCCGGGGTACGGACACCCCCTCCCCTTCCCCCTGAGCCCCGCGGTGCGGACCCACGGGTGACATTTTATCGGCTGCTTTGACTTTCCGTTAGATACGGGGAGGAGGAGGAGGAGGAGGGGGGTTTCGGTGTAGAAAGGAAAAAGTTTCCACTGAGGCGTTGGCAGCTCTGCAACGGCCCGTATCCAAGGTCCCCGAGCAGCGGCCGGTGCGAGTTTTTATCAGCTGACTCATGTCAAAATACTCCGTTTTCTGACTGAAACCCTGTATCTGCCTCCATGGTACAGCGCGGCGTCTCTGGACTTCTCCTGCCTCATACCCCCCCAGTTCACTCGGTGGCGACCGCGGCGCTTGGGACAACCCCAAAGGTGACAACTGAAAAGGAGGTTTCTGATGGAAAGCCAAAAAGGAGGTTTCTTGATGGAAAGCGTTGGGTGCCGCCAGCCCTGTGCATGCCCAGGCGGTGGGGTGCTGTCACCTGTGTTCGGGTTTACGTGGATTTTTCTGCTCCCTCGTGGTAGGTGCTTCCAGCGAGGGATGGAAAATGCTCTGAGGTTTGCGCTCCGCATTTTTCTGGAGAGAGATGCAGTTGCGGGTGAAGACAGAAAGCGTGGCTTGAAATACAGAAGAGAGAGTAATCCAGGTCGAAAGACTTAGTCCAAAGTCACAAGAAAGTAAATGTATGCAGATGTTTAAAGAACAAATAATATGATAATAATGAAGATTATTGCTGCTGGGCATGACATGAGACTTTGCAGCATCACTTTAGGTTGGGATTTAATAGCACACCCTTTGAATATGGGATTCCTCAGGCAGCATAAAAAGCTTCCACAGGTCACTCCAGGCTGTGTCTAAACTGTATAGCACAGATGCATTTTGTGGTGTGACCCTTGGTCCTGATCCTGTGATATGCCAAGGTGGGATTGCATTGAATACAACAGCAAGCCCCTGATACTTGTCAGCAGGTTTCTTGTTATCGCAGAAAACAGACATAGAGTATACATGTCTAGTCTTGATATGAGGTCAGGAGAGGACATCTTCTGGGGAGAGTACCTGAGTCCCACATTTCAGATGCTGCTGTGACAAAATCCCTGAAAATCAAGAAGTGAAAGCCATTACTTCTGAGTCTCACAGCCAGTAGTTATAATGCGGTGCTGTGTCTTCATCCTTCCTTCCCCTATTTGCAATATGTTTGTAGTTACTTTTAAAAGTGTGTAGATAATATCCATAGTATCTGTTTAATATCTTTATCGATGATCTGGATGAGGGGATTGAGTGCACCCTCAGTAATTTTGCAGATGACACCAAGTTGGGCAGGATTGTCAGCCTGCTTGAGGGTAGGAAGGCTCTACAGAGGGATCTGACCAGGCTGGATCAATGGGCCGAGGCCAATGGTATGAGGTTCAACAAGGCCAAGTGCCGGGTCCTGCACTTGTGTCACAACAACCCCATGCAGCACTACAGGCTTGGGGAGGAGTGGCTGGAGAGCTGCCTGGTGGAAAAGGACCTGGGGGTATTGGTTGACTGCTGGCGGAATATGAGCCAGTAGTGTGCCCAGGTGGCCAAGAAGGCCAACAGCATGTTGGCTGGTATCAGAACAGTGTGGCCAGCAGGAGTAGGGAAGTGATCATTCCCCTGTACTTGGCACTGGTGAGGCCCCACCTCTAGTACTGTGTCTAGTTTTGTGCCCCTCACTGCAAGAAAGACATTGAGGTGCTGGATGTGTCTATGGAAGGGCAACAAAGCTGGTGAGGGGTCTGGAGAACAAGTTTTATGAGGAGCAACTGAGGGAGCTGGGATGGTTTAGCCTGGAGAAAAGGAGGCTGAGGGGAGACCTTATCGCTCTCTGCAGCTACCTGAAAGGAGGCTGTAGTGAGGTGGGGGTCGGTCTCTTCTCCCAAGTAACAGGCAATAGGACAAGAGGAAACAGCCTCAAATTGTGCCAGGGGAGGTTTAGGATGGATATTAGGAAAAATTTCTTGACTGAAAGGGTTGTCAAACATTGGAACAGGCTGCCCAGGGAAGTGGCTGAATCACCATCCCTGGGGGTATTTAAAAGACATGTAGATGTAGTGCTGAGGGACATGGTTTAGTGATGTTTTTGGCAGTGTTAGGTTGATGGTTGGACTCAATGATCTTAAAGGTCCCTTCCAACCTAAATGACTCCATGATTCTATAATTATGAACCTCTTTCAGGCCCTGAGGGACTAGGTGAGTGCTAGTTCAGCACATGGCCTGACATTGGTACTGTGTGAAGACACAAACCCTTTACCAATCCTGCTGTCAACTCTTCTGATGCTACTGCAAACTTAGCAGGGATTTCCGGGGTTTCCCAGCTCTTGGAATATGGAAACAACAAGGTTTTACTTTGTGCAAGGGGAAAAGGGAGAATTGGCCTAGGTTTCTTTGCCAAGTCCGCTCCTTTCTTGATAAGGAAAAAGTACAAAATTGTTATACCGTACAGGAAAAGGAGGCAAAAAAAGCTCTCAATTTTAATTTTCTGTGTTCATTTTTTGCCTTGGTTAACCAGTTGCCAACTTGCTTACACTTGGGATTAACTTCAAGTGTAAGATGGAATGAACAAAAATCCTTTTCCTGTGCTTCAGAAATGCTGAAATGGGATAAGGAGGACACAGTATCACTCTGCAATGTTCCCAGAACCCAAGCTTCACCCACCTGAGGGCTCCTTGCAGGCAGCTGCGGATACTCTAAAAAGTGGCTTGCTGGACTTTTTGCCACTTGTCTGCTGGCTTTTGTGCCCCACTGTTTTGTGGGGCTCTGGGTCACCCCTGGCCCCCAGGAGCTCAAGCATCGTTCAGGCTCCATCTTTTCTCTGGATGGCCCTCTGGCTTGTTTACGCAACAGTTGGTGGTTAGAGGAGAAGCAACAGTGATCTTTGCTCTTTCCTGATGTCAAAGCGCATCACCTCTCAAACTGCTTGTATCTCTTTGAGTGCCAGGTGACTGACGAACGGCTCGAGTACAGCATATCTGAGCAGAAAGATGGCGTCGACACCAATGCTGCTGGGTTGTGTGAGCCAGTGCTGGGAGGGGAAGCGAACCAGTTGCTGAGCCACTGAGAAATGGTCCTCCACACTCTGATGCCGTATAAGAAATGGTGCATAGATCAGGTTTTGCACTGCATTTTTAGCAAACAGTAACTGAAAGTGAATTGAGGATTGGATATGTGGTAACATTAAACTTTCAATCATGGTGCTCAATGCAAGGTAAGAAAATACAAATGCTCACGTAACCCTTAAGCTACTTGTTTAAAGAAAACACCTGTGTATTGGGAAGTTTGGAAAGCCTTCGTGATATTGGCTGAACCTGTGATACCAGATATTCCAAAATTGCCAGTTACAACCACACAATTCTGAGAAATGTTCTATTAAGCCAGGGGGCTATATTTTAAAACCTGTTTTACTTGCATTCTGTTTTGGAGTGCTCAGGGTTCACATTAACAAGCTTTCTTCCACAAAGGAGTAACAGGAGAGAAACTTGGTTTAAAGATATTAAACAGAAGCTGAAAGTTCTTATGTAATCCCCAGCTCACATAGCTGGGTTTTACAAATACATACAGCAGCAGAAAGATAACAAACAATTGGGTGGGAGCCTCTGAAGACTCCTGTGTTTGTTTGCTAAATCCTTATTTTCAAAACAGTTTAAAGCCTTTGTATTTGAGCACATCAGAGTCAAGGGCAACCCTTGCAAAGCTTCACTATAAAAAAAAAGAGTAGAAAGTATGCAACACGCCACTGATCAAAAGCTGAAAAACTCTTGTTCTCGTATTAACTGGGAATTTCTCTGTTGCTAATAAACTGCTTTTTTACTAATACAGGCAAGCTCGATTATCACAAAGCAGTGAAAATTTTTCCATTGACTATAGCAACCTCTCAGTCACATGAGGAATCCAAAATCCTGGATATGTATATTAAAACCTGAGGACACGTAATCCATGATAAATAAAAACAAGAGTTAGCCTTATTTTAAAAAGCCTATAAATTCTAGTGTTTGCCAGGCTTTGTAGCCAAAGATTTTAGCAACGTAGACACTCCCAAGAATTTAGTCTTTCCTTTCCCTTTCTAAGTGAAACTGTGCACATAAAGTTTGAGAAAGCATAAATGTTTGTATCTGAACTCATATCTGAGCTCTCCTTGCCCACACGGTCCATGTACGTGAGGTTGCAAATAAGAGTCAGGCAGCAAATTCAGCTTTCCACTGGTACAAAGTACACATGCACAAGTCTGGCCCTAGCTTTTGGATTGCAAAATGCCGAGAATGTTGCTTTTGTTGTTAACTGCAGTACACCTGCATCTCCTTTTTATGGGGTCTTCTGGAGATTGGCTTTAAATCAGTCCAGATGACGCAGGATCCTGACAAAGTATCGCCCTCTAGAAACGTGAGCTAACTGGAAAAGTCTGAGGAGGCAAGAGCCAAGGACTAGGTTTACTGTATAATCTGAACTAAAGTGTGGTCTCTTTACTATTTTTTAGGGTCATTGGAGCAAAGCACTAAAACTGGGGAATGTCTGAGGAATGCTCTGTGCTCCGATTGAGCAATCCCTGCCAGCCATTGTTGTCTCCTTCCTGTGCAGAGCTCTTCCTCTCTGGCTGCATGGCTGCGTCTGACCATCCTCCATCTCACTAGCCAAACTGCTCTTCATTTTGCTGGGTATCTGCTCTCTGATTTCTCCTGCCGTTAACCTGAATCTCCAGCCTCTGATGCCCAGTACCTCTTGAATTTCAAGCTCTCCCCAGAGACTTTCCCAATGCCTGATGCTTCAACGGTACAGATTTTCTTCAGATCAAGGACTCAAGTTGAAAAAAGAGAGAGGTTCTAAGCATCAGTTATGCTGATAATATGCCTAATGAGCTCATGTTTGATAGCCTAGGCTTTTAAAAGCTGAGTCTTTAGATATGACATTGCTTTTAAGGCTAGAAGGAGCTACAGGATCGTCCAGCCTGAGATATTGTGTTAACTTGGTCTTTTAGATGCCACACACCCTACAGCTTGAAATCATTATTGAGTTCTTATTATGTGAGCAGGCTGGTTGCTTGGAGATGAGATGATACCCATTTTTTTTCCTCTTTTCAGAGTCATCAACTCTGATTGATTATATTTTAAGTATTTCCTATGGTTTGGGGGTTTGTGGGTATGTGAGAATCACAACATTGACCAAAAGAATGCCTTTGGCTTGATGGTTACATGGAACAGTTTGAAAATAGCATCTGCTTGAACTCTGAGGATGAAAATCCCATAGGCAAGGAGAAGGAATACTAAATATATTACTGATATAATAACTCATGATTTGACTTGTCATGGTTTTTGCATGCTTGGCATTATCATTATTCCATTTTAACAATTAACTTCTTCCTATCATCATAAGGTGAAGCAAATCTAATTTTAACACAGTCTAAATTACTAGGCCACTATTGTAATATTTATATGATCCTAAAATAATGATTTCTCATGTTGGATATTGCCAGAAACATCTCTCAAATTACCCCTGATTCTCATAATCACCTTTGTTCCAAAGGACTTATTTTAATATTGATATGCTTAATATTATGGAACCACCCAGAGGCCTCAGTCAGAATCTGGGACTTTAAGAACTATAAAAATAGCTGTAAAGACATGGTACCACACATCAGACAAAATCTGTTCTGCCCTTTGCAGATGAGACATATCCCATCTGGCTCTGCATAAAGGGGACAGGCATACATGTTTCGAACCAGCAGAAAGAAGGCAAGAGGCTTGTCGTGTGAACAGCCTGCTAAAAATGCCAGAATTGGATGAGGGGAGACAACAGCCAAAATGGCATCGTTCCTCATTTCCTTCCATTCTGCAGGAGATACATAGATATACAGACACACGCATGCATGCACAGAGGCATATATACATATGTACCCAAAGCAGCCTCCAAATCCCATTCCTTAGTTTCTCAACAGCCAGAGAGGGGAGATTTGGGTCCCAAGGAGAGCAGGAGCCATGTGTGACAGACAAAGAGGGATGCTCAGTATTGCAGCATTAAGGGAAGTGTATCTTGTGCAGGGCCTGAGCAGCCGTGCTAGACCTTTTCAGTGCAATGGTAAGGCATTGAGGAACAGCTTCTACCCTTCGGAAGTGAGAGCAATGTTGCGAATACCTAGCCAGTCTCTCACATTCTGCACACCTTTCACTGAAATGTTTTTCCCATCTGCAGTGCCCCGAGGGCACCTGCATCTCATATCCTGACAGCTACGTCCTGTTGTAGGGTCTCCTGCTCTACCACACCATGAACCTGACCCAGGTCTTCAGCCTCATCTGTGGTTTGCAAAGAGGCTGTGTCTGGCATGTGGGGCGCTAGAGTGGGAAGGAGGCTGCAGCACTGTGGAATACATACCTTTGATCGGTGTCTTTTGTGGAAAGAAGCCTGCCTGGGAAAGCAGAGGGGTGCCACGTCCTTTCCTCCACCACCTGAACGGCCACATCTGCTCTGTGAACCTGTTTGCATACATGCCTCTGGCAAATGAGCCAGCCAGCCCTGGTGGAGCCACAAGGGACTGGTGACAAAGGATTTAGAAATCTGTACTACCGTATAATAAACTAGATAAGAAACTACTCAAGATGTAGCAGAGGCTGGAAAGTAAAGAAATAAAGCTTTCAGGTAGCTGTAGTTAGCTTATAGGCATGATTCTTGAGGAAAATACCTCTCTGCAGATACTTAAGGACCAGTAATATTTGAGTTGTAAGAACTAATGATAGAGCCATTGATCAGCATTTAGAGCTTTCAGATCTGTAACTTTCCTCTAATGACCTCAAATAACTGAAAAAGTGCCATCACAGCTGGGGGGAGATCGGCAATTCTAGGGCACCAAGAACATCCTAAAGTGGGTCAATAGGTAAACAGGTCAGGTAAAGCCCATGCTCAAAAGCACTTACCACTTTCCACTGACTGTAGAAGAAGTCATAAGTGACTAGTGCAGAGGAAGGTGTTTCCCTGGTGGTATCCGGAGCTGAGTGAGGTAAATTCCCCCCTTCATGTCTTGCCCAAGCCAGTCCAGACCACAGAACAAACAGCTCTCCACCATGAAAGACAAGGTTAAGCTGGATGGGGCACACACAATAGGCGATGCATGCAAGAGAAACCCCAGCCATGTCATCATCCTCTGGCCACTTGCCTGTGCCTGGCCAAAAAACAAAATACACAGTGGCAAGTTGCTCCCTTGTGCAGTGGGAAAGCAGAAACAGCTCCTTACCCACTTAACCTCCCCACCTGCAGAACTACTTTTTTTTATAACAGCTTCGTGTCAAAGGTGTTTGCTGGGGAACACCCATAAGCATTGCTTCAGTCCATCAGCTAACATACCGATTCACAGGAACACTGCAGCAGAGGAAATGCAGGAAAATCTATGTAATTAACTGCAGAAGGCGTAAAAGCAGACATGCTATTTATAGAAACTGCCGTTTAGGAGGACACGAAAGTTAATATCCTTACTGCGGCACTGCCAGCTCTTGCTATTTTATGGTGAGTCTCACAATATCTGTTGCTCTTCTTAAAACTGTGTATCCTTCTATAATGGGATCTTGAAACAATCTTAGCGCACTAATGCAAGAAACCAGGATTGGAAAAAGCTTGAAAGTGGGAACCCCAGAAGCAGAAAACGAATAGGAGAATATAAAAATACATGAGTTTATGTTTTTGAAACCATTGTGATTCTTAAAGCAATTCTGTGAGTTTTTTTTAATCCTGGTAATTTTTTACACCAAGTGCTTGGCAATGATTCTACTTGTATAGAAGCTGCTGTAGGATTTCCTGCACACATCAAAGCCTCAGTTTCACATGTCTCTAAAAAGAAAATACTGTCTCAGAATATAGTTCCTGAATGCCAAATTGGATGTCTCTTCAAATTAAGAGATATTTAATAACCCATCATGCTTACATTTTGCTACATTCTTAAAATCTTCTTCCAAAAAGGCTAATTGGAGCTGCTTGAATGAGTTTTTACAAGGATTTGTCTGAGGGGAGCTGTGCCTTCACTGGAGAATTAACAAAGGAAAGTTGGAGCTCTTCTGCTATTCAGTCGTTAGTCGGGATGGCTTGAAGAGAAAGTTGTGCAAACCAATATTACCACATGGTTTCTTTGCTGGCTGGTCAGTACGGTCAGATTTGCCTTTGGATTTTGTGACTCTGCAGGGCGAAAGCAAGACTCCTTATTCAGTTTGGATGCCGACTACACAGGGAAAAGAGGTGGTTGCAGGCTTTTTCTCCTGGGAAGGCGACTGCCGCTTTCAGTCTGCTGCAGGTCTGGGGCAGCGCTGATTGATTGTCTCCTGCATAGCGCTGACTCAGAATGGCCAGGCTTAGTACAAAATGCTGTAAATGGGCTGTAAGCAACAAGGTCTGAAAAGAAAAGGAAGAAAAAAACCTCAACAGCAGGAGAGTGAAAGGGTGACTTTCCCGCCTATGGGGAACTCATCTGTAAGTAGAACTGATCAGAAAAAATTCTGGTTCATTGAGCCTGACTGCTTTGTCTGAAACCTAATAGCCTGAAGAGCTTTTGCTGTAATTAAGGCAGCTTTCTCTGTGGTACCTGCTGGGTTTGTCACGAGGCTGGTGATACTGCTTATGGGGAGGTTTGCCCAGTCTGCTCTTCCACCTGCCGCGGAGTCAAGGGGTGCCCTAATGTCTGGGATCCCTGACTCTGCAGCGCTCATCCTTGGTACCTGGGGCCCTTCTAGCTGCTCAGGCAGCTTGAGGGCTTCTTAAAGTGTCTGCTGGCATTAGCGAAGAAACTGTCAAATTCAAGATTTTGGTAACTTGCATTCTGAAAAATACTTCAAGTTAAAGAGTGATTTGGGACCAGTTCAGACTATCCACAAAATAATGTAACAAAAAGTAGAAAACTCCTTGTAATAGAGCAACACAAGTTCCTGACTACTTCTGCTTGTAATACCTATGCCCAAATTCAGTGATGAATGCCAAGATCCAAGCAGTTGTCTGCTACGCCCTTAAAAATTCCAAGCACAGACTGCTAAGAGACTGCATGCTTTAAGAACACTGTGACACATGTCAAACTTAGTGTCTATGTTTGTATTATATGCCACTGACCGTAAGAAATAAGACATGCTTTTGGCCTACTAAAGCTAATGAACTTCAGTGAAGCCCTGCTTTTAATAACAGTATCTAGCCAAGTGTTTCTGCAATGCTGAATAGACCTGATCTGGCTTCTACTGAAGATGGTTGAAGAGATCTCATGAATTCCCTAGAATTTCCCAACAGTTTAAAAACCTATAAAGACTCAGAGACACTCATTATCTGTTGTTGGGTTTTCTGTGTTTGTTTTTTTTTTCTTTACAGTGTAATAGTGAAATTGGTATTCTTTAGGTATAGCGATTCATCTTAGCGTTCTCTAGATCTCTCTATTGCGTAGCAAGCAATAGCTAGTTAAGGTTGTATGGCAGTGGAGTGCATATAAGCATCAGATACAACTAGGTACCAGTGATGTATGACACAGAAACAGCTGAAAGATGATTTCTAATTCAGCATTCACTTATGCAATATATAGAAGCTTGTATATCAAAGACGGTACATTAAAATGGGAGGGGAGGCTTTTTATAATCGACTACCTTTTCCATGTTTGGAAAAACAGAAAATGAGTGTTGGCATTCTTCTGATCTGGAAGTAACTCTCAGTGATGGAAAAAACATGTATTTCTTTCCCCTCTGTTGTCCAGAAGCTGAAACTTCCAACTGGTTCCCCATGAACAATACTTCCATGGTGCTGTGCTGGCTTATTGGCTCGGGAAATTGCTACTTCTGCTTTGTCAGCAGTGTCAGCGATCCATGTTTCTTTCCTTACTCCAGTCTTCCCTGCTGGCCTGAATTTAAAGAGGTTTTTATCGTCTGTGTTTTAATATTATCAGGTAACACTACTAATTCCTGCATGACTGAGAGTGACCATAAATAGGCTATATATACTGTACAACACCCACCATATGTACACAATATAAACACACATACATGCACACATTGTATGTATACACATAGTCTGTGCATACACACACTGGATCTATCTCTGCATAGTATATAGAGATGTAGTACGCTGTGTAGTAATGCTATTGTAATCTGAGAGATTTCAGTAGGGTGTTGCTTGCCTCTATTAAATTAATCACATTCATTAAGCCACAAGACTAATTTCACACTGTAACTCAAGCTCCTCTGTGCCTTGCAAGAAAAGCACTGGACCTGAGATAACTAGTGTTTTAAATAAATAACACGTGGGAAACCAGAAGGAATGCCAGTGAAAGGGTGGTGTATCAACAGTAGTTACAAGAAATCTGAAGAGCAGCCAGCATAATAAATTTAAAGGGTGGAGGAGAAGTGCAATGGCAACACAATGTTTTGATCAAAATAAAGCATTTTTTACATGTAATGAAGCACCAGCCTGTGATTTTAAAAGACCCATGCATTCAACAAGCACAGGCTGTCTTTCAATTTTGCAAGCTAATATATCTTCGTATTAAGAAAGGATATGTCTTATAATTCTCTTTCAACATAACACCAGCTAACAAAGCCATATTTGCTAACAAAGCAATATAAAACAGAGACTTCTTTTTTAAACAAAAAAATCTCCAAGTTTATATGGCTCAAATTAGAAGTCCATCCAGTAAACCGTGGTGACTACTGTTTATTCTTACTATGTTGATTTTCTTTCCACTATTACTCACTCTCTGCTTGGTTGCAACACAAAAACCTCTCTACTCTTCTGCTCTCTGACCTTCCTTGCCTGGTCCTCTGACTCCCTCTCACCTAGCACAGACCTTGGCTGGATCAGCATGACAAACTGTTGCAAGGTATGTACATCAATCAGGGGAGTGCTGAAGTGTGATCTGCAACCAGCATAGCTGTGCCAGCAGAAACCCCTAGTATGGATTAAGACATATCAGCAAAAGTGCTCTTTTACAGGATGACTTTTTTTTTTCTTTTTTTTTTTCAAGAGAGCTGCAAAAAAGCTCTATCAGCAGAAGTGGAGTTTTCCCAGTCTAACCTGCAACTGGAGTATGAACACTTTGCCAGAGCGTCGCCTGTCAATACCAAGCTACCTCATACAGCACTCGTAGCATAAATTTGTCTTTCTGCACGCCAGAGGTCAATCTCCTAAACCCACACCATGGCCTTGGCTCTTTCTGCCCTCTTCCTCACTCATTGTCCTGCTTCGCCCTGTGCCCTTCCTCTGAAACATACCCAAGACTGTATATCTCCTCTTGCCACCATTAATTCTGTGTAGTCTGATCTTTACTGTCACATTCTCCACATGCTTTATACTACCTTGCGCCTGCCCTCAGAAAATTACCTTCCTGTTACCTGGATATGAGCATTTTTGTATCAGACTGCTAATGCAAGGCATATAAAAATGAATCTTTCTGTTCCCTTAAGCCCCTCTAATGCACAGAAGAAAAATCGTACATTTGGGTCTTTTTTATTTGCCATATGGTATTTGGAGCGTTGGGACTCATTTTCAGGCAATCAGGACTAAATTCCTGCTTTAGTTTTTATATGAAAACTGAGATTCTCAAATAATAACACAGTCTGAGTATCTGGGGGTTTAAGGATTATTATTTTTTATCACCTGCCTTTTGCTGAACAAACTAGTTCAAATCCTACAATGCTTCTTTGTTCTCTGCCTAAAACCAGTGAAAACAACCTAACCCTCCTCAGCTCCCAAAGCTCAGGCTACATCGATGAGGGGAGAGGGTGGCAAGAGGCAGCACCCAGACCTGAGCTGCCGTTCCACCACCGGTGCCTGATTACACTGAAGTGATCAACAAATTAGGTGATGCCATTGGACCTGAACAGTCACCCTTCAGCTTCAGTGCTAAGACTCCTTTCACCGAAGGGCAGCTAATTTTGGGAGGAAAAGATGTCTCACCCTATCAAAGGGACAGAGAAGCTTCTGGTTCTGGTGTGCATGCAGAGTGACCCTGGGGGGGGTTACACTTGTGCTGGTATAGTGAGGAATTAGCTTCACTCCTGAGTAAATATCTAAGAACCCAGAAAGTAAAGGATGCTTCGTGAAGGGGGTTCAGCTATCGCCATGACACAGTGGTCGCTGATTGCAGGGACTGAGATCCTACCTTTTAGCAAGTGTACGTGATGCCTTGAGGTTCTTCTGGGAGACTGGGAACTTAGGTGAGAATATGTTATTTAAATATCAAGTGACTCAATTTGACTGATAAAACAGGTGGAGCAACTATGCGGACAGTACAGAGCTCAGTCAAACTACTCCCTTCCACCTCAAGCTTCTCTGTGTGTAAGGACCCCATATACAATCTTTGGGGCAGAATTCGGTCTCCTTTGACTCCCCCATGCTTAAAAATAAAGCAGAAATGAAGCTTGGGCAAATGCACCAGCATATCATCACCTGTAATGCTTAATGTTTAGCTCAGTTTTTGGTCCCCAATATTGTTTTGCTCTGTGCGGCCTACCAGTCTTTCAGGCAACGTCTGGACGATGGTTTAGAGTGTAATATATACCGAATATTTGGGAGGGGGTTATGAAGGAGACAGCTTAGCTCTGCAAGTGTGATGTTTTGTTGGACAAATCACTTCTTGAATCTCTTCGCAGATGGAATATTCTCTGCAGCTCATTGACCATCACATGAAAAAGCCACTTCTGTGCTTCATTTTCACATCATCAACAAACTGATGGCACAGCTAGGAACTCTCATGATCTCTCTGCTCCAGATGTTTCTCTTCACTTTCTTCCCACTATATAAAATCCTCTTCTTTTTTTTCCCTTAGCGGTGGTTTTAATCACCTTACAGAAAACATTAGGTGGGATTTGTTGATTGCCCTACAAATTAAGGAGTCCAAAAGACCCCACGAGAGGGTCAAAATAAAGCTTTGAGTTGGTATTTAATTAGCATTTATCAACAAACAGATTTTAAAGCAAATATTAATACAAGCTTACTAAGAATGGGAAGCGTTTGTATAGGGTCACTCCCACTCATTTTCACCTTGAGATATTTTAGTGTTGATGACCTGGAAAAGTGAACAAGCGGTGAGTACTGTACAGACTGTGGGCAGTAGGAAAAACTGTCTAAATTCAGTGTTGTGACAGCTTCGTGATAGAGACATCAGGCTCTGGTGTCCTTGGAGTGTAGGTGGGCGGGTGAGTCACTTATTGCTATCCTGATGTGCCATAAGTAGGTGGCTGTACCTCGTTGTCAGAGTATGGCCCTTCAATTTTTATTCAGTGAGAGAGATCACCATTTAAAAATGTATTTATTTTGGCTCACACTCGAATACCCAGTGTAATTTTTCATTCTGAGCAGTGAGCCACTTAAAAACAATACGTTAGACCTGTCTACTGCCATTTACCAGTCCCATAGACTCCAACCACTTTGTCTGCTTCAACACGGTCCAAGGTGTCTGAACGTGGGTGGTATGGCTGGAAGCAAAACTGGCCAAAAGCTACCTTGGAAAAGCTCCGTGCTTTAAATATCTTTTATCACTGGTCATGCTACCAATGACAGAAGCCACACATAGGAAAAGGCGTAGGAAAAATGTGTAGCAGCATGGTGGGTAATGCGCTTATCTTATTTCAGACATCATTTCCTCAGAAGATCGGAAAAATGCATGTGTGCAAGAAGTCTGGTATTGCTACTCTCTAAATCGGAGTTTAACACCGGGTTCCCTGAAACTCTTTTGGTTAATTGTGAAAATCTGTCAGAATTATTGGCACATGATATCGAAGAGAAACTTCGGAGTTTATAGCTCTCCAGTGAACTGCTGCAGAGCACATAGTCTTTTGCTAAGGAGCAAATACTGCCCACTAACAACCATGTGGCTGAGGGGGCCACTACAGAGCTATTCCAGAGGTCTTCTGTTATTATTAAAAATGAAATATTCATCCACACTAATATGTATTTTTGCTACATTCTCAAATTCTTAATTTTCTGACAGGCTGGACAAAGCTCATGAAACCTTAGGAGAAAGTCCTAGAAATGTCTGAATCATTAACATCCAAAGCAGCCAGCAACAGTTTGACAATTTGAAGGACCAGGTGAAAGATGCTTCAGAACTGTCATTCCTTTCTGTGAGTCCTCCCTCCTCACTCTCCTGTGCTCTTAGGAAACTGGACAGAGACCCCAAAAGCAGCACCAATTCTGCAGCCTCAAGCAAGTTTCAGATTCAGAAACTGCTTATCTTGCTTTGGGGTGATGTTTCTTTGTCTTCTTGGAGAAGGAAGAGTTTGTATTAAATTTAGTTTTTCCTCCCTAATGTGTTCAATAGAGATCTTTCGTTGGATATGCCCAGGCACATACCCGCTTTTGTATTTCAGCCAGCACAGCCTGGTCTAAGAGCTGCTTGGCCTTGATCCAAAACGGAAGGGCCTTTCCCTGTTCCCTAGATATACAGCTCCACTGTGCTGCTATCCTGGCCCCCAAGGGCTGCAGGCATGGCCGCTAGCTCTGACCACCATCAGCCTTCCCTAAGCAGTCCTTTTTTCTCTTCCATTTCTTCTTCCCAGCTCCCTTGTTTTACCTTCTACCACCATCACCTCTCATCCTCACCCATCCAACCCAAGCCATGAGGCAATTTCATCCTCCCTGGAGGCTGCAAGGATCTGGTCGCCTTTTCTCTCTCACAATCCCTGTTTCTCTTGAACTCAGTGAGTTCACTTTGTTCCCCCTCTGCTGAGGAAAAAGCCCCCAACAGCTTGTACCTATACAGCTCTTCTTCCTAACACAGCTGTGTCAGCTAGCAGTCTTAAGAGCCACTGATTAAATGGTTCTCTCTTCAAAAGATATGGGCAAATCTGAGTTTGATACAAGCAGTCACAACACCATTAATGCTAATAGATTTATATCAGGGACAAAACTAAATTGTTTTCCATTTAAAATAGCTATCCAGAATAGGAGACGTGCACTCTGTGCAGCCACACAGTTCATTCGTCCTCATTGCCTCTGTCTATTGTGGCAGGTTGTTCTTTTTAGAGATTTCAGTAATAAAAAATGTTTCCATTTCTACTATTACACCATTTGTTGCAAGTTTGGACAATTCAGCATACTTTTGATAGGATTTTGAGGATTAGCTCTTACATACTGCATACTCATTTTAGGACAAGAAAGACTGCTCACATATGCTTGTTAAGTTACAGTTGAATTTGCTGCTATAAATAAATCCATACAAACACACATTATTTTGAACACCAATAATGTAGAGAATAATAATTTATAGTGAATATTTAAAGTTTTGCTCTGGTTTTCTGTCAAAGGTTAAAAGTGAACGTGAATGGAGTTCAGAGTAGAATTAGCAAGTGAATTTAGACTGAGAAGTGAAAGCACAGCTTCCTTATTTTTCTAGCATCCAGTGTGTCAGATCTTGTGATAAAAATGCCTCATTTTCTGAGATTTCTTTTCTGACATTTCCTTCACTTGAAAAATGCAGATGATTTTTGTAAATCAGTTTAGTGACCAGGTGAGTTATACGCATGCAGAATTGAAAAAATGAAATACTTTCTCAATTTATGCGATGCTTCACTTCAAGTTACCTGCCTGTCTCAAGGACAGCAGGATATAGCATGGCTTTTGCCAAGAAAGGGATTTTTCTGTGTCATGGTTGAATGACCCCAGTCAAAGAAGTTTCCAGTAAGTCTGCTTTTAACCTGTGCCTGCTCTATAGGTCAAATGGGGACTCTGCCTTTCAGGCTCTGAACTTAACCCCACCCTCCCACCGAACTGGAGGAGGTTTTATGGAACAGTTTACTAGAGTTTTGTTCCTTGCTTTCACTATGGATCACTCCGAGGATGTATGTCCTTGCTCTGTTACTAGTGACAAGGTCCACACAGGGCTGGGTCGACTCCCTGCTCCACCCATTTCTCCACTCCATCTGATTTCCTATTTAGCTCCTTAGGGGTTTTCTGGCATGGGGACTGCCTCTGGCTGTGGGTGAGCGTAACAGCACAGTGCACAAAGGGTCCTTAATCTTCCTCAGTACCTCTAGTTTGTATTTCAGTACCACATTACACCAAACTGAGATATTAATATAAAAACATAGCTGCTGCTATAGTTCGTAGGTGCTCATGCTCATACACCGTACTCATCTGTGAAATTTGTGGTGCTCTTTCCTTCACCAGCCTCTTGACCCTGTTCCTTTGACGTAGGTCACCTGCCCTAAAGCAGAGATGGCAGAGCAATGTGTGTGAGCTGAACTTCAGTATGAAGCCTGATCATGTAACCTACCCAGCAGCCACCTTTGTCTTGATGTGGCTGGGGAGCCCTCGGTGCCTTTTTCTGCTCACCAGCCTCAGCAGAGTGGTGACAAGTGTTGGGGACAAAGTTGCGTGGAAATATGTCAGGTAGCTACATCTTGCTGCTGCATGAGCTGATACCTAAGGCCTATGAAACAGTTTTCTTCTGTGTTTGTACCACATCTACTCCGGAGGCAGCATGTGGAGCAGCAGAGCTTCAGAGCTTCGGGCAGCTACAACAGCAAATCAGTTAGTGGTGCACACAAACCGGTGGTTTCTCACCTGTAAACATAAGGAGAAAAGAGACAGGAGAGACAGAAGCCAGCTGAGCGTCCAGCAGAAGTCTAGAAAGAATCACAACTCAGGCAGTGGTTCAGACAAATCACTACAAACACTTCAGGCAAAAAGGTACTGCTTGCTTTCCCCCTTTTGCACCTCTTTGCGTGCCCATGGACCACTGGCTTCACAGTAGAGAAATGCCCCCAGGAGACATGTACGTATGAATCTAATCCACTGACAAGAGTGGACAGAGCTAATGATTCCTCTGATACATAACTTGGGATCTGCTTAGATAATGCAGGAATACAGCCCTTTTTTGTGCAAGGTGTTGGCTGCAATGTGGAGGCATACAAAGGAGAAGGAAACATTTAAAATTCAAGGCTGTCTATGTAGGAGACAGTGTAGCATGAATGGCCTCATTTGGAGCAGATTCCCATAATGAGGTTTGGGAGGAAAAGCTGTCAGACAGCTAATAACTACTTATAACCTTGTGTTGATTTGAATTCCTTTAGACTGGTATAAACAGCAGAACATTGACCACATCAGTTTTAAAATAGGTCTGACGGGACATTATTAGAATTTCCCCTTCCTTCAAATATTTTATGTTCACACCTGAAACACTAGAAGAAAAAAGTGCCATTCAAGGAACAAATCATTGGACTTAGGAAGCCCTCAGGCTCTCATATTCTTGCAGGGCATGGCTAGGGCAAAGAAATCAGTGTTTGTCTTTTCTTCTACCGTGCCTGCAACTCCTCCTGCCCAAGGTAGCGAGGCTGTACTGCAGCACACCTCCATCCACTTCTCTCAGACACCTCTACCAAAGTCAGTGGATGCTGACACAAGCCATTTTGTTATCATTAAAGTCCATATAGCTTTGCCAGCTTGGCAATAGTCTGCGATTTAGAACGATAAGTAGGCCAGAGTGCCTTGATATTTACAGCCTCAGCACAGTAGCTATTTTCCTTTAATTACAAAATCACTATGGCTACATTAAATGCCAGATGCTTCTTGTTACCTTCCAGTTCCAGTTCACTTCAGTTAACGCCTTGACTAGCACATCTTGACTGAAGCACCTTTTTCCTTCTGCCCTTTCTTTTCCCAGCTTAAGTATTTCCTTGCAGTGGTTGTCTGTTCATAATGCAGACCAATGCAAAACGAATAAGTCAGAATAGAGGAAAGCAGGAGGGGAGGCGAGCTGCTGTGTTGTTCTTGCCCTTCTGTGCTCCTCGGCTGGTAGATATTCAGGGTTGTAAACATAGACTACATGGATGGTTTCAGAAAAAAAAACAAAACACCAACCCCACTCCCAAATCAACCATACAAGAAAAAAGCCACAACAGAAAGTAACTTCTCCAAGTCAGTGCAAGCTAATTATAGCAACTCTGTGCCAAACTGCCGTAAGCCCTACAGTGAGCAGGCACGGCTTCGGGGAGAAGGACCTGTGGTGAGCGTTTCTCTCTCGCAGCTATTTCCCTGGCTCACAGTCCATAACTGTATGCCCTTGTGATTGAAACCAGGAAAAGAAATCTCCTTCCTGTCTGGTTTTTACATTATGTGAATCTCGGTGGCAACCCAGAACTAACCTCATGGGCCCCTGGGGAGGTCAGACTGACGAGGTCAGAGAATGATGAGCATTCATGTTTGCTATAATTGTGATTTATTTCCCATGTAAAATTCACTCATCTCAATAAAGATGCATGGGCTGTTGTTGAGCCTACAGAAACTGTTTCCTACTCATCAATAAAATGGTTTTGGGGGCATGTTGGGGATGTAGCTTCTCTGGAACTAGTTCAGTATTTAATTTCTGCTAATGTACACTACGAGATTGTGTCTAATTCAATTTACAAAAACATAAAATGCCATCTAAGGGGAACTCGTATATGGTTAGATGAATGTGTAACCCAGATGCTCCTGTAATTCCTTTCGATGTCATTAATTTGATTTGCTGAATTGTTATTTACAGACTCTAGTTCCATCTAAAAC
Organism: Fratercula arctica; assembly: GCA_947846985.1. NCBI lineage: Eukaryota > Metazoa > Chordata > Aves > Charadriiformes > Alcidae > Fratercula > Fratercula arctica. The sequence continues at coordinate 71,800,484 of CANTUZ010000001.1, forward strand.
AGAGTAAACCTCAGAGAAGGAAGCTCAGTAAGTGCTTTTAGGAGTTTGTTGTTCTTCTGTGCAGTAGCACTGAAGAATACTGATGTCTCTTCGTATCTTGTCTTCAGCCTTGTAACTTCATTAATATCGTTACACAGAAATATCACAGCACTAACAAATGAAAATCAAAACAAACCTAAGAATACCCGGGGAGATTACTGAGATTGCTCTTGTTCACTGTAGTCCAATGAATGTCAGAATCAGTAATAGCGAAGTCAAGAGAATTTAGGTCTCAATGTATCACAAGTGTAACAGAAAGTAGTGTACTGGTATCACAGCTTGGCCTTCTGACAGTCCATTTTTAATTATTTTGTGTAACTTGCTGCATGTGTGATAATCCAAGTTGCCACAAATCAAGCAGACGGCAGAACCCAACCCAACGTTTTATGCAGCCAGTCAATTTGATTTATAGAGCAAGGGTGCCATTTTTGCATTCCCAAACTGCAGGGCTAACCTCAATTTTGAAAACTTTCTTGGATATTTTGCTTTCTGTCTTTTATTCCCCTGGAGGCAATGTAGCTTTAACCCTCCCAACCTGACTGGATCCCATTCAGCTGCATTAAGCTGAAGTCTAGCTGTTATTAATGACCTTGAACTTGGAAAGCAGGTTAGTCACAAAATGGGCTCAGGCAGCAGCAAACTCACCCTCAAACAAGTTAAATGAGCAAAGATAAAATGCTGAGGGTGCACTTGGGTTAGTTATAAACACTGGTGCATTGAGATTATAGAAACGCTCGGAGACTCTGGGGCAGTTTCTCCTCTCGTGTTCGATGGTGTCTACTGTCACTGGAAAAGGTGCTGGTAAAACGCGTTTGTAGAGCAAAACAGTTGGTCCTGAGGAAATGGCACCCACACAGGGCACATTGCAGGGAATTTTTACTTTGGACTAGTTCTAGCTTTGTCCCACGATCTGAATGCTCATTAGAAGCCATAGTGATATGACGAGAAAAAGCATGGTTGGCGAGAATGGCCAGGAGATTTTCTCCAAAACCACACTTTGGATTTGAAGTGCTAATATAGGTGCACCCCTGAGGCCCAGTGAGCAAGGTGCTGCCCAGAAATTAAATCTTTACGTGAGAAGCTCAGCTGTGGCACTGGAGTTTCCCAGGAATTAATTGCTGGACAGATGCATTGGTTTGAAGTCAAGATGTAAGTAACAGGCACGAAAAGCAGCCAAAGAATGTGCAAGAGAACAGAAGACAGCAACAAAACAAGTCTTAGCTGAAAAGGGGGTAGGTTACTCAGGAATAATTAAAAATGTGTGGGGAAAAGCTAAATGCAAAGGAAATATTTTCCTGAATATTTAATATTTTTTTTCCTCAAAAAGTGGTGTTGTTTTAGAAAAATTCTGCAAAAAGAAATTAAATGGGAAAGGCTCCACCTACCCTTAATAAAGATATAGCACTTTTTCTTTACAGAGGATATCTGAGTGCAGAATTTGTGAACATAGATTATGTTGTACATTTTTTGTCTGGTTTGCCCCTCAGTAAGTGGTAAACACTAGGGAAAGAAATGAGCCTTATCTGGTTTGCTACCCGCCTAACCATTATCAGCTGGCATCAGGTAAAGAAATGAGCCTGAAAGAGTGAAGGATAGATGCAGATGCTGGAATCCAGTGAGGTCAAAGGAGTCACACAGATGAAAGGGATGAAAAATTTTCTTAACGCTTGTTTTCAAATGAGCAGCTCTAGCAGCAGAACAAGCAGCGAAGCATGCTTCGCCTAGGGACTTGTGTCCCGTGCCTGGATTCTCAGGTGTCTAATAAAGTAGAGGCAGTGGTCTGAGGGTTTTTCTCTCAGGTGGGTTATTCGGAATGTCTCTCTACCATGTGCGATTTCTTGTGATTGATGGGTTGAGCTAGAGGCCTCCCCTCGATGGGTGTGTTTTTAATGATCTCTCCCTTTACTTGGTAGCTTATTCACATAAAACTGCTTGCGTCTTAGTATCACTGTGCTTTTGATCTTCGTATCAAATTTGATTGAAATTAGCTAAGAGGTTCAAGAATTAGTGGGGGGGGGGGGGGGAGGTGAGGAAGAAGGGGATACCCAGGACCAAACGCTCAGATACAAAAAGATTGCAGAAGTCTTGTGTCCTTTAGAAACCAGGCTGAAAAAAAATAGATAGGAACAAGCTCTGAAAGAACATTATTTCTAGATTCTTGGCATTTTTCTGTTTCATTTTAATTCAGTTACTAGAGGTTGAAGGAAAAATTCAGAGTACCGCCTAAAAAAAGTGCAGCTGTTGCATGTCATCAAAATTAAGTATTTTGCATGAAGTTGTTTGTTCTGAAGTTTGATAAAGAAGCTGAGTTTAACTGCCTTCCCCTTTGGGATCTGCACAGAAATCTGAAGGCGCATCCTTTAAGGATATGTTTTGACCAAAAGGAGAAGGAGGCTGCTGTCACGGTCCTGGGAACTGAAGAAGAAAATACCTGCTTGACTGAGCTGCCCTTTTCATCCCTCGTAGTGTGAGAGAAACGCGCTGAATCAAAGCCTGAGCTCCAGATGCCATGTGCAGTTGGAGATGGCGTCCTGCCAACGAGTTTCCAAAGCAAACAAGGAAGAACAAATTTGTGTAGCACGAAGTGCAGCCACACAGGGAGGCAGTGAAGAGGGTGGTTCCCTTCAGTGTGGAAGGGAATGTTAAGTACTTTAATACCATGTCATTTTAGCCAGTACAGGGTCTGAAAGAAAGAATGGGATTTTCGACTCTGATCTTCAGCTCTCTGAGCTTATCCAAGTCAGTAGTTCAACAGCATTTCGGCTGGGTAATATAATACTGTGTTTGTGCCTCCCTTTAAGGGATGTCTCTGTGACTTAGAGGAATTTCCAATATTGATAACCAAGCTAGCACTGAAGTAGATCAGAAGTAAAATCTAGATCAAACTAACTGGGGCCAAACAGACTCAAATGCATTTGGCAACAAAATGCCAATGGCAAGATCTGCAGATTCACGCAGTTGGCCATATCAGGTGATAAAAGAAGACAACTTTTAATTTCTAGGTGAGTGTATGGAGATTGCATGTAGAAAAACTCTGGAAATACGGTAAGTAGAAATACCCATTGGTGTAAGAAGCTTTCCACGGCTAGTACAGTGAAGGAATAATGGTGTTGAAAATAAACACCATCTAAGAGAAGATTTTCTGTCATTCAGACTGCTTGCCATATGTGCTTATCAACTTCAGGAGTTGTCTTTTATGAACCCTAAAAACGGTTCCTGCCTTGTTGCCTTCCTTGCTGATAGGAGAGCCGACTGCCCCCTTCCTCTGGCTGACACAGAAGCACCTGGCTCTGGTTCATGGCTTGGAAACCGCAGTCCTCACTGTTTATGGGTTTACTGCTGAGGGGTCTGGTTACAAAGAAAAGTAAATGAATATATTGGCTCTACAGCAGTCTGTCTGGGAAATTTAAATGGGATTGCACCTTCACAGGAATGACTGTGGAGGATCGCAGACTGAAAATGATGGCTTCAGTTTGTTACAGCAGTGGTCTTGGTAGCAGGGAAACTTCACACAGGATAAGAATTTGATATCTGAGACTGTGATTCATTCAGCAACCCTAGCTCTGTTCTGTACCCTCCTCTGCCTGGTTGTCCATTGAGCTAAAAAATTAAAATAAACCAGAGAAACTTAATGACAAACAAATCATAGAATTGTAGAATCATAGAATCATTTAGGTTGGAAAAGACCCTTGGGATCACCGAGTCTAACCATCAACCCCACTCTACAGAGTTCTCCCTTACACCACATCCCCTAACACCACATCTAAACGAGTCTTAAACACATTCAGGGATGGTGACTCCACCACCTCCCTGGGCAGCCTATTCCAGTGTCTCACCGCTCTTTCTGTGAAGAATTTTTTCCTAATGTCCAGCCTAGACCTACCCTGCTGCAGCTTGACCCATTCCCTCTTGTTCTATCGCTAATTACCTGTGAGAGGAGACCAGCACCAACCTCTCTACAATGTCCTTTCAAGTAGCTGTAGAGAGTGATGAGGTCTCCCCTCAGCCCCCTATTGCTGCTGAGTTGGTTTTCAGGGGAAGCCAAGATTCTAGAAAATACTTCATTACTGTTTCAGTTGCCTTTTTTAATGATAGATAAAAACTTGTGAGTTCTCTGCTAGTCCAGAAGTTTGGGAACATCATCACAGGACTGAGCTGTGTCCCGTATGCAGACATGAAAAAGGAAACATGCAATTGAAGGCAACAGCATGGTTTCTGGGATCAGAGTGAGATCTTTCCAGTGGCAAATGCGAGTATCTTTGAACACCTGGTGGAAAGGATTCATGTTACTTATCGCACATAGCAGCACTGCTCCTGCAAATAGTCTCTCTGATAATTGTTTACTGTGACTGCATGGGAAAAGGGGGAATCCAGAAAAGTGCCACAAGCGATGTGGATTTTCCCCTCTGTTGGGTACCTGTGCTCCCTACAGAGGTGTGCAGGATGAACCTTGGGGATCGAAACAACTACCACATTAAATGGGGTGCCTCTTAAAGCCAGGCAATAAGGGGCATCTTCTCTGGGGTTTTGGCAACTCTTTTGAATCTCCACAAGGATTCAAGGGTCAGTTGCTGGGTAAAATATCCAATGCCATTTGACGGGGACCTGGAGGAGGATTACTGGGCTGCCCAGCATGGATCTGGAGAAAAGGGTCGGAGTGTTTTAAATTGTGTTGAACCCCAGCTTTCAGTTCACGATCTTTTCCTTACCTTAAAAAGTACCAAAACAGCAAACCCGCTCCAAGTTAATGTTTTAATTTTTTTTTCTTCTTTTTTGGCTAGACTTGCCATATAGATTCTAATCATGCGCACAGTAAAAACAATGCTCACTAATGCTTCCTGCTTCATGTACACATATACATGTATTCCCAGTACATATAAATATGTATGTAAGTCTTCATCACTGTTTCAGGAAACAATTATTTCTGAAAGCAAAAGTTGGTGCATCAATTTGCCATTCTGCCTGTGTGAGCATTGATTCTTTACTTCATTAAAAATCAAAAAATAACACACCATTATCTTTAAACTACAGATGTCGCTCATGTTTTTATTCCCGCTCTCTTCCTAATGCTGCATAGTACATAAAGTTTTAACTTCTGCACATTGGTGCCACCTGATCTCCAAAGCGTCTGTATGGCTCATTTCTATAGCTCTGCCTGCTTAGAGATTGCTTTTTTATGGTGCAGCATTTTAGAGTGGGTTCTGTTGCAATTCAGGATGCATGCATTTTAGACAGGATATATATAAAATATATTTTATATATGAGTGTGTGTGTGTGCATGTGTGTGTATTTAAAACAGAGCTGTCAGTTTCCAAGAGTGGAAATACAACCTGAGTACTGCAAGTGTGGATTCACTGTGTTTCTTCCAACACAATTATCTGAAGATGCAGAGACCTGTCATAGTAAAAAAGCAGCCACAAAACATTTTAGGAGCCTAGTAGGTTAAAGTATATTTCTGATTAATTTGTCACTTAAACAGCCCTGACTGTTCAGTGTGAGTTGGGGATTTAATAGCAGCTCCCAGCTGAAATGAATGGCGTTTGCTTGGCTGAGCATCTCAGTCAGCTTTGAAAATTTTAGATGTGGATGTATCCCTGATGGCCTTTGGGGATCTCCAAGGAGCAAACCCAACTGTCCTTGCAAGGCATCCCTGCTCAGGGGAAAGCGGACAGGTGATGGCACCTGGTGAACAAAGATGCCGAAGTCATCAGGGAGCTCTACAGATACCACTTTGGGAGCTCATTCACAGATACAGCCTGGAGCAGATTGCAAGTCAGTGCCATCTGTGTAATCTCGGAGATGTAAGCAAAGCTGAAGCCAGCTAGATGAGAACATCTAGCTTTTCTAATACATCACAGCCTTAACCACAATATGGAAGTTTGTGCAAGTCTGTCCTTGCCAGATTGTCAACCTCAATTGACAGCTGTCCAAGCAAAGCCTTGAAGAACTATCTAACGTGCTGCAAAGAATCCCATACTTCTCCATCCACCTTCATCAGCCAACAAAGGGGCAGGAGTCCAAACCCCAGATTTCTTAAAAAAATAATAATCCCAGCAGATCCAGAACCGCAAGATCCAGGCACAGACTAATGGCAGAATGGGGGAAGAGGAGAGGAAAAAAGGGAGCTGGTGCCATTGTTCTCCCCACTTCCACGTCCAGCTGCTCCAGATAGCAGTTCTCGCTTGGCTGTCACACGTCATTCAGCAGCAGCAGACAGCGTTGGACTGAAGCCTTCCCTACCAGCCCTATTCAGCACTGCCACGGTGTTGCCCCTAGGAGGAGGTGGTCCTCCTGACTGAGCTATCGCAGAAGCAGCACTGGGGCCCTTGCCCTCCTCTTCTCTGTGTACTGCCTCAGATAAGCCACAAAAAACCTAAATTGAGCAGTCTTTCCCCTAAACCAGTAAGACATTTTCTAGAGAGATCACCAGAATGATCTTTCTGCCAGAACAGCTAGCACATTAACATCTTGGTCATGTATAAGGCTGTTCACTAGTAGGTGTGAAAGAGTTTTGCTAAAAACCATGATCACCCATGTTTCACTGAGAGAAGGTACTGAGTCAGAGTGATGCTAGGACTTGACCTATATCTTGCACGCTGATAAAGACAAGAGAACCCAGACTCCTCCCTTGAAGACCCAGACTTGTGCTTCACCCACTGAAGATCACGCTGACTTCATGTCCAATGCTGGGCACTGAAGAGCTGGTTATACTGGAAATCACCTGCATTTTTCAGATTTCTCAAAGTTTTGCTCCCTGAAAAACAGTAACAGGACATGGTCTCCACACTGGCCTCCTGAAACAGCCCTGCAGGGGCTGTGTTTTGACTCCATGACCCCTCTGTATTTCTTCAGTCTCTTCTTTGCATTCTGGGTGGTGAAGGAGCTGAGAGAAGGAACTTTACACAGCCCAGAACTGTATATAAAAATATCTCTTCAAGCCTGTAGTGTGAGCATCTGGGCTAGCTAAAAATGTGATGGCATGCCTGACAGCAAGTGTACACTGTAGAGAAGAGCAGCCAAGATTACCCCAAGTGATGGCTTCCAAACATAACACAGCACCACGCAAAAACCATACTCACTTCTTTCTGGCTGTGTTGTGCCTAAGGATCTCTGTGCTGAACTGCACCATGCAACATGAGCCTGCGCAGAGCTGCCAGCTGCCCCTGGTGCACCCAGGGTGCTGGTCCACACATACACACTTACCTACAGCTGAGTATCATCATTCGTCATGGCCAAGCTGTATGGCTTGTTCTGGGAGTGCAGGCAGAAGTCCCAGTGCTGCTCACACTTGGGTGGTTTGCTCTGTGGTGAGAACAAAGGCAGCTCTTGGAGCACGTCTAGTCTTTCAGAGGAGGAGAGGAAATTCACCCTGCAGTTCACTGTGAAAAAGCATCTCAGCTGATGCAGAAAAGAGGGATACAACTCCTTAAGTCTTAGTAGTTCCGTGGACAAAGGAAAAAACAGTGACGATGCCATAAACAGTGCAGGAAGCCTGTAGGGGTTGCTCAGTAAACTTGGATTATTTCTGCACTCACCTTCACTTTCAAATCATTGGTGTCCCTGGAGCTCTGAAGTCCCCTAACGTTTACAACAATTTGGTTGTAAAGCATCAAATCCTTTTTTCCTTCAAATTTTTATGAAATACAACCTCTTGCAAATAAGTAGCTCCTTCACAGAATGGTTTAATAGAGAACTGGGTTTTACAGTCATAGTTTCATCAGCACACACCTGCCAGTACTATTGAATAAAAGCCTCAATGTTTTCTCAAATTCTCTGAGAAAACTTGATGCTGACAAAATCAGACTATATTTCTTCTTTATTTACACTGATGGCACTGACTTTTCATGGAGGGACAGAGAGTGAATTTGAGGAGAACTTTGCTTGTATGGGACAATAGGTCAGGATGTCACACAACACTCTTCCTCTGCAGCCCCATGACAGCAACTGGGTAGGAGGAGATAGCTCTGCCTGCCAGCTCCCAAATGGTTAGATGGCAAGTGCGATTCCTTTTCAGCCTTGGAGTGATTTGGAAGAGAAATATCAGGCTTTTCATTCTGCCCATACTAAATGCAAAGGTTTGCACAACAAGCAGTGTCCTTCTGGAGAAGAAGCTGCAGAAGCAAACGGGCACCATGACTAGGATGACCCAGGGTAGCTTTAAATGTCCTGCACTCTGGTTGTGTTGTCTGTCCACACTGCTGGCTGTTAGCAGTACACCGAGACAGGGGTTTCCTCCTCCACTGGGGAAGTGCCTGAGACACTCACTGGGCATGTGGAGCTGTGGGATGCTGCCAGGGTTGCTGGCATGTTCAAAGTTCCTCAGCTTGCACTGAAATGCTGGCAGCAACCATGGCCTTCCCTCCTGGGAGCTTGGCCTGGCCTCTGTTTGTTTAAGCCCCTATTTGTTTAAGCTGAGTTCAATTCTGGGCTCCTCTGTATAAGAGGGACATTGAAGTGCTGGAGCGTGTCCAGAGGAGAGGTCCCAAGCTGGTGAGGGGTCTGGAGACCAAGCCATATGAGGAGAGGCTGAGGGAACTGGGCATGTTTAGTTTGGAGAAGAGGAGGCTGAGGGGAGACCTCATTGCCCTCTACAACTACCTGAAAGGAGGTTGTAGAGAGGTGGGTGTTGGCCTCTTCTCCCAGGTGAATAATGACAGGACCAGAGGAAATGGTCTGAAGCTGTGGCAGGGGAGGTTTAGAATAGATATTAGGAAGAATTACTTTACTGAAAGAGTGGTCAGGCACTGGAACAGGCTGCCCAGGGAGGTGGTTGAGTCACCATCCCTAGAGGTATTTAAGAAAAGTCTAGATTTGGCACTTCAGGGCATGCTCGAGTGACAGAGATTGTAGGGGGGGTGGGGTTGTGTGTGTATGGTTGGACTTGATGATCTCAAAGGTCCTTTCCAACCATAAAGATTCTATGATTCTATGATTCTAAGCCTGGTTCAGGCTGAAATTTGGACCCCTGCTAGGCTGATAGCATTTCACAAGACGGGGAAGTCTTGACATGGACATGGACCTGTTGGAACGGGTCAAGAGGAGGGCCACAAAAATGATCAGAGGGATGGAGCACGTCTTCTATGAGCACAGGCTGGGAGAGTTGAGGTTGCTCAGCCTGGAGAAGAGAAGGCTCTGGGGAGACCTTATTGTGGTCCTCCAGTACTTAAAGGGAGCCTACAGGAAAGATGGAGACAAACTTTTTAGCAGGGCCTGTTGCGATAGGACAAGGGCTAATGGCTTTAAACTAAAAGAGGGAAGATTTAGGCTAGACATAAGGAAAATTTTTTTCACAATGAGAGTGGTGAAACACTGGAACAGGTTGCCCAGGGAGGTGGCAGATGCCCCATCCCTCAAAACAGTCAGGTTCAGGTTGAACGGGGCTCTGAGCCACCTGATCTAGTTGAAGATCTCCCTGCTTATTGCAGGGGGGTTGGACTAGACGACCTTTGAAGGTCCCTTCCAACCCAAACTATTCTATGATTCTGTGATTCTAAGTCCTTGCTGGGCATGCTAGTCCACTCCTTAAGCTGTCAGGTGTCTAACTGGTGGGGTTTGGTAGGAGTGGCTTTGGCAGGAGCCTTGCAGCTTGTTGCCCAGCAGGCAGAGGAAGCTTGTTCCATGCTAAGTGGATGTTTTGGGTCTGCGTTGCAGCTGGACCATCGTCCAACACACAGGTAGAAAAGATAGAGTTGACAGAATGTTGCTGGGCCCATGCTCCGGTGAGTGGGGTGGAGATGGCCGCCTCTGACAGGGGACTTCCATCTGTTTCACAGGGGACTGCAAAAGCTCACCCTGAGCTGTGCAGCCCAGTGACCAACACAAGACAGGTAATAAATTGCTCTGGCAGCTGGGGGAAGAGTGGGCAGTGCTTTGCAGGAGAAAAGCAAGCATCGCTGTCTGGACGCTTGCTCTGTTTCCTTTCCGTCGGCTGCAGGAACTCCATCCTGAGCAAGGAAAATGCAAAGGGTGCAGAAACAAAGGGGGGTTTGCTTTCCCTTGGGCCGTTACAGCAGCGACTGTAAGCTAATTCACACCCTGCACTGAACTCATGGGTGCATGAGAAGACTGAGAAGACTACAGCAGCATGGTTGCGTGGCCATTGGCTTCCTTAGCTCTTGAAGTAGGCTACAGGCAAAGTGACTTTTGTGATCTGCATGGGTACGAAGCACAGTGCTGCTGCATGCTGTTTTAATGTCCACCCTTCCTGCTCCCTCTGTTTTTTCACTACGCTCTGAGGGGGATGGCTGGACCTGTCCCACAACCTCATACATCAGAGGCACTGGAAGGGAACCTCACCCAACGTGAAGACAGGGATGCTCCCAGCTTCGTGTCCACAATCATACACCAGGCCATCTAAAACAAGGCTTCTTCTAAATCACTGGGGAGAGATAAACACCTTTGGGAGTGGGGAATTTTCCCACCAGTCTTAGACATCAATTGCAGAGGAATCTTTCTCTGTCTGTGCCTTGTCTCTCCCCGCTGGCGGTGGAGGGATGCCAGCTGACTGCTTTAGAGAAGGCAGCAACTTCTAGAAGGATAAATTTAGATGAAGTCAATCCCCTCCTTAGAGCACAAGCTTGCATAGCTGTTGTCTGGTCTTTATGTTTTAGTAATGTCCTTCTCCCCTCTCTGACTGAAGAGCTCATGGCTCTCCTACGCTTTCTTGGTGGTTACTCAAAGACTTTCCTCACGCTGGGAGGCTGCTGGAAATATCATCCAGCTGAGGGCAAGAAGGGGAGGTGCAAGGCTGGCTGAAAGGAGAGGGAAGGACGTGGCGCCTGGGAGAGTGGCACAGGAAAGCAGAACAAGAGTCATACTCCACAGAATGTTTATTTATCCCAAGTCGGTGGGCAAACACAAAGCACAGCTGTTGGCTTTAGTTACGGAGACTGTGATTTGGTAGCAGTCTCCATTTGTAACCCTCGAATGGAGTATTTTACAACCTTTTACTGTGTTACAGTCTCATTAAGGATCTTTGAACTTTATTCTAGGGGAACTGGTTCAAAAGACAGGCAGTTTAATCACAAACACTTTTTTAATTTTAAACTCAACAGTATCAGTGCAAATATCCTACTAAGAAAAATTTCAAGTGAGTCCCCAAGGTATTAATATACAAGTGCAATTGCAACCAGTAAGAAGTATCAGGCAGACTTCATCTGGGTCTAGAGACTGCACTTGCAGTAAGTAACAGATTGGATAAAATTATCTACAGTTCAAAGAACAGTTTCACTAGAAATGAAACAAAACCCCAACAAAATAATCAGACCATAGAGTGACACAGTGTGAGCTGCTTAATTGTCAACTGTTTTAGTTAGGATTTTAGGGCCTGAGCATATATGATAATCAGCTCCATTAGAGCTGCTGCTTTTAATATTTTTTAAAAAAAGCAACGAAGGAGTTGTTCTGGTCTACCAGGCACCTGCTGCGGACTGCTTACATACAGCCGTGGATGTTATATTAAAAGCATGTGTGAAAAGCCTACATGTATTGCAATAAAAGTTGAGGAGGAACTGGAAGGAGGCATAAAGGAGAGCTTGGCCAAGCAGGGGCTTGTGTTTTGGGGGAGCTAAATCTAGGAGCATTGCTCAGGGATGCTCTTGTCCTCAGCCTCAGCGCTAACTGGTACCTTCAGCTATTTTGGCAGACCCCAGCTTGCCTGTGCCCTGTGCTTTGCCGTGGTGCACCTCAGTGCAAAGAAACAGCCTGAGACCTCCATTTATCATGAGCAGGGAGCAGAAAGTGCTCGGGAGTGAGCGTGGTGGCTGAGCAGTTTCCCACATGGATGGAGCAACGGGGCTTTTAAGTAGCACCTTCTGCCCCTCCCTGCTGTGCCTCTGCAGGGGTGAGGAGCTGCCCTGCCGTCCTGCCCCACCGCTTTCCCCACTTCGTATGCCCTGCTCAAAGGGCACCCATTTTATTGAGATTTCCAGATAAAGTCTCTCTTTCCTTATGTCGTGGTTTGGCCTCAGATGGCAACAAAGAACCACGTGTCGCTCGCCCAGCGCTTCCCGGTACGGGAAGGATCAAAAGAAAAAGGCAAAACTCTTGGGTTGAGACAAAGGCAGTTTAACAGAACAGCAAAGGGAACAAGAAAACAACAACAATAACACCGACAGAGAAATATACAGACGCGAATACGGAACCGCCGCTCCCCGCTGGTCCGGCCCCGGGACGCGCCAGCCCGCTCCGAACCCGACTGCTCGCCCCCTCCCTCCTTTTAATCTCAGGGTGGGCGTGGCTCACATGGCATGGAATACTTAACCCTGTCCCTGCCGGAACCAGGACATTATCCACCCCTTATTCCATACCATTTTGCCATGCCCAGATCTTACAGTTTTCGGAACATGTGACTGTATACCCGGCGTAGCTCATGCACACAGTCCATGGGCCGAAGATGCAGATCTTGAGGAAGTTGCTGGGCGTCAGCTCTGATCCCATCACCACTTTGCTTTACTCAACTGTTCATCAAAGTCCATTTGTCCTTAATTTGGGTGATTCTTACTGCAGTACAGCCAATAGCAATTATAGTAACGAGGACATACAGTGACAGTGTTGCACACGATTTGATTCATTGGCTATTCTCCCCCAAAATCAAGTCCCCATGAGGTACACATCGGACTTCCCCATCCTGCCGCATTACCCACCAAGTGCACCCAGGTCCTTGGGCAAAAGCAATCCCACGGATGGGTTTGCCTCTGCCTGAGGCAGGACTAACCCAGACTGTCTTCCCCAACATATTCTTCATGTGCACTACGGGGACCTTATCCCCTTCTACAGTACGTGGAAGTTTTGACTGGGCAGGGCCAGCCCGATTGGTAGATCCCCTGGTATTAACTAGCCAGGTAGCCTTTGCTAAATGTGCATCCCAATGTTTTAAGGTCCCACCACCCATTGCTCTCAGTGTAGTTTTTAACAGTCCATTGTACCGTTCTATCTTCCCAGAGGCTGGTGCATGATAGGGGATGTGATACACCCACTCAATACCATGCTCTTTGGCCCAGGTGTCTATGAGGCTGTTTCGGAAATGAGTCCCATTGTCCGACTCAATTCTCTCTGGGGTACCATGTCGCCACAGGACTTGCTTTTCAAGGCCCAGGATAGTATTCCGGGCAGTGGCATGGGGCACAGGGTATGTTTCCAGCCATCCAGTGGTTGCTTCCACCATTGTGAGCACATAGCGCTTGCCTTGACGGGTTCATGGCAGTGTGATATAATCAATCTGCCAGGCCTCCCCATATTTATATTTCAACCATCGTCCTCCATACCAAAGAGGCTTCAAACGCTTGGCTTGCTTGATTGCAGCACATGTCTCACATTCATGGATGACCTGTGCAATAGTGTCCATGGTCAAGTCCACCCCTCGGTCACGAGCCCATCTATATGTCGCATCTCTTCCTTGGTGGCCTGAGGTCTCATGGGCCCACCGAGCTATGAATAGTTCACCCTTACGTTGCCAATCCAGATCCACTTGAGCCACTTCAATCCTAGCAGCCCGATCCACCTGCTGGTTGTTCTGATGTTCCTCCGTGGCCCGATTCTTCGGTACGTGGGCATCTACGTGGCGTACTTTCACAACCAGATTCTCTATCCGGGCAGCAATATCTTGCCATAGTTCAGCAGCCCAGATGGGTTTGCCTCTACGCTGCCAGCTGCCCTGCTTCCACTGCTGTAACCATCCCCACAGAGCATTGGCCACCATCCATGAGTCGGTGTAGAGATAAAGTACTGGCCATCTTTCTCGCTCAGCGATGTCCAAAGCCAGCTGAATGGCTTTCACCTCTGCAAACTGGCTCGATTCACCTTGTCCTTCACTGGCTTCTGCAACTTGTCGTGTAGGACTCCACACAGCAGCCTTCCACTTTCGATGCTTTCCCACAATCCGGCAGGACCCATCAGTGAACAGGGCATATTGCTTCTCATTTTCTGGCAGTTTATTATATGGTGGGGCCTCTTCCGCACGCGTCACCTCCTCCTCTGGTGACATTCCAAAATCCTTGCCTTCTGGCCAGTCCATGATCACTTCCAGAATTCCTGGGCGACTGGGGTTTCCCATTCGAGTTCGCTGTGTGATCAGTGCAATCCACTTACTCCATGTAGCATCAGTTGCATGATGTGTGGTGGGGACCCTTTCTTTGAACATCCAACCCAGCACCGGCAGTCGAGGTGCTAAGAGGAGCTGCGCTTCTGTACCAACCACCTCCGAAGCAGCTCGAACCCCTTCATATGCTGCCAAGATCTCCTTTTCTGTTGGAGTGTAGCGCGCTTCGGATCCTCTGTATCCCCGACTCCAAAACCCTAGGGGTCGACCTCGGGTCTCCCCTGGTGCCTTCTGCCAGAGGCTCCAGGTAGGGCCATTCTCCCCGGCTGCGGTGTAGAGCACATTTTTCACATCTTGTCCTGCCCAGACTGGCCCCAGGGCCACTGCATGGACTATTTCCTGTTTGATTTGTTCAAAAGCTTGTCGTTGCTCAGGACCCCATTTAAAATCATTCTTCTTCCGGGTTACTTGATACAGAGGGCTTACAATCAGACTGTAATCTGGGATATGCATCCTCCAAAAACCCACAATGCCTAAGAAAGCTTGTGTTTCCTTTTTGCTAGTTGGTGGAGACATAGCTGCTATTTTGTTGATCACATCCATTGGGATTTGGCGGCGTCCATCTTGCCATTTTATTCCTAAGAACTGGATCTCCTGTGCAGGTCCCTTGACCTTACTTCGCTTTATGGCAAAACCAGCTTTCAGAAGGATTCGGACTATTTTATCCCCTTTCTCAAAAACTTCTTCGGCTGTGTTTCCCCATACAATGATGTCATCAATGTACTGCAGATGTTCTGGAGCTTCACCCTGTTCCAGTGCAGTCTGGATCAGTCCATGGCAAATGGTGGGGCTGTGTTTCCACCCCTGGGGCAGTCGATTCCAGGTGTACTGGATGCCCCTCCAAGTGAAAGCAAACTGTGGCCTGCACTCTGCTGCCAAAGGGATTGAGAAAAATGCATTCGCTATATCAATCGTGGCATACCACTTGGCTGCCTTAGACTCCAGTTCATACTGGAGTTCTAGCATATCCGGCACAGCAGCGCTCAGTGGTGGCGTGACTTCATTCAGGCCACGATAGTCTACAGTTAGCCTCCACTCTCCATTGGATTTTCGCACCAGCCATATAGGACTGTTAAAAGGCGAGCGAGTCTTACTGATCACTCCTTGAACCTCTAGTTGACGAATCAGCTTATGGATGGGAATCAGAGAGTCTCGGTTAGTGCGATATTGCCGCCGATGCACCGTTGTGGTAGCAATCGGCACCTGCTGTTCTTCGACCCTCAACAACCCCACAACAGAAGAATCCTCCGAGAGACCAGGCAAGGTGGACAACTGTCTAACTTCCTCCGCCTCCAAGGCAGCTATGCCAAAGGCCCATCGATACCCCTTTGGGTCCTTAAAATACCCTCTCCTGAGGTAATCTATACCAAGGATGCATGGAGCATCTGGGCCAGTCACAATGGGATGCTTTTGCCACTCATTCCCAGTTAGGCTCACTTCAGCCTCCAGTACAGTCAACTCTTGGGATCCCCCTGTGACCCCAGAAATACAAATGGGTTCTGCCCCTCTATAGCTTGATGGTATCAGAGTACACTGTGCTCCTGTGTCCACTAGAGCCTTATACTCCTGTGGGTCTGATGTGCCAGGCCATCGAATCCACACTGTCCAATAAACCCGGTTGTCCCTTTCCTCCACCTGGCTGGAGGCAGGGCCCCTCTAATACTGGCCATGGTATCCGGTACTCACTTCTTGCAGAAATGACTTGGAGGTTCCTTCAAGAGGATCAGAAGCAAGATCAGGCCTTATGGTCTGTCTGGGGAACTGCCCACTGGAAACTGGGGCGGCACTTTTCCTGGAGGGATCTCCTTTTGTGGTTGTCCTTCCTTGCAACTCCTGTACCCGTGCCCGCAGGATCCAAGTAGGTTGTCCATCCCACTTCCTCATGTCCTCTCCATGGTCTCGCAGGTAGAACCACAGGGTGCCTCGTGGTGTGTACCCTTTGTACTCTCTCTCTTGAGTGGGGAAATGTCTGCTTCTAATAGCTGAGATGCTGGCCCGTACAGGTGGGGAGTAGGACATATTCTCTTCAAGTTGCTGAACCTTCCGGGACAGTTTCTCCACAGCTGAGACAAGGGGGGAAGAGAGGCTTTCTTCATATCGCCGGAGCCGGCCAGCCACCTCATCCACCGTTGGTCCTTCTTCACCTTTCCATTCCATTACTGCCAGTGAGTTGGCATATGACGATGGTGCGCTCCGTACAAACTTCCGCCACATGGGCCTTGTGCAGTGCACCTCATCAGGATCTGTGGGCAAGTCTGTGTTGTCCAAGTCATAATAAATCATCTCCCGCACGGCTAATTCTCTCAGGTACTGGATACCTCTTTCCATGGTGGTCCATTTGCTTGGTTGACATACAACATCTTCACTGAAGGGGTACCTCTCCCTCACGCCTGACAGGAGTCGCTTCCAGAGGCTGAGGGCTTGGGTCTTTTTTCCAATTGCTTTGTCAATGCCGCCTTCCCTAGACAGGGATCCCAACTGCCTGGCTTCCCTACCCTCTAATTCCAGGCTACTGGCCCCATTATCCCAACACCGAAGCAGCCAGGTGACAATGTGCTCGCCTGAAAGTCGGCTAAAATCTTTTCGCATATCCCGCAGCTCACTCAGGGATAGGGATCGGGTAATTATCTCTGGTTCTGCCTCTTCCTCCTGTCCTTGTGATGGCCCTGGTTCATCGTCATCTCTTACTATGCGAACCGATTTCTTTGTGTACTTCTTCTTTTGTATGGGGGCAACGGATACTGGCACGGGTTGGTTCCCTGGTTCAGCAGCAGTGTCTGTCACCGGGGCTGGAGTAGCTGCAGTGCCTGTCGCAGGGGTTGCAGTAGCCGCAGTGCCTGTCGCAGGGGTTGCAGTAGCCGCAGTGCCTGTCGCAGGGGTCGCAGTAGCCGCAGTGCCCGTCGCAGGGGTCGCAGTAGCCGCAGTGCCCGTCGCAGGGGTCGCAGTAGCCGCAGTGCCCGTCGCAGGGGTCGCAGTAGCCGCAGTGCCCGTCGCAGGGGTCGCAGTAGCCGCAGTGCCCGTCGCAGGGGTCGCAGTAGCCGCAGTGCCCGTCGCAGCAGCGCCTGCCGCAGGGGCCGCAGCGCCTGCCGCAGGGGCCGCAGCGCCTGCTGGTCTGGTCTCTGTCTCTTTCTTCTGAGGGTGCTGCATAGCACTGAGCAGTGCCTGGTAGACACTAGCCAGGGCCCAGCACAGTGCGGTGAGTTGTGCCTCTCTAGAATAGCCACAGCACTTTCCCTTCAGATATTCTACTGTTCTATCAGGGTCCTGTAATTGTTCAGGGGTGAAGTCCCAGACCATTGGAGGTGAGAAGTTCTCTAAGTACCTGCCCATGTTCTCCCACCTGCCATGCCACCCCTGACTGTCCAGCCTTGGAGCAGATCTCTGGGTGGTAGTCTTAAATAGTTGTTTAACCCTAAACGAGACCTGGAACATATTCAGCAAACATAACACTAGGAACATGCTGGTTTGAGCATCCCAAGGATATTCAAAATTCTCAAAAGCTGTCATACCTGACTCAAAGGAGAAAAGGGAGGCAAAAGAGCTGGGGAAAGTGTCCCCCCCTGTTTCCCCCATAGACTGGGTGTAATTATTAATGAATTCTGAGAGGTGGTACCCAATGTACGGACAGGAGAGCAAGATCACATAAACGCCCCAAAATAACCGTCTAACAAATGATGTTATCATATCATAAGCCGATATTGCACAGGACAGCAAAATGATAATCCTCATCCCCCTCCCAGAAGTAACAAATATCATCACAGGGAGTGCATAAAACACATAGGAGTTTACATAACACAGCCATGAGAACAAACTAAGCAACATAGTGACCGTGACTATTTACCTAACAAATTCGTTTTTTCAAGCTCTAGTTAGATTCTGTCGTTGTCTCAACCCTTCGGGCCCCACGTTGGGCGCCAAAAAGGACTGTCGTGGTTTGGCCTCAGATGGCAACAAAGAACCACGTGTCGCTCGCCCAGCGCTTCCCGGTACGGGAAGGATCAAAAGAAAAAGGCAAAACTCTTGGGTTGAGACAAAGGCAGTTTAACAGAACAGCAAAGGGAACAAGAAAACAACAACAATAACACCGACAGAGAAATATACAGACGCGAATACGGAACCGCCGCTCCCCGCCGGTCCGGCCCCGGGACGCGCCAGCCGCTCCCAACCCGACTGCTCGCCCCCTCCCTCCTTTTAATCTCAGGGTGGGCGTGGCTCACATGGCATGGAATACTTAACCCTGTCCCTGCCGGAACCAGGACACCTTACAAAACCTCTCTGCCTAAATTAAGGACGGTGCTGCATGAAAAAGGCAAGAAAAAAGGAATCTCGTAGAGGAACCAGGACCCAAGGCAGAGCGCAGAAGACAAGAGCAAATCGGCTGCCAAATATTTCTTGGTACCGGCCAAGTTCTTGCAAACCCTGACAAAAGAAGCATATGCCAACCTGTGTATGGTTTGGTTTGTGAGAAGAAGGAGAGCTTTGATTCTGCACATGTTCATGTATATGAGCAACTTCATGCATCTGTGAACACCTGAAGCTACCTACAATTGTAAAATGCCTTTAGTATGTAGGAACTGGACCTTTTTATAGCCAGATTGCTTTTGTTATCTGCAGGGAAATCTTCACGCATTACTTTCTCCCTGCTGTCTCAAAAGAAGGCTGCGTAGCTGCTCAAGCAATCGCTGCTGGATTTCCCGCAGCTCATCTTCGCTGTACTTTCAAGTGCTAATGTACGATGGGGGATCCTGACAGGGGCCAAGGGGTAAAGTGGCTCTCCAGAAAATTCCACATCTGAGTTAAAGTGCAGACCCTCGCATGGCACAGGTACCAGCCCTCTGTGGCAGGGGGAGGATGGAGAGCTCTCCCCTCTCTCCGGACAGGCAGCTGTGCACTTCACTCCCCCCCAGGTGCCCCCTGGACCGAAACCTGCCTCTCACCCCCACTGAACCCCCCCATCCCTGCTGTCCTCGGCTGTTTCTGCAGCACGGATTTGTCCGCCTTTCCAACAGGTCTGTGGACACACAAGCGCAGCTCGGGTGGCAGACTGGGGAGGTGTCCACAGCATGGCAGGGGTGATGGGAAGAGAGATACTCGCTGCATTATTGGCAAGATTTTATTGGTGAGCTTAGTGCCACAAGTGCAAAACAGAAAGTCCACAACCAGGGCTGGGCTGGGCTGGGCTCCACTATTGTTTTCATGTGAGCGGACACAGACATTGCGGATGCCCTGTAAGGCCCACGGTGGTAGAAAAATGCCTTTGAGTTGCAATTCGGCCACCTGATGGGGACGGTGGGGGCCCTTGCTCCCAACTTGCCTTCCTGGAGGGGCACCAGTGTGCTGCAGGGAGGGGCATCGTCGCTGCTCTCTCCTCGTCCACACCTCTGGCTGCTCACTTTGTGACTGGATTTTTTTGTATTTACTTTTCAAAATGACCCTTTCATTCACCCCCTGTTGCAGGCAACTGGAAGCTGCGTGTTTCGTTGCTGCAGGCAGAGCGAGACATTCCCGTGGTGCTAATGTGGGCTGTTCAAGTCTGGATGCAAGTCAGGTCCTACAGCTGGGTCCACCCCAGATGTGCAGAATGAATCCTAGCATTCCCTCCAGGTGGCTGGATTAAATTAGCAGATAATTTAAAGGGAGTGCTAAATCCTTATGGTAACAATTCATGTACAGCTTTATCTTGTAATACTTTTATAGCAAGTTTAGAGCTCCTAAAAGCAGTTATGTAATTTCCATGCCACCGTAACAAAATTTCTGTCCCCTGTGGCTATTACAGACCAGAATATTCAGGTTTTCTTCCAGGTTGATCTCTAGGTTTTTCAGCAAGTTATTATAAGGAGTAAATTTACCAGGAAACCTGTTGGCTGTGATAGTGTGATCTGAACATTTGGGGATGAACAGACAGGCGTAGAATCCTAGGACTGGGAGAAATATAGTGTCCTACCTGTGGTGAAGGACAAAGCATCTGGGCAAATGGACCTTCATTCATGAATGAAAAAACCCACCTAGTCTGAAGCACCCCTCCAGTGGGAGGATGACAGAGAATTTCTGATACAGTCTCCTTTTCCTTCTCTGCCAGCAGCTTCATTTAGATGGTTGCGCCTGCAATATCCATCTGCTCTAATGATCAGGCACTTACAGGCTAAGTAGTGCAAATTTTTACATTTCAGACTTCTAATGCATCTAGAAATGTAATAGAAAGTGTTCTTTTTAATGCCCTTTTTCAGGTAGAAGTGGAGAAAACCTGAAATTAATTCTTAAACTATAATTTTATGGCTTAGCATAGCCCAAATGAACTGTCCATCTCTGATCATATTATGTAAAATGCTTAGATCTCCCAGGAGAGCTCAAGTCCCCACACCTTGTCAGTTCTCATGTACTTAAGAAATATTTTAAATGGAATGTTTCACCGATATTTTTGGCAGATATACCTCTACATGTTGAACTCTGTGTGTGGATAGTGCCACTCATTGATTCATAAAGATCAGCTGAGGTGACCGTTCTCCAGTTATCAGTCTTACCCAGGTAATCTTCAGCTGCTCCTCTCTTGTTATGTAGAATCAAGGAAGCCCACTCCTTTTTCTGCATATTCTTTTCATGGCTGTAACTGTTAAATCTTATTTTTTTATAAGGGTTTGTTTCTTACATCCATAGTAAATCATTGTGAGACTGGGGGAGATCAACTACGTATTTACTTGTTCAAAAACCT
Organism: Fratercula arctica; assembly: GCA_947846985.1. Classification (NCBI taxonomy): domain Eukaryota; kingdom Metazoa; phylum Chordata; class Aves; order Charadriiformes; family Alcidae; genus Fratercula; species Fratercula arctica. The sequence continues at coordinate 71,821,330 of CANTUZ010000001.1, forward strand.
TAATTTGAAGACAACCCTTTAGGCCTACGTATTTACCTTTGCACTAGGTTGCATCATAACATTTTACCCAAGCAATGTCCTTAAAAAAACACTACCCTCAAGGCAGGGATATGAGCAATACGATCCACTTGATCTACAAATCAAAGGTGTTTTGTGCAAGGAGATGTTATGTGCAAAGCATTTTTTTTTTTTAGAGATGGTGCATATTCTCTCATTGTCAATCCATACATTAACAATATAGTCAGAGCTGGAACAATATGGGTAGATGCTTTCTTTAAAAGTACAGAGGATCCATTAGCAATGATGTGCGTGTTTTATAATGCTCTCCTATTTATTTCCAACATTAGGCATGAACACTGCTCAGAAATCTGCATATCTTTACGCCCTACTATAACATGATGCTGAAGCATCAACATTTCTAGAAATTTAAGAGAACAACTAAGTCTTGGGGGAGAGGCTTGCTTCATGTGTTCTTCCCTGGCTTAGAGAATTAGATGGGTTATTTATCTCATGCAGTGAGGGCCAAATCTTCCCTCCGCAACTGTCTGCTTCAGTGGGAGCCTTGCCTGGGGAAGGGCTTCTGAGTTTTTCTGGTCAGAAGGAATTTATTCCTTTTATTGGATCAGAAAAGCATGCAGTTATGTGTGCAGCAATTAAATATCCCTCTCACTGTGCAAGAGACAAACCATCACTTTAGATTATTTCTCTTTTAGATTCTCTTTTCCCTTTGCCATTAGAGTAATTTAACCTCATCCCTGCCTGAGAATCCTGATTTGCTCTGTGCTAGGGGAGTGAATATGTGTGCACTTACTGAATATGTGTCATATGCTATCCTGCCACAGAGCATTAGGGAGTAATGCTTTCACATAGACTGCAGGCCCCTTTTTGCTACCAAGAAGCAAAATGCGTGTATGTAGGAGGAGGGAAAAGATATATGAATTACAAGAATTTCGTATCTCTGAAATGTGGTTTTACAGCTGTCAGAGTACATGTAATGTTTGCAGCCTGTTATTGCCATGTAATGAAGTGGTTCCATAGCCTGAGGAACAACCGACTCAAGCTGCAGAAAAGTCACCCACGTTTGTATTCGTGCCCTTCCTACACCAGCATTGCACTTCGGAGAGCGGAGAAATTTCAGAGGAAGAACACAGCTTCCCAGCAAGTTGTGTAAACAAGGTGGATGGTGCCAGTAAAATTAACCAGGCCAAAACTAACTTAGACTCACAAAAAGTGTCCATATGTATCACTCTGAATTTGGAAGGCCTTCTAAAGGAGACCAGATGCTGGTCCATTGGTCTTGTTGTGGCTCCTGACACTCACAAAGTCTGGTTTTCACTTGTCTGACATGGATGTGAAAATGAGATTGGAAAGAAGAGGATGTATCAATTTCAAAACAAAGGATTTTTTGTCCAGCAGCTCTCTGTCTAAATAAGGTGGTCATTACCAAATGTCTTGAAAAATGTTGGGGTGGTCTCAACAACTGTTCACCTGCTGACACCCTTACATGCAAGGTCCTAGTGAATTCATGTTTCATTAGCACAAAATAATTGCTTTCTTTTTAAGTCAACACCTTGAATTTAGATTTCAGACTCACAGTTCCCATTGTGATGTTTTTTTATGAACTAAAGGTCATTCATCAGTGACTTAGACTTGAAAATAATCTTTCTGTTTTGAGAACACTCCTGGTTCCACTAATTTTCCCACTTTGAGGCAGAATGATCTTGTTACAGCTGAAGTTGATGGTAAGCTGTAGGATGTCTCTCCCAAACCAGTGGACACCTTCTGCACAGGAGAAAGAAGAAACCCTCTGGAAGCATAACTGCTGTTATTTGGTAAGTGTTAACCTCCCATTGCATATGTTGACAGTTCCTGATGACTTGCAGGTCAAGGAATCAATTGCCACAGAAAATTGTTGACAATTTAAGCTAATGAATAAATTTAGGGTCATGATCCCTTCAACTATACTACTTGGGGAATGAATTTTACTGAATGCATAATTTTCTCAGCTTCACTGAAGAAGTGACATAGAAATTGGGTTGCCGTCCATCACCAGAAGAGAAGAGAAACACAGGCTACATGAAACCACAATCACTGGTGTCAGAGACCTAGAAAAGTTTCACCTCGACCTCCTGGTAGGTTTATGGTAAAAGAATATGTGAAACAGAAGAGTAGGTAATGACAGTATCAGCCTTAAAAAGTAGTTCTTGCCAAGGGCCAAGGTTTCATTTTAATAGTGAATCTGACCCAAACTCCATCCTATCTACACACAAAAGATCCTCCCTTGTGTCAAATTATTTTTCAACATATGCAGCAAGCAAGGCTGTCAGGGGGAGCCAGCAACACTCAACTTTCAGTCTTGCAGCTAACCCAGCTGTCTTGCAATTGAGCATGTGGCATCTTGAGCTGGACTTAGTAGTATACATGTGTTCATCTGTCCGAGGCTGTCCCACTTAGATGTAATGAAGCCGTATTGTAAAGCTGAAGTTTTCCACCTGCAGTCAAGGTATCCCTGTGAACCTGCAAACTGATTCTTAAAGGATCTGTCAAAGCAGACTAAGGCAGGCTACTGTCAGTACGCTTACATTCAGCTTACAAGACTCTGAAACCTCCCACCTGAAAACATTTAAGTGTCCACAAATCAACCTTGAAAACTTTCATTATAAAGAAATGACCATCTTTATGCCCTTGTACTCCCTCAGTCATCATTAGTAGCCCCCTCAGCAACTGCACCTGCTCCGTATTTTTTTTACCCTAGAATGGCATGGGCTCAAACTCAGAGGGTAGTGCACATATTACACATCAGGATCACAGCAAGAGGCAGAAGTGGCCAAAAAACAATGTTTGTCAGTGCAAAAAAAAAAAAATGACACACCTACATGGAGGCAGAGAATCCAGGCAGATCAAATCAATCTTTTCCCCAAACTCCTGAAATCTGTCAAAATAGGATGCATACAATAAAGATAAAATCAAATGCTTTCTTTCTTCCCAGTGTGGCTGCTTGTGTTTCTGCAAACTCAAAGTTAGCATCCAAATTACAAAAAGTTGCTTTTGGTTCTCCAGAAGCATAATTGCTAGTGCTCCTGACATTCCCTTATAGTAACTAGTTGAAAAACATCTGGGGCATTCTAACAAAACCTCTAGGTATTCTATTGTAGCCTACAGTGCTTTCATTAAAAAATGTCCTTTCAAACTGATTTCCACAGTGGCATTTTTTTCTTGCAGAGTGTAGGTTTGCTTGTTTTTCTGGGAGAGGATATTTCCATCTACTGATAATTGCCAGGTATTACTAGGCAGCTGCAGTATCTGGCTTCAGAGGCCACTGACTTCTGAGGTGGAGATGCCTCCTGTTTTATATATGTGTACATACGTATATGTATGGATACATGCATATTTCAACAGTGTGAGGTTGTGGTTTGATGATGTGTTAAAAAAGTGCATCTGGTACTCAGTCAAAAATGCCTTGAACATACAATGCGAAATACCAGTTGTGTATAAACTCCTTCTGCCAGGGAGTTTATGTTAAGTTTCAAATACATTCAAAGTGTTTCGATGGATTAACTTTTTATTAGTAGATTTTATACTCGATCAGCATTGCCTGTCCAAATCCAAACATCCACAGTTATTGCAACAGCTTTTTCCGTTCTTTCTTGCTCCTGCACATTGCCACCCAGGATCATGCTCCCCAAGCTGTTGCAGATTCTGATCCCTCTGCTTCCACTTTCTTTTTCCTGTTTGCCTGCACTGGGCTTTCATTAGCTATGGCTGTCTGCGCTGAACCTTGCTTTGCAGCTGATGTCTGCCTTTCCTTGGCTGCCTTTCTTTGAATGAGACCTCCTGTCTTATATTAGACTTCTGCACCGCTGAAAGGCTTTGGATTGTCCAAAGTACCCAGTGCGACAGCACCTTATTGCCAATGCAAGCCATCCCACACCATACATATAACATTCTTCCTGATCCAGTCTTGCCCAATCGAGTCCAGACTGGGTAGAGATAGAGGTACCAGTATGAGTCCTGCCAGGGCTCTGGGCAGGAAGGCTGTTTTACAGCAAGATGCCACATTGTGAACCCTTGTTGCAGAGATGCTTCAGCAGGGACAGTGGGCGAATGGCACAGAGACAAGGTGACCTCTCCTTAGAGGACCTTAGGTTGCCCAGGGAAACAGTGGATGCCCCATCCCTGGAGGTGTTCAAGGCCAGGCTGGATGGGTCTTTGAGCAGCCTGGTCTAGTGGGAGGTGTCCCTGCCCATGGCAGGGGGGTTGGAACTACATAATCCTTAAGGTCCCTTCCAACCCAACCATTCTACGTTTCTATGATTCTATGATCTTACATGAGGGCTGAGGTTGTCAGTGGCCAGTCTGGCAGCAGGGCAGGGAAAGCTTGTCTGTACTACAGGAAGCCTGACTGCAGCATGAAAGATGAGGAGGGGCCAGTTCCCAAGTTCAGCAGTGGTTCAGGAAAACAGCCAGTTCACCTGATCCCCCCAAAAAGGAAAATCCAAAGATAAGGAACAGAGCCTCAAAGGAGAGAAGGTAAGGACCGGTTGGGTGTCTCTTTAGTTCCCAGGTGTCCACAGGAAGTTCATAAAACTGAGGGCAGAGCCACCAGCCAAGGTAAAAGGCTCATTTCCCATGTTTTCTCTACCCTCTTTTCAACATTTTGCTTGAAGTACAGCATAGCATTGATACCTCTGCTACTTCTTTAAATGCTCCTGTCTACACAGCTTCTTATATCTGACTAGAGCCAAGAAGTTCACAACAATGCTCTTCTGCCCCAGAACGTGTCCTCAGCACATGCACCTGTACCTCCTTACCTGTCTGAAGGGTTTGTCCAGGCCTATTCCAGCTGCTGATCCCCAACATCTCCCAGGAAAGTCTGCCTGGCCCTCTGGCCTCAGGTTCCTGGAAAATCCAGCTGCTCCCTCGTCCCAGGGATGTTCCTTTGGCTGTTGTTGTGAGAGGTACACAGCAGCAATTAAAAAAACTGAATGCAGACATACATACGTGTGTGTACACATACAGGCACAACAATGATGCTGGTTTGACCAGAAAAAGGCTTTGATGAAGTGAAACTGGCCTGAGCCTGTACTTCACCCTTTCTGATCCTCACCGATCATTCATTGAGCCTCAGTTCATGTATCATAGGTCACACAGTTGCACTGCAGCTCAGCATGGTGCTGTATTGCTCCCTTTACTGGCCCTGAGATGGACAGACTTCCCTGCTAAAGTCTCCTCCTGCCCAGCTATCCGGCGTCTTGGCCCCAGGAGACCTGATCTGGAGACCAGTTCTGCCCATGCTGGGAACCAGACTGCCTCAAAGTGTCGAGAGGCAGCTGGTGTGTGTTATCCCTGTTTGTCTCTCGCACGTGTCCAGGTGGTGAATCAGAGGCAGTGAGACCTTTGCAGAAAGACAGCTGCCCACAGAGCTAGCCCAGGCAGCAGAGCGATGCTAGTGGCAATTGTCCTAAAATAGTCCAGGGGAGGAGCACAGCTGGGGGGAGGATGGCGACTGGTTTCATTTTCTTGCGTGAGGAGAATAGAAACCTGTGGTTGAAACCAGACAGGAAGGCCCAGGTGTGCACCTCATCCTGGAGGCTGGCTGCTCTCTGGTGGCCCGGCAGTAAGAGTTTACTGGGAGAAGCAGGGGCTGCCTGGTCGTCCACGGGGACCGTGTTCTACGTGAACGGCTATTCACAGCTCGGAGCAGAGGTTTCTGCTGTTGCTGTTGTATGCCATACTTGTGAAGTGGGATGGGCATTGGGAGGTGCTGCAGGTGGTGGAGGCATACACCGTGCATAGGAAAGTCAGCCCCTGTCTTGCCAGCACCTGATATCCCTCATACTTTTAATTGTCCTCTGCAGCCACGTTTTCTAGACCAAGTCCGTAATGCAGCACCGAGTCAGCCACAGACTGTATCTTGGAGTAAAGGAGGTGAGATGATGCAAGAAGCACTGTAAGATAATCAGGATTTCTAGTCCTAGTTGCTAAACTGCCTCCCTTCCTTCTCCCCTGCTGCTCTCTGTTCCTCATGTTTTCCAGGTGCGAAGTTCTTTTTTTTTCCCCCATGGTTTGCACTTTCTTTTAATTAAATCTTTGTAATCTCTGCTTGTACATAAATAGTCTTGAGATGATTACGTCTGAGGATGGGATATCAAGGATGACAGAAAGCCTGGAACAAAAGAAGATGCAGCTAAACATAGGAAGAAGTGCAGTCTATGCAGACAGACTGTTATTGCTTCCTTCTCATTTCTGCACAGTTCAGAGATATAACCAGCAGCCCCAATGAGTGTCCCATAAAGTAATTAGCCAGGACCTCCCCAAACCTCAGTGATACATGTTGGTACAGAGACAGCCAGTCCCACTTGTCAAAGTCCCATCAGCTGTCTTCTCTTCCTGGTGTCATAGATATTGTTCAGGTGAAGGGGATCCAGGTAAGACAGTCTTGTCTGACCTTCCATCTTGTCTGAAGATCAAGTAACACTCAGAACCACACAGACACTGCAAAAGTCATTGTAACAGAATATGAGGTTGCAGGGGAGCAGTCTAGATGCAGTGTGGGGCAGCAAGTGGCACAGATCTGGCTCAGACTGGAATAAAATGACAAAGTTGTATCATCTCGCTAATTTGGCAGTGACCCTTTGCAAGCCGGCCACATCACAGCAGGTGAGCCAGGTCTGCTGAGGGATCCAGTAATATACATCTCTGGCACTAGGGCTGCTGTGGCCTGAGCTGTGGGACTTGCAGAATTAAATCTGCAATTTTTTGGAGTTTTGTGTGTGTGGAATCCCTGCATGGTAATGAGAACATGCCTGTTTCCTTTCCAAAACATAAGGATTTTTCCCCAATTGCATCCCTTCCCATTCTGCTGTCCCTTTAGCATTAAATGTGCTTCTTGTTAACTGTTGAATGGAGTGATGCTGCTGTGATTTATCACTCATCCACACAAATTTTCTGGAGTAGAGACGCACCCTTCCTATGTATTTATTACCTAACTGCACAGAGAAATGTGAACAGCTACACATCTGAATGTGACACAGCTCACCCATTTCCTCAGCCTCAGAGGCATTCATTGTCATCCCTAACTCTTCCCTGATCCTGAGCTTTAACTTTCACCCAAGCTCAAACCAAATATCATGCAAAATCCTGATTTTACTCACCATTGCTTTTCTCAGCACCGGGTACTACACCAGCAATGTTTGTTGCTTCTCTTTTTCTTGAGGTGGAGATGGATTAGCACCTAGACAGGTCTGTTCACTAAAGAGGCAGCAGGACCGCTGCCTGTGCTCTTCCAAAGAGGGCACTACCCAGTTACAGGCACAGTATCAACCTGTGGACATTACAGCCCTACAGAAAGGATGGACAACTAGTTTCTTACAATTCGTCTCCATATTCCCTTCCCATGCTGTTTGTCAGCTGATTTATCTACCTTCTTTCCCCGCCCCCCCCCCCCCCCCCCCCCCACTGTTATCTAAATTTAAAGTAAATTTATCTCATTTCCCTGTTGGGTGTAGATTAGGTACCATTTGGAGAAGATATGTTTGGAGTTGTACAGGTGATCTATCATTTATTCCACACCATTCAACACTCTATTGACAGGGCATAAAGGTTCATCTTTCCTGTAAGTACTCAAGTCACAAATATTGGAATGAATAGACAAATGGACTTCTGGGATATATTATAATCAGTGTCCTATTATTTCTGCATTAACGTCCCCCTCCACTTTCCTCAGGTCCTGAATAAACCCCCATTTCTGCAACTATAGGAATGGAGGGGAAAAATTTCAAAGACCCATTTTTTTCCTCTCAGAAGGAGAGGAGGAAGCAGGCCTATTGCATTTTCATCTTGTCTGCGTCACTAAAAGATACAAATAAACTGGAGCTTTGCTTTCCATCACTTGCCTTCCTTTCTCTGGATGACACTGTTCATTTCTTGAGATCTTCTTGTCCTCTGTAGCAGTTTTTCCTTCAAATGGGGTTATAATACTAAACGGATGGTTGGGGCAATGGCTTATAGCTGGATCATAAGGCAAGGACATTCAATGAGTCATGCCCTGTATCTGAAGTAGAAGGCAAATATAAGGCCCAACTAAAAGTGAGATCACCTGGCAACAAAAAGTGGTTATAGCTGGCATAGTCTGTTAGTCAGGTTACAAATCTTGATCTATAATTCACTCAACAATCCTAAGAAGTTTCATGAAGATGAGAATAATAAGGTTATAGAGGAAGTCTTCAAAACACACAAAATGTAATAAAGGGGATTTTCCTCCACAGAACTTAAGCTAATGAGCTTGAATTTGGACAATTTGTATTTCAGAGTGACATCTAGTTACGGTTTGGGATCCCACTGCCTGTCTTGCGAGGTCAACAGAAACCTGTTTTGTGAATCTGTGTCCCTATGGGTCTGTCTGAAGGCTCCAGCTCAACATGTCAGAACTGCCCTTCATGGCCTGGAGGGCTCGTGCTACAGTCCGATACATTTCAAATACACCTCAGCTGAATCCCACTAGTTCAGAAGTCCCCTCAGTAATATTTGTATTAAGAAGAAACAACAACATGAAGCTGAAGCTCCTATACCTATAGCTCAATTTCTTACCCTTCAACTCTGACTCGGAAGGGGACAGTAAACCAAGTGGCTTTTGTGGTGGCGGGGGGAAAGAGGAGCTACCCAGTGTATTCAAAGCCCTCCAATAGGGATGTGAAGTATTAGGGGAAAAGAGCCAGGGAAGCACCAGACAGTGAGGATGGGGGTGGTTTGATAGGCATATCAGTACCTTTTCTGCAACGACACGACATTTACTGAAAGTGAAAAAAACCCTTATGAATCCCTTACCAGCACCCCACAGCAATAAACTAGACCTTACAGATGAACTGCTGGTAGTGTTCCTCTCCTCCTACATCTAGTCCAAACCCACAGCCGGATGTTTCTAATTATGGATTTCTGTTGTTTTATACACACATGCACAAAATAAGAAAAGAATAAGTAGAAAAGTAGAAGAAAGATGGACAGAGGAAAGAAAGATGGACAGAGCACAAGAGTTCAGGTTATTCAGTAGGGTGATCCAGGCTGCCAAGACAGAGTAATTTGTTGACATTTTGTCCCTAACACCCTGTCCTTTCTACTCTTTCTTATCCTGGCTATAACTAGTAGTTGCCTGTGTAGAGATCTCTTGGGATGTAAAACACGCATGGGATATAGGATGGGTATTCAAGAACTGCTTAGGTTGTGGGAAGATTTCTTCAGGCAGTTCTTTGGAAGTTGAGGAACACCCTACCTAACTGCAGGTGTAAAGGAGTTTTAACCATGAAAGCAAAGTTGTAACTACCCATGCAAGAAATCAGCCAATTTAAGGAATGTCGTAGAAACACAAGGAATTGGTATTGGTCACGTTGCTTTTTGAAGCTCTCTTCTCTCTGTCACTCATTACAGAGGGAGTCTGGGGACGAGCTGTCCTTATTTCCATGCCTAAAATTAGCTGGAGTAAGCTCCCTTTGGGTGCTGTGTGTTTGATTCAATGCTAAATCAGTTTTTCTGGACTTTATTTGTTTTCCTCCTCCAGGACCAAGCCCGCTGTCACTGCCTTTGCCCTTCCCCCTCCTGTGTACCCTGCATGGGGATAGGTGCGCATGTTTTATTCATGTTCTGGTGTTATCCTTCTGCCAGTACCATTCCTCCCTTTTTTTTTTTTTTTTTTCTTCTCCTGCCCTCAAGTCAGTGTACAATATCAAGTGCATCTGTTGTTTATTGATTTATGCAGTGCTCTGAGACTACAGAAGCCTTTTACAAGCAGGGAACACTTCATTTATAACTAAAATACTGGGACCTCTCGGCTGGAACGCAACAGCCATATAACAGCGCCGGTAACGCAGCTCAACAGCTCTCAGAGAGAAACTGAAGAATACCATATCTAATTGCAGCAACAAGGGATTGTTAACTACTGTGGGAAGAATGTAATTGCTTATGCTGGAAACTGGCCAAGACACCAGGGTTAACATTTCTACCCTTACGAACCGCATGCTGGGACCTTTAAATGGCTACCGCTAATTGTAATTACCCCAAATAACACTGCTTAAACCACCTTTTACTATCACATCACGCCATCAACTTTATTATTATTAATGCATCCTTCAGACTGCTCTTTTTTGCAGTCTGTTACACAACAAAGTAATTCACAGAACGCTAATAAAGCTGTACCCAAGCTGCTTTAAATCAGTGGATTGGGCATGAAAAAAGTCCAAAATGAATAAAGCTCCCAGTTTCAGGTGAGTTTTATATGTAGCAAAATATAAAACTGCCAGAAAATATAACTTGAAAAGAAAAGTAGTGCAAATGGGTAGGTGTATTTTGGCTTGTGAATTTAGCTCTACTGTCCTGAGCCTGTGAAGAAAGAGAACAGAGAGAAACCTCTCCTCTACTATGTTGTACAGTGGCTGAAAAGGTTCCTGTAAGATTTGGGGGATGAGGTAGCATAGCTTGTGTCCATCTGAATTTTATCCATCACTTCCTTCCTACTCACATAACGAAGAAATGTATCTGTGTTTGCTCCAGGGAGGCTTATAGCCAGAGAAGACTTTGCACCTTAGCACTTGAGCTTCACAAATGCATTTAGACTTACATGACCAAAATGGTTGCAGTTTCATTAATTGTCAGTCAGGTTTAACTGAGGAAAATTTGACTCATAATGTCTAAGTTTGAAAGATAATTACTAATGGCACGTAGCAGATGCCTTTAAATGTGTTTTCTTTTTCTACTTCTCCATTAACCATCATTTAATGATGTATTGCATATCTTTAAGTAAAAAAATGTAGCTCTTTAGGTCTAAAATCTCTATCAGTTATTTTAAATAAGAGCCTATGCAGAAAATAGCTGCCAAGAAGGACAAGAAATGCAGATAGACATGTGTTCAAGCATATACTGTCACCTTATTCAAATCCAGAACTCCCACAACTTTTGCTGAAATCTTCGGTGATTGATACCTTTGGCAGTGGGCTCCAGAGCTGGTGAGGTGGGGCTTGTGCCAGACCTGGGGATGGAAGGGCAAATCCCACCATCCCCTTGTGCTGTGGAGCCCTCGACTCCCCTTGCACAGTAGCAATTCCAGCTTTTAAAGGTTTTCAAACAGCCATGAGGGGGGCACCCCCAAGTGACATAATTTTGACCAGAGGCAGAGCTTCAGAGCCTGTCAGCGGATCACACGGCAGCTGGCACAGAGCAGAAGGACAGTGATAGATGTCCACAGGCAGTGACACTGCTCTGGGTACAGTCTCTTAAACTTGGATTTGATTTCTGGACTGGTTTGGGCCTTCTGCAAAAAAGATGTTCAATATGAAGCATGCAAGTATGCATATTGGCTTTAATGGGACCGTTCCCATGCCTGAAGTTTAGTGTGTCTGTAACTACTTGAAAGAATGAGGCAGAAAGTTTTAATTTTACAAGGAAGTCAGTAAAGTCTTCTACTTAACCAATGGGCAAGAAGGAGGTCTGGGATGCTGACAGCCCTTCCAAGGACTCACTGCAGCATCTTTAACAAGCCGCTTCCCCCGCAGCCCAGTCCCTGTTTGTAGAAGGAGCGTAATAGAGATTCACACTCTCATACTTGGAAAGCAACACCCAGAAAGAATTACTGCTTGTTTTCCTGAGGACACTGTCACAGCAAATTGGGTGATCGAATAGCAAGGGTTCTAACAAGTTAGAGTATCCCTCCCTACAAGCGTTGCCTCTCATGTCTTTAACCAATCATGCCTATGACAATACTAGAAATACTCAAAAGAGATTGTTCTCAGATCTGGGGAAAATTTAGCCCCCATCCCACCCTCTTGCTCTGTTGTTCTCAAGGTACCAGCCAGAAACATCAATGTGTGCAAGTAGCGTCTTCCCCCTGGGTGGGTCTAAGCCTATGATATTATCTCAGGTACTCACAGACTTTCTAAGACATGGGTTTGCTTTATATGTGTGTTTTCATAAATTATTTCCTTCATTTCTGCAGAGCTAAGAAAGCTCTGTGATGAATAATAGTCCTGTATTTGCTGAATTTATATTACCAGTAGTTAGAAGGATGGATGTTCCAGTCTGCTGAAGATTTTGAAACCTGATTTGCTTCTGAAGAGGAATAAACTTGAATGTTTTAAGGCTTCACAAAGAACTTTGGAAAAAATACTTTAGATAAATACAGAGTTCAACATAGTGCAATATTTTATGTCAGTGCTTACTTGTTTGTCTATATTAAAATATATAATAAAAGGTAAACATAATTGGAGAGGAAATTAATTTGCACAGTTAATGAGGCATTTTTATTTATGAATACAATAAACGAATAAAATGAAATGTAGCATAGTCCGAGAACATATGGCCCCATCAAAGTTTCTTTATCCAGTTCTCTTGGGAAAGATGCTTAAGACAATAAATTCTCTCAGCCTCAAACACACAGCTATTCACAAACCTGCCTCAGCTTGCGGAGATGGGAGGCTCTTAAAACCCAGTTCTTATAACTGCTAATCTGAGCTTGGCTTGGGGTTCCCTGAGACACTGCAAACATGCAACCCCCATCTGTTCAGGCTGGGTTCCAGGCCATGTAGGTGGCCGGTAGCTCTCCCCGTGCTGACACATCCCCGGGGGATGCTGCAGGGTGAGGGGGACAGTGGTGTCGCAGCAGCGCCTGGCTGAGTCTGTCAGCGGGAGGCTGCTTTTGGTGTCCATGGGAGTTGTTGTCATACCTACTGGGAAACACCCAACTTCTGTGGTACGTGACGTTGTGAAAGATGCATCGGAGAAGCCACGGGGCTGGCACCTTGAAATGCATGTAACATAACCCAGAAAAAGGTAAGGTTTTGGAGGACTAGAGATGTCTGGCCACCAATTTGTGCTGCTGCATGTGGGTAAAATACTTTTGGAGGGAGCTGTGAAGTTCAGCGCTCTGTGCTGATGTGGACATCCCCGGGGAAGAACTGAAGTTCCTACGGCACTGACTCACACTGCCCTGGCTGATGGAGCTTGTTTCTCAACTGACATGCTAGTAATCTAATATTGTTTTTCAGTCAGATTTGCTGGGCGTTAGGAACTTAACGCTAAAAATGTCTTTAAAAATGTTCTGCAAAGCTTCTATTATTTCTACCACACCCCTTGGGATTAGGGTGCTTTAATGGCTATTTATTGAGAGGAGTAGATTAGGAAACCTCATCTTGGTGCATGAAATCCCTAGGAAGCAGGTTTTGGGCCTAGTAAACATCAACCATTTCATGCTAAGTTAATGCTGAGAGGATAATTCCTTATTGTTCAGTATAGGTTCTATTTTATCTAAATAACTACCTAGAAAATATCAGAAATAATTTGCCCCATAATACAACATTAAAAGGCACCAGGCAATCCCCGGACACCTACTGCAAGAAGAAAAAGGAATAAGAAACAAAAATAAGACAACGTATACAGTATAAGTCACACACAGAATCACAGAATGGTTTGGGTTGGAAGGGAACTTGAAGATCATCTAGTTCCAACCCCCCTGCCATGGGCAGGGACACCTCCCACTAGACCAGGCTGCTCAAAGTCCCATCCAGCCTGGCCTTGGACACTCCCAGGGATGGGGCATTGACAATGTGAAGTGTCTCTGTATATAAACTGAGACATTTAATTACTGACTGAGTAGATTACACTCAACTACAAAAATCATAAATACTTGAGGAGATAAATCCTGGATTAGTTATGTGCCATAACAGCTACAGAAATAAGGGGATGAAACCCTTAAAATTTGTCAGCTGAGGTGGCTTTTTGTTTTCTAAATGACTCATTAGCCTGACACCTTCCGTCAATAGAAAATGTAAATGTTCAGAGAAATCACATTTTTAAAATGCAATTTACAGCCTTAAAGTCCTTTCAATCTCCAGGGCGGGTTTGTCATCATTATGAAGTACCAGACAGAGGGTGCATATTCAGAAGTGCGCAGAGTCAGAAGGCAGTAGCACAGGTACCTTTCCTCCCAGAGGAATGTTGCTTCAAGCTGAGGTATCCCAATTACCAAATTAATATAGTCCAACCATTCCAAAACCAGAAGACTTGTAGGGATTTCTCCCCCCTTCCCCACCCCACTTTTATGTTTGAAGTTTTGCAGGCAGGATCTTTACATATGCAGCTAACTCCTGGTGTGGAGGTAATTGGACTAGTGGGCTGAGTCCGGTGAATGGAGTTAAATCCAGTCGGTGGCTGGTCAGAAGTGGTGTTGCCTGGGGCTCAGTACTGGGGACAGTTCTGTTTAATTTTGGGGACAGTTCTGTCTAATATCTTTCTCGATGATCTGGATGAGGGGATCAAGTGCACCCTCAGTAAGTTTGCAGATGACACCAAGTTGGGCGCGACTGTTGATCTGCTTGAGGGAAGGAAGGCTCTACAGAGGGGTCCGACCAGACTGGATCAATGGGCCGAGGCCAATGGTATGAGGTTCAACAAGGCCAAGTGCCGCGTCCTGCGCTTGGGTCACAACAACCCCATGCAGCGATACAAACTTGGGAAAGAGCTTGGCTGAAAAGCTGCCTGGTGGAAAAGGACCTGGGGATGTTGGTCAACAGGCAGCTGAATATGAGCCAGCAGTGTGCCCAGGTGGCCAAGGCCCACAGCATCCTGGCCTGTATCAGGAACAGTGTGGCCAGCAGGAGTAGAGAAGTGATTGTCCCCCTGTACCTGGCACTGGTGAGGCCTCACCTCGAATATTTTGTTCAGTGTTGAGCCCCTCACTGCAAGAAAGACATTGAGGTGCTGGAGTAGGTCCAGAGAAGGGCAACAAAGTTGGTGAGGGGTCTAGAGAGCAAGTATTATGAGGAGCAGCTGAGGGAGGTGGGGTTTTTTAGCCTGGAGAAAAGGAGGCTGAGGGGAGACCTTATCGCTCTCTGCAACTACCTGAAAGGAGGTTGTAGCAAGGTGGGGGCTGATCTCTTCTCCCAAGTGACGGGCAATAGAACAAGAGGAAACAGCCTCAAGTTGTGCCAGCGGAGGTTTAAGATGGATATTAGGAAAAAAATTCTTCACCAAAAGAGTTGTCAAACATTGGAACAGGCTGCCCAGGGAAGTGGTTGGATCGCCATCCCTGGAAGTATTTAAAAGACATGTAGATGTAGTGCTGAGGGACATGGCTTAGTGTTAGATTTGGCAGTGCTAGGTTAATGGTTGGACTCGATGATCTTAAAGGTCTTCTCCAACCTAAATGATTCTATGATAAATGATTTGTATGTGTAAAGAGATGTTTGTCTTGCAATGAGCTGAATATCTTCTCAGCAAAGGCTCACGTAGAGGCATTTTCTTCGCTGTGAGGAAGACTACGCTTTGACTATACAGTTTTTAGCAAAACTGGGAGGGGGCACCGTAGGTCTATTTGATATGTGTAATGGAAATCATCCCCACAGGTCAGGGTAGAAGGTGTGACGCTTTGATGAGATGATTTTGACTGACTGCCTCTATATACGTACTCCCTGTGCGGCAGCATCACCTCAATTTCTCAGCAGGAGAGCCAGCTTCAGCCAGTTCTCCCTGTGTGCTGTCGCCTTTTGTGGAGGGGGAAACACAGCTGAAGTTGCATTCCTTTAATCCACTGACCACAGTGTTACTGCATATATTGTAAATCTCTCATCCATATCTTGTCTGGAGGCTTTCTTCTCTCACTTTTGCTTCATGGAAGAGTGATTCCCATGATTTTGCTGCTGCCTCCGGTACTCCGTGGCTAGGCTTAGATCTTAAGAGTTTTGGATATGAACTGTATTCCTTCCAGGCTTTCATTTGGAATTCACACAGAAAACTTCCTTTTTCCAACCTGTTTTCAGCTGTTATTCATTCATGTTTCCATTTTGCTGCTCCAAGTAACTT
The DNA here is from genome assembly GCA_947846985.1 of Fratercula arctica. Classification (NCBI taxonomy): domain Eukaryota; kingdom Metazoa; phylum Chordata; class Aves; order Charadriiformes; family Alcidae; genus Fratercula; species Fratercula arctica. Next base: position 71,837,170 of record CANTUZ010000001.1, read on the forward strand.
TGGAGATCGATACCTATTTTGTAACATTACCTCAATTTCCTCTAGTAAAGAATTGGAAAGCAAAGATCACAGATATCTTTAAAACAAGTAGGTCCGTGGAGCATTCAGCCAATGTCTCAGCATGGCAAAATCAGCTGCAAATGCCTTTTGCTTGCAGCTCCGCTGTTTGCAAACAGTGGTGGCACCTGGGGCTAGCTGGCAGCCCAGTGACCCAAGGGAGCCCTGAGATCTCCTGTCCTACAAAGCCAAGGCTGTGTTGGGAACTAGCAAGAAAGACTATGCTTTGCAAAGAGTCTGGATGGGACTCTGGGGCGGCTCTGACAGATACTTGGTTTGGTGGTGTCCCTGAAGGGGAGCAGAAGTTACCTGGGCAGTGCAGCATATACCTGCATATTACTGCCTGACCTGAGACACAGGAGAGGTGAGGGTGTGGGTTTTTCCCGTTGCCATCACCACAGGTTGTCTCGTGGGTCAGGGATGAGGACCAGGGAAAAGACAACACTGGGTGCCTGTACCTTTATTCCCACAACTACTCAAGAAAACAGGAGGTGGTCAATGGGAAAAAAAAGCTCTCCAGTTGTTTCCCTTCGTGTTAGGGGGTAGACAACCACTACAAAGAAAAGGGCTGGATAGGAGCTCTGCTCCTCTAACTCCCTCCAGTGAATTCCCTTCTGTACCTTTGCCTCATGAATAAGTTGATGTTGTAAGGAAACCCATCTGTCTGTGTCATCAGTTTCTTATCCAAGCATAAAATTTATTCAATATTCAGCTATTGTTGTGTTTATACAACAATAATATGGATCACGGTTATATTTATATATCTGAGGTTAAGGTAGAGCATGACAATTAGCTCATGCTATGTTTGGGTTGGGTTGGGATACGCAAACATCTCTTGGCCAAATATTCTGCAAAATTCCTTGGCATGGAAACTCCAGTGCTTTCAGTGAAACTTAGGTGTCAGGTAGAGTGCATCTGGCTTTCTTCAGACAGTTAGAAAGGGCAGATGCAACACTTTTGTATTGATAAGACCAGGCAGTTTTTGCACACCTGTGTTGAGAATTACTTCTGTTTTTCGCAGCAGTTTTATTCCAGCTAGTGGCTGGCACCAATAAGGGGCAGTAATTTTTGCCTGAATTGCTCCTGTTTGGTTACATAGCTTGGATTGCAGCTACACACGTAATGTTTTTTCTGTTTTCTAAGATCTAGCAGGAAGTCTACCCACTTACACTTTAGAGGTATTGACAGTGTCTTTTTCATCACATCATAGATTCAAGATCAGAAGGTACAATAATCTAGACTGGCTTTTTGTTTAACGCAAGTTGAAGAAACTCAGATACTCTTTCCTTATGAGGCCCCAGGCATCTGTTGTATCCACAAGATGTTTTTTAGAAACAAATTAAATTAAAGATCACACATGATGACGAATCCAACAGAGCACTTGTTAATTTGTTCTATAGTTAATTCCTCTAATGCTTAAAAATGTGCCTTATTTACAGCTTGAATTTATCTAGCTCCTGGATATCAGAATGTTTTTTAACTCCTGGAATATAATGTAGTTGTCTACAGGAAATCTTTTTCCTATATGGCTTCTTGCAGATCATGATCAACACCTTTTGGTCCCTTAAATAAAGTTAACAAATAGAGCTCTTTGCGCCTCTCACTAAGTTTTATAGACAGCAAATTGCTTTTGTAGCCCTCTTCTGAGCCTTTTCCCATTTTTCAACGTCATCCTCCCAATGCATATGTCAAGCCTAGAGACACTGGCTACATCTAGAATAGTAAATTAAACAGGAAACCTTCCTGGGTGCTTGAACTTGATTGCCCCTGCTGTTAAATTGTTAGCACAGGCTCTGGTGTGGTTTTGGCGGGGATCAATGAGACAGATCAGCTCAGACCAGAAAACGTCTGAGCACAGTTTGGGGTTAGCAGAAGCCAGTGGCCATTCCCAACAGGCAGCTCGTCTGCAGCCACTGTGGTTTAGAAATGAAGACAGTTTATGGGCATGGATATGGACCATTTCGTGCCAGCCATCCTCAGTGCTAGCGGGGAGCACAGGGCGCTTGTAATTTACTGACACAGGCACAAGCAGTCGGTAGCCTGCAGTAGCCTTACAGCGCACTGTCTCGAGAGGAGAACGTCACCTTCTTGTTCCTTTTTGCTATCCAATGTTCATGCCTCCAGATCTACACACTCCTCACCACCCTGCTGCCCTTGAAGCTTGTAGTGATTTTATTATCTACCCTGTTCCCCAAAATATTATCACTGCCCAAGGATCCCAGGATATTGGGTTACTTTTTGTTTTACAATAGGAGGGTAGCAGGGATAAAATTTGTATTTTGAAAGGCGTGTTTTTGAATTTGACTGTGTATGATATTTATCTGAGCACCCTTTATGAATGTGGGCGAGCTTTCCCACATAAACATTCTGCTCTCATCACGATATATCACTTCACCATTTTTACTAGAAATTATTTTAGAATTCCTTCCAGAAAGTAGTACTAATAAAAAAAGATAATGAATAGCATTGTGCCAAGAAAAGATCTTTCTGGGAACTCCTAGGAATCCTAAAACTTCAGTACGGGATTGTTCTGCCCTTTGCCATTAACATTTGAGGTATATTCAGATGCCTTCCTGGTAACCCATTTCTTTGGCTACACTGATTTCACATAGCCTCATAACTTTAAATCGGGGTGCTGTACACTTCCTCCACAAAGGCCTCAAAAAAATATTTTTGGTCAATCTGGCAGCGGGAAGGAGAGAAAATAAAACCTTCCACAGAGGACAGTAAGTAAGTAAGGGCAGTGGAGATAAGTGGGATGCGGACAGTGCTGAATTTCAGTCCTCTGGGAGACTTTCTCTCTCACTGGGAGAAAAGTGTGTGAATTGAAAATGATTCTACATTTGTAGAGAGGCATTTTCAGTGATAATGCAAACATATTTGGCTCTCTCCCAGTTGCAGAAAAGTTGAATTCCCAGCCGGAAGTAGAACTATTATTATTCTACTCTATTTCAAAATCCAAGCTGCATTTTTGTCATTCATCATCGCATGGAAGGTGCTTGTGTGTCAGCTTCACACTGTCACATAACTGGTTAAGTCAATGCCTATTTCACATGTTATCCTGACAGTTTTCAAGGAAGGAGGCAGAATCTTCTGAGATTCTTAATGGCTGTAAAACGCGTTCACCTCAACAATGAATGAACTCAGCACTGGGTTTCTGTATCTCTGCTAATGATGGAGCACAGAATGATCTGTGGGATCAAGATCAAGATGGGTACGTTTGGGAATAAAGTTGGTGGTTTAAATGAAACTATTTTTACTTTACAGTTGGATCACAACAAGCTAATGCTTTTGGTCAGCTGACAGGTGGCAAGTTTTTAAGATGTGCTAGTTTGATTGATTACAAATTTATCACCATACTGTAGGTATCTTGGTGCAATATCTCGGTCCATATATAATCTGGATTGTTTTCTACTTCAGAGGATAGTCATGTCTTCTTCACAATTTCAGTGAGGTTTAAAAAAGAAAGACATTTCTGCAAGAGCATTAATGCTATAGTTGTGCAACTCTTGTTTCTCATATGAGGGGTCATGACTATATGCACTTGGGGTGCATATAGAGAGGAAGGGTTAAAAAGGCAAGGCAGCAAAGTGTTAAAAAGAGGATGGTTAAGTGACAGTGGTGCAGCACCTCCAGTATAGGGGATCAGAGATCATTACATTTCTTTTGCTCCAGGGAAAAGCCCTGTTTCTCCAGGATGGGGGGAGGTTACACCTGCAATCAGCAAGGAGGGATGGTCTACTGAGCTGCAGCAGGTATAGGGACATTGTAGGAAATGTCAACAAGATCTCCAAATTGGGGGCACTGTGGTACTGGTCTAGAGAGATCCTGAGCTCAGCTGGATTTGAGAAGCCTTGTCATAGATACCATATATGTCTTTCTGCTTAGCAAATTATTTCTTAAACAGATGCAGAAAAAAAAGAATGAAACCATGTCTGCAAATAAATTTACAGATGCTGGAAAGCACCTGAGATTTTGACACACCTTCACCAGAGCTCACCTCCGTGTCTCCTTATCTCACCCTGCAGGACTTTTCTGTCCTCTTCCTCATTCCACTTCTTTCTTTTTCCCCTGTCAGCTTGACCGACTTTTGTTACCAAAGGTTGCTGGGGGTTTTTGCTTTCCTTTCCCTTCCCCACCAATCCTGCATGCTCTCTCCTCCTCTTCCCCTCTCCCTAAAAGGCTGCAGAAAAGCACTGCAGCAGAGGTAGTGTGGTTTAAAGGTACAGAGCCCCAGTGAAAGAGGCTGGAAATTTATGCTTTGAAATTTGTGTGAACCCTTTGAACGCCCTGCCCTTTGCACGCCCGGTAAGCGAGGGCTGTTTCGTACAGCCGCACGGCTTGGCTGTGTCCCAAGGACAGAACAAGGGGCCAAGTTAGAGTTCTTCAAGAGATCATTTTCAGGCTGGTGGAGTGTTCCTGCAGAAGGGATCGAACTAGGCCAGGTTTTAAAGTTCCTTTTGGGTGACTAGGGAGTCAGGCAGACTCTGGGAAATTCACAGAAGAAATTGGCATGGCTAGGTCTGCTGAGCTTTTACAAATGTGGGAGTTTTATCTAAACTAAATTGTCTCTTCTGCTTTTGTGGTTGACCTTGTCTATGGTCTACTGGTACTTCTTATCAATGGTGGAGTACCTCAGGATTTAGAGTGCTTATCTGCAAACAGCCAAGAGGGCACCCAAACCCCACCTCAGAGCTTCGAAAATATGACCGTGTCTCACTGTCTGCAGAGGTACAAACCCCTCCAGCTGAATCAGGGGAAGTTGTGCTCACACCATGTCAGCAGGTGTTGACCGTTTCTTGATAGTACTTTTTTTCCCCCTATTCAGGGAGCGGGAAGAGGAAACTGCATTGTCTCAGTGAAGGGTGATTTACCACTCCTGTTGCCCGAGGAGTGATCCCTGTGGATCGCTTGGATGGCACCCCTGAGTGGCTGCAGCTCTGCAGTGCCGGTGCTGCCCCTGCAAAAGCAAAGCCTGCGGGCGGTTATGATGGGGAGCTGGAGTCATTTTAACAATTAAATAGCACCATCTGCAGGCTCCACACGCCCCACAGCCCTGCACCAGCACAGCAAGTGTGCAAATGCCTCCATCCTCCACGGGTCTGGACCCTGCCTTCGGCTGCTGCCCACCACAGCATGTACAACGTGCCTGCTGATCTGCTGGCTCTCCCGATGGTGGTCCGGGTGGATGTGCCACCATGCGCAGCTGCAGGCACAGGCACGGCGCGTTTTGGGCTGCATTGGTAGGTATGGGTTTGTGCAGGCAGTGAACATGGCCTTGGATGTGGTCACCTCAAGGTAGGCTGAGCCAGGAGGGTGTTTGACTAAGACCTCACAGACAAAGCACAGTTCAAGTTGTCATTTTTACAGGAGAAATCTTCATCTTTGGTTATAGCCACTTGCCAGCAAACATCAGCAACGGGTTTTTCATCTTCCTTTGTCCACTAGTCCAAGGAGAGCAGGAGCACCCCGTTGTGCTGTTGCAGTGTGGAGGCTGACTGACCTGCCCCTTCCAGGAAAACCACCACCAGAAAAGTTGTGTCTAGAGGGAGGTAGGATTCTCCCCGTGACTGTGAACATGCTCTCTCTTAGATTCATTTTTCCCTTAAAAGGTAAAAAAGATGAAAAATGCTGCTCCTGCACTTCACAGGTGAGAGACAGACCCAGCAGAAAAGACAGAAACTGAGAGAGACACAAACTAATGTTTTAACATTGATAACTTCCCCTTTAAATCACAAACTTTTTTTTATTTTCAAGCCTTCTGCTGCTGGCACATTAAAATGTCTGCTGAATCCCTGACTACTCTTAAATCATCAGCACTAGGTTGTGAACATTTTTCTGCTGATACTTTTCTTTTACTAATAATATCTCTGCTGTCTTATAGGAATTCTGCTAAAAGAACCATGACTGGGTTGGTTTTTTTTTCTCCTTTTTTAATGCTGAAGGTCTACCTCTTTATTTTCAATAAAGCATTTTCCCGAAATCCACCTGGGGAATTTTATCTGCTGCCCAGCTGCATCTTTCTGACAAACAGGCAAGTTTTGTACATCCTCTGGGTATAATACTAATACTTCCCTAACAAAAACACCCAAACTCAACACAACCAAACACTTTAAAAAAGTTGAGTACTTCAGAAAAATTTGGATGAAATGAGCCTCTCTGCAGAAGAAGAGAAACACCTATGGCTCAAGGTGAAAGATGCGTTGCGCTGGGCCACCACCATGCTGTGTCCCCTCACCGCCACCTCGGCTTGCAGCCAGAGCAGCGACTGTCTTCTCCAGTGTTTTTGGGGGGCAGTTTTGGCTCAGATCACAGACGGAGTTCACTGTTGTTGCTGGGAGCCTTCTCCAGATGCTCACAGCAGGCCTGCAGCAGAGCTTGCAATGGGGTCTTTGTCCTTTGTTGCCTGGCCCAGTGGCCACCATCACCCAGCCTGCCCTCCTGCCTGCTCCGGCCACCTGGGACTCCCACAGGGGATCCTGGCATACCCCAGTGCTGCTGCTGCCTGCTGCCAGGGCAGCTCCGGTGCTCTGTGACCAGATCTCTACACTGTCATTGTCGCAGTGATGCCACCCTGTGATCAAGGTCACAACAGTCTGGGTCATCCCTACAAGGATCTAACAATGCCTGCTTCAAGGGTTGTATAGGTGGCATGATGTATCGTGGGCATCTTGCTGCCAGGGGAGATGACTGAACTTTATCTGCTGTCTTGGAAGTGCTCTGTGTCTTCAGGCTCTCCCAGGATTTCCCAGCTCAGCGACATGTGATTACAACCCTTTTTTTCAGATCAATACCTTAAGCCACAAAAACATCCTTTTCTAGTATGCTGGGAATCATATGCTCTGAGGATGCATTACCGTCCAAGCCTGTGACTTTGGACAGTCAGGAAAGTCAGAATTATTACTGTATGTAATGAAAATATCTCAGAGAAAGCTCTGTCTCTAATGACCTTCTTGCATGAAAACTGAATGAAGGATTTGTAACAAAAGCTGAAAAATAATTTGAATACAATATTGACATCCCAGTTTGTCTGAAGACCGAAGGAAGTATTAATGCTATTGTACAGGTCCTTCCTTATGTTGGACATAGGATGTAGCGATGGCCACCAAGGTTCAAGTAACAGGAACTCCAGGAGAAAGTGGGATGCCACACTGGTGCTGGAAATGCTGCCAAGCTGGTAAGGCAAGGCTTAGAAGAGCAGACCAGAAAAATCTAGCCTGTGTGCCTTCAGCGTACAAAAAGGAAGAGAGAGGACCAAACCCCCTAATCACTCCTAAGATGGGTCCTGGAAGGAAGTGCATGACAGGTATCTGAGAGAGCAGGAGTGAGATTTGATACTTGGTCTTTTCCAGCTGTGTTCAGTCATTGCACTGGCAAATGTGTAATGCAGCCAATCATTTTCACTAAGGGTTGGACTAAATGCTGTATAACTAAGGAGCTGGTGCCCAGGTGTGCATGCCACTGCTCTTCTTGCTGGGTGAAAGCTGGTCAACAAGTGTACAAAGAGTGGCAAAGCTCGCCGATGTCCTTATCCGGGGATGGCTGTTTGCTTGATGGCCTGGTGGGAGCACAGCACTGTTTCTGAGAGCCCCGTGGAGCTGCGGGGAGCCCTCGCCCTCAGCCGCGTGTGATTTCTGATGGCGAGTGTGATGGCGGCTGTAGATCAGTGTGCTGTGTATGGTCACCTGGTAGCAATCTCTTCCACAGGTTTTTGCAGCCTAAATGGACTAGGCGAGAGGTAATAACCTGGATTTTACTCTGCTGGATGTGCTGTGATTACACCAGGCATTCAAATGGTTCTTAGTTACTACCCAGCAGCTCCTGCAGAAATTGCAGTTCTCCCCTGGGCAGCCGTCTGCCCTTATTGGCAGGCAGGGATTCCTCCAGCCTTGTATTCCCCATCACATCAAGCTCTCTGGCCTTCATTGTTTGAAGCCTGGATGGATTCATTGGGCAGCATCTTTCTGGAGACCATCACCAGCTTCATGGAGCTGAAGGGGGGTTGCTGCAACAAGCCCTGAGCCAGCCAGGCTGTTTCCTTGGGGAGCTCCTGCTCCTGCTGCCCTCCTGCTGGATGCTGCTGGTCAGGACAAGTGCAGCTCTACCTGCCAGCACCCTGTCCCTTGCTTTCATACTGTTAACGGGAAGACTGCAAGCACTGGCTCTACGTAGCTGGAACATGGCGACCTGTTCCCTCTTTCTCCCGCCTGGGATGCCTAGGCTTCCCTTGCTGGGCTGAAAACTTCCAACTTGTTTCCCAAGGCAGTGCACGCCCGCGAGGGCTGTGCTGGGAATGGAGAGATGCGTTTCCGCTGCGCAGTCTGGGTACGTAAACAAGCCATTTCTGTTTCCTTATTTGTTCACCAGAAATGAGGCTTTGCCCTCTGTGCACAGTACTGATCATCTCTTGAGCTCTGCAGCAGATCCTTTTGGCCCATAATAGATTATGTTTTTTTCTGTAGAGAGGGAGATATCCAAGAATTGGACATCTCTGCTCGTCCACCAGGCTAGGCAGACACAAGCCAGCTCCAGTCCAGAAGGTGACGGCAATGGTAGAGTAGACCTCCCAAGAGGTTTTACTGGTTTGGGCATAGCTCCAGTTTAACCTGTCTTTCCGTCTTCTGGAGCGGAGCTGGCTCAGGCCCAGAGAGTTCACAGACCACGCAAAAACAGCCTCCATCCCTCTGCATTCATCTGTGCCTGTATATGGCCACAGAGTAGAAACCTATGTGAATGGAGAGTTGGGTCACCACCCTCCCTGTAATGAACATGTTATCAAAAGGTCTCATACTGGAAACAAACCTTGCTGGTGAATCTAATCAACATTTCTAATCCAAGTCAACAAAGTATGCTTTGTTTATCAAAAATTTGCAGAGCGCTGTCTCTTTTCCAGTTAGGATCATCCACGGTGTGCCCTAAATAGCTGAAAAGGAAAAGGTTTACTCCTCAAAAAGGGGTATTTTGTTGCTTGCAATTCCATTAAATGTTGCTGGAAAAAGATTGTTGCCCATTTTGAAGTAAAAATGTCATGACCAGAATGGGATAGACATGGAAGCAGCACTGGGCTGCAGGAGGGTTAAACCAAGACAAGAGGATTGTGCAATATGCTCTTGCGGAAAAAACAGCAAACTTTACTCTTGGTTCCAGATCACCAAATGATTAGAAGTGAAACAGAGCAGAGATTTTTCTAAAATGGACCTCAGTTTGTGCTGAATATTCAAAAGGCAAACCTGTGAAATTCAAGCACCTCCAAAATGTAATGGCTGGGTTCTGCCTTCAGAAATGCCTAATCACAAATTCTTTTTCCTTTGTCATTTATGGGCTGTGATGTTGCTTTAGACCTTGCCAAATATAATATTGCAGGAGTGTAGAATTGCGTGTTCTATGACTTGAAAGACCGAGAAGGCTGAAAATATTAGCATTTATTTCCCGTTGCACCTGAAGGAGTACAAGCCTCTGCATTCATGGGGCTGAAACAGGAAGAGGGAGGGACTCAAACCCCTAAACCTAATGTGACTTTGGTAAAAATAAAAATAAGAGAGCGCACCATTTCAGTGCTGTGCTTGTTTTTTGCTGCTCTTCAGAATTTCTTATGAACTATGAGTTAGATAGAAAAGAGAGGACTGAGGTACTTAAAAAAGGGTCAGTTTGCTCTAGGTCAGCCTCCCCTGCCATGGCAACTGCCCAGCTGTGGAAAGGTCTAAAGCCGATTCCAGCTGTGGGTCTGCACACACAGCGGGCTTTTCGAGTTGCCGGTTTGAGGTGTCCACCAGGCCCAGTGAACACCTGCTTCTGGATTTCACTCACCAGGAACAAGGCACCAAGAAGTTAGGTATAGCAGGTCTTGCTTAGTGGGTGCAGGAGTCTTAAGTGGGTCTGGCTGTCAACTTTTGTTCTGGGATGTGAAGAGCCAGAACAAATAAAATGAAAACAAAACAAATTATACTTAAAGAGGAATTTAGCAGGCATTGGAGGCAGGTACCGGAAAATTCAGGCATGTGAGCTGAATATTGTGTGAATGAATGTCATCTACATTCTTAGAATCATAGAATCGTAGAATGGTTAGAGTTGGAAGGGACCCTGAAGATCATCTAGTTCCAACCTCCCTGTCCCTGCAGGGACACCTTCCACTAGATTAAGTTACTCAAAGCCCCAAAGCCTTGAACACTTCAAAGGATAGGGCATCCACAACTTCTCTGGGCAACATGTTCCAGTGTCTCACCACCCTCAGAGTAAAGAATTTCTTCCTAATACATAACATAAATCTACCCTGTGTCCTCATTTGAGCGACACAGGTCTAATTTCTCTTCTAATGCCTGGAAAAACTGCACTTTTAGAAGACTCTAGTGTCTGAATTTGTGAAAATATTTACTTTATAACCAGCTATGGTATGTGGGTTTCAAGGTCTCCGTGTTTTCGAGTTAGCCAGGTGCAGGGACGAGGAGGAGCAAGACCAAGGCACTTACCCAAGCTGGCCAACAGGATTATTTCATACCATGAACGTCGTATTTAATATAAATTAGAAAGTTTGCTCAGAAGTTCTTTCTCTTCCTTGATGGCTGCAATCCTGAGAACTTCTGGCTCTGGTGTTGGACGCCTGAGTCCTCCTCTTCCTCACAACACTGTAGCGCTCGCAGTGTCCGCCACTTGCTGTCCACTGCTGGGAGTGCACAGCTTCCTGCTGATAGAATTGGCTAAGTATAATCCTTGTATATTTTATATTGGTGTTGGTATCAATACTGGTTCTGTAGTATTATTAATGTTAATTATTTAGTCTTGTTCTATTAAATCTGTTTATATTTCAACCCTCAGGTTTCCTTGTTTTTTCCTGATTTCTCTTCCTGGGTGGAGAAGGGTCATCGGGTGATAGAATAATTGTCTAAACGGTAATAAATTGTTGTGGGTTTCTCAAACCGTAACACTCTCTTCCAGTTTAAAACTGTTACCCCTCATCCTGTCCCTAGACTCCCTGATAAAGAGTCCCTCCCCGTCTTTCCTGGAGGCCCCCTTACAGTACTGGCAGGCTGCTATAAGGTCTCCCCGGAGCCTTCTCTTCTCCAGGCTGAACAACCCCAACTCTCTCAGCCTGTCCTCATAGCATAGGTGCTCCAGCCCTCTGATCATCTTGGTGGCCCTCTGCTGGATCCACTCCAACAGGTCCATGTCCTTATGTTGGAGGCCCCAGAACCGGACAGAGTACTCCAGGTGAGGTCTCACCAGAGTGGAGCAGAGGGGCAGAATCACCTCCCTTGACCTGCTGGCCACGCTGTTTTTGGTGCAGCCCAGGATGCAGTTGGCTTTCTAGGCTGTGAGTGCACATTGCTGGCTCATGTTGAGCTTATCCACCAACACTCCCAAGTCCTTCTCCTCAGGGCTGCTCTCAATCCATTCTCTACCCAGCCTGGATTTCTGCTTGGGATTGCCCAGACCCAGGTACAGGACCTTGCACTTGGCCTTATTGAACTTCATGAGGTTTGCATTGGCCCACCTCTCAAGCCTGTCCAGATCCCTCTGGATGACATCCCTTTCCTCCAGTGTGTCGACCGCTCCACACAGCTTGGTGTCATCAGCAAACTTGCTGAGGGTGCACTCAATCCCACTGTCCGTGTTGCCGACAAAGATGTCAAACAGCACCAGTCCCGATACCAACACCTGAGGAACGCCACTCATCACTGGTCACCACTTGCACATCGACCCCTTGACTGCAACTATTTGAGTGTGGCCATCCAGCCAATTCCTTATCCACCGAGTGGTCCATCCATCAAATCCATCTCTCTCCAATTTAGAGACCAGGATGTTGTGTGGGACAGTGTCAAATGCTTCACACAAGCCCAGGTAGATGATGTCAGTTGCTCTTCCCTTATTCACCAATGCTGTAATCGTGTCGTAGAAAGGCCACGAAATTTGTCAGGCATGGCTTGCCCTTGGTGAGGCCATGTTGGCTGTCACCAATCATCTCCTTATTTTCCATGTGCCTTAGCATAGTTTCTAGGAGGATCTGCTCCATGATCTTGTCAGGCACAGAGGTGAGACAGACTGGCTTGTAGCTCCCTGGGTCTTACTTTTTTCCCTTTTTTAAAATGGGGGTTATGTTTCCCATTAGCGGGAACTTCACCAGACTGCCATGACTTCTCAAATATGATCTGCCTCAGTTCCCTCAAGACGTTCTGGTGAATCTCATCAGGTCCCATGGATTTGTGCACCTTCAGGTTCTTTAGATGGGCTTGAACCTGGTCTTCTACAGTGTACAGTTCCTTATTCTCCCAGTTCCTGCATTTGCCTTCTGTGACTTGGGTGGTATGGGTAGAGCACTTGCTGGTGAAGACTGAGGCAAAAAAGCCATTGAGTATCTCAACCTTCTCCATATCCTGGGTGACCAGGTCTCCTGTTTCCTTCCAGAGAGGGCCCACATTTTCCCTAGTCTTCCTTTTATCACTGACATACCTATAGAAGCTTTTCTTGTTGCCCTTGATGTACCTGGACAGATTTAATTCTATCGCAGCTTTAGCTTTCCTAACCTGGTCCCTGGCTGCTTGGACAATTTCTCTGTATTCCTCCCAGGATACCTGTCCTTCCTTCCACCCTCTGTAGGCTTCCTTTTTCCTTTTGAGTGTGTCCAGGAGCTCCTTGTTCATCCACACAGTCTTCTGGCATTTTTGCCCAGCTTCTTCTTTGTTGGGATGCATTGCTCCCGAGCTTGGAGGAGGTGATCCTTGATGATTGACCAGCTTTCTTGGGCTCCTCTTCCCTCCATAGCTTTATCGCACAGTACTCTGCAAAGCAGATCCCTGAAGAGGCCAAAGTCTGCTCTCCTGAAGTCCAGGGTAGCAAGCTTACTGTGCACCCTCCTCGCTGCCTTAAGGATCTTGAACTCCATCATCTCATGGTCACTGCTGCCCTTGGGCTTCACATTCCCCATCAGGCCCTCCTTGCTGGTGAGAACAAGGTCCAGCATGGCACTTCTCCTTGTTGGCTTCTCTATCACTTGGAGAAGGAAGTTACCATTGATGCATTCCAGGAACCTCCTGGATTGCTTATGCACTGCTGTGTTGTCCCTCCAACAGATATCAGGGTAGTTGATGTCCCCCATGAGGACCAGGGCTTGTGAATGTGAGGCTGCTTGTATCTGTCTAAACAAGGCCTCATCCTCTTGGTCTTCCTGGTCAGGTGGCCTGTAGCAGACCCCCGCTGTAACATCACCTGTCCCTGCCCTTCCTTTAATCCTGACCCATAAGGTTTTGGTTGTCTTCTCATCCATCCCCAGGCAGAGCTCCATGCACTCCAAGCTGGTCTTTGACATAGAGGGCAAAACCCCCTCCTCATCTCCCCTGCCTATCCTTCCTGAAGAGTCTGTATCCTTCCATTCCGTTCCCTCCTTCGCTATATTTGGCATATTTGGATAGTGTCAGAATATCAGTCAGTCTTTTTCTTACAGAATTGGGACAAATGGACCTGAATGTCTACCAGGAATTAGCTTAAGTCATGTTGCTTAATGCACAACAGGAGACTTTAGTGGGATTTTAATGACAGGGCAATAGAAAAACCCATTAAAAAAAAGAAAAGGACTGAGTTACAGACAGAAAGCAAAGAAGCCAGCCAGCAGCAGCAGAAGGCAAGATGCAAGAGCAAACTCCAGTGGCAGATATTAAGGTTACAAAAGGCAATACTGATAAATTCATTGTTGTAAGACACGTATGATTTGGAGAAGGGAAGACATAAGTTGCTCTCCTGTCACCTATTGCGAGTCACAAAAAGGAGTTCAGCACATAAGGTCTAGATTCACAGAGGTACTTAAATTTGTAACTACTATTTGGGCAATGTTGATTTTAATGGGTTTAGGGCCCTTTGGAGAAGGCTGAAACCCATCTATTTCTGAGGACACGGCCACAAGCCAGACTTTGTAACCCACATCCAGTGAGCAAGTGCAAAGGCTGCGCACCATATGCAGGTGTGAAGAAAGAAGTGACACTTCACACATACAGTGTATGAGTCTGAAACCCCACTGAAATCATGTGGTTTTAAGCACTCTGTGGGAGAGATGAAATTCAGGTGCCACTGTCTGAGGTGCAGTTTGCAAAGAGGTCACAGAGCCACCAGTCCCCATTTGACAGCTTTGCCCACACACCTCACTGGTGCCCTCATTGCTGCAGAACAAGACCAAAGAATCAGAAGCAGAGAGGCATTTTGCTGTCAGTGTGGGCACAATGGTGGCTCTGGTGTGATTAAGGACAGTTTTTTCTTGCCTGCAAAGACTCAGGTACAAATATTCACATTTTCATTAGAACAGCAAAATGGAAGTATTGGATTTGAAAGGTTCCTATACGAAGTGGCTTGAGATACGAGCATGACCCATACAGAGAGATACACCATTTTGGGGAAAGAAGCTAGAACTAACGGACAGATGCTGCTGTGTGTTTCTGGCTGCTCCCTGAAGAAACACTGGAGATGAGGACGAAGGACAGAAAGCAAGTAAGGATATCAGAATCTGAGAGACACCATCTGGAAGCCAGCAAAACAGCAGCTGCTCCTGAAAGGCGACCCTGAATTAGGCAGGCCTGCCTGTATGACAAGAAAAAAAAAAAAAAAAAAAAAAAAAAGACTTAAAAGAAGACATGGCTATCAGGATGGACGGTTTGAGTCCCACCTAGGGAAGGCTGCTTTTCATTAGCTGCCACTGGTGACACAAATAGCAGCCTCACGGGAAGAATAAGACGGGGAGAGGGGGCTGCAGCTGACTTTCTTATGAGTCTTGTGAATACTGAACGCAAAGAAGGAACAAGCAGGATTTTAAAAACAAACTTTTGGCAGAAGAAATGTTAGATTCATGTAATGTGAGGCTTCTCTGAAAGAGGAGCTGGTGTGGGCTGGAGAGACTCCAGTTAATCCAGAGGAAAAATAACCTTCTGCTAGCAGGATTAGAGGGGAAAGCTTTAAAGTCAAGAAAGGGGAGGACAAAAAGACAAATGGGAAGAAGATAATGAAATATCAGAGCTAGTGTTACATGCAGAAGGAAAGGAAATTGGCTCTTGAAAACAGATTCTGTTTAGGGTCTCAGCTGTCCTCCCTCCAGAGAGGCCAGAGAGGCCTAAGGGGATGCAGAGAGTCCAGATAAGCAGGTTACCACACAAAGCCAAGTCTTTTAGGTCCAAGCAAATGGTTCAGACACGTCCTAGGTTGGTGCTGCTAAAAAGCTTTTTCATCAGATCAGTGTAGTTTAGAAGTCATTCCTGTAAACATCTTCCAGCATACTATAACACAGATTAATTGGTTTACTTGTTTACTGTTCTCAGCAAAGAATTCAGAATTATGGAGTTATGGATGAACATTTTATACTGAGGGCAAGACACTCCCTGGTCAGACCTCTAGCACACTGTTAGGTTTATTTTGAGAGATTGGACTTCAGAAGCACGGACCTTGGAGAGAAGACTTCAGTCTCTTATCGTGGAAAGTTTTGTTTTCAGAAGGTTCGCTGAAAATTTCCATTTCTCAAACACAATGTTCTTTTCTACCAACATTTTTTTTAAGGTGCAGATGTCTGCCTCACACAAGGAAGACTGCAAAATGTCTCACAGAAGGGTTGAATAATAGAAATTTGAACCAGATCGAAATAAATCCCAGCTGGATCTCCAGCTCCCCTTTGTTTCTCAGAGGGTTCCTTCTGTGTTGCTTCACCTGCTCCTTGTGGATGGTCCTTGGAAAACATGCTCTTGCCCACTTAATGTGAGGCATTTTCTGGCCCATTTTCTGAGCCAGGAGACAATCCTGATGATACCCTCCAAGACTGCAAGTATGCTTGAGATGTTGTTTAAAGCAAAGATCAGTCTAATTTGCCCAGTCAGCTGAGGTCTATTCATTCAGCGTGGGCTCTTTCATGGTTAGCTATGTTTCATAATGAGGTAGCTGTATGGGATGACAGATCCTAGGGCAGGTGTACCAAACTGGGCTTGTTCTGGCAATGCTGTTGACGTTGGCAAGCGGAGGAGGAACCATTAAAATATTTGGGCAGCACAGGCATGCTGCTCTGAGGCTGTTTCTGTAGCACTAGTGGTACATTTAGCACAACTTGGGAAGCAGTGCACTAAAGGAATGTGAAACAAAATTCTGTGCGCAGCGAAGTCATGAATAGTTAATGCAGGTGGATGGAGAATGGTAATTCTGTTTCATGGAGGAGTCTGATATTTGCTTTCTTTCACATTCGGAATCAAAACTAAACATCCTACAATTCTCCACGCAGTGTTGTAAGGAGATTGGGTTCTGGCTGGGCCGCGTGGCGAGCCATTTGGGAAACATCAGCCCTGATGGTCCTGCTGCCAGGAGCTGCAAGACTTCACATTCTGAGGACTGTCAACTTTCTTTTTGCCTGGCTACTTAAGTATTAAAAAGCCCCACAAGAAAAATCCATCTAGCCCAATATTCTGCCTTTTTGGTGGTCCACAGCAGATGCCTAGGAAGGTAACAAGGCAAATGCATTCATACCTCCTCAGTATTCTGCCAGGCTCCAATATCCTAAGAATTAGGAACTTTTTGGGCCAGAAGTGGCATTTGTCCTCAGTGCAGTTGTCTTGATGGATTTAGCATCTGCGGCATCCTGTGGCAAGGATTTCTGTAGCTGAACTGCAGCTGGTGTGACCAACCATTTACCTCCACTTGTGCTGAACCCCGTGGTGCCTGCAATGCCAGAATAGCAACTGTGCTGATGGGAGAGGAGAAGATCTTCTGGTATCTGACACGTGTGCTGCAGAGGCCACCTCAGAGTCAGGTGTGTGGCTCCTCCTGCTTACATAGTTCAGGCAGTCTATGGTTCATTTATGAATATGAAAATTAGAATATTGTAGTTTGAATCTACAAGCCATCATTCTAGGAAGACTGAGAACATATATTGTTTCTACTGACTTTACATCCTTGTGGTTTGAGCAACAAAAGTAAAACCATACAAAGGTAAAAGAGACGAAAGGAAAAGAAAATTAAGAGAAAAGGAGAGAAAAGGAAGGAAAAGAAAAGAGGAAGGGAAGGGAAGGGAAGGGAAGGGAAGGGAAGGGAAGGGAAGGGAAGGGAAGGGAAAAAAGCAATATCTACAACAATCTATATTAAAAGTATTAAAACAACAATTTACATAAATGTATCCTGTTGACAGTATACACAGAGTGGTGAAGAGTTATCTGAATCTTTCCACTGATTTTTTAATTATTTTTTTATCAGGTCACTAACCAGTTCCTGTCCAACTAGAAGCTGCACCAAGGATTTATTTGCCCTGAACATAAACTTGTGCCCTTTGGTTTGTGCACAGACAAGACCACAGGAAAACACTGGGGGAGTCTGGGTGAAATCCTGGCTCCACTGGAAGCATGGGGATGGTCCTGGCTGGGCTGGTGCAGAGGGGGAAGGTCAAGAGACCATCTCTTCCCTGTCACGATTAATGGGAGTTCACTGTTGTTTCCTTGAATCATTCAAAAATTACGATCTGCCCCTTCCAAAGTAATGGGACTGGCTCAGTAATTTTTTAAAAATGATTTTTGGTCTGTTGGGTTTTTTTAATGAGCAAGTGCTTTCTGGGCTTCTAGGGTTTGCTTGCTTCAGGTTTTTGAGCTTTAATCTGCAGTTCCAAGGCCTAGAAAAGGACACCCTGTCCAAATAACACCCCAGAGCCTCCACCTCTCTCTGGAAGACTCTGGAAGACACTGGAAGCAGAGAATATTATAATGGTTATGATAAAGCTGAATTTTATCTCCACTGTGTGCTCCGTGTTTGCCCAGAAGGAGCAGATACGCATTGCCTTGAGCACATGGTCCAGGAGTGATGTTGGTTATCTTCAGGTTCACTGAGCCCTAGAAACCCTCCCAGCTTGCTACCTGCCACCCTCCCTGCCTGTGGGGAGCATGCAGTGGCGTGGGGCCATGCCTAGGCAGTTGTGACCACATCTGGCTGCCAGGATGTGGCCAGGACACCACTGAGCTGTAGGCTGTGGGAAGGCGAGGCTCTGCTTGCGCACGGAGGTCAGACATATGGACGCCTCTTCAACGCAACATGCAGAATCTGGTTTTTGGGCAGAGGGCGTGCATGACTCCAGAACAATGACACTTAACCAGCAGATCTCCAAAAATGAGATGTTGCAGCTATTTCTAATCCCCATTGTGCTCTTTTGAGAAATATCATGAAGCAATTTTAACCACATGGAAAACGAGCCAGCATCTTGCTGCAAAGTCCCATTACGAATTAGTAATCTACATCAGAAACAGCAGGGACGTGCCAAAACCTTTACTGAGAACACAAACAGAAAAGTAGAACTGATGTTCTCCCACATTTTACCTTACTTCTTCACAACTGGTCCATTTTCCTACAATGACTCAGCATAGAAAAATAAAAAGTTTGATTACAGGAACAGCTTGGTGGAGTGGGGAGAGTGGTTATTGAACTGCTTGTTAGTTGCTATTTTTTTGGCTGAAGTGGATGTAAAAGTTAATCTGCGGCAAAAGGTCTCACAGCAGGAGCATGTTTGTGAAAGTCACTCGTACCAATTAATTACTGAAATTCTTGTTTCAGCATAATTTCTCTGCTCTAAGGGAAGGAAGGAAAACAGTTCCTGCATTCACCACAGACTTATATATTTGGGAATGTGCTGGGTTTTGGTGTTGTTGTTTTTTAATAAAACTATAACTATCTCGCTGCTGCAAAATAAAGCAATGTAATAAAAAAAGACAGTAATACAGGGAAGTGTATTCTGGACAATGAAATTGAGAGCTTGCTAATAACTATTACAAGGAAAAGCATGTCAATAAAATAGTTCATTACTTTACCTCTGAGTTGACAGGGAAGTCTTGATTAAATGACAATTTCTTATTTAAGCAAGAAAGGAATAAATCAGTACCACTGACTAAAATACACTTTCTTTATCAGAAAAGAAAAAATGTGTCAGATGTTCTCCCTAAATACACTGCACACAAAGCCCATGCAGCCAAAGCAATAACCACAGCTGTAAAAAGAGACATCTCTTTTGCTATGAGTTATTTTCCTGAGTTGTTTTTCTGGGTGCCGATTGCTGTCTTTTTGAAGAGGTTAGATGGTTACACACACTGATTTAGGAGAGTTCATTAATGTACTGCCCTCATCCTTTTCTCTTGTCAGCTTCTCCCCCATCATCGTTCTGTTTAAATTGAATGATAGTCCAATGAATATACCCTCTGCGGGCTACAGTATGCGTCTGTAATTTGAGCACATAGCTGTGGGGAATATCCTGGTGGGCTGAAGCACCCTGCCATAGTGGCCTTTTGATGAGTGTTTCAGTAGTGTTGGCTTAGGATATAGATATGAAAACATAACTTATTATTACTTGTGAAGCTGAGGAAACCATATTTTCAAGGGTAGTTTCATTGCTTCAAAATGTGGGGCTTTCCTTTTGCTTTGTCTTGGTTTTGAACATGGAAATCAATGACACTACTCCTGTGTGAAACAGAAGAAGATGGAAAAGATGGCTTTGCTACAACATCTCTGCTGCGTAGGCTGAAGGGGAGCTGGAAATGAGGGAGGCCCCAGTGGGAAAGTGCCCAGGCAGGTGACCCAACAGGGGATCTCCAGTTCCTTGTCTTGGCAAGGCAGGTAGGAGACAGGGACAAGCAAATAAACTGTCAGGACGCAGCACTGTGCCTTTCTACTCGGCAAAAAGTGTGCCAGCAGAGTCCTTGGTGGACTCTCATGAACTTCAAACATCTTCTTGAAATGTTTTCGGGTGTTTAGGAGACTCAGGTATTCCCTGCTCACAGGAGGGAGTCTAGGTTTCCTTCAGCTAAGTGAGATCAGCCCTAAGCTGCTCTTCAGACTGAGCAGGAATAATGCAGCTGAGGAGGCATGTATTAGAGACACATTAATGACATCATATAAAATAAATCAGTGGTGGAAAGGACGGTTTGCTGTATGTGTTAGAAAAATCATAGGGAGTGCATCTGAGATATCAAAATAAAGTCATCTGAAAATAAATCAATCAATATATGATTTAAGGGTGGCCTCTCACCTAAAAAACTATAAACAGAAATATTAAAAGGGGAATGGCAACAGGAGCTGGTGGACCTAGCAGAAGCTCAAGGATCAGCAGCGCTTGGAAGGGCGAAGACTCTTCAGCAAAGCCCTTAATTCCTGTGGGCTCCATGGAAGACAATAGGATTTAGAAAATGTCAATGAGATTAAAAGGAAATGCTCAGCCACTTTCCTAAAGAGAAGAGGGTGTTCAAGGTTAAGCATATACCTGCAAGGTTTTGCTCGTCTGAGGCTTTAAATCTCTCCCTCACATGGTTCCCTCTCCAAAGCCTATAAACGTTACAGATCAAGACAGTATTCACCAGTTCCTTTAGATGGATTAACTCAGGCTAAACTTCAAGGCTGATCCTTCATGATGACAGGGGGATCTCTAGAGACCCTTGAATGCTTACACTGTAGCAAACCAGCAATGACTATACCTTTTTTTTGTCACTCCCTTTTAATTTTTTAGAACAAAGCCCTGCCTTTTCTCCCCATCTCTTCCCCACCAGGAAGCCCTGGCCTTTTAAAAGAGGGATACTTAATTGTCAGTGGTCATTTAACCTCCTGCTGAGTACTTAGCTTAGCTTCTGTTTCTCTGTGTTGTCTATTACTCAGTACTTTAATGAAATAATAAAAATAGATCATTAATAACACCAGTAACAGCAAAACCGCTGCAGTGAAATCTTCATTAGTACTATTTCTCTAGTAATTTCAAAGCAGAGATACTGCTCTCTGAGCAGGAGAATGATTCTGCTTCCATGGAAATCAGTGGCAAACCCACAGGCAGTTGCTAGTCTGGTTTATGGAAATGGGATCCTACTTCTTCTTTTAGGAACGAGTGGAGCACTATTATCGGGGTACCTCCTGAAGGCAGGAAAGGCTGTTTCACAGTACATAGCTGCTGGCAAATCTCAACCAAGAAAGCAGGTACATTTCCATTTTTAGTGATTTTTTTTGTATGTCTGTTGGCAGAAGGTGTGAATGGGGACAATATGTGTACCAGCTCCTCACGTTAGGTATCCTCAGTGCTGTTACTGCTTAGCTGCTATGTGGACAAAACCAGCTTGCTGCATCTCACCTGTCTGTTGAGGTGATGTTGTGGAAAGTTCCTGTTTTTGATAGGGGAGGCTGCCCGAAGCAGGAACGAGACCCAGAGATTCATGTGCAGCATTGCAAATCCCCCCTTCTTAGGAAACCTGTGTTAATCCATGCTCTCTTCCTACTCTGTTGTGTGTGATGCTTCTGCCGAAAGTCCTTTCAGGGATGAGCAGCAGAGTGACCAGTATTAATGGGTATACAAGCTGAATTTATGTAAACTGAATTAGGAGAAGATGGAAGAATTAAGATCACACACTGTCCAGCTCTAAAAGCTGAACACCATATGGTGGCTTGATTTTTAAATGCATTTTTCATATGCCTAATTGAAAGAAATGTTCTATTAATTTCTGTTACTAGATAGAGAGGCTTGCATTATGCCATGATTACCAGGGAAAAAGACAGCTATAGTCGCTCAGAAAGGTATGCATCATTTTAATCAGAAATGTGGATTATAGAAATAATTAATCTCTTGGTTCTCCTTGCATTATGATTTATATTTTTTTATTCCTTGCTGGTGCATATATTTTTAGCTTGGGAATTATGTCTTTGTGCAAGAATATATCTACACTTTTAGGAAAAGCAACCTCTTTTGCTGAGGAAAAAACAGCAATTTTCTCCACTCCTGTAAAAATATTGAGAAAAGAAACAACTCTGAAAGCAGCACATTGTGTAAATGCGCAAGTTTACTTCAAGGCTTATTTTTATTTAAAAAGCAAATAAGTTGTAAGGTAACTTTGACAGAGCCCCTTTTCCCAAAAATCTTATTTTTTTCAGAGAAGATGATCAGCCCCTTTGTCTCTGTAAACAAAATGAGGCCTCTTGGACACCGTTTTAGGCTTTTGAGATTCATTAGACACAGTTACCTAATAGCAGTACTGACGGGCTGTGAGCCAGCGCTGAAGCAGATCACTTGAAAGGCATGAAAGGAGAAAAATAAAAGCCAGGGTAAAATACATTAGAAATTACAAAGCAAAGCTGTAGGGAGGGGACTGTAACTTCACAACAACTGGAGCTCCAGGGTACAGCCCTTACAGGTTTTCCCCTGTGGTAGGGTTACAGGCCACAGGGAAGGGAGGTGGTCATGTATCTTCACTCTGTTAAGGCTTTTGGTGGTCACTTGAATTTCTTACGTGCAACGGCAGAGCCCTCAGGCTGCATCATTTATCCTGCCCCATAGCCTACGGCTGCAGGTGTAATTTGGAGGCTGCATGACCTGCTATGGCACGTGCTCCTGATGTCTACCTTCCCAAGAGCCCTTGGAGAGGCGCTTCTGCAGGCCATCACAGGCTGCGGACACATGCCCCCGGTGGGGTTACGTTGGGTGAGGTGGTGCTGAGGGGGCTGTAGTTTATGGTTCCCGAAGGTGGAAACCTGTGCCACAGTCATGGAATCGCAAAGAGAGATTTCAGT
Organism: Fratercula arctica; assembly: GCA_947846985.1. Taxonomy (NCBI): domain Eukaryota; kingdom Metazoa; phylum Chordata; class Aves; order Charadriiformes; family Alcidae; genus Fratercula; species Fratercula arctica. Next base: position 71,859,745 of record CANTUZ010000001.1, read on the forward strand.
CCAAGCTAATTCCTTCACTTGGCCGCCCCCGAAATCATGGGGAAGCAGCACGCAGCCCTGGAAGGACGGATGGGTCTGGAGAGAGGTGCTGGGGACAGACCAGCTGAAACTCCCTGAAAAAGCCCGCTTTGCTGAGGCCACCTGATGTGGCTGTCTAAGGTGTAGTCCTTTAAGCACAAATCTGCCGTACCCAGCATGGGGTCTGCCCTGGAGCTCATCTTTTTTAATATTTCCCCTAATGTTTTAAAAGATGTGAGAAAGAGAGAGTAAGCTGGCAGACACCACCCCTTTGGGAGGCGGCAGGGAGTAGGGAAGGTGGGTAGCAAACACCCTGGAATCTGGGACCATACCTCAGAGCGCTCATGGTGAATGGAGCAGTGCAACAAACTGGTGTGAAATAAATGAGTTGCTGCTTGATAAGGAAAGGTGAAAAGTTCTGCACCTCCATGGGAATAGTCAACTAACTGCCAAAACAGAAGGTAAAGCACAGCCAGTTACGGGAAAGGAAATGTGATTTCAATGAAATGCTGCTGCCTGGGTGTGCTTCTTACCCGCGTCACATCACTGTGGAAGATGCAAACCTTCTTCTGGGCATATAAGCAGGCAATGCTAGATGTGGAACAAGTGAGGAGATTTTTTGCTGGTTCCAGTCAGAAGAGCTGTCTCGGAAAGCAGACTGCCCCCTGGTTTTGTATGGAAACCAAGGGTAAAAATTAAAAATCATTTAGAGGAAAACAAGAGTTATCAGGTGAAACAAGGGATGCATGTAGTGTGTGAGGAAAGACTGAAGGAACCTGAGTGTTTGTCAGTCTAAGGAAGACTGAATGGGGATGTCAAAACAGCCTCCAACCATGTGAATGTAGCTGCAAAAAATGACCGACATTAACTGTGGACAGGACAAAAAAGAATAGGGTTAAACACCAGAAGAGGAAACTGATTTCAGAAAAAAAAAATGTATTCTAACAGTCACGCTAAAGAGAATGCTTTTTAGGGAGATTCAGATTGTCCATCAAAGGATCCCTTAAAACCCAAATTAAAGGAAAGTCTGTCAGGAATGATATGTTGTCACAGCATGAGATTAGGATAATGTTAATGTTAAAACGCGAGCAACTAGGTCATTAGCTTCCATAGCTTTTTGTATGATCTGCGGAAAGATATAGGTCAGTCAGGACATCCAATTTGTATCTATGGCCCTCTATTAACTATATAATGAACTAGGTGAGACTGGGCTCCTTTCTCAGTCACTTATATTATGTGCTTAAATTTAGGCACCAGAGTACCCCCAATAATAGCACAAAAATAAGAGATATTTTCAGGTACAATTTTACACTCCAGATTCGGTGCTGTTTGTGCCCTGGCCGGAGTGACTGCATCAGGAAAGCCTGCAGCGTTTCTTTAATCTGGTGTAATAAGCAGAAGAAGAAACACAAGAGAGTGATGTGCAGGAAAGGGAATGCAAGTCTGAGCCCCCAGTCTGGAAATGGCTCTGGGGCTGGGAAGCAACCTACATGTGGAGCCAGGCTGACCTGCCACTGCCCCCAAAAGAGGGGTTCCAAAATAATCCCAGGAATTCTGGTAGAAGAATCAGTTTAAAATTAACTGAACCCAGCAAGAAATATTTCCAGTGCAGCATGCCTGCAGTCTCAGAGAGTCCAGTCACCTCTAAACCCCAATACTTAATCCCTTTCTCACAGATGAAATTAAATTCAGTTTAGCTCTGTTTTCTGCAGAATGGAGAAATGATGATCTGCTTCTAGACAAGCCTTTTACTGGTATTTAGTCATCAAGGCATTTTCTACCAAGCAGGTCCCCCTCATCTCCAGCAGTCTTAGGCCACCAGCGGAGCCTGATCAACACCAACCTGGTGGCAGATGAGTAAACCAGCGGTTTGCCGTGGTGGGGCTCCTTCCTCCTTGCTTGGCAGGAAGAAAATGCGGCAGCGTAAATCAGGTTCTCCCAAGCTCTTCCCTGATAAAATCCTTGTAAGGACGGATCATGATTCCCTGGTTCAAAGACCACATTTGTCTTCACAGACCTGTCTCATGACCAAGTCAGCACACAGCCAAGGTAGGACATGGTGGGAATGCATTTTAAATGTAATGCAGGACAGACTGTGGACTGATCTTCAGGTGTGTTCAGCAGTTTCTCTCCACTGTGTAGGATGTGGCTGCTAACTTCAGTGATCCCCACCTCGGAGCTATTAGCACTCACCATAAGAAGAAGCATTTTATTAAAAATTTCCCTCCTGGATAGCCTTTCTTCAGGTGCTTTTTCTATTGATCCAGTCAAACAGAGGAGATAAAAAAGAGCGAAAGGACACCCAGTGCTTCTGTTTTTAAGACACTTTAAGTCTATTTTTGTAACTTTCAAAATTAATTTTATGAATCATCTGCTAAATTTGGTGTGAAAGCTTGTTCTCCTTTCTGTGACCTATGCTTGCCTGAAAACTCAGTTTAAATGAGAAAGGAGGGGAAAATGTACTAATTTTTCTTTGGGCACTTTGAAAAAAGTGCCTACCACAGGGGACCAGCTGTGGTGGCAGCGTGAAGTATGCGCAGCAGCATGGTTTACACTGGCAATTTGGGGTGTCCGCCTGGTTCCCCTCTGGCTGATGATGATCCTGACTTGGCACCTGACTCACCCAAACCAGCACACCGGGATTACAGGGTGTCGTGGGCGCTGTGGTGAGCCACAACGTGGTGCGCATGGAATGGCAGCTGCCCGCCCTCCTCACCTCCGTGTGAACATAGCAGAGCTACTTGTCTCTTGGTTTGGCCAAGGGGGCTTGGGACTTAACCCATGCCCTGGAGCTGGTCCTCCTGATGTGACATTATTTCTGTTGTAAAACACTACCGGACTTTTTACAGCCTGGGTGATGTATGACCAAGAGCCACTTGCTCTTGACAAGGCTTTTGATTTGAGCAATGTTTCCTTAAAAACCTGGCGTGACATCACTGACAGATGACCATAGGCTAGATAACTAAGGAAGACAGGGTCCAAGCAGTGGTTTCTAACCTAAGAAGTGCTACAGATTATGTCAGCTTTGACATTCCCCATAACATATATTATTCCCTGCTTTTTGGGGGGGCAAAGGCAAGCGTGGGTGACAAATATTTATCAAATGGGCATCCGTTCCTTCAGAAGAGGTCTTAAAGTGTAGGCTGTTCCTGCCATTTGTTAGTTTTGAATGATGAGAAAATGTGCAGTAATCTTACGCTTGCTATAAGAACTTCTATTTCTTTTTCCATTTTAATTTTCTACTATTTTCTGCTATTTAATTCTCCCCCTACTAGTCAGATTGGTCTAACAATGTGCAATGCAACAGTAGCTCACTAATTTGCAGTAATGATTAGAAACTCTTTTGAAAATAATTTAATTTGCAAATCAACAAGTAGATAAGCAAATGGAAATGTGCAAGCAGTCAGAAGATGTGATCAGCTCATTTGTGTTGTCATCCCTGATTTGCTACTTATGACAATGCTATGTTTTCTATCTATCTATCTGCTGTACTGAGGTAATTCTTCATGGTGTGCTAGTTAGCCCATGCGCTGTAGCTAGGAGAAATGATGCTATTAATAGACGACTGCAGTACCTTCCATTAAATCCTAGCTGAGGGGTGGGGAAAGGCTGCCAACTTCTGTCGCAGATTATAAAGTGTGCAGTCTAGCAAGTGCGTATTAGCTAGATGCAAGTGCAAATATATGACTATCTACACCAAGCCCATTAAAATGTACAGACGTTTACTTTTTTGCCATTTCTGCTGCCATCACAGAGAAATAAACATGAGTCATTTGGTGAAGGCATTGCAATGGTAAGGACTTCTATCCACACTGTCACTGTAATCTGTGGTAGTAATTGTCATTAAACAAACCTAATTGCAGATTTCCATCTTTGAGCAACAGCGGCATATTAAATATGCTTCATCTGACATTATAAATGAAGGGAGAGCATGACCAATATGGACTGCCTGTATGGAGGGACAACTCCTTTCACGTAAAGGTGGGCAGCACTGCCAAGTCCCTGCGTGGCGGCAAGGCCGGCCGGACACAGCTGCCTCGGAGGTCGCAATGTGGTGGTGCTGGACCATCATGGCAGCAGTTCCTGCTGCCTCTTTGCCACCGGCCAGGAGCTACTGCTCATAGATACCCTCCTGCCATGCTGGCTGCAGAAGCTGTCCTCACCCGGGGCATCGGCATTCCTGGACTCAGTTTCCCCACCACTGGGTTTGCACAATGCCGTGGGGCCATTGCACCAAAGGGGACTGGAGCGGCAGCAGCTGCAGGGCTGGTCTCGTTAATCACTGCTGCTCTCGGGGAGTGCTCAGGGACTCAGCGGTGCCCTGGCAGCTCACCTTGCCATCGTCTCCTTGAGGTCTAAGCAGGCTTCGAAGGCAGTTAAATGATTTCAAAATAGCCTACAGTATCTCTTTTTTTACTGAAACACAAAGCTGAGAGAATATATGGGACAAAACATCTGCAAAAACTCCAGAGTTTATTTCTGCCTTTTGTTTTTGGGGCAGCTCTGTTGTGTTAGGTGCTGCACAAACTCATAGAAGATACAAAGTTTCTTTTACAAGTAGTTTCTATTTACGTACCATAAAAGCTCATTCAGGTAATCTGTAAAACACAGGTGCGTGTTATCTAATTATTTTTTTCCCCTGATGAAAATATTAGATTTATTATTCAGAAATCAACCACAGTATTGGTTTATGGGTTATTACCAGGGTTAAAATGTTTTAAAATTCATCCTTTATCAACTATTATTATTTGTTTTACCTGGTATGCTCTACTCCTTCTGAAATAATGAAGCTGACCTTTTAGGCCAAAATGCCAAACAAGTTTGTTTGTGTTTAAAGAAAATGCAAATAAGTTAGTACTAGCTTCCTTCTAGGGTTTGAAGAAGGAGATAGACTGCCAAACAAAGTAGGGTATAGAAATGTAGGACCACCCTTCATAGCCATCATCCACTATAACTCTCAGTGTCCAAGTCACTAGTCTAGTGTGACTCTACTCATCCCTGTGTGCCATTCCCAGCCATGGAAAATTGTTGTCACATTTTCATCCTGGTACTGGGAAACCTGCTCTAACTTTGAAGTAGTCCTTGGTTTAGGCAGGGGTTGGATCAGATGACCTCCAGAAGCCCCATCTAACCTAGATCATTGTATGATCTTGTGATTAATGACCTCCCCTCTGCCTGGAAGCGGTAAATCTGTAATCGCACGTGTAGACATCTAAGCTACTGCATTCAGCACCAAAATTGGCTTTTGCAACTGCACCTTTGACTGCACTGATTTTTTGCCAAGATCTTGCAGAGTTAGAAAGCTCCCAACAATGCTGCTATCCGGAGTGCATCCATCGGAGAGCAGATAGGTCTCATTAATTGGAAACTTCTACCTGTTAACGTAATAAAACCTGGCATGGCATCTGCATGCTTAGAACCCACAAAGGCACAATCTCTCTCCTACACTCACTGCTGAGAGGTTCAGTTCCTGCCATTGGGATGAGTCCTGAGTCCCACTGAAGTTCTTGGTGAAAGGGAGCGCTGGAGAACCCACTCAGAGGAACCTCCAAACCCCTCTTCACTCTTGTAGTCAGGATAGGATTCAAGCTCAAGGCAGCTGAGATGAAAAATTCCTTTTCTTTAAAAAAAAAAAAAAAAAAAAGAAAAAAGAGTTTGCCTCACAGAACTTCAGATTGCAATGTTGTTTCAACACATTAATAAAACCGTTGAGACTTTGGGCTTGCTCACTTTGCAGACAAAGTGGAAGAAGCCTTTAAACCTCTGCCCCTACATGGAAGAATAGAAAAAAAGTTGAGTACTCACAGCTCTGCAATTTTAAATAAGGTTAGTATTTTGCTAGCTGCTTATTCCTAATTTTTGCATATGAAAAAGGTTAATGGGATCACTGCAAGATCAAATGTTTATATCGCAGTGGATTAACCTTTACTGCTAAGTCAGTTTCTTGCAAATGTAAACTGTACTGAGTATGGATACCTGCTAACTGCACTGGCAATATGGATGACAGTTCAAGCCTTCATTAACTGAGTGCTAAATTATAGTGATAATCGTGTAATTTTCAATCGTTTCCATCCTTCTATATTGCTCATTACAACACAAGCATAAATGACACATTCAAACTTAAAAAAAACTCAAGTGAGAAGTAAGAATTACCATTTAAACCCACTCTGTGAAGTTGACCTTGATATAATTTTATTCTGCTTTGTGGGAAGAGTATTATAACTATCTGGGGAGGCAGAGATTTTCAGCTTAAAAATATGATTTAGATGTGGCATCTTTATTTCTTATCCAGATTGACCTTTTTCTTCAGATTGTCTCCAAAATGTGTGCTACAAGAGACTTTCCTACCTTTTTCCTGCTTCTGCCTTAATCTGAAGGATAATGTGGTGGCTTTGTGCTTTGTTACTGCTAAAATATAGCTCTAGAATGGGATCAGTGACCGAGAGAACGATCACTGGACATCTGAAGAATATTCAACATGGATGGGAAGCCTCCCGCGCTGCTCTGGCCTTTGCAGGGACACAGGACCAGAGAACTTGGATGCAGTCGACCCTCCTCTATGCTTCACTAAACTGCAATTGCTGCGTTTGTTCCCTGCGGTCACCGGGAACCAAGAAGGGCTGTATGTGCTGATCAAGGCTTGAAGCTGCTCTTAGCTATACTAAATTTACGATTATAATCTTTTAATTCCTTATGCATGTTCTACAATGTTATGGATTGCTCTTTTAGAGCAAGAGTCTCAGAGTCGATGGTTTTCTATAGGTTTATCTTCTTCTGGAACTTCAGCGCATTGCTTTTCTTTATATATCAATTAAAACATATATTCTTGCTGTAAAGCTGGGGATGAGAAGAAGAACAGGACAGGTTTACATGAGAAATATTAAAGCATGACCTTTCCAAGAGCTTTGTTCCACAGTGCCTCCACCCAGGCTCGATTTCGGGCTGCCATGCTCAAAGTATTACCCCAGCAGATAGTCCTGGAGAACAGATGTTGCTGAAGATGTGGTGGAATTAGACAGGAGCCGTCCGTTTCCTTGTCTGTTTGAAAGGAATTTCTGGTGGCTAAAGTGAAATGTAAAGTCACAAATCAGCTTACAAACAACTTTGCAGTTAATTGCTAAGTAGCATTACCCTGCGGTGAAGGTGGACTTATTGGTTAGTGTCTGTTTACAGACTCTAGATTATGAGTGTTATGTTTTTAACTATTTCATATAGCAGGAAAAAATATTTCCTTCCTTTACATATGTAACATTAAGGAGAAAACAAAAACAAAAACCAGAATAGGGATTTGTTCACATCTGAAAAAATAACATGAGAAAGAAGACAATGGGGTAACAGTATTGATAAAAGATGGTCATGAACATCAGAAATGCCATGTGGATTAACTGTATCAAGCTCTTTGGCTAAAGAATAGACACAGAAAAGTAAGTAGAACACATGAAATTTTAAAGCTTTTGTGCAACTTCAGTTAGGTACTATATTCTACAACTTCCAAGGTTATTCAAGAAGCCTTATTTCAGCTACATTGGTTCAATTCCAAGTGTTAGGACATATCTTTAGCAGATGAAAACTGCCACAGCATGAAGCACCAAGGGAGCATACCCAGGAGGGTAAAGCGAAGAACCTTCATGTATATTTGTATAGTTCATCATTCTCAGCTCTGCATCTGATGTCAGGGCAAATATATTGCTCTGGGTTGTATTAACTCACAATATTGGGATTTCACCAGAGGAAAGATATTTCGTAATGAAGAGACCCAAACTATCTCCTGAGTGAACTTAAAGAAAACCTTGCCTTTTTGTTTCCTTAATGCGCAGAGAAGACTCTGCCTTTGCAAGAGACTTATTACTCAGACTCTTTTTTTGGCTGTAGACTAGGTGCAACCTTGAAAAGGTTGAATTTCCACAGCAGAAGGCCCACTGAGGATTTTTCATGCTGTTCAGGGGTAACACATACCTCATTATCCCATAATAACCCCAAAAATGTTGCAAACACTCCAGAGAACATACTTTCAATCTCTCAAGCAGAAGCTGATAAGAAAAGTCATATTCCTTAGCTCCCAAAATTGTTTGTTTCCACTGTTTTGACTCTACCAAAAGTATTGTCTTCTATATGGCCTTCATCATTATTGTAGAGTTCCATCACACCACAGAAATAGCTTGCTAAGGATGTTATTCTGAGGCTTTAACTAGCCTTGAACATAACTTAGGCCTAAGCTAAGGATTACTTCAAAGGTACTGCTAGGCATTTTAAATATGACTCCATGCCCTTTGAGAAGCTCTGAGGTACTTAAGGTGGCTGAGGCGATGTGCTCGTATGTCAAACTTCCTAACAAGTACGGTTGTAGACCTGAACACGTTGCATTGCTAGCAGGGGGCAGGTCATCACATGGTGTGTATCGGCCAACATTTGATGACGGGTAAGGTCACATCGTCATGGGGGTGGAAATAAAAGAGTGCTGTAGGCCTCAGCAGGTGACAGAGTGGTCACTGCTGTGTAAACATACAGCAATGGGGAACCACCCAGGACTCTAAAGGAAAACAACCTGACCTGACTATGTGTGGTGTGCACTTAGAAGGAGGAGCCTACAGTGAGCTACACCTGACTTACTCAGGTTTGGCTCCGGCAGCTACTCATTATCCATCCTTCATCTTGTCCAGCTACATGATTATCTTAGGACAGCTGTATTTGTATTATTTGGTAATGATACAAATGAGTCATCATCATATTAGAGGAGAGAAGTGCATATTATAACTATGATTCCTTTTAAGAGTTGGAGAATGACCAGAGAGATAACAGACCAGACAACAAGTCTGGCTATTCCCTATCACCTACTGAGACAGGTTTATAATCCTTCATTTAATATGGGTCTGTACTGGGAAGGCTACACAGAAAAATTTCTTGAATGCTCTCCAAAGAATAGTCACGGGCACTTAACCACAGAACAAAGACTTGGTCAACAAGATATTCCCTCACCTTGATTTTAAAAGCATATGTCAAATATTACTTCATATTTTATTAACTTTTGTAGATATTAAATTACTCTGTATATAAGAAGATTTGCAGAGGGAAAGCAATCTATTTTAGCAGAATTTCTGATGTTGGAACATCTGATTCTAGAGCTCCTTCTTTCCTAACATGACCACAAAAGAAATCTGGAAAGCACAGAAGATACCAATACTGTGAGAAGAAATAGTCCTAGTATATTCCTCTTCTCCCCTCTCCTTACTTACCAGTTCCTCTCACCACTTCTGATGGTATCCAGAACAGAGGTGCACTGGATTTTCGTATCTGTCCAGGATGGGTGAAATGTGGTTATGTCTGTCCTCTTTCGTAATTTTTCTCATGCTTCTGATTTGGAAGAAGCAGTTTGTGACAGTTACTAGCATCTTGCAAGAGAAATAAGAGGATTTATAACTATTAAGATACCAGCTGAGAATTCCTTCAGGTAGTTCCCTGCTCTTTTTATTACCTAGATCTTGATACAGGAAAATAGCTGAAGAAGATATTTCTCTAGCATTTCTTTCAGAAAGTTATCTTTTTCCTTTTTTTTTAAAAAAAATCTGTTTTATTTTTGCAAAAATATGTCTTCCCTCCCCAGATATTTTTAATGGATTTAGGGCCAAACCTAGGAAGCATGAGTACTTAAGAAGTAGTAAAATCCCAGAATCTCTATAAGTAACAATGCCTTGCTCCATAGCCACCTCGGAGCTGCTGACACCCACTGTACATCTCTCTCTGTCTTTGACTTTGAAGTCAGAGTTGCCCAGGTCTGAGCATTTCAAGTTTCAATATGCTCTCCTGGCTAGAGTGCATATGTTCCTCTCTCCTGCCTAAACCCTACAAGGAGCCAGACACTCGGCAGAGTGCAAGTCCTATGTGGGACCTTGCATGGTACTATGCATGCACACAAAAAATCTGACCCTCCACAGAAAGCCTCAGTGTCTACTTTGCTTTTAAAAATGGGCAGAGGAACAGCAGCCAATACTTACCTTACACATAAGATATAACCATTTCCCATTACAGCCCTTGCCCATTCCCAGCCTACACGAGTCAAATTCTTGACATGGTGTCCCAGCAAGGCTGGATATAAGGTTTCCTAACCATGACTATTTCTATTTTCTAGTTAGAACCTTACAGAGATGCTTGTGCCTACGGGCAGTTCTGATACCTAAGGAACTCTGAGGTGGGATTTTCTTAGAATTATAATGGAGATCAGGGTTTAGTCCACGGGAATGAGACCTTGGTATATAAATTCCTTAGGCAACTGAATATAGCCTGTGTTTGGGTACCCTCTGTAAAGGAGATCATACAAAATGGAAAGAAAAAGGATTCCTGATTCATATGTCCTGATTACCTTCACTCTTTATAAATGTGCTGGTGCATTTTGCTGCCAAATTAGTCATCAATTAAAAAGCATTATATTAGAGGTCACACACAGCTTCACATACTGGTGCATATAATCCTTTTATCACGGTATTTTACTGGTAAAATTAAAAAAGTGAAATGGTTAATCAATTCTTAGTCAGAATGATCTGTTGGTTATGGTTATGTTGTTTTGCGTTTGATGTGATATGCCAGAATAGCAGCATCCTTGACTTAAAAGTAATAGCAGTAACTCATGGTAGGTGCTTATTATTATGGATGGATCAAGGCTAGGCTGCATGGTAGTCAGTAGACTTGGGGAACTTCACTGGAAGATAAAACATAACAATTTATGGGGAAAGACAGGAAAAAAAGAACCATTTCTTCACTAGTAACATCCAAGCAATGTGATTTCAGCAACAGTGGGAAATTTGTGGGATTGTAGGATCGGGTTGAAAATGAGCTAGGGAAGGTGACCTGGTCCAGCCTCTTGCTCAAAGCAGGGTATACTGTGGGATCAGACTGGGTTGCTCAGGGTTTTGTCCACTTGGGTCTTGAAAACCTCCAGGGGGGGAGACTGCACAACGTCTCTGGACAACCTACTCCACTGTCCAACTATTCTCATGGGGGAAAAGCTTTTCCTTATATCCAGTCTGAAACTCTCTCATTTCATTTATGGACATTTGTATCTCATTCTCCCACCCTGCACCACTGTGAGGAGCCCAGCTCCATCTCCTCAATGACCCCACATAGGCACTGGCGGGCTGTTCGGTGCCCCTGAAGCTATCTCTTCTCCAGGTCCTCTAATTTTCCCATGTCTTTCCTGCATTGCAGGGCCCAAAACTACATGTTGTATCCAGATATGGCTTGATGAGCACCATATAGAGCGGGATGATCCTTTTCTTTGGTCTATGTGCCATGCTTCTATTCATACACACAGGTGCTGTTGTCCACGTTTGCTTACAGGACACACTGCGGGCTCACATTCAACTTGCTGCCTTCACTGTCCCACAGAGCTGCGCCCCAGACCCTCCATCTTTTTCTGGAGAAAAAGCCTAGATGGTGACCATATATTTGGCCCCTATCTTGCAGCTGTTTATCTTTTCCAATGTCTTGGGTGGGAGAAAAAATGTCACCCTAACATGCGTTCCCCAAAAAAGGTTAATTTCGTACTCTTGACTTTACTGGGATGACTCATGAATCACAAGTTACTCATGTGCATAAATGTTTTCAAGATCACGTCTGGAGCATGTACCTGGGTTTGGAGGACTTTTGATTGACAAATTAATTCTGTTCTTTTTTCTTTAAATATTCATTTGTTAACTTAAAAATCTACTTATTCATACATTACTCATTAAAATATGAATAAAGTTAGTTATAAAAGGTCTAACCTAAAAAAAAACACCAGTTTTTTTCTCAATTCTTTTGCAAGCTCTTAGGAAAAGTGTTATTCCCATTATATCTGAGGGATGCTAATGATTAACAAGGTTCGTTATTAGTGATGTATGCTGATATTTTAGCTCTTTGAAAATTAAAAATCTTTACTTTTCATCAAAATGATTAAACTGTTATCTCTGACCACCACAAAATCCTTTATGAAAGATCATTTATTAGTAATAAAGGATTAAGCTGCCTAGGAATGATGCAAGGACATCTTAATTTTCACTGCTTAATAAGGCAAAGTGTGAATTCTCAGATTTCTATTTTTCACCTTGTTTTTTATTCTTGAATTTCTATCAAGGTCTCTATAATTCACTTCAGCTGGTAGATAATTCACCTCATTTATTGCATCTTTACAAGTGCATCCTTCCCATCCCACCAAACACTGCAGAAACTTAATATGCTTGGTCATCTTTGTGAAAACCTTTCTGAGTTTGATGATTTCTTGATTTATTGAAGCAAAATTTGCTGACAGAGAATGATTCCAGCTTTGAGATGAATTTACCCAGGGAATCTTTTGCATTAGTAAAGAAAAGTGATGAGAGCTGGTCTTTTTGCCAGATAGCTGCCTTTGACTGGAGATATATTTAACGTCCTAGAATGAAGTCCAAGTACAAGATGAGCTTCGTAGTTGTTTGGTTATAAAAAGGACAATTTCCTTCCTTTTCTCCCCTCTTCCTCTTCTCAAAGAGTTTAACTGAAAATGATCAGACTGAGGAAGGAAAGGGACTTCTACTGAGTCACTGAGCATGGAAAAAATGCCCAGTGCTAGCTTATCAGAGAAGTTAGCCAGAGGTAGAAACCCTGCAGATATTGGAAGTTGCCCTTCCTTCCTTCCTTCCTCCCTCCCTCCCTCCCTCCCTTCCTTCCTTCCTTCCCTCCTTCCTTCCTTCCTTCCTTCCTTCCTTCCTTCCTTCCTTCCTTCCTTCCTTCCTTCCTTCCTTCCTTCCTTCCTTCCTTCCTTCCTCCCTTCCTCCCTTCCTCCCTTCCTCCCTTCTTCCCTCCCTCCCTCCCTCCCTCCCTCCCTTCCTTCCTTCCCTCCCTCCTTCCTTCCTTCCTTCCTTCCTTCCTTCCTTCCTTCCTTCCTTCCTTCCTTCCTTCCTTCCTTCCTCCCTCCCTCCCTCCCTCCCTTCCTTCCTTCCCTCCTTCCTTCCTTCCTTCCTTCCTTCTTTCCTTCCTTCCTTCCTCCTTCCTTCCTTCCTTCCTTCCTTCCTTCCTTCCTTCCTTCCTTCCTTCCTTTCTCCCTCCTTACTTCCCTCCCTCCCTTCCTTCTTTCCCCTTCTTGTACTTCTATTCCCGCACATGACGTTTCTGACATGACAGTTTCTGAGCAATTACCTGAAAGGAGGAGGTAGCGAGGTGGGGGTCAGTCTGTTCTCCCAAGTAACAAGAGGAAACGGCCTCAAGTTGCACCAGGGGAGGTTTAGATAGGATATTAGGAAAAAATTCTTCACCAAAAGGGTTATCAAACATTGGAATAGGCTGCCCAGGGAAGTGGTGGAATCGCCATCCTTGGAGGTATTTAAAAGACATGTAGATGTGGTGCTGAGAGACATGGTTTAGTGGTGGTTTTGGTGTTTTTAGGTTCATGGTTGGACTTTATGATCTTAAAGGTCCCTTCCAACCTAGACGATTCTATGATTCTATGCAAGCTGCTTTTTAGTCACGCACTGAAGTGGAACCAGTTTCAGACCTGGAATAGATCATTATTTTGGCACAGCCTGTTCCAGAGACTGTAAGGGGAAGGAAAAGGTTGGGAAGAGAAAGAAGAAAAGGAAAGAAAGTTCAAGGCTACAGAAAAATTTTGGAAAGTAGAGAGAACTGAAATAAATTGTAAGATTTTTCTATGTATTTTATAGAAGAGGTGCAGAAAGTGAGTGGTACATTTCTGTGATAATTAAATATAGTCATATCTTATCCACTATTAGACAGTGAACGATAACTAATTATCCATATTAGAATTAAAATCTAAATCTTTAGACCTTATCTTATAGGTAAAGCGAAGTGGATTGCAAAGAATGGTAGGGTAGGCTATTTGCGGACTATTTGCGGACCGAAGTCTATTTGTGGACCATAACTGCCCAGTTGGCTCTGTAAGCACATGCCTGTCAGCGACACTCTCACAGTGAGAATATAAATTACTAGCTATGATGTCCTATGCTGAGTAAAATGCAGTTCACCAACACACTTTGGAGCTCGGTGTCTAACATTTCTCTACGTGGCAAAAAAATCAATAGTCGCCCTTCTCAATGCTTTTTGTTTGGGGAGGAGGGTTAGCGTGTTGTCAGAGCACGAGCAGGGAAGATACTCCTACTTGTAATCTTGACTATGAGTCTGAGATGCAGATACCTCATTTTACAGGCATGTTTCTTCTCCAGCTGTGCTTGACCTGAGGACAGTACGATGGGGTGCCCATGGCAATGGCAGCACCAGAAAATAGGCTTTGTGTCCCCGTATGCAAAGCAAAGCCTTGGGATTTATGACTAGAGGAAAATATCAGTGCTACCTAATACTCTGGGGCTCCCATCTTCTCGATGCTGTGGAAGGAAAGCTAAAACTTATGTGGAATTTCACATGGGCTTTGCTGCAATTTGAGGTCTTTCTTTTGGAATTAAAAGTGCGGTCATTAAAATTTCATGATGCACTTCCAAGAAAAATGTTCTCTGTTTAGTAAAATAATTAAAAGGCTGCATGGTCTCTGCAATAAGTGGCTATGGAAGGATGAATGAGAGTGCTGTAGAGGAAATGTGCTTGCTTTAATCAGCATTACATCAACCAAGTGAGATCCGTGCAGGAGAACTGCTAAAAATCTATCATTCATTAGAGCCACACCATTTCCAGACCCCTGAGGAGAGCTCAGTGCTACTTTGCATTTCAGACACACTGTGGTTGGGTCAAACCAGAGTAAATCTAAACCCTATCCCTCCCTAGGGTGCTTATATCATTCTAAATAAATAAAAACTTCCCACAACAGAGTATAATATATCAGAAAACCACCCCTCTGTCAGACTTCAAGGTATTTCTGTCAGCCTCTGTGCTATTTTAAGCTCCTATATAGGTGGCAAATGCTCAGCTTGGCACTGAATCTCAGTGACACAAATACAGCATTTCAGCAGCAAATGCTGGTGAAAGGGAGGGTGAGGGACTTCTGTATAGAGAAAGGATCTATTTTTAGATTTTTTTATCCATCCAGCTCTACGGCCCTCTCTGCTCCTTTGAATGCAGACAGGCAACTCTGGGTATAAGATTGTATGTGGTGGGCACTAAAATTATGCTGATGGCTTCTAGGAGGTTCAAGCCAGCAACAGGCGCCACCATGAGCAGCAATTTAGAAGAGCCTAAAAATGCATGAAAGTGGAAGAAGAGGTTTGTCATCCAACCCAAAGGCTCCCAGTAGGTCCTGGATATAGTGCTGAGGCTGTCTAGATTATACTCTGGTGAACTGCAATATTCAGCTGCCTGCTTTCTAACTTTGCCTATTTCTATATTCAGATTAATGACAGACAATATGTTCTCTAGTAGAAGTTAGAGCTTATGCATCTAACTCTTTAATATCTTTATCTTCGCTTTAATATATTTATCAATGATCTGCATGAGGGGATTGAGTACACTCTTGGTAAATTTGCAGATGACACCAAGTTGGGTGGGAGTGTTGACGTGCTTGAGTCTAAGAAGGCTCTACAGAGGGATGTGGACAGGCTGAATTGATGGCTTAAGGCCAATGGTATGAGGTTCAACAAGGCCAAGTGCCAGGTCCTGCACTTGGGTCACAACAACGCCAGGCAGTGGTATAGGCCTAGGGAAGAGTGGCGGAAAAGGACCTGGGGGTATTGGTCAACAGGCAGCTGAATATGAGCCAGTGTGCGCAGGTGGCCAAGAAGGTCAACAACATCTTGGTCTGTATCAGAAATAGTATGACCAAGATGAGCAGGGGAGTGATTGTCCCCCTGTACTTGGCACTGGTGAGGCTGCACCTCAACTACTGTGTTCAGTTGGGCGGGAGTCTTGATAACCATAACCAGGCCCAGGAAGGTGATGTTTCAGACTCTGGGTAACAGGTTGGGAAAGGTTTTGGTGTGTGTTTTCTTGTGTGGTGGCATCTTTCTATTTGTTATTTTGGGCACCA
The DNA here is from genome assembly GCA_947846985.1 of Fratercula arctica. NCBI lineage: Eukaryota > Metazoa > Chordata > Aves > Charadriiformes > Alcidae > Fratercula > Fratercula arctica. The sequence continues at coordinate 71,875,694 of CANTUZ010000001.1, forward strand.
AGGCATGCATGCTCCCTTCTCCACTTTCCTCAGTACATTTTGCAAGGTTTACATATCCTGAGGGGCTTTTTTCTAGCCATGTTCTCCTGTCACAGCCTACAATTTTTGTTTTGAGCTTTGTAGCAAAATGCACAGTAATTGGACTGCAGCAGCACATGATGAAGATTTTAGGTCTGCTTCACCTCTCTGTCACCAAGACCTCTGCGTGACCCGGCTTCCACAATCTCTGCCTTCCATGCTGCTACCGGCTCTTGTGGGATGTTAATCACATACTGTTTCCCTGGCTCTAATCAGGAGGGTCTAAAAAGAATTACCTATTCCAGTCATTACTGGAAACTGTGGGTATAATAAGGCCTATACAATGACAGAAATATTACTCTTAACGAAAGCTCCATGGACAGACTCAGAGAGGGGAATTTCCTTACAGATTTTATAGCAAAGTCTATCATATTTGTTGCATGGATCTTTGCGTGCAGTTTGACTGAAACGGGGTGACATTTTCCAGAAAGTACATTGGTATAATATATGGAGCACTTATTTATTATTAGCTATTGGGAATTTTAAATTAGGCAACTATTTTCCATGCTGCCCCTGGCTATGTTCCCACTACTGGCATGGGATACGATAGCAAAATGCCACCTATTTTAGCTATAGAGGAGAGTTAGTTGCTTACATGCAAAGGAGAAGAATTCAACAGCTTTGGATGGAAAGTTCCTTATGCTCTTTTTCAATAGTGCCACTTTTAATGGCTTTGCATTTCTTCAAATAAATGAAGTTGTAGGGCTCATGTCTAATCTCAAGAACACATATACACTTTTCAAAACAGTTCTTAGTTCTTAAGCAGGAATTTTACCATTTCACAGAAATACCCCATTCACCTTGATAATCTAGGTCTGTGACCCAGGGTAACTGCTTTTCTGCCTCCTCTGAGGCATTCAAGACCAGGCAATATGTTTTTATTGTGCCTGGGTTATTCACATAATGTTAGTCTGAGCCACAGAGCTGTGCATACATTAGCCTTGCTCACCCAGAAGGTGAGCAACTAGAAAGAGAAGGTTTTTAGATGGTTACTAGGTATATGATTCTATGTATATGATTCCAGAGAACTGATAAAAATCCAGAGATTTTACAAGTATCAACTCATTTTCTGAAGCATAAGCAGGTACCTTTCTTCACCCAGTTTCTCTGAACAATATTATTTGCCTGAGACCCTTTACTGACCATAGTAGAGCTCCTTCCCTTACAGTGAATTCATAAAATTTGATCTTTCTGGACAAACTGTTACTGTAGGCTGTCTATTAAGGAGGTAAAAATGTTAAAGTCTAGTGATTTAAAAGTCCACAAACAGTTGCTGGAGTTATGCCTTACTTCTAGCCTTTCCCCTTATCTCACTGCCTGATTCAGGAACAGGCTGCCCAGGGAGGTGGTTGAGTCACCATCCCTAGAAGTATTTAAGAAACATGTAGATTTGGCAGTACAGGGCATGCTCTAGTGACAGAGACTGTAGGGGTTTTTTTGTGTGTGTGTATGGTTGGACTCAATGATCTCAAAGGTTCATTCCAACCATGAAGACTGATTCTATGATTCTATGGTTCTCCTGACAGCCCTCTTGTGCTCTTGCAGTGAACTCTCTTTTATGTAGATCAAAATACAGTATTCGTAAATTACTCCAGAATAGCTTCATTTCTGTATGTGTTTTTCTGCCTGATGAAGCAAAAGCTTCAAGATATACTCAAGACTGTGTCTTTCATGACAGGATCCGGGCTTATTATTCAGCCAGTGTGCTCTGGCCACAAGTTATTATTTCAGTCAGTGTTTCTAATGAGTGCAAAGTCTGAAATAAATTAACCAATCTAAATTCATTAAAGACACCAGTATCAACCTTAAGAATGTTTATGAATTCTTAAGATCTTCTTCTTTCCTCCAGATTAAATATTTGTAATTTGCAAGTGCTTTCTAGAATTACCTTCAGCACAGGTATTTGGTTTGCTTTTGGTATGAAAGCCATTTTCTGTTGCCATCAAGGATAATCATGCAGGGAAGGGAATATGTTCCCTAGTCATAATTTGTGATTCCTTTTTATTGTTAATCATACTTGTTTTAGCTTTTTAAGAAATATCCCAATGTAGAGCCAATGAGGCATTTATATCATGTAGTGCCTATCTCAGTGTGTGAATAATGAATAAAGTGAACGGTGTGCAAAGACATCATGGGCTGATTGTTTTCACATAAATAATTTGGTATTTGTGGAAATGGAGTTGATTAGCAAAAATCAGCCTAATTTTTCAGGTTCTATCACTGCAAAATATGGCTACATTTACTGGGAAAAATTGTTCACAAAATTGCTTACTGCCTAAGTTCTGTTTCTCACACTGACTTAAAATAGGTTTACATTTGAAGATGACTGTGTTGGAAATCAAATTGCCTCAGGTTCTTAACAGAAAATACAAAAGACTCATGTAATATTTCTGTCAAATATATCACCTTTTGGCTTTACTGCCCAATCACGGTATGGCACATCAAAAATGCTTATCACCAAGGGGCTTTAGCAGCAAAATATTTTGTAATTACTAATGACTCCAAAATAAAAAGTGCATGGAGGTTGATAATTCTTTCTTTCTCTGACCTTTCAGACTTTCATATTTGTCTTGATTTCTTATCAGAACACCAGTAAACATCCGGAGTTTTTTTCAAAACATAACTTCTGCTGAAATGTCTTTTTTAGATCAAAGAAGTCAGATTCACAGATTTAAAACGAAGTTTTCTTTCTGTGCCCAGTTTTACCTCAGAAACTTCCCATTGAAAAAATTTGAAATTAAGGTCTCTCTGCTTTTAGTTTACCTAAAACAGCAAAAAGCACTTTGTCAGAAATGTCCTAGGTGTTTACTAAAACACCTGTGTAAAAGGGATAGTATCCTATAGTTTGTAGGTGAGACAGACACAATGATGTCTCTATACGTCGTGGTTTAACCCCAGCTGGCAACTAAGCACCAACAGGCGCTTGCTCATCCCCCCGCCCAGTGTGATGGGGGAGAGAGTTGGAAGAGCAAAAGTGAGAAAACTCTGGGATTGAGATGAAGAGAGTTTAATGGGTAGAGCAAAAGTCATGTGCACAAGCCAAACAAAATAAGGGATTCATTGCCTGCTTCCCATGGGCAGGCAGGTGTTCAGCCGTCCCCAGGAAAGCAGGGCTCCATCACGTGTAACAGTTACTAGGGAAGACAAATGCCATCACTCCTAATGTCCCCCCCTTCCGTCTTTTTCCACAGCTTTATATACTGAGCATGACGTCACATGGTATGGAATATCCCTTTGGTCAGTTGGGGTCAGCTGTTTTAGCTGTGTCTCCTCCCCCCAAGTCCTTGTGCCCCCCACCAGCCTACTCACTGGTGGGGTGGGTTGAGGAGCAGAAAATACCTTGACTCTGTGTAAGCACTGCTCAGCAATCATTAAATGGCCCTGTATTACCAACACTGTTTCCACCGCACATCCAAATCATAACCCCATGCTATCTACTATGAAGAAAATGAACTGTGCCCCAGCTAAGACCAGCACGCTATATTTAAGAGATGAAAATGAAAATTCAGAAGGTTTTCTTTCTATACCTTACCTTGGGATACACATTAATGGTATTTTTTTTTTAATACAATGCATTTCTTTACAGGAAAGATTACAGAAAGCTAAGAACATCTCTCATTTGTCTTTGTGTTAGCCATATCTCCCTCTTCTTTGTGTTGTTAATATGCATGACAAATTACAACCTTCTCTGTACCCCCATCCCACAAAAAAACCCCCTACTTCAGAGATCCATTCACACTTCTTAAAGTACAGGAGAAACCAGTTAGGTGAACTGAAACTTTCATAGTATAAAGATGTTTCCAGAGTATATATATTTTTTAAAAAGTTTCCTAAGGCATTGTGAGGAAGAATAAAAATTTGGCTTCATTTTCCTTCAGAATATAGATCATATTGAATGCTGCCATTCTTTAAAGACACAAACAAAAAGCAATTATCTGAAAGTAAAGTAAATGTATGGTCAGAGTCAAATAGTTCACTGATTTGGACATTAAAAATATCTATGTGCACATAAGCTTGACAACTGATCAGGGGATATAATTGGCACACAGCTCCCTGCATTTCAAGTAGTATATAGCCATAGCTTCATCTCACTGACTCGAACGACATTACTACATGAATACATCACTACGACTCAAGTGAAAGAACGTTGCTGATCCACATAATTTCTGTCCTTCATTACTCATTCTTAACCTAGGTCATTGAGGTGGCGTGATTACAGAATATTATGGTTCTAGACTGACCTGTGGTGGCTCTTATAAATTACTCGTCTGATTTTCTTAAGTTGATGGTTTGCCTTCATTTCTTTTTTTTTTTTTTTTTTTTTTTGTGAACTCTCTTTCCAACCTTATTTTGTTTCAAATGATTGGTTTTGTCTAATTTTGTCATGACTGCAAACATTGTAGGTGATTACAGAGACATACTGTATCTAAAAGACCAAGAAAAAGACACCATTAAAAACGAACCACTTTCCCTTGGATCAGCAGCCCACAGAAACCTGCTGACTTCTTTCAGACTTTATAGCTCTTTTAATTAACTTACTACTGGCTTTGCTATTATACAGAACTAAACCACTGCAAGAATGTTAAGGCAATAATAAACATCTCATTTAAATCCACTAAAGAAAGAAAAAAGTAATTTACAGCAAGATCTCTGTCGTCAGTTTACCATTTTGTGTCAAATGTTTGGAGAACATTTGGGAACCGACACAGTTTTTCTTAGGACAGAAAGGAGTCCCTCTGGAGGAAGCAGGGTTACTTGTTGAGGGAGATGAGAAATACCAGTTATTTGCTGCCTAAATCTGTCTAAGAAGCTGGGATCAGTATCAGCTCACAAGATTTCCTGCTTTTTAATTTCCTTCTTTTAGTAAATTCAAACCCCAGTTTTAGAATTACAGCAACCTTCTATTTTTTTTGATTAATTTCTCAGGTTTTTCAGCATTTAAAACTCAATTCACTGATGACTTTTAATCTATGGGTTTTCAAAAAGGAGGAAAATTTGGCTCAACTAAATTGCTTCTGACTGAAAAAATGGTCTCATCTCTATCTATGGTACTGAGGAAAAAATGGTCTCATTATTTAAACAAGTTGGTGTTTACCTTTTGGCAACGAAGAAGGGAGGAGTTTAGAGAGGGCTTAGGAAAGAGCACTGAAAATAATACAGAAATTTAGAAAGCCTGCTTCCCACAGCAAGGGAAATAAGAAGTTTAATTTATTTATTTTTTTAAAGAGTAGTTTGAGAGATGATTTATCAAGAGCGGTAAGTACTTCCATGAAGAAATGATTGCTAGTGCTTTAGAGATCATTCATCCACTGAATCAATGCAAGAGGCTGAAACTAATCAAGCTTCAAATGGAAAGGAATGGGAATTTCTGGCCACGGTTGTATCAAAACACAAATGGAGGTGATAGAATCCAGGTTGCCTGATATCTGTAAAACACTAATAGATACAGTTCTCAAAATTATGCTCTAGCTTTGTCAGATTTTGTGGCCATGATGCAGGCAAGTAGACAATTAGATGAACCATTCATGTTCTGACAATACCTCCTTCCACAGGACTGTCATGCCTATTCATTTTTTCACCTCACATAGTATTTAAATTTAAACTGCACACTCAGAAGGAACTTAATAATCAGACATGACGTTTAAAACGCATTAGGTGTTTTTTCCTTTCGTAACTTTATTTTGATTTTTCAGTGGAATTTCTATGCCTTGGCAGGCTAAATTAAGCTTAATATTCTCTCCTTATACACTGATTTGTAATGAGGAAGTCCTATGGAGTGCACTTAGACTTAGCTGCAGGTGCATACAGCAGCATCCCTCCCAAATCCTGTCTTCCATTCATCCCAATCAAGAAGCATTTCATTTCACACCACTTCACTGTGGCTGGCTAGCCTGGACCTAGGAGCTTGGAAACACTCTGAATGCTCTAGTTAGGGCATAGCTATTGCAATTAAAGAACAGAAAATCATTGTGCAAGTGCACGAGCATACTTACACGGTGTCTGCTGTGTAGAAAAAGCTGGGAACTTCCTGAAAAAGAGGTGCTTTCCACTGAGGGACAAAGATCCTTTGGGGACTGATGCTGCTAGATGCTGGCTACAGAGAGACGTCTCTTTGGCAGGCACTAGGCAGTGCCCCTTTGGGGAGACAGCGTGAGGGATAAGAAGGCAGCTTAGGGCACAGAGTTTGCTATACAGCTCTTTGAGAGCTTGAACTCCTCCAAGATTTTCTGTACACCCTTCTCTTGATTTTGAGTCATGCTAATCCACTCAGGGGACAACCGCAATCCTGTATGATTTGGGACTAGTCTCAGCTAACCAAAGTGGTTTCAATTTCATATTGAATCCATCCAAAGAGATCTGAAAAGGCTTTCAACAAGATGTGCCATGTAAATTCCAACAATGAATAAATCAGAGGTAATTGTGAGCTGTTTCTGGAAATTCTGTGAACAGGAAAAAGAGCTAAATTAATCAAGAGCACTATTCATTGCAAAATTACTTTTTCAGTCTTAATCATGAAGCATTATACAAAGATGAACTGTCTGCTCTTAGACCTTCTTGTCCCTAATGCAAGCAGTTTTCCAGGAATGGGGCAGGGTGTTGTTTTACCCTCACCCCTCCACCCCCATTAGTCTCGTTGCAGAAATGTTGTGCTTTCTGAAGCCACGTTAATAGCCTTCACTGCTGCTGGCCTAAAAGGACTGTTGTACTTGGTGCTTTCATCTCTTCTATTTTGCTTGCCATAGCTCCAAACTGCTTGCTGAGATGGAGGACGAACTGAGTTAATCCAGGCTCCATGGTGAGACACATCTCTGGACTCTACTATTAAATTTATTTGGAGTTCTTTCTCTTGCTGCTTGACATTGTTTCAAAAAGATGTGAAATTGTGATGTTGATGGTGATTATGGGCTCTTGTCTGAACAACATGTTTTCCTGTTCAAAACTTAAAAGGAAGATAGCTGTTTTCAAAATTTGATGGGGCTACCATGATTATTTCTCTCCAGTAGCTTCTTTCCATTGAAACAATGATGAAACTGTCAAAATATTGGCTCAGAGTCCTTCTTGCTTGTATATGTTCACTCACCAAAAGTTTAGTGCACAAGAGAATAAAGGAATGTGATTAACTGGATATCTTTGTGCATCTGTAACCATTTACAATCATGAGAAAAATAGAGAAAAAAAAAAAAAAAGAGGCAGTCCTATGTGCTTTGTAGGAGTTTGGTATCATACTGGACACCTGTTAGTGTCTTCAGTTCTGTGACTCTGGACTAATCCACCAGCTTTCAAATCCAAGTATCAACCTGTGCTTCCAAACTAGTATTGAATGAATTGCCTGTCTTCCTCCTTTTTGTTTCAATGGATCATTTGGTCCTTGCAAACATGTTACAAACCCAGAAGTTTTTAGCTTATATATTTGTTAGGAAAAGAGCAGTTGTACATGTCCTATTTCTGCATAGGCAGCTTGATTTGTACAATACTCCAGCATGCTTCATTGACTCCAATCCAGTTCATAGTCCATTGGGTATGAAATAAAACTAGAAGAAAATGGACATTTACTGTCACCTTCTCTCTTCAGGGGCCAATGGGGTATCCTAAATATCTCTGAAGACCCAGTAACGCATTAAAAGGCCATTTATCACAGGCATGAAATCACGGAAAGCTTTACACAGAAGACTTTACTACTGTAGAGACTGTCTCTGCATTATGTACTTCTTGCATTTGATGATAAAAAAGAGCACTGGAAAGACTGTGGATTTTAAGCGAGGAAAACAAGAACAGAAAGGATGAGCAGTAGGTTACGTCTCCTGCAACACTTCATGTTTGGTCTTGGTGGCCCAGCCGTGTGGGATCATGGGAGAGGATTCCAGAGTTGGGGTTGCTTTGGCATCCTGAGAATGACAGGAATATTCAGTGGCTGTTAACACAGATTAAAAGGGGAGAGGAAGAAAAAGAGCCTTTACTGAGAAGATGCAGCCAACAACAAGGAAGCCATTTCTATTCTATACACCTTGTTATTTAGAGCTTTACATCCAACTCGCTTCTGGCAACTACAAAGTACATAATAAAATTAATAACAGTTCATTGCCACCAGCTGCTCACAAGAAACAGATGCAATTCTGAAGCCATTTAGTCAGCATTTCTTCCTTCCCAGTTATACCTCATCTTGAGCAGGGGAGATTTGAATAATGAATTGTGTATTTGACTATGAAGTAGGACAAATATAAATGAAATTATTCTCCTTAACTACTGCATTTTACTAAGAAGTTAAGTTAAGCCCGGGAGATTTAGGAGAAGCACATTTGTGAGGAAAATTCAGCTTTGGCTTCATTCAGTTGGGGCATTTCTTCTCAGTAGCATCCAGCGTGAGATACATGCCTGTGTGCACAGGGAGGACAGTCCCTTGCCCTGCCATGAGATGACTGCATTAGCACTCCCTCCTTGATTTTCTTACCTTCCTAAATCTTTCCATTTCTCTTTACAGCAGAGAGACAAGAACACACCCATACCTGGGGCCCTTCTCCCCAGGCTCCTCTCTAGAAATTCTCATTTGAAATGTTACGGATCCCCTTGCCTGAAACGTGGTGTAACCCTGGCATACTTCCACTGCAGAAACATTTTCATGTTGCTAAAGGAAAATCACATGAGTTTGCAAGACTATTAAAAGCATGATTTATACATGCCACATCATTCAGGGTAAAAAAATTCCCCTTGCCCAAAAGTATATAATTCTGTCTGAAGGTAGGAGCCAATGAACACGGACTTTTTCCATTGACCATTGACTTTTGTATAAGGAGATCCAAAACAGCCTGGTAAACTAAGCTTTGGATAAACTCTTTGGAACTCCCATATGACACAACTGACAGAAAATTGATAGATTATTCAGATAGTGAATTGCATCTTAAATGCAAAACAGGCTAGAAGCATTTATAACTTAGAAGAAACTCATAAGCCCCAAACGAGAAAAGCTAAACTATTTTTGGTACATTTTTACTTCAAATTAAGCAGTCATATAGTGGCTAGAGCTACACTTGCAACTTACATCACACACACACAAAAATTAAATGAAGTAATAATAGCAAAAATGACAGTAATACATTTAGACAGCGTTATTTAAAGAACCAGGGGATTGGAAACAAATGTTTACAGCTAGTGATAAACATAGTCCAGGTAAAGATTATGGTAATAAGGAAATGCAAAACACCAGGACAGGAAAGAGTTATAAGTGGCAGCACCAACGGCTGCATCTCTGCAGACCCCCAGACCCTGGCTGGTCAAGCAGATGCCTGAGAAAGTGCAAGGTACAGCAGGTCGGCATCATGGTGCTCCCATGAAGAAATCTCCTGGAGTTGAGCACAGGGTGGCTTGGCCCCCACCCTGACACCTGCTGCTATTCTTCAGGAAGGACCTCATGGGGTCCCCCTTGGTGCCACCTGCTTCCATGGAGATTTTGGTAATTTTTAATTAAATTTGATATGTTTGAAATTGACCAAATGGTTGAGGAGGCAGGAGAGATACGGGCACGCGGGTAGTGATCAAATATATCTAATTACCTTGGGAATGCAGGTAAAAAAATTAATGCCCCGAGGAAGTATTTCATTAAAAAGCTGCTTTTCTTTTATGTGCTCTGTGGTTGTTTGAGCTTCTCAGTCTTGGTTAAGTTTCAAGGGGGAAGGAGGAGCAGAGAGTTTCTCTTCTCTGAAGCCTTGTGAATTGAATGGATCCAGTCCCCTCTTTGTTGATGAAGGTATTGAGTGTGCCCATCTTTCATTACATTTCAGTAATGGCTACACGTTTATGCAAAAAGAAGGTACTACTTTGCCTTTTTTTCTCTTTTTTTTTTTCCTCCTGTCTTTTACGTCCCAGTTTCCTGAGGAAACAGAAGTCATGCAGATCTGTGTGTCCGTGCACAATTCCCTCATTTGAAGGAAGGATCTGTCTCTCAAATGTAGTTATGTTTCTATGAGTTTTACAAAAAATCCATAGCTAGGATATTAAGAGTTGTGAGGGGCAAGACATTCACAGGTTCATATTAAAGTGACTCACATATCTCATTCTTTCCTTATCTTGCCACTTCTTAAGAGACTCAAGCTGACTCCTGCCAAGGAAGACACTTTTAAAAAATTTGCCAACATCTGCATTTCAGGGGTTAGTAATGCCAGATATTTTTGAGAAACTAATGGGTCAGTGGGCCAGAGACACCCTTCTCCACCCTGGAATAATGATTTCAACAACTAGGAGAGAGTGTCATGTCAAGCCAGTGTTATACTAGTCACGGTCAGATTTAGCGTTAAGAGATAAAAGGAAACAAATTTGCCATGGAATAAAGTTACAAAAAATATAGCAAAGTTATTGAGTTTATGCTTAATATTAAGAAAATTCCTATGCTGCTCCAACATTGCCATGGCTTTCCAGGACAGCCCAAACCGGCCTCTGCAACCTGCCCTGGGCTTGTGCTGGGATGCTCCCACCGCTGGGTCTTTCCTGCTCCTGGCCAGGGCTGAGTCATCAGGCTAGAATATCCTTTTCCATCGAGGGTTTGGTTTTTTTTTTGTCTTTTTTTTATGACCAGGCATAATCCTGAGTTCATGTTCTCCCCTCTTCTTCAGGCCATAGTTCTGATTGACATTTCTATTGTAAACTTTAAGTAGCAGAGACCTGGCTTTAGATATCAGGCTGTTTTGTTCTGTTTACTGGATCCTTAAAACATGACAGATAGATACAGCAATCGATAGACAGGTAGACAGACAGACAGATAGATTGATCCACTTTGTCATGAGGTATGAAATGTACAAGATTTATAACATTTTTCTTGCCACAGTCATGACTCTATATATGACAGTAAACCTAAAGGATGACAGATATGAGCACAAGATTCCTGTATGCTTTGTGTAATAGTATAACAGAGGTTAACCACGCTGCAGTTGAAGTAGTTTTAGGTCTTTAGTTAGAATATAAATGCACAACACTTCTAAGTACTACAAACACTTTTATACTTGTGGGTTTTAACAGGTACAGACCTCTGACCTCTGATAGTGGTATCTGCTTCTCACTGTGGTTTGGACAAGACCGTATGACCAGGCTGATATTTAATTGGATTTTAAACATATCATTTAGCCACACTAGATGACATTTTCCATGAAAACTGGCCAGAGAGTTTTAAACTGTAAAACCTTTGGGAAGCATAGACTTCGCAAATTATAGTCTTGTACAACCATATAAGGGATATCTACAAATGCAGGTCATGACTAAATCTCTACAGGAAACAGAAACAATGGCCATTGAGTATGTTTGCACAGGATAGGGTAGTTTTGGGTGGAATGGTTTTCTGGAACAGGGTATGCTGTGACATGTGTTATTAGCTGTTCACTCCCTCGGTTGATTACAACAGTTTTCATGTCACTGCTGAACTCCTCTGAAGGAGAACATTTTAGGTACGTGCATAAACATTAGGAAATCATAGTATAATTCATCTAAATAATCAGTCAGCTAGCGCTAGTAGCTGATTGATGATATATTTGGATTATAGAGAAACAGATCCAGGGTAACTCCTGGCTTGTTAGCTGGGGTGCTCACCTCTTAATATAGGTGACTGAATGTCACATTAATAGAATGGTTGCGCATAGTTTGCGTGTCTGCTGGGAGTGGGCCTCTCAGGACACGTGCACCGGGAGACCAAGGCATCGATCCCACGTAGGCCTCAGTTTCAAGCAGATCTTAGGGCTGGAGCTCAGCTCAACCACAACAACAATGTCTCAAGCCATGCAAAACTTTGACATCCCATGGTCTTTCAAGTACCTAAGTGCTTGAGGAGGTTTTTTTGTGAATGCCACTCTTAAATGTAGGGGCCTATATATTGAGATCACTATTGATGCTAAAAACTTTGTTGCTGACCTTTTAGCAACTAAATCAAAAAGTACAAGAGTATAAAGGCATGGAGTATGAATTCAAGCATTTAATTGAAATGAATGGAAAGGGTGGGCTTGAATGGGAGGATGTACACAAATATCAAGTACTAGAATTTCAAGAAGTGTACAAGTGTACAATTAATTACTGAGCTATCTGAATGATGAATAATTATATCATTATAAATACCCACTGGCCATTGCTTTGGCTTGGAGAAGTGTTGCTGCATGATGAAATATGCAAGCAGATTGAAACCCTGCTGCTTGCAGGGACATAATTTATCGATAGATCGGGACACAGAATACAGTTTTCTTTGCCATGGTGGAGCAGTTTCAAACCCTCCAGCAGCCTGTCGTTAGGCTGGTGGAAACAAAAGCGTGGGAGACACCTGGTCCTCACCTACGACGTACTGTAAAAGCTGCAGCCCTAACTGGGTGCCTTCGCTGCCTCCTCACAGCACCTATCCTCAGCATGACGCCTGTCCCCAAGCACCTCTGGAGCAGCACTGTGGGCCAGCACAGCTGTTTGTTAGCCCTCATGTGGGGCTAACAGACCCAAATCAGCAGTCACTTGCTAAAAATCACAATTTCAGCCCTCTTTCGAAGGAAGGCATCCAGGTGAACTCTTACTGTGAAATGTGCTATATCCCCGCTTAGCACGGTGTGCTGCTGTGACTATTTTGATTTAGCTTTCCCAGCCCTGAAAACATAGGCAACGTCTGGCGGTGCAACAGCCATGCAAATTTCATGAGTAGGGAAAACAGCAGATTTATGCACTTCGCACTGACACTGGCTCAGTGCATGCTCTTGCTTGAATTAAGGCCCTGAGAGAGAGAGAGAGGTAGGAAATCCAGACGCAGCACAACGAAGAAGCAGCAAGCCTAAATAGACTGGAAACTGGCATTGTCTGAATGATATGGGATAAAAAGATCCTATCACACCTTTTCCAGTGACATATGGCATGTAATTACAGACAGTCCATGGGGTACTCCTCTGTGGTGCATCTCCCCTGCTAATGTAATTGGGGGTGCTCCAGGAGACACCTGTGCCTGCAGGTCCCTGAGGTCGGTCATTCGGGTCCACATGCAGGAGCCCACATCTTCTTTCCAGACCTGACTACACAGTAGCGGATCTGGCTTTCTCCAGCTGATTAACGATGGTGTGGCAGAGTGATTTACTTAGGCAAACTCATTAAAAAATAAAGCACCCTGTGAGAACAAGGTAGTACGTAGCATAGCATGTCTGTGAATATGCATCATGACTAGGGAGTATATTAATGTAATTGTCTTAATACGGTACTTTTGTTTACTGATTGGGATTTAAATTTGTGTGAAGTTTACAAGGACCTTTGTCTAAGTGCTCTAAGTGCCCCTTCCTAAAAGCTTCAGATGAAAAAGAAAAGAGAAACCAGCCATTGCCAGGGCAGAAGTCTTCCTTCTATTTTACAGCTGAGCGGAGGATTGATTGGGCGGCTTGCTCGAGGCCAGACATCAATGCTATGGCTGTGAGTTGTTGTAACAGAGGTCTTGTGAATTCCTATCTGACACAGTCACATCCTAGACAGTCGTCAATAGCGTACAAATGTATAAAGCAATTCCAAATATCATCCAGGGCAGCGTGTGTGCACAGGAATAGCACTACAGAGCCTGTGGAGATACCGATGAGAAAACCAGATTTAGAAAAAAGAAAACCCATTGCTTTTTGTATTCTTCATTTTTATAAGTCAGGGTTTATTTGTTTTCTTTTTTTTTCTAAGTTTGTGTTTTCCCTGGAGTACTGCCTTTTCATCTTTTCTCTCTGCAACAGAACATTTAGTTTTCAATAGTTTTCTCCAGCATGCAGTTCCATCAATAAATGTTTTTACTCTCGATGATTGAAAAGTGTCCAAGAGCAACCCATCGATCGTGTTTGTGCACGAGAAACTACAGAATACTGATCTTACAGGGCACAAGTAGTTATTATGCAAAGTAAATACTGCTCCTAATTTGGCGTCAGCTTTTTGTAGCATCTGTGTCCAGTTACAACTTCTGGAAAAATATTGGCATCTATAGATTAAAACCTGACGTTATTGGGGAAATTTAGAAAGGAGGCTGATGAGATTCTTACAGGCTTTATTCTTGCACCCAGACCACAGAAGCACTGTAAAGGTTCAGCAGATTTTAGCTCCTCTTTCCAATGCTGTCTTCAGTATTCCTGTCAGGAAAATACTATTTAACATTTCTCTTCTCTTACATGTCTCATTTATTTGCCAGCATTTTTAGAAATGCAAGTCTGGTTGATACCTGTGAGAGGAGAACAACTTGAAGACTGGTGCAGAAAGTACAGTTGTAAATGACGTTCATGCTTTCCATTAGGCTGCCTTTAGTTCTGTCAATAAGCACCAGTTATGGAGGAAGATAGCATCCTTTACAAAATATATAAAAAGAGCTGCATCAAGGTTACACCCTACTGTGCTGTTCAAGCAGCGAGACGTATTGTCAGTAGGGGCTGCTACCTATGGAAACGGATTGAGCTCCTCAGAAGAAGCAGAAATTAGGTGCTGCAAAACCGTAGGAACGGGTGTTTCCTTCTATTTTTGCTGTCTCTGGGGCCTTCGTGCATACTCCAAAATAAAGTTATAATAATAAGTAACTTGAGTCCCAGTATGCCTCACAGAGAAGCATAATGAAGCTGGCTGTTTGAAAGCTCGTCTGGCCTTTAATTATCTCTGTCGCAGAGCCAAGAACACCCTGCCCCAGGAAGGCGCAGCCCTGTAGATGTTTGGAGAACACGGCTTCCCACCCCTCTGGCTGCTGGTCTGGGGGCTACTTGCTTATATGTCCCCCCCATACAGACATCTCGCCAACGTGGCCGAGGTCCCCAGGGCAGCACTGCGGCAGTCCAAGAGGGGACTGCACCATAGGTGGCACCAAGGAGGCTAACACAGATCCCCTCAAGAGCATGGTCAGGGTCTTCTCCAACCTCCTCTGACATGGCAGTTGAATACTGGGCACATCTTTGGCTTAAGAGTTTCAGGGAACCACTTCCAAAGGTCTTTGGACTGAAAAAACCAAACACCTGTAGAGGTCTCTCTTCACTTGGTCAAAGGAGATTTATCTCCGCTCCTCCAAAGCACTTGCCTAGAGAGCGTGCTCTGTGCTCCTCTCCTGCAAGAGCAAGCACAGTGACAAAGCTTTCAGAAATATCATTTTGCAGGTTGAGTCAATTCATACAGAATCCTTACTATTCAATTTCTTCTGCCATTTTTGGAGTGATGAATTCACAACATACAGCATTAATCGTCAGGCAGCTACACCTAAACCATGTAATAGCTAGATGCTCTAATGGGAATTGACAGCTGACATGTACCGAAAGTGTTACTTACCATGGCCTGAAATTGAGGGAATTATGTGACAAAATTAAATGCTTGCATGCTTCCAGGCAGCGGCTCCAATTTTAGTAAGGAACAAAGAAATACAATTACCGCACAAAGATTTACTGTAGGTAAGTTTGATTAGGATTTTATACCTACAATATACCACTGCAGACTATGTCACCAGGTCTGCACGTAAACACATTCATCTTGATGGATGTCACAACATGCTTAACACAACCAATAACACAATGCCTTACAGCAGCAGTATCTTCAGGGAAAAAAAAAAACCCACCACCCAGTTTTCTTATTCTTTTAACAGACAGACATTTAAAAATACTTCTTTATAAAATGAAGTTTAATTAAAGACACAGGATTCACTTCACAGGATTTTTCTTTCATCATAAAGATTTTGAAGACAATTTTATCACCCTAATTTGGTAGCTCTGACTTTTAACCTTTTTTCTTTTTTTCCCCGCCCTGCAAAGGCATTTATTTGTCAGATTCTACCACACAGAATTTGCAACAATCCTGTGCTCTGTTGCATGACAGGTCTGTTCTGTAAGTAAAAATGGACTATTTCATTAAAAGGGATTCCCGTAGGTGGACTTCCCAGTAACTGAGCTGA
The DNA here is from genome assembly GCA_947846985.1 of Fratercula arctica. Lineage (NCBI taxonomy): Eukaryota > Metazoa > Chordata > Aves > Charadriiformes > Alcidae > Fratercula > Fratercula arctica. The sequence continues at coordinate 71,891,652 of CANTUZ010000001.1, forward strand.
GAAAGTGGAGGAATTCAAGACACATCAGTATGTTTTGCTTTCCAAACTGCCAGGTTAGCACGGATCAGGTGGTGGTGTAATGCATTGTGCAAACTCAAAATATCTTTCCAGCAGGGGGATGTAGAATTCCAGTTTTTTATGTGTTGCAAGACTGGTGGGACAATTATTTTCCTGTGTCACGAACACCAGAATGGATCTATTTCAAAGAAGAATAAAAGTAAGAGCGAATAAACAAGCAAGCTGGTCTGAAGAATTCCCAGATCTGAGCAATTGTTAAATTGCTTCCCTCTTTGTAATCTCAGTAAATGATGACCATGAACACTTTTGAATCACTTGCCAGATCATTGCTTGGGAAATGACTGGGGCAAGTATTCCTGAATCTATTCAGAGTAAATTATGGACAAAAAGTGAGATAGCATATGGATGATTTAGTAACTATTTAGCCAGTATGTGCTGGCTGAAAACAATGCAAACTGAATCTAGCATTGCTCTGGAGCACGTTTTTCCCTCATGTGAATCAAGTTAAAAATAAGGTAACATTAAAAAAAAAAAACAAAACAAAGAGAGCTGACTAGGCACCCTAGAGCCTTTAGACCAACAAATCTAATTTCCCTTGTTAAAGTAGTTCAACGCCAGTCACAGTGGGAAACCTGAGCCCAGTCCAAAGAAAAGAAATTTCTTTGGATTTTGATAGAGAAATTGAACATTAACGCCTGCCATTGAATCTCATCTGGATGTTTGCTGCCTGCTCCTGTGAAGCCAGCCTGGATCCCCTCTCTCCACGAGGGCCATAGCATCTCCCCTCCTCAGGAAGCTGCAGCTATGTAAGGGCAAGGGCACTCTCCTACCTTCTCCTCTGTTCTGCTGAGAGATGAAGGCTGGCTTTTTTTAGGTAGAGGACCTAATTCTGATTAATCCAGTGAGAAGATCAGCCAGAGCAGCTCAAGGCAGGTGGAATCGAGCCAAGGGCTATCCCAGCAAACTGTGAGTGGGAGGTCCTGAACCACTGCTTATGGAGGACCTGAACTTCAGCTCAGGTAACAAAAATCCTTTGTTTACCAGCCTTTGTTTGTCCATCCATGGCTGGTGTAAACCAGCAGCATTACATTGAATCACACAGGCTTCAAGAATACTCACCTGTGAAGCTGGCATCTGCCCAGAGCAGGGAGTGTAGGTGCAGCCTTTTGAATCCTTTTTGCTTCCACCTGTGCCATAAACCTGGAAGAGCAGTGGACTGGGTTAATTCTTCTTGAACTCCCAGTTCACAGACTGAATTCCATCTTCCACATATTTCCCTCCATCTAGTCCCTCACCCTGCCACATTTCCTTCTTGACCCTGGTGCATGAAAAGATACTTTGGCAGCATGCAAGTTGAAATTTGTCCTTTTGCTTGAAAGCTGCTTACTATTTTTGTTGTGTGTCAATTGAGGAAGGAAACATTTCCTATTTAACCATAGAAAATTGCATTCAGAGATACAGAATCATCACACAAAACAAAGTGGCTGGTTAAGCCAATTAAGAGATTCTAAATGAAAAAAAAGAAACAAGCTGTTGTCAATATACCAATGTCAATTCTCACCAGAGCTTTGAATTATCCAATAATAAGGCTCTTTCAGGGGGTCTTGTCCTGCTTCCATTGAAGTGAATGGCAGAACTCCCAACGATACCAGGAGGAGCAGAAGCCAGTTAATAATCTGCAAGCTGCTGGTTCAGTACGAGTCATAGTAATTATGCAGATGGCCATATAAAGAAGTTCAGCTGAAAGTCATCTTCTGTTTAAAAAAAGAGAAAAAGTTAAATATGGAAGAGAAATTCTGTTGTAATAGAAAATTACTGAAGGCTTAGATTTCAGAGATAGAAGGCGATAAATCATTTGACATTATAAAATGTGGTGGACAAATTGTAACAGAATTACATAACGGGTATCAAAATGCACATAAAGAACAGGTCTGTATGAAATTATACCTTTATTTCAGTATTAAGATAGAATCTTACAGGTTTAATTACATGCTGAGTTTTGCGCTGTTGGAAGCAACTGATTTCGGTAGGGCTGTGGAGTATAAATTAGTATGTTACTGACTTACTCAGACTTGTGTTCCTTGAAATAGGGAGTTGGATTCGAAAGAAGAGGAATAAAGAGAGGCAAATGTGTGTAGATCTTAAGGCTAGAAGGACCCTTTTTAAATTGCTGCAAGGGAATTTCAAGTTAAATTGGGAAATAGTTGTCTCCAGAGGTTGTGAAATTTTTATTACTAGCAGTCCTTAAGACCAGATGTTAGATAAACATTTTTCAGGAACATCAAAAGAAGATGCAGATCCTGACTTGGCGAAGGGAAGGCAGACTAGGAGATCTCTTGAAATCCCTTCCAGACATCTTTTCTATGATTCTTTTCTTTTCTTTTTTTCCAAATTTTTTCAAATTTTTTTTTTCGAACTGATGATTTCCTATAATCTATAAGTCACATCATTTTACTCACTGCTGCTGTACAGAATGTAATGACTCCTATTTGGTTTCTGGTTTGGTTTTAAAAGCATTATAAAATAAAGATTCCCTTCATCACATTTATTAGAGCAGTGCCTAATGATCAACGAAGTACGGTGCCACTGCACGAAGTGTTATACTCGACATGCATTAGAGGATCAGTGCCTCTGAGGCTTTTGGACTAAAAAGCCTTTGCTAGTTTGTTCAAGCGGTGAATCACCCTCGTGCCACATAGTCTACACGATGTCTTTCTGCTCCATTTGGAGAACTCTGTCGCACCTCCTATTTTCTTCCTCTGAAAGTACTTACACTGTAATAAAATCAGTGCTTTTGGTCAGTGATGCAGGTTTGACTCTGTTCCCTGAGCATATCCCACTAGAACTGAGATGCCTACGTTGAGAGTTTCCTTATCTCTTCTCTAGATGGAAGGAAAGTGGGGGAGGGAGGGAGGGAGGGGGGGGCACCTCCAGGTGCTGGTTTAAGATTTCTGAGGTATGTGTTGCCTTGCAGAGGTGAGTATGTAGGGGAATTCAGATGTTAAAAACCCTAACCTAGGAATTTCAGCCTAGTGTTAGGTTTTTAGACAGATTTAGTCTTTCAATTTCCTCTGGAAGATGTTTTCTCTGTTTCTTCAACAGAATCTGCGTCTTCTTTCTCCACGCATGATGTTTCTATTCTCAATCTTTTATTAGCAATGTCAAGTGCAGACCTTGGTTTTACCATGCCCATCATGAAAACCCTACCAACAGATGCTTCTGAAGCAACTGTCTTGAGTCATCATCTTTCCACTCTCTGCCATTTACATTCATTCTTTGCGTGTCCTTTTTGGGTCTGGTAAAGTTAACCAGCAGGCAGGAGCATGGACACTCTATCACCATGCACGTGTAAGATTCCAAGAAGAGATTTTGCTGCCAATAGGACCTTATTCCCACGTTAATACCAGCAATGTGCCATCAATTAGGCATTTTCTTAGTCCATAAAAAAGTTGTGCTGGTGTTCCACTATTGTTTTGATATTCAGAGTTTGCTTTGAAGGACTGGGTTCACTGTGGGAGATGGTTCGCATCTAGTCCAGTACCTCTATATCAAATCTGATTCTGTGCTTGGATGTTTCCTTTTAACATCCCTCCTCTAATGTTTTGAAGGAGGGTTCCCAGTCTAGGCTCACCTCTTCTGAAATGATCCATTTTCCCTCTTGTGGTACAATATAGTGAAACTCGTTGCACAGATTCACAGAAATTAGTCTGCTATGAACCATGAGAGAACTATTTAATCTTATTATTTTGTCCTCTTCCTACTAGTACGCACACTGTGGAGTACACCACTGGTCAGTCACTTGCAAGCTGGTTCCAAATCAACCCGAAGTGCTTCAAAACCCTGGAGTTCACCATTTGCCACAGCTGTTGAAAGCGAGAACTGTGAAACATCATGGCCTCAAAGAAAATAAAATCAAACCTCTACTGTAAAAGAGGTGGGGGGAGCAAAATACTCACAGCAGATCAGTTGGTTTTAATAAATATCACTAAAACTTCAGTGGGCTTCTGTTGCTACTAGTGGTCATTCAGTCAAAGCTTGGCCAATGCAGCCTGTGTTCATACGGTTTCACTGCTCTTAATGCCTGAGCTTGCAGTAAGGATAATGCAGTAATACCTATCCATGCTGGAATCACACCATCAAATGCCCCATAGAGCCTTCTAATGATAAAGATAACGAGTCATCGAAATTGAGTGGCTGGAAATTGTGAAGCCTCTTTTGTTGAAGGTCTTTAAATGGAAGCTGAATAAAAAGCTCTCTAGAATGATGTAGTTACAGATGATCTTGCCTTTGGGCAGAGAGACAAAGTAATTGACCTCTTGATGTCCTGGCCAGCAGCATTTTTTTACTGTATAATCTTACATTTTCATTGGGTAACAAACGTCGCTAATCTGTTTTTCTGAGGCTCTTACGCTGCCTCAGTGCAATGTTGACGCATCAATCTTCACAGTCACATCTGAGCACTAGTAATGCCTGCTATTAGGTTTGCTTGCAAAATTCATTTCTAAAATGACATTATTCTAAGATTGCTCTGAGTGTAGCAAGTCACCTCCCTTCTTGCTGCTAGGTTTTGTAGATCTTTGGCTATCCTTTCATCCAGAGAAAGACTTTAAATGTGAAGAGCTATTGTCAAGGATGGCAGCTCTGTACTTTTTGAATTTAATAGCGGAAATGTATCTCTACTGTATAGAATTTTGCAGGCTGATTAGGTGTGCTGACTGCATGTCAAGAATCCCTTGCCTTTCAAATTCTGCATATCCCTCTCTCCAGCCTACCTACAGAATTTGCCTGGTGGCTTCATTTGGTTTTGTAACAGCAATGGAGGTTAAAACTACCATTAGAGTATGACTCTATCGATCACATTTAGCTTTACCAAGTTCCAAAGCAATTGTTCAACTCGGTTTCTGATTGCTATTATAATTAATTAAAATGTTATTTGGTTGGCAGTCTGGAAAACGGCTCTATAGAACAATTCAGACAGAATAGATCCACGCTTTCTTCCTGGACTCTGCTTTCTTTGGGTATAGCGATCCATACATAGACCTTGATGTAGCAGTGAATTCCTGCTGATTTCCTTGGGAAGAGTGGCACGTCTGAGAACATTTTATGATGATGTCTTTGAAACATATTCCATGCAAATAGACAGAGTTTGTCTGCATGGCACCCAGCTCAAGGTAATGAGACCCAGGACCCTCCTATATGCATTTCTTTCTGTGAGAGTGTACCTTCTGCTTAGCCAAACAAGTCTGAATTTATGCTTCGTTATGTCTTCTTATTATGCAAGATGTTCATTATATTATATGATTTAGATGTAACCTCTGAATAGAGAGAATGCATTCCTATGTCAGACTTGCTCTTTCCTTGGGCATTTTAAATAACTGTTAATATACAAATTTAAAATTTAAGTTAATATGGTATTTAGGATGTAACACTGGATGTAACACTCCTTTGTGGTTTAAGTTGTCCTTATGTCTGATTATTCCACTATGTTATAAGCTTACTCAGAGTAGAAGAGAAAAACATCTTGTCTTCCTGACAAGGAAAAGGAGAAGAAGGAAATGATTACACAAAGGAGACAGCGGGTCCCATTCTGCCTCCATTGCACTGTATTTGCATCACAGTTATCCCAGGCATTTCAGCAAAGCTATTCTGAATTTGCATCTGTGTCACTAAGGGCAGAATTTGGCCCACACTGTGTAAAGGCTGCATCTGGTTGTTATGGCAACAGGAGTTCTAAAAATTGTGGAAGAAAAGAACACTAGGTTGTTGTGATAAATGATGCATTAAAAGTGACTGCTTTCTTGTAGTTTCATAGTTTTAATTGATGCCTTTTTGTGCAGAATACACTTTTATTGATGGATGCAATTAGCTAAGATGCTGCCGTAGCAGTTTTAACATTCCAGTGGCCAGATATCACACGGGAGGTGACCGGGTTAGATTTTATAGCAAGATGAGTGATTGGTTATCTTAAACTTGTATGACAAACTTATGTTCTGTGCATTCCAACTGATGTCTGCACCAGCTGTCACGCAGCAGCAGGAATCAACCTAAAGATAACGTTATCATAGTGACAAGAAGGAAATCATATTTTCAACATCTGAAACATTCTGTATTCTGAGATAGGCTCTGGGAGGGAAGTTTCTGAGGGTTCCTTCACTTGATTCTTTCAACATCCTTGCCTGGATGTATAACACATATAATGCTTCCTGATGATCTTCTCTCTGGTCTGTGCTGGGCTGAACTTTGAGGTCTATAAATCTATGCCACCCATCCCTCTGAGTTTACAAATCATCACGTTAGATTTGCTTGATTGGCTCCACCAGCTCCTGCCTGACAAATTAGCCTGTCCTTGGAAGGAGAGACCTGACTCACATCCTCCAGGAGAGTTATGGGTGGCACCAATTAAGAATCAAGCATAGAAATGAAACACTGGGAGGCTAAAGGCAACAGTGAAATAAAGGTGAATTCAAGTTTTAGTGATATTATTATGTATATAAAATAAGATGTACTTCTCTTCCAGTTTGCAGGCATCAAAGTTCAGGTGTCTGCATATGGGTGTAAACACCTGCTTCCAGCATAGCCAATGCTGCTCAAGTCAATGGTGTGGGACTTCTTTACCTAAATGTATCATACAAGATATATTACAGTATCAAAGATGTATAGGACTTCTAGGAGCTCCATTTTTGAAGTAGTAGCTGGATATACCTAATATGGCACCAATATTTAGGCAACTGAATCTTCCTGTTTATCTAGACTGGATAATTACATAGCTCAGCTATTCAGCTGACACCACTGCTAGTCTTGTTTCAGCTGTATTAATCTGTTGCCCATTGACTCTAATGAGAGCTTAAACACCAGCTCACACATACATATCCATACTGTAGACGCCTTACTGTCTGAAAACTGGCACTGAATTTTGTACTTGATTACTGTTTTCCAGCCATATGGAACAAGGGAAGACAAGAGGGTTTGGTTTTTTGCTTTTAATTTGAGTGATTTCCCATTAGCTCAATTGAAATCAGAATAAAATTTCTACTGATTTCAGAGGCGGGAAGACAGAATGTTTGTTATTTAGAAATATAGCTCATTAATGATATCACCCGTAGTTCCCTGGCTTCATAGTCTTGTTTTGTTTAAGCTGTTTAAACATAAAATATCTAAAGTGGTATCTAGACTCTTTACATTGTCATTGGAGGGAGAGAGAGACATCTCCGCAGGATCTCTTTCCCGTTATTAACTGGGAAATAGCTTCTAGGTGACTAGAGTTAGGTGAGATTAATTGCCCTGACTGATTGCAAATAACTGGTACAACAGCTGTTTGGGTGCCCCAGTAACATGAGTCTGTAGTTAAGTGGGAGTGGATGAGATTCTCCATGTTTACACCTGGAGAAACAACTTTAAAATATTGACAGAAATTTCTATTGAGAGCTTTATCACAGATATACAAAACATGGAAATTAATTGACAAACTAAGTTTTCAGATAAAATCGCTGTTGTGGCTCTGATACATAACAATGATTGGAAAAGAGATATGAACCTTCTATGAGGCTGGATTAGGTTCTGTAATGGTGTCCTGCAGTGAGTGTGACCAGCAAATTTCAGGATACATATCGATCAACAGGAAAAAAATAGTCACCGAGACTCAAATTCAGCAGGATACTTGAGCGTACAGATTATTTTTTACTGGAATTTCTCCTGTGCTAAAGATTAGGCACTTACTAATCAGAGTCTGGGCTGCTACAAACTGTAATTTGCAGCATTATCCGTAACGTTGTTCTGTTTTTCAATTGCTCTACTTACCTCGTTCCCTGGAGGTCATAGCAAAACATTGCCAAGATAAAAAGAAAGTTAACTCTAGCAAACTCTCAGTGCACCTCAAGCACTGTCTTGGAGAAAGTTTCTTCTTGGAAACTAGGATTCGAACATCCCTCAAAAGGCTACCATGTCTGCGGACAAGCTCCAGGGGTTCACGGGTGAAGCTGCCACCCTGCCTGTGCCCTTGCTTTTTGCCAGAAGTCACTGCCCTGTTGGAGGAGCTGCAGAAACCAGCATGTCCCAACTCCTCAGCTCCTGCAGTTCACTGGTGTGGTCATGGGAAAGCAGCCTGCGCAACACCTCCTCCCATCATACCATGGTCTATACACCAGGTCCAGCTGGGGCAAAATGGCTGGGAAAACCACAAGAGCTCAGGTGGGAAGGTGAGTGCGATCAGCACACAGGAGTGGGAGCACCAGAAACATGTTGTTAATAAATCAACCAACAGCTTTGAGTTAAGATGTCAGATCTGAGCAGGTTTGGTTGTTGGTTTTTTTTTTTCCCCTTGAGACAATGTGTGCATGCACACATATTCTGAGAAATAGCTCATGTCTTAGAAGGGAAAAAAAATGAAAACTACATTCCAGTGAAAATAATAATGGCCAGAGGCTGCTATAGGATTATCATTTTTAGCTCTTAAACAGTGGCAGTACTTTCTGTGCTGTAGAATAGTGAAGGTAAAATGTAATTCCTTCTCAGATTAAGTTGCTGGGAAGAAAATACATAAATTCTCAGCTTTAGTGAAAAATAAAAGCAGAAGTGGCTACAGTCAGAAAAAGACTTACAGGGTCTTTTTTATTTATTCTGGTCAAACCACAGGATGTAGATTGAAGAAGGTTATATCTCACAGGACGCTAGCACTGGCCTTGACTACACTAAAGCTGCTTTCAGATTTGCAGAGCAGGTGATGGCTTAGCTTATTTATAACCCACAGAACTCCAAAAGAGGATGAAATTAAACAAAACCCAGAGAGTGTACATAAAGCAACAGAACCAACTCCTGCATATTCCTCCTGACCTCATATTCAATTACACACATTCTGATAAAATCTGAGGTAGTGTATTTACCTACTTACGTGTTAATGGGAAGCTGCAGGTGTAGCTCAAGAGAGAAGAGAGAGAAAAATGAGCAAGACTGGACTTAGCTAAAACAGCAACCTGTGAGCCCCTCGGCGGCAGCAGTTTAGCTGAAGTTTTGTTTTTCAAGGATCTTTTCTCTGAAGACAGCAAGGAATCCAAGTAGTCTGGTGTAGTTAGAAAAGTCATAATGTTCCCTTCTCCTCTGGCAAACTGTCAGAAAGGAAAAATGGACCTGGAATGGAGAGGGGACATCAATCTTTCTTCTATTCTCCCCATAATGGGAGGCATTGACTGGGGCAGCAATATAAAATACTGCCTTGGCGTGCAGAGCAAGTGTCTGAGCTGGTGAAGATCCCTCTGTTGGGACCACAGGGGCAACTTTATCCATCAAATTGCATAGAAAAGAATAAAAAGAATACACATAATTTGCTTTTATGCTTGCAGAATTGTTAAAAATTCATGGCCCCATTCTCCGAGAAATTCATCAGGCGTGAACTGAATGAACTGAAAAGTGTGTTTTACATTGCATATGTACATCTGGAGGGGAACTGGGAAGTGGTCATAACTCATGAACTAAACCTAACTTTGGTGTGAACAGCATACCACAATGCTACATCCATTTCCATGGAAGTATATATGAAGATTAGGCAACTAGAAGAGCCTTTTAAAAAGCCTTTGCTGTCCCCCGAGGGATGTTGTCAACACAGATCAGGTTGAGCTGACCTGTTGCTTCACAGGTTGGGTTAGAGCCACAGACCAGACTGAGGATTTGAGGATGAGAGATGGGGTATGCTTATTTATCATTCTTTGTCTGTGGTCTGCAAAAACACATAAATAGGAAATGAAGCTAGATGATTACTGAGATCTTCCAAGGATGTCCACTAACACCTGCTGATGGACTTTGTGTCTCTGGAATGAAAATGGTTGAGTAAGAACACAGCAGCATGATGACAAAAGCTGATGTAACTCCCTCTTCCTTGCTGAGAACACATGTTTTGATACAGAAATCAAAATTAAATTAATGGCACGTGAGAAGGTACTTTCCATAAGGAAGTATATTATGGCCATTTAGCAAAGTTAATCATTGAAACTGTTAAAATACATAAAAGCAGACCATGAAATATAATAAATTTGTGTCATTTCAAATTAGATTTAAATTTCAAGAAGACATAATGGGACCAAATATTTTGCTACCAAAAATAAAAAGAATATCAAGTGTTACTAAAGTAGCTGGAAATTTGTATATCTTACCAAGTTATGTCTTCTCTGGTAAATTTTGGTCAATGAAAATATTATGAGCATTAAGTATTAAAAATGTCAAACTACTCAAAAGCCTGAGATTGATACTTTTGAAAATAAATATAGAAACATAAATTATTTTGAAAAATTAATAAGTAGTAAGATGTTACTTTCAGTTATTTCAATGAAAACATTTAATCTAATAATTTAATTAATTTTGCTGTTTTTTAGTTACCAACGACATAATAATCACAAAATTGTTTGGAATTTGGTTGCTCCTTTGTTGATTTTTGACTATATTTTTTATTCATTTCTTCATAGAATCATAGAATAGTTTGGGTAGAACTATTCTACGATTCTATGAAGAACATAGAAGGGACTTTTGAAGGTCGTCTAGTCCAAATCCCCCTGCAATGAGCAGGGACATCTTCCACTAGATCAGGTTGCTCAGAGCCCCGTCCAACCTGACCTTGAATGTTTCCAGGGATGGGGCATCTACCACCTTTCTGGGCAACCTGTGCCAGTGTTTCACCACCCTCACTGTAAAAAATTTCTTCCTTGTATCTAGCCTGAATCTACCCTCTTTTAGTTTAAAACCATTACCCCTCGTCCTATCACAACATGCCCTACTAAAAAGTGTGTCCTCACGTTTTATTCATGGACGCTTTAGATTTGTTCTAATTGTGCTCTTTTCATTTATAGCAAATGGTTTCCTGCATCTGAAGCTACTTCAGAATAGATATTTTGTATAAATTTCCTTTAACTGTCTTTTTATTCCACACTAATAGGCTCCTCTCATTAATTTTCTTAATCCACCTAATGGCTGATTTACTAATCTGAAAGGATATCCTATTCCAACCTTCTAAATAGTCTTAAGGCTTGGCTTCACCTAGAGGAAAGTGGAGTTTTGGAGCAATCATGACTGACTCCTCTTCACTCATGTTTCTGAAAGGTTTTAATCACAAGCTGTTTGGCCCCAACTATCAAGATGAGAAAGTCATCCACCTGATAGCTGGCATATGTCCTTTCTTCTTGGAAGAAAGAGCACAGCGTTTCTGTGAGCAGTTGTGTAGACGCTGGCAGTCTGGAGAGTGAGTACTCTGTATTAAAGTTATCTGTGGTCATAGGGAAAGTTAAGAGAATCTCTGAATGACATGCTGATTACCAGGTAATACTTAGGGCTTTTTCCTTGATGTCTTCCTTTTTAAAGATTGACTTGTATGTTTAAGAAGGTCTCAAGGACAATGTTGTAGTATTGGAGTCCAGCGTTTCCACCAGGAAGGTCTGTCTCCCCGTACAGTAGCAGCGATCTGAAATCTGCATCACCTTGTTTCTTCCTGCACCACAAAGCACCTCTTCCTTTTCTCCCACAGGATTGATTTTATCGTTCACATATGTCAGAGACTGACCACTGGATCTGTCATCTCCTGCCTGACAGGATTTCAATGATCGTGTTTGTTCAATTTATTCTGAGATATAGTTAGAGAGTACCATCCCAGATTTACAGTTTTGTACTATTTCCTTCAGACCTGATGGAAAACATTAACCTCCTCAAGGCCCAGGATCAGAGAAAAAGCATGAAATATCCAGGGAGAAAATGTTCGGTGGACTGGCAGAAGAGGCTGCAGTATCTTCATTGCTTCATAGGAAAAATAATAGCTACTTTATGTCCTTCGGCAGAACTTCTGGAAGATGGAAGGGAAGTGATGGAAAGAGTGGCAATAAGATTTCTGTGTCTGGAAGTGAGGGGAGAAAAGAGGGGATAAAAAAGGGGAGAAAAGGCGTAAAGGAGCTTAGAAATCCACACCCCTAGCACCGATTCAGCCAAGTACCACCACAAGAAGCTTCCTAGCAGTCAGCCCAGCTGTCCCAGCACGTATGTCGCCCACGCACCAACTGGGAGCCAGGCTCCCCCTGCCCTACCCTCTCCATCTGTCGCTGGTGCCTTGGGAGGAGGGATGGGCTCTCCTTCAAATGTGCCGCCGAAACACTTTTTATTGCTTTTAGTCATTTTTAAGAGAAAAAGTGGGGTGCTGGGAAGGGAAACCCTGCTGGGGGGAGCTGGTTCAGGTGTCCCAAGGCAGCTCCGATCCCAAGGGGAGCCCCAGAGCCACCTTCTGGGTTGTGGGAAGCCAAAACCTCTGGGCAGCTTTGTCAAGAAGGTCCTCTGCAGAGAGCCAAATTGTGTTCCTCCTCCTGTTGCTATGGGGATGGGAAATGCTCCTCTGCAGAGATGGCAGCACACTGGAGAGGGGGGAAGAGAGATCTGAGACTGCTCCTCTTTCCCAGACACAGCATGTGCTCCGTTAAAGGAAATTAGAAGTTTGTTTTCGGCATATTTCTTAAGCACTAGATGAAAACATCCTGGCAGTTGCATGGTTCTCCTCCCAGATATCCATCCTGTTAATCAATAAATTCTACTGCTGGTGATGGGAGGATGATTTATGGCACAGTGCAGTATCAGAGTTACACGGCTTTGTTGATGTATTGATGCAATATATTATGGAGGCAATATCCTGCAGTGATACATTGATTCGAAACATGGTTGTAACCAGCAGCAGCATTATGGAATGGCCCCATCTACCTTTTTTTTCTTTCTTTTTTATGTCCAACAGATGAAGACACTTGGGGTTATACCATTATGGCATTGCTGGTCCCCTCAGAAAGAAAAGATTCTCATTTCCTTGAGAATCACACTTGGACCAGCTGCCCCCTTCAGATGGTGCGCAAAAGGTGTTGGATGCTGTCCCCACTGAGGACAATCGAATGGTGTAGACAAGCTCTGGCCCCCACCTGCTTCACAGCTGTAGGGGCCAGGTAGCATTTGCAGCCCGGTTAGTGGGGGGCTGCCAATGCCTTTGAAACAGAAGAGGCTGCCCGACCCGTCCTGTCGTATTGCCAGCACGGTCTGTGTTTACTTGCTCCTTCCCCTGCCCGTCAATGATGAGCAGTGTTTGTTTTCAAGTGGTTTTGCTTTGCCACATTCCCAGTGAGCTAAGCGCGTTGCAGCCGCCGGAGTGTATCGAGCAATAAGACTACATTAAGAAAGCCTCCTAGGGAAGCCAGCGTACCACAGTGTTGAAATTAGACAACATATTGTACAACATAGTCTCAGATATTCAGATGAACATTTTTCCTCGAGGTCCCGTAGGCACATCCAAGTTTGAGCAGTGAAGAGAACAAACAGCTGCAGTCCTCAGGAGCCAGTGGGCACACTGCTGTCACCAGCTACTGAAGTGCAAGTCAGTGACTTTGGCATGCCTTGAGGAAAAAAAAGTCTGCTACCCAAATAAAATATGATTTTTCATCAGGGAGTAGAGCAGTGGCTTGGAGGAGGAGCAGGATCTGACTGCAGAGTGCCATAAGGAGATTCACAGAAGGGAATTAAGTGTTCAGGTATTTTTCTTCAAATGCTTTTTTTTTTTGTCTGACTATTGGCACAGATGTGCTGGCATGCTGTGATGTAGAGTATTGCCTGCTAAAAAATTCTAACTTCTTTTTTTTTTGAGAAAATAGCGATGAGTTATATGCAATAACTGTTCAAAGCTTGTCATAATCCAAAGAGCCAACAAATAACTAAACTAGCCATACATCTAAGTCCTCAGTGTGCCTCTCAGATACAGTGATTTCTTTGGAGCAGATGGAGAACTGAGAAAACTCCTAAAGCTAAAGGGAGCACCTGACATCCTTTCTAGGGACTGAAGAACCATTCACCTTTGGACTATGTACTTATAGCTTGTCAGGGAGCCTTACAGGATGCAGCTAATGGCATTAATGAATTCCCCTTCTCATAAAGCCCATTCTACAAAAGAAGCAGCCTGTTGGGAAACTTATTTATTGAGTAAGGCACAAAGACAAAAATCAAAACTGGTCTAGAAAAGGCCACATTCAGGCTGCTTACCCTGTGTGCTTGGCAAGTGCTGCACCTACTGTCGCTCCAGTTTTGAGAAGGTGATAAAAAATTCACGTGTTTCTAAGTTGAGGGGCCTCCACACCAAAAAAAGAGAGAAAGAGCATGCGTTCCCTTTCTTTTCATAAACTGAAGGTAAATCAAGGAACTGAATGCCCCTGTGGAGGGTGATAAAAAGATCCTTAGTAGCCTCGACTGTTAAGGAAACACAGAAAATAGAGCAAAGGAGATGAATCAGATGTTTTTATGCATTCGAAATTTTCTTCAGTCAAAAGTGGTCTAGCATCCAGTTACCAAGCAGGGAACCACTAAAGTACTATGCACTTGTTGGAAATTTTCAGACTAGCTGAGAAATTCTGGTGCAGATGTCACTAGCTGTGTCTATTTCTGGCTATGTTGCTGTGCAATTAAACTAGAACTCTTTTTTGCTCATCTGAAGGATAGAGTAGCAATCCATGAAGATAACTGTACAGTACTTAATTCTATGAGGACGTTAGCATTAGCAAAACGTTTCCTTGCTGGAGTCTCAAAATATAATTTAATGTTAGTTATCTTCTCAAATAAGACAAAGCTTAACAGCAATAAACTGATTTGTGGCTGAAATTTCATCTTATCACCTTAAAAGTAGTGACAGAATCTGGCACATAATAGGGTATATCCTTTGCAGGATGTCTTGATAAAAGTTTCATGTTGATTAGTTACTTGGGCAACCAGCCAGTGCTCTCTGCTAATTGCAGAAGACAGAACATTTATTTTGTAATAGACTTTGAAAAAATCCCTCCAACTTAAATTAGAAGATGCTAAATGAGAGTGGGTCTGACTTGTGTTTTGAAAGAAGAGAAAAAAAAGAGGAAGCAGTACTGATGCTTCAGCTTCAGAAGACATGTATCTTCCAATAGGTTTTACTTTGTTTTCTTCAGATTTCCAAACCAGAGATCAGGGAAATAATTTATCACTGTTCTGAATACTTCCATTTTGGGGAATAGCCCTTAGTGGTAGAGCACAGAAAAGAAATGTTGCTGCCAATATGTGCTGAAAATGATTTTTAACCAGACAAGAAATCATTGAAAGGTTTCTTTTTATGCAGAAAAATCACTGAAAGTGCTGCTCGTTTTGCTGCATTTGTGTGAAGTAGGTTTTTGCTTGTACATTTTTGCTTGTTTTGAATTATAGCTCTCTGGAGCTCTACGTACCGTGAATTTTTTTTCCACGGTAAATCCTGCTTAAAATGGAGCAAATATAGATCTTCAGCTGTTAGAATTAAAGGTTCGTCTTTGTTTGCTGGAGACTTTTCCTGGAGTCTTTGTTTCCTTTGAGCAAAAACTTGAAGATCAGACTAAATAGTGGGGCTACCTAGTTAACCATTGATACAGAGAAATCTGCCCACATCATTCACTAAGGGGGATGCTGGAGTGTGGTGGTGAAGAGCAGCATCTTCTGCTGGGAAGGCAGAAGGCTGCTCACCGAGGAGGATTTTTGTCTTTGCTATGGCTGCTTCCACCAAGATAATCAGCTAAAATAGGCCATAAGATAACCATGATTATGTCTCAGTCATTGACAGCCATAACAGCTTGTATATACTATTAAGCAGTTTGTCACACATCACAGTATGCACTGAAAATATTGTGATAGATGCAGCTACTACTGTATATGGAGCTGTCAGAAAATGGGAGATGCAGGGACTGTGCCTTCAAAAATGCAGAAGTTCCCAGGCCTATTTCATCTAGCATGTTACTTTTCAGTTGAGAAGCAGTGTAATTCTTATTAAATTGTTTAGTATTATTTCCCTTATTGTCATTTTGTTTTCCCCCTATCTTAAGAATGATAGAGTAATCTAGCTCAATAAATTCACGTCAGGAGTAATTGAAAGAGAAAAAGATCACTTGGTCATACTATCTGATACAAGCCAGGATGCTACTGGCCTTCTTGGCCACCTGGGCACACTGCTGGCTCATATTCCGCCAGCAGTCAACTAATACCCCCAGGTCCTTTTCCACCAGGCAGCTCTCCAGCCACTCCTCCCCAAGCCTGTAGTGCTGCATGGGGTTGTTGTGACACAAGTGCAGGACCCGGCACTTGGCCTTGTTGAACCCCATACCATTGGCCTTGGCCCATTGATCCAGCCTGGTCAGATCCCTCTGTAGAGCCTTCCTACCCTCAAGCAGATCAAGACTCCTGCCCAACTTGGTGTCATCTGCAAACTTACTGAGAGTGCATTTGATTCCCTCATCCAGGTCATTGATAAAGATATTAAAGAGAACATGCCCCAGTACTGATCCTGGGGAACACTAATTGTGTCCAGCCACCAACTGGATTTAACTCAATCACCACAACTCTTTCAGTGTAGCCATCTGGATAGTTTTTCACCCAGAGAAGCGTACGCCTGTCCAAGCCATGAGTCACCAGTTTCTCTAGGAGAATGCTATGGGAAATAATAGTGTCAAAGGCTTTACTAAAGTCTAGGTAGACAACATCCACAACCTTTCCCTTGTCCATTAAGTGGGTCACCTTGTCACAGAAGGAGATCAGGTTGGTCAAGCAGGACCTGCCTTTCTTAAACCCATGCTGGCTGGGCCTGATAGCCTGGCTGTCCTGTATGCGCTGCGTGATGGCACTCAAGACGATCTGCTCCATAGCCTTCCCCAGCAGTGAGGTCAGACTGATAGGCCTGTAGTTCACTGGATCCTCCTTCCAGCCCTTGTTCTAAATTGGCATCACATTTGCTAACTTCCAGTCAACTGGGACCTCCCCTGTTAGTCAGGACTGCTGATAAACGACTCATATGACATGGAAAGCACATTAAACAGGAATAAGACTTTGGAGATTATTATTCAGAAAACACAAACCCATTTAGCCAAAAAGACTGTTGTTCCTGTTGGACTAGTCAAGCGAACAGAATTTTGTATCTGACAGGCTTCCTCTGATCTGCAACTTTAGCATTAGCCTTGGAAATGCATGCACCTTGACTATGCATGTTCATATTTTTCTTCCAGACAAACCTGTGATTCCTAGGCTGTCCTGACCTGCTAAATGCTGGCTGCAATGTAGGACATGTACACTTAACACAGCCCTTACCTTTCCGTTTCAACAAATAGTCCTTACAGCTCTGTCTCATGGCTTCAGGTATCTCATCCCTTCTCAGTAATTCATCATTTACTTTCTCTTGTGAGTTCTTCCTCCTAAGTCACACTCCCTGCTGTCTCCTCCAGCAGCAAATTCATTTGTATGATGCCCAATTTATGTGGCATAAAATGAACTGGTGATCTTCATAAGCCGCTAAACCAACCTGAGCCTTTAACAGTAAGCTAATGCCTTTGCACCTGAGCTTGGAAGGAGCATCAATATGCCCATCTACCACCTTGTATCATTAGGAGATTCTCAAACTTTCTACAAATACCTCATTGAGAGGTAAGATAGTCCTGTGCTAAAATTCTCCTGCATAAACTGCCTTAGAAAAAAATCTTCAATGATTCACTGCCGTGCTCTGAACTGCAGTTATTCACGTACTCAAAGACATAACTGATAACGACTGGTCCCCAAAAATTTTAGTGCTGAATTTACTGTTATGACTATCAACTGAAAGTCCCTAAACCAAATAATTTTGTCTTGTCATTCTTTGTGTCTCTAAGTTAACAAAGATACTGAAAAATAACATAGCCTTCAGAGGTAGGTTACAAGAATGAATCAAAATATGGACAAATGATATGCAGTTAGACACTAAAAAGGACACTATGACACAACTTAATCACCTGCTGTAAATACCTGCACTGGAATATAATACAATAATGGAAAAGACATACTGAGAAACAAAGACTTGTTGCAGCTCATGGAATTCAGACAGACATGATTAGAAAGGTACGGTATAATTAGCATGAAATGATTTGCCCAGAGGTATAGATATATTCTCAGTCTTTTGGAGCCACTTTCTAGTTCCAGCACGAATTCTCAGGCTCTGCATGGGATCTATGAGATTCTGTTGGCAGAGCAATGAAGGACCTCAGGTTTGGTGTCCTATAACTGTCCTCTTCCATGATCCCCTTTTAGTACATTGGTCTTTTTTTCCTGGCTTTAGTCAGTTGATACAACTGTAAGCAGTGAAAATAACTACATTTTCAAGTCTGAAGTAGTAACACTTTTGGATATTCATTCTTGCAGAGAATATCATTCTATCAGCGTCCATTTCACTCCAAGATTTATGAGATTTAATGGGGAAGATGATTTATAAGGAGAGCTATTCCCCCAGTGAAACCAATTTGTCCTAAATGCTCAACAGAGTCAGGAATGATTATGAAAAACAGCAGAAGATGATGTATTTTAGACTTCTTCTAAGTCATAAGCAGAAGATAGGCAGGTGGTGTTTGACTGCCAGAGGAAACATGGATGTGCATGTAAGCCATTGCACTGTAGCTAACTGGAATATGGGATAGGAATAAAACAGCACTGCAGACACCGAGGTGAGAGAAGAAGGAGGGGAGGAGGTGCTCCAGGCACCGGCGCAGAGATTCCCCTGCAGCCCGCAGCGGACCACACTGGAGCAGACATCCACACTGCGGCCTGTGAAGGACCCCACGCTGCAGCAGCTGGATGTGCCCTTTGTCTTGACCCTGTCCTGTTGAAGAGGGGGATTGAGAGAGCGTCTGGGTGGGCACCTGGCAGTCAGCCAAGGTTAACCCGACACATTTAGCTGGCACTTTCAATTGCTACCTGTTGATGCCTTTTACTGTAGGGCGTTGCAACATATGTAATTTTCAGAGGTGTAGTCAAAATAATTGCAATTATCAATTCTTCCCATACCTTTGCATGTTCAGCGTGATAAGCTAAATCACAGCAAAAAGACTTTTAGGAAAAAGCTTAATAGGACCAATTTGTCCTTGCAGTATATCTCTAAGTGTTAGCCAGCTTCCCAATTCCCTCACGTTGTGCTACGTGGTTGCTGTGCTTAATATGGACATGAATACACTTCTCAGTATGAAATGCACTTGTGACTTCTACCTTAGACACTAATAAGTTGAGTTTGATAGCAGGAAAAAGAAAAACCCCAAACACTGAACTCAGTAGTTTACCAAATGAGTTCCAAACCCTAATTTGAATGAATTATCTAAATAGTTTCATTACAGGATGCTAACTAAATGAAGCCCATTGTTTCACTGTGGCCCAGAGAAATGACTTTGCTGTTCTATTTATGAACATCTGTTAACATGTACGCTTTGACACTTGCTTGTGACTCCTATCCCTTTTTTAGGTAAATTATAAATGTACAAAATATTTAAAATAAAGGTAGATACAGAGAGAAGGAATCCAAAGATATCAATGAATCTGTACAATTAAGAGGAACAGAGCTCCCAGCTAGCTAATTCCCTCAAGTGAATTCAATTGAGACTTAAATATACCTTCTTCTTACTGAAAAATTCTTGTAACCCCAAATTTGGTGTAGAATTGTTTTTGCAGTGGCATGGGAAAGCAGATAAATGTAAAGATTGTTGAAGTGCTGAGATCTTTTTACTGAAAAGTTGAAATAAATTTTTCAAACGTCTTTATGAGTTTACTTTTTTTTTTTTTTTTTTTTTGGTAATTGAAATGCATGCAGACATCTCTCACACACTGTTCGGTAAAGTCTGTCTCGGGAGGAGGATAAAACTGCTGTCAGGGCAGAGCGCCTGCTCGCTGCTCAGTGGGTGACCCTGAGCCCAGGGTAAGGCAGTGGGGAAGGGGGGTCACCCGAAAGCCTGGAAGGAGACGTGAGGCTCACGGCACAAGGGGCTTCACGGTGATAATGTCTGGATCCACCAGTTTTTACACACCTCTGTGTTAGCACATGGGGGGATATTACCTGCCTGTAGGGATCAAACAAAAAGTAAATTTACATGGGGGAGAAGTCAAGTGGTGAGATAGTTTGAGGGGAAGGTAGTGAGGGCAAAAGAAGATGGAAATTACATGGTCTGAGCAGTAGGGCCACAGCAATCTCCAATCACTCTTCATGTGAATAAACCACTCCTTTCATTAAGTATTTTTTTGTAAAATTTGCCCATGCCCTGTGCAAGGGGAGAAGCCAGTGGAGGGAGATGAGCAGAGAAGGGCAGTCAGCGATGGCAGGAGAGACAGGGACATCCCCACCGCGACACTGGGGTGGTGCTGGAGGTGACGCAGGAAATGTCCTGTTTTCTTGTTACAGTGCCTTGTCCTTTCCACAGAAACCTGTCCTCAGGTGGCTTGTACAGATGTTAAATACTGGCTGGAGCCCCAATGTCTCTCAAAGTGCAAACCCACATGTGTTAAAATTCAGTGGCTGAAGCTACTGTCAGAAAAACACCAGTGCTGAAGTTCACCAGCTCTGAAATAAGCTGTATCGTAGCCTCCTTAAAACCATCCTTGTACAAAATAGGTTGTAATTATTCTCTGCTCACTGGATTTTACAACAGACTCCTCCGATAGTCCTTGCACTAGACTGCGAGAGCTTCACTCTGTTTACGAAAGTGTCGCCTTCTGGGAGGGCGTGTGAAAACCAAAGGCATTTAATGAAGAGTCTCTAGCAACCTCGGAACAACAGAGTTTTTTTCTGCTTTAGATCACATTACACAATCCTCTTTGTCTCGTTTCCATTTGCATCAGGGATACAGCAGCCTGAAGAGTGACCTACTTTCCCTGCAATGTTTGCCTTGCTTTTAATTATAGCAATTATAGTGCCCTGATCACTGGCATAGTCCCCAGAATGTTGACTTTTTTCCTTAATGTTATTGTTATATAGATTACACAGACTCTTTGCCAGCATGTTGCCCTCTAATTATCCTGCTGAAGATGTTGCCTGTGCCACAGAGAAGCAGGAGAGCTTTGTGTGGGGGATCTTTGGAGATTTCTCAGGAGGCTGCCGTGCAGCAGTCATTATGCAGAGACTCCTTCAGGGGACAGGTAGGCTCCTAAACACCCTCTTCTTTCTTACATTGTTCTTCCCTCACTTTCAGTGCAGCCTTTTTAGCAAAGTGTATAGCAGAGAACAGCCTGGAAACCATCAAATGGTTGGCACCTCTCTCAGCCTACATATCACAGGACAATTTTTTACTGTTTTAGATAGATGCATTAGGAAGTTTTTTCTTTCTGAAGTTATTTTATGCCTTTTTATTAATTAACTTATTAACTTTTTTCTGT
Organism: Fratercula arctica; assembly: GCA_947846985.1. Lineage (NCBI taxonomy): Eukaryota > Metazoa > Chordata > Aves > Charadriiformes > Alcidae > Fratercula > Fratercula arctica. The sequence continues at coordinate 71,912,853 of CANTUZ010000001.1, forward strand.
CTTTATTCTGTCTTTATTAAACTCACTTAACCTGAGAACTAACCAAGGCTAATTATATTATCATTCAACAACAGGACAATTTGTATGCAGTTCAAGAGATTAGGAGGGTGAACCAAACTGAGCATGGTAAAGCGTGGTATGTAACACCAGAGAAGAAAGGAGTAATGCTCTTCGGCTTCATAAATTGACCCAACATTTTCTGGTTTCAGAGTAATGAATACTCGGGCTTAGAAAAACAGATAGTAGTAATGCTTACTTTTGCCAAAAACATACTAAAGAGGGAAAACTTTCTTACATCACAAATATTATACCATAGGATGATTACATGGCTTGATTAACGGGAAACTGTTTCAAGAACTTTCCCCGGTAGAAAATGCTGTTGTTACTGCATCAGAGCCCTCCTCCTTCCCCAGTCTCAATCCTGGCACCTGCTCTGTCCTGATTGCTTATTAAAGGATCTCAATTAAACAACGAAAGAGAAGCTTTTTGCTCAGAGATGGATGAGATCTATGTTGTGTCCTGGTCTGGACGATCAGAAAGCTACTGGTGAGCCCAGACAGGGAGGTCAGAGCTGGTCACTGTCTGATTTTACAGGGGCCTTTTCTTATTGTCCTTCTCTGAAGAAGACTCTACCTATGTGTGTGAAAATCCTTGGTCTGCTTCAACAATATTACTGGGCAAGAAACAGTTAACTGAGAATGTTCTAATATTCCCAAACATAATTGAAAGATGTAGTAAATATATTTTTGGAGCCAGATCAGAATTGCTGGTACCTCTACACTGTCTAACAATTTAGTTCCCCAGTTAACCCCTGCGTGAACTGATCCCATAATTGCTCATGCTGCAGAAATGTTAATTTGCTTATGGGAACTCTCTTTTGGAATGAGCTGATATGTTCCCATTAATAAAAACAAATGAAAACAAAAACCGGGGTTTGCTTCTGGGGGTTGTCCTGCCTAGGAACTACTTCTAGTGGAGAGCATGGAAGAGTCAGTCCCAGGCTTGGGTCCCTCTGCCCAACCTACTTCAACACTATCATAGCAATTTTTGCACCTCCAAATACTCACCTGCCCTCATACCATGCCCCAGGATATACATTGCATATCCAGTATTTCATGCTATAAAAATATCATCCTGACGGGCTGCAACACAGCCCACATCATTTCAGAAATTTGCAACTGCAATGAACTGCACATAAAAAACTACTGGTACCTGATGGCTAAGATGATATCCCATGCAGCCTGGGAGTGACCTTGGGCTATGTGCTTTACAATGTGGATCTGCCTGCTCTGGCTCTTCTCTGGAGGGGACTCTGCTCTGAGTTGCTCCACACCACTTGGCTGGGAGCTGAAGATCATTTCCGAGAGCAAACAAATTTTGTAGTGTGGGTGCAGCCAACAAGGAGCCCCAGCTGTAACCCTGCCCCTGTGCCAGCTCTAATTCTTACACAAGATGAGCAGGCCCTGTTCATATAATGCTATTCTTGTTCTGGCAGCCCCTGGGACAGATCTCAGGTGCACCAAAATATCTTGCTTGAGCAAGGCAGGTGGCCTAAAACTGCCAGGTCACGTAGAGCTCAGTACCTCCTGACAAAACCCTTCAGGTCCTTCCTTAAGGGACGTCCACGGCCTCTCTCATCCCCTGCCCATCAGCGTCCAGGCTTTCACAGGGAAATGAAGGGGCAATTGTGGCTAGTATGAGCTGTCCCACCAAACCATCTGGCTTTACGACTTGCCAGACTTCTGTCCCCTCTCCCTTCCTTTCATCTCAATTTGCTTTTATTGCTCTAAATGTGTGCACATTTCCTCTACATGTACATGCCACATGACATGTTTCCACTCATTGCTGTGCTGGCACAGCCGGTCCCTTGGTTTTTAGGTAGCGACATTATATAATGAACATTCAAATCCCATGAAGGCGGCAGGAGGCTCCTGACAGTTGTAATTATACTCCACAAGGCATGAAGTTCTCATTGTGCTCCGCTCGTGATGTTTTGGGTTGTGTTTTTCTAAGCTGGAAAGGCAATTTTTTTGGTTGATTTCATCCATTTAAAAGCCGAAGAGGTGTATTCCTTTGGGGCGCTGTGAAAGGTTGACCGCCCATTCAGACATAAACAGGGTGTGGGGATTAACAGGGGATTGAGAGGACATGGCTCTCTATAAATATAGCAGAGCAAACATCAATTTTAAATAACGCTTTCCTTCACAAGGTGCTTAGGTAGTGTCACAACACACACGTACAAAATGAGGATAAATTCTGTCACAGCTTTCTTGCCAGAAGGGAAAACAGAGCCTTTACAGATACAGACCCCAGTGTTAGGTCTACACGTTAACTAACTGTAAAAATGCAATGAAGGTAATCAGCATAGCAGAGGCTTTTCCCCCTGTACAATGTTAAAATGTTTCAGAAATCTGAATTATTAAATCTCCATCTACACACACAAATTTGTTCTGGTTTAAGTAGTGTGTGTGTGTGTACCATCTTTCAACTTAATGATGATTTCCCTTTCCTTATTTAACTTGTTTATGAGTTATTTAAGCACCACTTAAGTAAATAACTCTCAAGACAGTGCAAATGTCTTATTTCAGTTTCATTAATCCAGTATAAATTTAGCCCATATTTGAAATACTACGGTGCTCATTTTGGACAAATCTTACATATTTGAGTGACATAGGCCAATCTCTCCTTTATTTATGTATATGATTTCAATTGCTGCAAAAATAAAGTTATTTCAGACAAGCACTGATTACCAGACATACTTGACTGATGGGGGAAGATGGGGACATATCAAAAGAGATAAGAAAAGTGGCAGTGCTCTCAGTCTGAACTGTGGCTTGGACCCTTTTGTTCCAGGAACACTCTTTTGTGGAAGATTTTGTTATTTCTGCCCCTTGATGGGGAACTTCACCACTGCCAGATTCCCTGCTCCTCACCTGTTTTACCCTCCTGGGCTCACCTGGACTTGACAGGTCTAAGTTCTCAGCACTGAAAGCCAAAGCAACTTCTTTCCAAAAAGTGCATTATTTATTTGAAGGCAGAGGGAGGGTGTTCAACAGTGTTGCTTTTGTATTTCTTTGCAATTTGGGGAGTTCCATTCAGTTCAAATCCAAATTCCCTAACCCCAGCTAAGAAGAGGAAGGAAACCCCTGGAGCCGTACATCAGTGTCTCCATCAGTGACGCCTCTGACTGCTGCTGCCCACGCTCTGCTCTTTTTTCACTAGACCAGAAAATCCGATAGATTAGTGACCCTCTGACTCCAAGCATTGGCCTAGCGAGAGAAGAAAACTTTATTAGCCTTGGCTGAGCTAGCTGTCCAGCTACTATTTAATAGTGATATTGTAAACAATAATTGGTAACATTCTCCCTGGTTGTAATTCATCTCAGTTATTATTTTATTTCTCCCCCAACCCCCCAAACTCTACAAACCTCCTTTTATTTCACTTTATGTTTTTTTACTTTCATAAAAGTAATAAGTTGCTCTCAGTCAGCACAAGAGTCCTGGAAGAAGTAGGGGGGCAAGAAAAGAGAAAGGGATGAGAACTGGAAAAGTGCCCAGCACACCCTGGGAACGCTGGGCATGCAATCAGAAAATATAGCCCTTGGTTGACATGGCAGCTAAAAAAAAAAAAAAGGGAACAGTGTAGATTCTGAAGTGTCTTTCAAAGGAAAAAGGGTATCTACTGAAAATCTTTGGAGAGCCAGCCCTAAGAATTGCTCTCCACACATCTATATCTAATTTAATTTTGACAAGAGAGCAGCCCAAGACAATTCAAAGAGGCTTGTAACATCTTGCTCCTTCCTCACTTTAATGGGTTCTCCAAAAAGGAATGAAACTATGGGAAAGAAGACAGGGAAGGTTAGTTTTCAGATTACTTAGATAGCCTGCTCTCATCCACATATTTCTTAGCTCTGGCCTGGCTCGTGTCCGTGCTACAACAAATTCTCTGCAGGCTATTTGACACTCATGAGCTCTGTTAGTTCTGTGTTGAAAACCATCCTCAAGTGTGCTTTCCGACCTGAATCAAAGATGAATGTTCTCTGTGGCGGGTTTCCATTTCAATGGAGCAGTAACTTCCATTTGGCATTTAATGACCCTGCTACTCTTGCTGCATGGTCAGAGGAGAGAGAGGTTGAGAGGTCTGCAAGGGATGGCAGTAATCTGAGCCAAGCCTCTCAAGTTTCAGTGTTTTTTAAGAGAGCAAATCATATATCCAAACGGGATGCTTTTGAGTTGCCTCCCAACTGTGTGCAATGATTTCTTCCAGTCAGTAGCTGCTGGCATAAGATTGCTAAATGGTACCCAATTTCTATAAGCCCACTTTTTCTATGGCCTCAGTGTTGGCAGACAGTTTCAATAACTACAGATAATATGTAGCTAAAAAGAACCTATAATGGTGTGAGTTGCTCTAAAAATTTTATTACAAGTTTGAGATGGTTGCATTACTCATCAGTGACATTTCCTAGGCCAGTAGTAGGAAAACTTTTATAGCCCTTCACATCATCATATAGCGTCTGTCCCCACAGGTTTTTAAGACGGGTATTAAAATCCAGTAAAGTGAGATTTTTTTGTCATTCTTTTCTCTTCTTCATTTCTTAAATATTTTTGAGTACTTACTAATACCAGTCAAGGGATGGTCACAACTGTAGTGTGGAGTTACTTCTGAAAATGATGAACGCAATGGCCATTTTCTGGGAAATAAAGATGTTCCTCATGCTTTTCATGGGAAAACAGACTGTAACATAAATAAATCTTGATTAAAAATAAGAGCTTCTCTCTTTCTGGACAGAGTTTGAAATAAGTCATGCAAAGTACCTTTTTAAGTGTGGCTTTCTTCTCCCCATTCAAATGAATCGTAAGTTTATTGACATTGTTCAGCTTTTACGTTCTTCATTCCTCCCCATCACCTCTCATAGTAAATAAGAGGACGATATAACTGTTCAGGGAAAACGTTAACAATTTAAAGGTTTTGCAATGCAGATATTGTGAAGGGAGGGGACTTCTCTCTAGCAGAGTGATAAATACTAACATTAAATTAGGAAGGCAGACTGATAGCGCTTCAGTTCACACCTCCTGCAGCCCACAACATTTTATCCTATTTAGTCTCATCACCAACTCCGTTTATAAATGAAGAAGCCACATACCTCAAGATTTATAGGTCAGAGCTGCAGGTCTATTTAGTGACATTATGAATACTGTAAATCAAGTCATACCATGAACAATGAAGGAGACCAATGGTATAATAGTAAAACCAGAGATAATTTATTGCCAGGTAAAAAAAAATATTTTAGATTAGTTTTTTCTCTCACCCAAAATGGATCTGTTGAGAGGGCAGGAGAAGTATGATTAACATTCTCAGATGGAGCAGAGCCTTCTGTGGGCAGCCAGGAGTGAAGAGATGAACCATTGGTGTGATTAACTTTGACCATTTTTTTCCTGTCTATCTGGTAAACCTGCCTTGGAAATAAACAGTGCAATTCCATCCAGCTTTGGTAGAGGACATGGAAGGAAAGCAGAGACAAAAGATGAGTGCCAAGCACTCGTGGGCTATGGTGTAGCCCTTTTGGGACAGTTTCTTGCAAGTCCTGTAGCAGATGACTATGATCTCCTGTTTTAGGTCATTCAGTTTTGCTCCAGCACTTCCCAGCTTCATCTATCTACTGCAGCAAAAAGGCTGGTGTAATATCGGTGTTTCCCTGAACTGTGTGCACCCGCATGCTCTGAGCTACAGTCACTGACAGTAACATGAACTACTTGACTGGGAGGAAAATTTCACAAGCCAAAGTGGTCTGATTGATGCTTGCCTTTCCAGATGGGAATTTGTGGAGAAAGGGGACCAGGTGACTTCAGGCATCTCCTGAAAAATCCTTGTCCTGATTTCAGCTGGGATTAAGTTAATTTTCTTCCTAGTAGCTTGTTTGGATGTGGTTTTGGTTGTTGCAGTATTTTGGATTTAGTATGAGAATAATGTTGGTAACACACTGACATTTTAGTTGTTGCTGAGCAGTGCCTATACTAAGCTGAGGACTTTTCAGCTTCTCACACCACCCTGCCAGGGAGGAAGCTGGGAGTGCACAAGAAGCTGGGAGGGGACACAGCCAGGACAGCTGACCCCAACTTGCCAAAGGCATATTCCATACGTCATCATGCTGAGCAATAAAACTGGGGGGAGTTGGCCAGGGGATGGCAGCCACTGCTGGGGGACTGGCCAGGAGTCGGTCGGTGGGTGGTTAGCAATAACGTTGTGCCTCACTTGTTTTATATATTATTATTATTATTATTATTATTATTATTATTATTATTATCATCCCTTATTTTTGTGTACTATTAAACTGTCTTTATCTCAACCCATGAGTTTTACCTTTTTTCCAGTTCTCTCCCCCATCCCACTGGGGGAAAGTGAGTGAGCAGCTGTGTGGTGTTTAGCTGTCGCTGGGTTAAACCACAACATCCCTTTTCAAAGCTCCTTTGGAGGAAACAACTCTCTGCAACAACACCGCCGGTGCCTGAAGGAGGAAGAATAGCATTTGCTGTAGATTTTTCCCTTGCAACAGCCTTTGTCAAGTTGACATAAACATGTATAAAGGCAAGCACCTGACCCAGGTGTTTTTGTCTGAGGTAAAATGCTAAAGCAATAACCTTGATTATAAATTGCACTGCTTGGATTTCTGGGCCACTTTTATTGCTAGGGGTCCTTTGAATTCAGCATTGCTCTTAACCCTGATTTCATGTTTGACTTCCTATGCAGCACTCCCTGCTGGTATCAGGTATGAAGTGTTAGCAAGCACAGCTATATGGTACTTTATCCCAGACATAACATCATCCCCAAATCTTCCTATCACTTCATGAGCCTTCATGGATAGTCCTGTAGTAGCATACCCGTGTCTTGCTGACAACTATACAAATGTGAGTGCCTTGGGAATCCTATCATTGTTTTTGCAGCAGTATTTTATATTTTTAGAACTGAGCCTGCTTTTATTTTTTTGTATTTTTTTTTTTTTTAAGTTGTCATGGGCAAGGTAGTGCTTATATCACCCCAGAGAGCAATAGTTCTTGTAGTTAGAAACCTACCATGCCTCGAAAGGGTAAAAACTGAAACTTTGCTTCTGTATTATTTGTTCAAAAGTAATTCATTTTGGTGGGTTTGAACTTTACATTTTTGAATACTAACTGCTGCTGACCATGATTAGTTTCAGAGCATGTTGAGGTCTGAGAACACTTGAACATCAGGTTTATTTATTGAATGGCAAAGCCAAGCTGGAGGTTGTCATCCTAACTGATCACAGTGGAATCATGAGACCCTGTGGCTTTCAAAAGGAAACCCAAAGTTGGTGAAGTTTAGCTAAAGGTGTGCAAGTAGGGTGTGTTCTGTCTTTTTTTTAAATAAGCATTGTATTGAGCGTTAAATATGAGGTACTTGGTAGCTTTTAAGGAAGGGAGTCTTCTGTTTCCAAAGTGGAGCATGAATTTCATAGCTAATTATGTGTTACTTACAGAAAGATCCCTTAAATTTAAATTCATGTCTGCCTAAAAGTGGAAATTGTTTATGTTTGTGAAATACAACTTTTCAATAAGAACTGCTGTGTGGTTATAGCAGAACTTTGCTTTGAGTACTCAGCCACCACATTTGAAAGATCCTTGAACTCTGTTGCAGACCTTGTCAGCATTGAGCCAAAAAATATATCAGAAGCTATTGAAAGATTTTTTCTTTATTCTTAATTCCTTTCTTTATTCTTGCATTCCTTCGGCACAGAGCTGTATTTTGAATATATTGGGCTTTGAGTGCCTATGTAAATTAATGTAAACTTGAAGGTGCAAACAAAGTGGAAAATTAAATGTTAGGGTGACACAAGGCATAACTAGAAAACTTTAAGTAAAAGAAGAGGCAAGACAAATCAAAATTTTCAACAGTGAGTTCTCCTAAACCACAGAATTTTCTCCCAAGTGAATCTGGAATGAGAACACACTACTGAAGGCATCCAAAACTAGGCTGGACCTCTGTATATCAATGCCATAGTGTCTCAAATGTACCTGGAGAAGCAGTCCAGGTAATTCCCTTCTATGCATACTGTTAATTTACAAAGAAGGAATTGTCTGAATATTAGACCTCTGATACCAAAACTGGAAGATATTTCTGGCAGGAACTGGAAGCTATCATGTGACAGTTTAGGGCGGTTGATACTGAGACTGAGTGTTGATGATCTCCATAAGCAATCTGGGCCCTGGGGAGGAGTGGACACTCACTGAGTTAGCAGATGACACCATGCCGGGGGGAGAGCTTGATGTGCTGGTGGGTAGAGTTGCCATTCACAAGAACCTCAACAGGGTGGAAGAATGGACTGAAAGGAGCCAAATTAACAAATCAACAGATTAAAATACAAAATCCTGCTCCTGGGACAGGAAAAATCCATGCAACAGTGCAGGCAGGGTATGAGGGACTAAGGAGCAGCTTTGACCAAAAAGACCCAGGGGAACCTAGTATACAGCAGGCTGAACATGAGTCAGCATCGTGATGGTGAAGACTACCAGACTGGGTTGTTTTAGCAAGAATTTAGCCAGCAAGTGTTTATTCCCTTCTACTTGGCATCTGTGAGGGTGTATGGGTGATACTGTGTTCAGCTTTTTGCTTCTCCATGCAGGAAGGACATCAATAAGCAGAAGCGAAGGTGTGGAGGACCACTGTGATGGCTGGGGAGCACACGATGAGCAGAGGGACACTGAGGAGCCTTGGCTTGGTCAGCCTGGAAATGAGAAGGTAAAAAGAGGAGCCTAACTGCTTTCCTTTACTCTGTAAAGGGGGCTTGTAGGAAAAGAGAGATGGATGCTTTCCAAAGATGCAAGGACAAGAAGTGGTGGTCACAAGCTGCGGTAAGGGAAACTTCACTTGGATATAAAGGAAAAAATTCTTCCCCTGAGTGTGATTCAGCACTGCACAAGGTTGTCTCAGGATGTCATGGAACAGTTTGGAGACTTTCAGCACCTGGTGGGAGAAGGCACTGAGCCACCTCACCTAATTTCAAGCCAGTCAATAGAAGAATTTATAAATATGTTTGAAATAATGGTAGTCTAAGGAAGATGGATAAGGAGCTTTTCTCCTCTTGGTCTCATAACAAAAACAAGGACTGCCAATGAAATAAAAGGTGGTAAACTCAAAACTGATAAAAGCAGAGTTTTTTCCTGTGTTATGAATTATTAGATAAAACACTGAAGTTACAGTTTTAAAAGATTGATACAGATGTCTGGAGAGTTGCAGGGAAAAGTAGAATAAGAAGAGCTTTATCAGTTACAGTGCCAGAAAAGAGAGATCAGAAGAGAGATAGAACTCCACATTTTGGTTTTAAAGAAGTTCTAAACATCCGCAACTCACATGAAGTCTATGTCAGGGCAACTTAGTCCTCAGTTGTCTGCTGTGGAATATTTTCAGCAGTCCCAGACAGGAATGTACGTTTTAGGAAATCCAAAGCAATCCCTTCCAAAGCAATAGAAAAGTGCACACAAGTTCCTATAAAATAGGATCAAGCTTTCCCCGCACAAAGACATGATATTCAAATCTGTGGGATATGTAACAAACTAAAAGTATTAACAAAGACATCGTCAAGTAACAAGCAAAGAAGTTTTCTTTCCTTACAGCTAACAGCCATGCTCAGAAATTTTCCTTTTTCCATTAAATAATTGCTTAATCCGAAAGGACCGAAGCCCCTCTGTTCCTCTTAAAGCCATCCTGAGATCATAAACCTTTGCTAGGAAATATGAACACAGGTGTTGCTGAATTACATCAAAATGTCATGTGCTACATGCAAACATGGCCAGCAGTGACGATTCAGTGTATGTCAGAATAAGTTTTGCCTTTCCCAAAACGAAATGAGTACCTTCTCCTCCGAGAAATGCTTCTGCTGACTCCACCTGAGCTCTGGAGCCTGGGTGTGCTTCCTGGTTCCAGATGGGGTTTCCTGATCCTAGGACATGGGGATAAGATTTGTGTCCTTGAAGCTCCCCAGGGATTTTGAACTCGAGTTTGCATTAGGTGGAGCCCAGGTGTGGGGGCAAGAAAGGACAGGAGCATGGTCCCACAGGTCCCCTGGTCTTCAGAACTGCCCAAGACCACCACCAAGGGAGTACCCCGTGGCACATATTTGCCCCAGAGGTAAGAGCAGACACTGTGAATTATTCCTTCCTCCAATATAAAAATATTGCAATTATTACTCAGTTTAGCAGGGAATTTAAACACAACAAATTTATGTATGCATTTACATCCGAAGAGAGCATGAGAAGATTTTAAATGTAGACTAAGGCCATTCAGACAATTGATGTACCATTGCATACATGGACTTTTCTTCATTTTTTGTGTGTGCAAAGAACTGTATGAAAGAAGCAGCAAAAGAGAAGCCATTAACAAATCACTTGATTAAAAATTGCAGACTATTAAAAGCTGACAGGTCAAAGTGCTAGATTCCAGGTATATCTGAACAAGAAGGCAGTGAGTTTTGTTCTACTGATGTGCAGTAGGCAAACTAAAAGGCAAACTAAACAAAAGGCAAACTAAAAAATGAAGTCGGGTAGGCATTAGATCTACAGCACTGATGTTCATAACTGGCCTCATGATGAAACACCACAAAATCTTGTTGAATTTCATGACGCTTTCAAAAATTCCATCATTATCTATTTATTGGCCTCAGTTAAAGGCCTCAGCAGAACAGTTCTGGCCTGCTTAGCACAATTCTACTGCAGATTATAGAAAAAATGAAATTATAATGTGTAGGAAGTATGCAAACTGATATAAAAACTACGAGATTTAAAACTTACTAAAATAGTGCAATAAACTGCTTGCAGGATTTCTTATGCTTCTTGTTGCATCAACTCTCTGAAATGGTGTCTGAACTAGTTAAATTAAAAATGACAGAAATCAAAACACCTCAAGACTCACATTGGTATTCGGACCTTTTGCTCTGATGTTTGGACATACTGCACTGTTTTAATGAGCTATCTAACAGCAATTTCCACACCTGAGGAAGGAGAGCACTTCACAAAAAACAGGCAAGAAGTTTGCGTAGGCACTTACGAAGTATTGTAAACATGACTGGAAATCAATCTATGGACTCTCCCATCTCCCCCACAAATGATGTCTGTTCAGTCATACTACAGCTTTGAAACCAGTTCCTTTAGATTTGCCACATGCTTCACCTGAATTAATATGTCTTTTCATGAGTCGTGACTCATTCATTTCCCATACATATTGTTTTTAAAATATTAATTTCAGGAAAACACATAGCATTACTTCAAGCAGAACAACATTTCTCTGATTTTTCTATTAGTGAATGACTCTACAGTAACACTCTTAGTTCTGCTGAAAGATATGGCAATATACCAGTTAATTTTATAGCAATTTCTTCAGCTATTTTTCTTAATAGTCATGCAGAATTCTTTCACTTCTAATTTCTTTTGCCCACAAACACTATAATCTAGCGTACACTCGTTTTACTTCTGTCATGTCCTCATTTGACCCTTATTGGTAGCCTTTTGATTCTCATTGACTTGTGAGACGTTTGATAAACTTCAAGGTGCCAAAGTTTCCCACTCTTTACTGAAGATGCTCTTATTTTTACAGTCCTTGCCCTTGTGGTGAGCATTCCCTGGAGAGAGGTGTTTCGGGCAATTGTAAGGCTCAACATTAGAACATGTAAATGTTTAAATTATGGCTTGCAGATCAATGACAAGAAATAGGACATCTATTTCTGGTAACATTGCAGATTTATAGTTATGAGTCAAGGCTAATGCAAGGTGAACTCCTCCCCTTTATGATCACTGCCACAAATGCATTAGCTCATCCGTGAATTTAAAAATCGACCTCCAGACAGTTAGTTGGCAATTTGGCACCTTGCTTTGATTGTATACAATTTAACAAAAGAACATCCAGCACTAATTCAACAGTAATATTGCTTCTGCCTTTCAGGAATGATTTATTCATTTGGATACGATGTCCAAATTACATTTTCTTGAGAAGGGGGGTTTACTTTGTTTGTTTGCAGTTTATTGTACTCCTTCTCAAGGACATGACAAAAGTAAAATTCTTGCTACTGGTTTGCTAGGTTAAATGTAAGTATGTCCTGGGTGGTGATCCTTTGCACAGAAAACCCAAGGGGCGGACAGGTGGGTGGGAGGGCAGTTGTTGTACCATGCTTTATGACATTTTACAAACCTACCTCATCTAGAAACTACTGTCCCAGCTATCATCTGTACAAAACAGATAGGGGTCTTGAACACCGGTGCTGCAGACCCAGAAGGATTCACTAGGTCTTTATGCTGCCTCACCCTTGCAGCTGCAGCATGAGCATCTCAGCACTTCCCAGGGATCACTGGGCAATGGGCTTCACCTTGTCTGTGCTGAGCTCCCTGTCAGTGCCATAACCACAGCCTTGGGCTATTGTAGTGTTATGGCCATTGTTCACCAGTAAAACAGGTTTGGGTTTGCCTAACCCCTTTGGTAAGCAGCTGCCCCAGCTACAGTGATGTACAGAAATGTACGCAACATTTTGTACAGCAGATCCCATCCTTACCCTCATCATAGAGGACCAGGCTTTCCTGTCCTCACTGTTGCCTGCAAGAGTGACATAATGCATGACTTATTACTTGCAATGTTTTTATTGTCAGGGGCATAACTAGGAATTTAGACAGCGGATCATTGCACTTATATTTTCACATTAACAATATGCTTATTGTTATTTTTAAATCACATAGTATAACTATTTAGGTGTCAGATAATCCCTACTTTATTGACACTTCAGGTGAATTGTCTCCTTAGTTATTAACTGTCTGCTCAACTTTCTGGATGGGATTTTCACTGGGTTTAGCCACTTGGTGCCTAGATCTTGTGGAAATTCATGCCTAGCTGGTTATTTCCACTAGGATTTTCTTGGTTGTAGGCACCCAAGTACGAGCTAACATTCATTCTTACCATACTTTGTAGCCATAGCCCTGCTAGATCCACTGTGGGGGGCATTTCAAAAGGACATTCTCCCAAGAAGGTGGTTACCTGCCCTACTAAGGAGGTCATGCAGCTGTAGGTCTAAGATGTAAACATCTCTGTAACTACGGATCTCACATCTACTCAGTGAGTGCTCAGGTCTCCCAGTATCGTGTGTTGGGTCTGCATAGACATCTGGACTGGAAACAACCACCTGTGACTGCAAGTATGCTTCACGAGAAGGGATATCTTCTTGGACTTAGTTCTCTCTCTTTGTTTCCAGGTCAGGCAGATAAGTAGCCCTAGCAGTGAAAAAAAACCACCACAGGTTATCACTGCTATTTGATCAAAGCAAATAACTGTCAGTGCTGGATGATAAAGGGTGGTCAAGCAGGTATGCTGTCATTTAATCACCGGCAGTGTTATGGTTTCCAGAATAATAGCAAACAGTGCTCCAGAGGTCTGCTGGGTCTATTACTGTGACACATGACTTGAGAGTCCAAGTCATAGATATGTCAACTAGACATATTTATGCTCATTAAGTAAGCTTTGATCAATCAAAGAGGGGAGTTAACAGGCATCGGTGTAATACAGCTGATGCCTCATGTTTTAGTGTCTCACAATGCTAAGGTGATCCAGCAATCTGCTATTTACAGTGTGAGTGATCCGAGGCTTTCCTTCCACTGACTTCCACAGACAACCAGTGGGCTGTCTGTGCCCACTGGCATTTCATTCGGGCTCATTAAGCATTTGATGGGAGGCTAGCTGGCAAGACAGTTTAGCTACCAACTCAGCTGGACAACTAAACTAACAGTTGCAGAGCGGTGGTGGATAGTGTTTGGCTGGAAGACTAACAAGACATCACTGCTCACACCCCTCTTTGAATGTCAGTCTGTTCAATGATGCTCTTATTAGAGGGAAAACTGAACACGGCAAGAGTTTCAGACTGGAGCAGACCGATATTTCTGCTGGTTTCATCGGGCTGGTGCAGGTAACGAGCGAGAGGACATATGAGAGGATGCTGCGCCTGGGACAGTAAGACAATTCCCCTTCTGGAACTGCACTGTTGCTGTGCGTGTTTGCTTTCTCCAATGGCTGCATGTGAATGGAGAAAAACAAGAATGTTTTCACACAGGAACACTTCTGTTTCCACGGTGCATTGACTAGCTCCTTTACCACCAAAGCTGCTTACGTGGCAAGGTAGAGGAGAGTCCCATAAGGATAGTGATATGTTTCACTTGAATGAGCTGTAAGACAGATTCATATCACAGGTAATGATACCAACAGATTTCATGATATTAAAAGTTTCAGAGACAGGTCATTGTAATTTTTTTTTTTTTTTTTTTTTTTTTTTGAGAGAGAGAGAGAGGGGATTGGTGCAGGGTTCTCTCTTTCCCTGTCTTTCTCTCTTTTTCTCACTAATTTGAAATCTTTTCCTTTGCTGAAAATCCTGGAGGATCGTTCTCTTTCCCCTTTCCACTCCCTGCCGTTTCTCAGGATATCCTCTTTTAGGCTGTAGCCTTCCAGTATCTGTAGCCTTCCAGTATTCAAAGCCTTCCCCATTCCATAACCTACATAATAAATCTGCACTGCTCAAAACTTGACTGGGAATATGTGAGAGAGTGTCAGACTGTGGCTCACCTCAAACCCACTTTTTTACTTTAGCTAGGAATGTTTCAAACTACTTACATTTCCTCCTACATAAAATTTCTTGTAAACCATTGTACAACAGAAGATGGGGAACTTGGATGCAAAAGCTTTGCAACAGATGTGCGTTTGTGACACCCTGCCTTTGCCTTACAGTTCTACCAGCAAAAAGTAGAAAATGGACGAATATTACCAGAAACTCCAGAAATATTATGGAATTAATATCGTGATTGCCTCTTCAACTGTTTTAAAGCTAAGACCAGTGTGAAAGAAAAAAAACTCACTACAGTATTTCCATCTTTACTTTTCCTGCAGATGTCTTTTCATTCTCACACATTTTTCAGCTTTATATCGACAATGTCACTTCTGTGGCCACAGCCCTTGTGCCAGGCACAAAGGTGGCGTCTCTGTCCTGTCCAGCTCCTGAGGCAGGCCTTTCTCCCGGGTCCCTCTCTTCAACAGGTCTTGAGACTTCTGTATGAAATCACACTGAGCTTCTTCCTAGCCTTTGGCTACCACGGTAGCTGCTATGAAGGCCTTTTGGTTCTCAAAAGTGTGAAAGGAGTGGGGGCAGTGCAGAGAACTCTTTCTCAGAGAAAAGGAAGATTTGAGAATGAAATCCCAGGCTGGACTTCGGGGTTTGGAATTGCAAGTGTTTGTCAAGTTTATTATTGATTTTGTGCCCTGAAGCCCAAACAAATGAAAAATTCCCTTCTCCGAAACTTGTTGGGAAGGACCTTGAGCTGATTTCAGGACTGGTTCCCTAAATTATAATAGAGTCATAGACTCGTAGAATGTCTGGGATTGGAAGGGACCTTTAAAGGTCATCTAGTCAAACCCTCCTGAATACCTCACGGTAAGGCTATTCTAGGGATAATTCCACCTCTGAGGGATTCCTTATGTGCCAACAATACTCTGGATTTCCTAGAATACAGCTTCTGTGTTAAAAGCAAACTGCAATGCTGAAAGCATTTATTCTCTGCAAATTTAGTTCCATTTTGCCTACTTGGCATGGATGTTGAATTTCCAGCCTCCATAATTAAGTATTTATTAGAAATGCAATTGAGCTATTTTAACTTAGAAAGGGATTTAGTAGACTATAAAAATTACTCTTCTCCTAAAGCAGGGCCAAACATGACACTGTCTTTCATACTCAGGTATAACTCCTGATGAAATGAAAGGGAGTTTTACTTGTCTAAGAACTACAGAGTATGCTCAGGCTCTGGCAAAATGGCAGCATTGCTGGGCTGCTGGTTTAAAAAGAATGACCTGTCTGAAAGGGAAGTAAAGATTAACTCCCCAAGCCCCCACTTTATGTGGGATGCAAGAAGGCTGTGCTGGATAACGCTCTTCTCACAATGTTTTAGTTTTTATCATAAGGTAATTCCTCAAATAGTAGTTTGTTATTAAATGATTTGACTCTTATTTCACTGGGGACTGCACTAATTTATAAATTGTAGTGGGTACATTTTTGGATTTGCACAGCTGCTACCACGTATTATATTTGAAAAGCCTCTGGCAGAAATGACACCAGTGTGTTTTTCTTCCTAAGAGCACTAGGTAGACAAAACTAAAGTTTAGGTTTTGAGGAAAATGTGCTAAACAATCTTTTCACCCTCTCATTTATTCATTCTTTTGTGTTCTGCCATTGGTTCACTCTGAACATCAGAGCCACATCTGACCATCTTGGTGGTCTTGTCAAGCATAATACATTTGGTAATCTCACCACTATTTGCAAGTAATGTTTATTGTAAAAAGCTGCATTGGAGTAACAGCAGCAGTTGAATCCATCTCATGGATCAAGAGACTGAAATACAGAGAGCATTAAAATTACCCTTTTAATGACTCGCCTCACTGCGCTGCTTGGACTGAGACCTCTTATGTTGGAAGTCTTGCTGTACGAAGAGGACAGGCACACAGAGCAGTCAAACCCCTTCTTACATAAGGTGGAGAAATGTTATGTCACATGTCATAATTTTGGTAGGTAAGTTCACTGTCCTCCCATAGCTTCATTTTCTTGCCTGCCATCTGTAGATGTCCTTATAATACATATGTGGACAAAGCTGTTATCAGAAAATATATCTAGATATTACTGCCCTTTAATCCTAGCAGGTTGCACTGCTATAAAATCAAATGTCTGTCTAATCAACTGAAACAAATTAAATAGCAGTGTTTAAAATGTATTGATTCGGCTTTACAGTTCTCCCACTTTTGTAAGAGGATAATGCTAGGCTTAACTTTTTATAGAACTGCAGAAAAAAAAGTGCTTCCAAGAGGTATAATTAAGTCAAAATAAGAAAATCCAGCTAAACCTTTTGTTCACTTTCGGAAGGCCAGAGGTGCAAGTATAGATGAAGAAGAGCATTTTCTTCTCCATCAGGAAGCTTCATACTTGGAGTTCCCTCCACTGTTTTAAATCAAAGTTCATTGTAAAATGTGATCAGGTGGAGCCTGAAGATGGCACAATGGTTGAGACATTTTTAAGCCTGTTTTCTTTGGAATGAGAATCCATCTTCATCTTGATTGCAGCTGTCATTTCTTGGGAAGTAACTAATGAGGGATACTGCCATCTAGCAGAGGGAACAGGGCCTGATCGAGCAAAATTTCACTTTAGACCCCTGACATTTGACAAAGCCAGGACATCCTCTGGCTGCAGTACAGTTTTGGTGGTTTGACAGGTCATCACTGCAGAGGGCTCACTAGCGGAAGAGTGCTTAAAACTTCTATGGAAATGTGTGTTATTGCCTTAAAACTGGAGTCAATAGATAGGGGCAGGCTGTGAAACTTCAGTGCAGAGGATGAGCGCTACTTGCTAGCTTGTGTAGGCAGGGAAGCTCTGATGATGGTGGTGCAATAAAACACGCAACTTGCATAGGGTGTCAGCAGAGCGGCAACAGACACAGGATGGCTTAATAGATCTATTCTCCCCTCACTTTAATAAAGTTTTGCTTCATTATAAGTGAAAGCAGTTCTGTGATTCTTGACTCTGACTGACTTCATGACTTTCTTTCTTTCCAAAGAGATTGTGTTCTAAAATAGCAAAAACCAAAGAGAAACATCAAAGTGCAAATCTCCGCAATTTTCAGTTTTAGAAATATATAAAAATGTAAATATACAACATATATAATATACAATATAGCATAATACATAGCATAAAGATATATTCTATTATATGGTGTATGATATATATAATTTATCACATATCATGCTCCTTATATCATATTTCGTATATCATATGATATATACTATATATCACATTTCTACATTCTGGAAGGAATCCTTCAGAAAACTTAAGGACCAGACTCAACAAGGAAAGAACCAACTAAACTTCAGCCCAATTTGCAAACAAGAGGAGCTGAAGTTTTTTTCTCTAATATTTCCTTTAAGTGAGAAATGCTAGGAAGAGCTGATTTTGTTTGCAAAGAAAAACTTGCAGAAAGGTTTAGAAAAAAAAAAACAAAAAGCAAACAAACAAACAAAAAACCCAAAAAAGCCCATAGCAAAAAATTTCTTGTAGGAAAGAAAACCTTGTAGCAAAGTTATACGGTAAAGACAGGGTGACAGTCTAGCCAAGGGTGTTTATGTGGAGCATGTCTTGTGGATGTGGGTGCGTGAGCGACACACGGAGCACCTGGGCATCCATCTCTCCCTCTGCCTCCGAATTCATGTGCCCATGGGAAGGGGCTGCAGTCATGGCATTCCTTCTACTGCTCATGGAGACAAGCTGGTTTCCCTAAAGGTGAGCTTAAGCAAAAGCATGATACAGGTGATGTGAAAAGCCTATTTCTCCCCTCTGGAGAGGACTGAACCCATGCGCACCTGAAAGCAAAGGCAGCTTTGCAGGCACACGCTTCCCCAGAACACCTCACAAACTCCTGTTTGGTGCCGCGGTCCAACACAGCTGGAGAGCTAGGTGCTAAAACAGGGGATTCACAGGAAAATGCAATGCAGAGAGAGTGCCTGGGGTGCTGAGGAGAGGTAAGAAACCTGCATCAGACCCTTTGGGCTACAAGAACAAACCTCATGCTGCTTGAGATGCGGAGTGTCAAACCTCTTCTGTAGCTAGGTAGTTAACGCTATTCCTTATAAAGTACAAGAGAGGTCAAACCTTTGTTTTAAAAGCCCTGACAATGCTGGAGAATATTAGAATTTCCTTCATACCTTTTAAAAGGTAAGATTTCCTTTTTACCGATTCCTTTTTAAATCAACATTTACTGGATATTGGAGACTTTAGTCCAAATTCAGTCTGTGCTTGAAGGCAGATGGATGTTTCAAGGAATGCCCCAGCTTCTACCTACTAGTGCTGTGTAGGCTAAAGGGACTCTTCTCTTTTTTTAAGCCTATCTGATTTATACTATGTACTTACACACTCATTAGAGTGAAGCCCAGGACACAAGTCCTCCCCCATACCAGACTACTTTAACAATTAGCTTGTAGAAGCATCTCCTTATTCTCACTCGATCATGCCAGTGATTAATTTTGTATGATAGCAGAGGAGCTGTAATGGGCAAGACACACACACACACACACGTGTGTCCCCAACGGCTGGGCTCGACCTCCCGGCGCCACCAGTCACCAGCTGACAGAGTCCCGGCTCTCCCCAGGGTCCATCCCGACACCCAGCTCTTGCGCCCCTCACCTCCTCACCAGCCTGTACTTGCCCGTGGTTGCCCCCCAACAACCCACACGCACCCGTCTCTCCAGTGCTGGCCCTGGCCCTGCAGCAGGTGGGCGCTCAGCTCTCCCTTGTGTCGGCACAGGGTCTGGGTCCCTCTCCCAGGAAAACCATCAGAAACAGAGTTTAATGAGGAGACAGGAGAGGTTGCACTGGCTGGAACAGGTATGGTCACACACATGGACTGACCAGCACCCGCTTACATGCCATTGGCCCTTTTTTATCCCATTTTACCTCTGTTTTCTCACACTTGTTCTTCCCCAGTACCCCTTGATCCCTCCCTTTCACCACCTTTGTTCCCTCCTCTAAACATCCCATCTAAAATGCTCTTCCCCAATACAGAGTCTTGTGCCTGTAGGCAGTCACCCCCCACATCTATCAAGTGACCTGGCCAGAGCCCTCCCATGGATTCATCTTGATGGGTCTCACCCAGCCCATGGGGTGTCTTCTCCCAGTGATGCTCCAAAGGGGCCATGGTAGCAGACTCAACTGGCCCCCATGGGCTTAATGGGGCTCGTCCACACACCCTTGAGCCTCCCTGCTCCTTTGGCAAGTCTTTTTTTATTACACAACCTAACAAACTTTTGAGTAGACCCAGTAGACTGTGGAAGCACACCATGGCCATGTTTGTTTTGGGAAGTCCTCAAGGAGCTGCATGCCTCATTAATCTGCTCTCTGGAAGCAGGCAAGCGGGGACCTGGGGCTGAGACCCCTTCCAGTAGTGGGGAACATTTTGTACATGCCAGTCATACATAGACATTTGAGTCAGATCCTAGGAAGCAGTTAAGCCCACTATGGTTTTCCTGGGGGATCTAGAGCAGTTTGGGATCCCTCCGGGCACAGGAATGGGAGAAGTTCCTCCTTAGCCAGGAGAGTGCATGGGAACACGGTGGCCTGCCAGAGGAAGAAAACAATGCTCCAGAAGAAGGCAGTAAAAGCACTAAAAAAAAAGCATGTCTTTTTTGTATAACTGAGAGAAAAAAAAAGTCCTTGGGCATTGCGAAAGCCTGCTATCAGGAGGCAGGTTTTGATAACCTTTCAGTATTGATTAATCAGTTGCTGTGTTCATTTGAAACAAAGCTTACAGCTTGTTTAGGAAGTGGCAACATTGCAGCTTAGTAGTGTCCAAAATACCATATCGCTATCAAGGCTAATTTAACACTGATGAGATCAATAGAGTTCCTAGGGCTAGGAGTAGATGAGAAACACGGCTCATTACATGCTGCTCTAGTTCTCCCTGGGAAAGAGGAAAAACATGCAGTAGGGTGAGAGAAAAGGGACTTGGAAACTATGGAGTTCTGAAAATCAGGCAGGTACTTTTGGCTTGCTCCTGTAAGTCACCCTGAACTGACATGTCTGAAACGGCATCAGAAAACTGGGAGAGGTTCCTTTCTATATCTGACTCAATTAGCTGCACCCCTTGATCAGAACATCGTTTTTAGGCTATTGTTGTCCATGCTTGGTTGCTTTCCCTTCTCTCTCTTCCTTTCTTTTTATTTAAGCCCACAAACATACAAAATCCAAGTTTTCTGTACAAAGGTAAGTCTCTATGCAATCCCATAATCTTTAGTGGTACCAACATAAACATCAGGTTTATACATAACTTCTTCTGGATATTGTCTGGTAAATATTGCCTCCTGGAATGAAGCTTTAGAGTTAGACCCAAAAAAGCACCTGCAGTCTTGAAAGAGGGGTGGGATGATGTTCACAAACCGCAGTGCAGCCCAGCCCCTGGATGGCATGTCACTCGTGCCTGTGCTCAGCAAGGGGAGAGATGGAGATGCCAGAAGAAGGACAGACAGCAAGCTTTCTGTAGCAGGCCTGCAGTCATCACAGTCAGAGGGGATTAGCCAATGGGAAACACTAAGGAAAAAGATGAAACCCTGGTCCTCTCTGAGAGTTAGGTATCTTTGCTGGCCCTGGGTGGAAAGCACAGATCCCAGAAGTCAATAGCTGTATTCTTTTGTTCAAAGGACTGCATGGGGTGAAGGGAGAGTGTGTGGCTGATTCCCTTGTTTTTTCACAGTTTTAATATATCACTTTAATAATTGAACTAGCAATCTGTGTAGCAGACTAATAGAGTGCTCAGCAAGAAAATGGGAGCAATCAATTCCCTTTCCTCCCTGCCTGGAAGAGTTCAGCTTCATGTCCCAACAGTGAAGCCAACCAACAGCGACAGCATCACACTCCTGCATGTCCTTTCTTCCTCCAGTCTCAAATTTTTTCTTGCAAGTGGCACCACTGCAATAAGAGAGATTGGCAGTGGTTCTTCCTTCTGTCTCCACCTCTAGTACCATCCAAGAATAACCCATGTAGTCTCTACCCCTCCTTGCAATCGCTAGGCTCTGTGACGTTTTTAAGGCTGAAGCTGAGTTGAATTCTAGTACCTTCTAGGTTAGATGTGCAAAGATGATCAGGACAGCCTAGGTCTTCTGGTCTGTATCAGAGGATGCTGGCGCTTCCTGCACAGGTCCAAGGGTAAGATAAATTGACTGCAAAGCGTTGAAGGGATTCACACAGCCAAAATACTCCCTTCTGGGTTGCAGGTTCATACCCAGTCTGTCATTGCAGTGATGAAGAGGGAACTTCAGATGGCCGCTGAGTGATTTATTTGGGAAGTGTTTATTTATGCATTCCTATCTGGTACATACATCATCGACAGTCATATTTCATGGTGATGGGAAAGACACTGTGTGTAATTCTCTCAGCCAGGCAGTAATTTCCTCCTTTTAGAGAAAAGATGAAGAGTTTTGAAGTCAAAAGCATGGCAGGCCCTCCTTCCCAGAAGCACTACTCTTTTCCATGGTAAAAATTTATGTAGTTCATGTAAGAATCTTCCTGTTTGAAAAACCTAGTTGAAAAAAGCATTTGGATTGCATTTTGTTTTCAATCACCAAACACTCTGGTATGTGATGGTGGCAGTTCCAGGCAATATAATATGTAATTTTTCTACTTTGTTAGAGATGCACGGTTTTAAGAAAATGTTTTAACCATCCCATTTAACTTCTCAGCAACGTCACACACTGACACAGAAACTGGCCTTGGTGATCTCTGGATCTTTGCTCACAAGTCAGATCTGTCAGGCTGGAGACAGGCACAGCACCAGGGCTTTGCCTCGCCCATTAACCCTTGTCTCCCCACTCTTCCCAAAAACTTTGGAGCTGCAGTGGAAGTTGCGATGGTTCCTCCTATAGCCACCTCATGCCAAAGCAGCCCCACAGTCTCTGAAGCTCTGGGGCAGAGCCCCACGTCAGCATCAGGGAAGTTGCCCCTGGCTGAATCATGCCAGGAGTGGCCAACTGCTGCGTGCCAGCCCGTGCTCCCAGTGATGCTGCCCCACCACCTGTCAACCCACAGGATCCCTCCCTACATGGGACCCCTGGCTGAAAAGGGGCTCAGACTCCCCATTCCCACCATCCTGTGTAAATGACTGCTTTTTTAGTCTTCCTCCTAACAACAGCTCCTTTGAGGCCATAAGCACAAATATAGTTTAGAAGAGTAAGGTCCTAGAGGCTCTCAGGGCCCTCGGAACATTGCAGACATGGCACAGTATCCTACAAGAGAAACAATGCCCTGCAAAAGTTAACATCAAATTGAATTCAGGGATGTATGCAGGAGCATAAGGCCTTAGCCTCTCAATAATTTCCATGGGAGCTAACTTTCAATCAAATAATGCAGTCAAAGTTCAAGGCAAAGAAAATGAGCTCAAATAAGAAATGAACAGAGCTCAGCTAAAACTAGAATCAATAGAGTAGCGAACTTAATGACCTGTTCATCTTAGTATCATGTAATTGAGCCCAAATGATATTTAAGCAGATATAGAAATCTGGCCTTACTGTTTGTTAATAGTTACTCATATTCCAGTAACAAGGCTACAGGAGTGTTCCTTTAAATGCACGTCATGTGTTTGCATTAGTACCCTACTCGAAGTAAGGGTAGCTGATTAACTCCAGCCATGAGAGAAGAATCAAATACAAATTAAATATTTAATGGCGTCAGCACATACAGTGGAAGTAGATACGTAAATTATTAAAAAAAAAAAAAAAAAAAGAATCCCCAAAGTAAGGAGAACTTTTTTCAGCAGCATCCCTGTTTTAAGGGTTTCCAGTCTCTTTTATTTTGGAGAGTTGCACAAAGACATACCCAGTGCAGCAGCTTGTGAGCCCACATTTTTCAGTCACAGTTTTCACAAAGCAGAAGCGTAGGTAACACCAAACGAAAGCTGCATTGCACTTATGCAGTATGGTTTGTGTGCTTTCAATCTGCAAATAATTTCATATGTAGTTTTTAAGACTTGTGATAGTTTTATTGTAATTAGGAGTAATACACAATACTATGAAGCATTGTATCAAGCTGCAGAAGAATATTTCCTTGCTTAGTCGACAGTGATGTTCAATGAAACTAACAACATAATAACGCATGAGATACATAGGACTGATTAGGGAAACAAAAAAAAGGCTTAATTTTTGAAGAAAACCTCGTATCTGTCTGAGACGATCCCTTTCCTGATGACAGCCTGCTTATTTTTGTCTTTGGAGGCTACAAGATAATGCTGAATCACGGTGCAATGGGAAGAATTACTTACTCTGTAGTAGAGTGGGCTTCCCCCCTGCCCTTTATTTTTTGAGCGATGGTTTCTGTGTTTAGTTAGGACCAAACTGAAGCTCTCTGAGGTTAGCAAGCCTTTGGATTGGTTCCAAGGATGTTTCTGCCAGGGCTTAATGCTACAATTTCATTGTGTCACTGGTTGAGCTTTCTTTCCCCATTTGGAAGAATAACCAAAGCCTCAGTATACAGGGACAAGGTCAAAGGTAATCAAGATACAACCCCATAGCTGGAAGACACTGTTCCCTAGCCAAGACGTAGCAACTGACCATGTTGGCCTTCAAAGCCCATTGTAACATAAAATAAAGTCAATTATTTAAATCAACAAGAGCTGTTAGTGGAATATCAGGTTTCAGCCATGTATGACATGCAACATTTTGCATTTTGAATCACATTAAAACTGTTTCGTAAGCAAAACAGGTGTTATGACACTAGATAATCAAACAGACAAGGAAGATAGTTGGTGACCACACCCCAGCAGAGGAAAAACAAACTTCTTGCAAGGTAAGCATTTTTTTCGGAAGTGCTAATTCAATTGCTTGTGTTTATGCAAAGATACCCATATTGGGGCATCAATATTTTCATTACACTGTGGACCTCAACAATCAATTATTGTATCTGCAGCACAGTTTCCCTCTTTTAATCAGTCTTTCAAGGTCTCCTTTCTCTGTTTATCGTATAGATTAAATATAATTAAAGGATAGTGCTGCAGAAAGCAGGTGACTGCAGTTGCTTAAAACTGTTATTCCATTAAATTTGTATTTCTTTTCTTCAGCTGGTCTTCGTGAAATTCAATATATGGAAGACTGATTCAAAGGACATCCAGTTAATAAACAGAACTAGTCTTACCAAGTCAATTTTCTGTTACACTTGCCTTTCAGGATGCTGGAATTTTAGACAATGTTCATTTAAAAAGTCTTCACATTTCTGTAAATATTCTGACTTGAGGCATGAGGAAAAGACAGTGCTACTTATTATTTGAACAATTCTCCATTTAAAAGAGCTTTGTTTATCTCTGCTTCATTTTATTATCCTGGATTTTCAATTTTATATACTATGGACAACATCCAACAAGTGTTTTCCAGCATAGCTCTCACATACAATCCTGCCTCTATTATGAAACACTTGAGCGGTAACTTTATTAGATGGAAAAACAACAATAGAGAAGTACTGAAGAACCTTCATATCCAAAACCTGGGGGCAAGAAGCTACCAGCAAAATGGCTGCTCTGATTTTTGTCTGATTGACAAGGTGGAAATGAATGAGAAACTATATGTGCCATGCAATTTGGCTAAGTGAGACTGTGAAATGTTTGAGGTTACTATTCCCAAGAAAGAAAGGTGTAAGGTCAGCAGAAAAGGGTTTGAGAAATTCACACCTTTTCTGAAGATATGCAGAGAATTGGCTGGTAGAGTGGGTACTTGGAGAGATCATCTGAGCTGTTTGGGAGTTCAGGTCCAGTTCCCTGGGGCCAAAGATGTCACAATATGGCAGAGCAAGAAATCTGAGTTTTACACTGCAGGCTTGTAGCTTACACAGTGACAAATTATATGTGTTAGATGAATTATTATTGTTATTTTTTATTTCATTTGAGTTGGTAGTAAAAGCTTTTGTTTTCTTTTCTCTTGTTTTAAGTACAACTAAGCTGGGCCTCTTTCTGGTATTTCCTGAGGATTTCAAGCTCCTCTCTGGACTGGTATCCTTGACAGAGGCTCTTCTTTACTGTCTTGTCTAAAGACATCAAAACCAGCTCCTTGTTCCAAGCTAGTTAGCACTGGACTGGAGAAAAAACATTATATTTCACTTGCACAATATATCACAAGTCACGTTGTTTTGTTAAAGGAACTTTTGATGGGTAGAGGCAATTGTCAATAGACTGGTCAATAGACAATAGGCTGCTAGCAATAGGTTATATATTAAATAATTATATTTAATTTCTTCTGCAGCACTAGGTTATGGGACAAAATCTTGTAGTTTCTGCATTAGGGCTACTACACTTCAGACATCTGCAATAGCATCTGGAAAAAGGGAGAAACATTTGTTTTGGGACTTGAGTTCTCCCAAATGACCACCATATAATTGAACCATCTATTTTTACTGCATAACCTACATAACCTCCAAAAGTGTGGGTGCTTCCGTTATGCACCCATGGTCCACAGAGCACAGGGCTTCAAAAGATTAGTTTATGTAAAGTGACATAATTTGTAACTTCTAATTCTTTGCAGGAGCCTTGAGTTTACAGTGGCATTCACAAAATAAGCAATCGGAATGGGTTCGCAAATATTAGACAACTAGAAAGGGTGTCAGGGTGAACCTTTTTTGGGTTACAATCATAGAATCGTAGAATGTATTGGGTTGGAAGGGACCTCTACAGATCATCTAGTCCAGTCTCCCTGCAGTAAGCAGGGACATTTCAACTAGATCAGATTGCTGGGTTTGAACGTCTCCAGGGATGGGACCTCCACCACCTCTCTGGGCAACCTGTTCCAGTGTCTCACCACCCTCATTGTAAAGAACTTCTTCCTAATGTCTAATCTAAACCTACCCTGCTCTAGTTTAAAACCACTGCCCCTCATCCTATCACTACATGACCTTCTATAATGCTACTGGATGTATTATGCAAAGATTTGCTGGAGAAAAGTTACATAGCAATGGAAGGAAAAGCACTGTATGTCTCCAAATCTTCCTGTGTTCCTAGGAAGAGTTAACACTTCCTTTTTCAGGTGCTGGATATAAACACTGGATCTGAAACCATGTCCCAACTCAAATCACTGGAAATTTTGTCATTAACTAGGATGAAGCTCATATTCAGTGTTTAAAATATATGTCAATGACTACTGAAAGGCACAGCTCTTCTGTCTAGCTTAGGTTGTTTGTTGCACTTCTCGTGACCTGTCAGGCTGATATTGCCCTGAAAACAGGGAGGACCTGGACTGACAGAAGTTCTGTGTCTTGATACCCAACGTGTCAGTGGCCCTGAAATGCTTGCCTTAAATGGAAAATCCACTCTGTCTACAAACAAGGCTTGAAAAGAGACAGAAAATCATTAAAAATTACAAAGGAAAGTACCAAAGATGCTTGGTCCTTGAATTGGCAGTCTGTTTTTATTGAACAAATCTGTGAGTGCTAGTGCAGTGGGACTAAAGAATGCATTGATCCACTCTGCTCCTTTTTGGCTTGACTGAGATTCCTGTTGCAGCATGAAATGAAGGCTTCTGTGTTTGAAACCATAAGTGGGTTCTGCGGAGATGGATTTCTGCTCTCCAAGGATCCATCCCACAGATTCAACCCTGTGGGAGGAGAGTCTCACTCTTGGTGCTTCTGTAAGATGCTTTCTTGCCTCCTTCTGAAAAAGTTTCCACTCCCTCCAACATTTTTGTGTCTTTCAATTCCTGCAGCCTTTCCTCAGTGCCAGGGAGCAGTTATTAATCAAGACATCAGTCTATTGTGCTGATCAAAATGGAGACATTTTCCCTCCAGAATTTCCATTTTCTCCTATCTAAATGGTCAAGGAAACAGTCTGCCTATTTGAATTGCAAAACATGAAGTTACAGGTCAGGAATCATCTTTGTCTGAGAGCACCCAGAATGATGGGTTGTGGTCTGTGGCTTGGATTTAGGCATTGTCAAACTGCAAACAGTAAATGTCATGGAAAGTTGACTAAAATAGGATGAATTTTGAAAAAAACCCAACCTCAACAGCATCTTTTATTTGTCCATAATGCATGAAGAAAGATTTTTATACAAATCATTTACCATAGGCATAAATTAATGTCTAACAGTCTTGTCAGGGAGAGGAAGCAAATTTGCATGAAGCACTTTGATGTATTTGTTAACTGACCCTTTTCCTACTTCCTTTAATTAGAATTTCATATCTGGTAAAATGTATCATTTGTTTCTGATTGCTATGTACCAAAAGAGGAAGGAGACAGTCATTTTAGAACAAGTTTTCACACCTGGTCTATATATAGCTAAATACATCTATTTCATAGCTAGTCTGCAGAGTGGATTAAAAAAAAGATAAATTACTGCACCATTTATCTGACCTTTCAAAACAACTAACACCTATTTCCATAGTGAGATGGAGACGGAATTAGAGAAGGTCTAATTAATTTCTTTCTGTTTTCCTTCTCACACTGTTTCTCTAAAGACCTTCAGTCGTCTTTATACTTTTTAGAAAATAAACAGGGAATTAGGGTTCATATATATTACTGCCTTCTCTAGACACAGTCCTAGAAAGGGAGTGAAAAGCCGCAGGAAGGGGATGGACCCAGTGTTGCTGCCGTCCGTCTCAGGGAGGTGGTCAGTCGAGCGGATACTAATGCTGAGAGGTGTCCTGCCTTTGTGCCACAGTGTTGTGCTAAATTAAAACTGACTTTGCCAACTGCACAACCTGTCTGTGGGGGCCATTTCGCTCTCAAAGAGAGAAGGTATTTTTCCACCTATCCACCTTGCTGCTCTCTTGCATTTCCTCCCTGTCAATAAAACCATTCGCTATTGTGGACCATTTAATTTGATTATTGCTATTTGTAGCCACAGGCTACTTCCGAATGTAATTATTAGCCTGAGATGTGTTATTCTTAAGAAATGACTGCTGCTTCAATGTCCCATTGTTTCCTGGTTCCCCTGGGCTCTGCTTAGTGGCAACTGAAACCCAGACCTCCTGGATGAGGTAGAGAGAGGCTCAGGACACCTCAGCAGAGTAAATATAAAGCCATTGCCATAACACGTCTTCTTAAGAATAAACACTCAGCACAGCAGGGTCTTGAAGGCTACTGGCAACCCGGTGCAAACAGGACACCTATGAAGCCCATCTGCTTCCCACTGAAAGGTCAGGAGCAAAGTTGCTATCAGATAGACCGAGCACTCAGGATAAAAACAGCAATGCAGGCTGTAATCAGTGTCAGCACAAACTCTCTTATTGCCTCTTCTAGGTAAGTCAGCTAGGAAAGGATTAAGGACAACCTGTCTTGCAGGTAGCCCAGGAGAAGATGTCACAAAGGAGACTGTGAAACGATGAGAAGAGTGATGGCAGAGGCCATTAGCTCATGTTGTTTAGAGTTTTTGGTTTTTTTTTCTGCAATCTGTGGACTCTGTCTTTCCTCAACGCACTTTGAAGAAACTTGAAACAAACCTGAAATGGAAGAGGATTGACTTCTACCTCTTGGCTGGACAGTCATGAAATCTCACTAATGCACTCTCTCCTTTACCAATTTCCCACCTCATGATGGCAGTTCAACGTGGAGGAAAAAGGCAAGGAAAAGGGTTTCTGTGAATCTCTTTTGGTCAGCTAATAGACAATGGTACTGCAAGATTTTAGCTTACTAGAAATACAAAGTGCTCCTGACTGCACACATCTCCTGAGAAATCTTTGCTGGCTTTCCAGCACCATATTATAACCACTTCATAGCTGGCTAAACTGAGAACCATGAGCTGTTTTCTGAGAACCTGTTTGAGATCTTCGTCACCAGTGTGGTTCCTCTCCTCCTGAGGCACCTGCTGTGCCTCTCTCTGGGTGCTACTTACATCACATCACGTTCCAACACGTTACCCAAGTCTCATCAAAATAGAATGAACCAAGCCATACCAGGTATTGCAATATTTACCAGGAATGATGACTCGGATCTCTGTGTGACTTTCTATCTGCTTTACTTCAGGGTCCACATCTCAGACACTCCATAGTTACATGTGGCTGTATTCAAGGAAAAAGCAGCATTCTGTGAATTGGCTTTACAGTCTTTCTGTTCTTAGCTAAGAAGACACCTTTGCAAGGAAATCCAAGGGTACTCCAAATCTCCCCATAGCGCACACAGGGCGAGAGCAGAGGGAAGGAGACAAATTAATTTCACACCTGAGTTAATTTCCCTTGGCCTTTGGCATGCCCAAAGGAAGACAACCATTCACCCAGGCTCACTGGATGGTGAATCAGTTCCCAAGTGCTGAGTAGTCTCTGAAGAAGCTCATTTCTTTTAATTGGCAATACTGGGAGCCTGGGCTCTTCACAGAGGAGACAAAATTAGATGCTCAAAGAAAAGTGGGGTGGGGAATCTGAGTCAAGGATCCTGGGGACAAAAACTTTATCAAATGCTGAGGGAGGAAAAAAAATAAAAAATCATGTGAGGCTTTTGTAAAAAGCTGCCCTTACAAATGGGTCCAGGGACCATTAAGTTAGACTGCAGAGATTGCATTTCCTCTGTTTGAGCCAGTTGTCTGCCTGACAAAGCTTTTTTGTGCCTTTTATCTCCCTCACCTCACAGTCTCTAGAAGTTGCAGCGCCTACAGCTCAAGTGATGCACATACATTTCAAAGTTTGCTGGTTTCATAAGGTATATGAACAGAAAATCAGGCCTTAGGCCCTGAAATAAAATTTGAGAATCAAAGATTTTGGGGTCCTGGTCGTAGATTTTCTGTAAATCTCCTTCTGCCAAACACTCCCAGGAAAACTTTGCCAGTGTAGTTAACAAATGCCTGTTTTAGAAAGGCTGGACAGTTGAACCCATAAATATATAGATAGCTGTAACATGAAAATATGCAAATAACATCTCCTGCATTTTAAAATCATTAAGAATATTTTCAGAGACACCCGCGCCGTCATAGTGGTGTAATAGACGCACATTCACAATTACAATCCTTTCATTTTTTTTACTCCTATTTATTGCATAAAGAATTCTTTTTTCAGAAATGTTTATAGTGAGATTTTTAAATCCAAATTACCACTTTGCCAACATTTTGTTGCATATTCATAACCACTTGTGACATGATGCCAGCTGCTGAATTAATTATTTAGTGAATATTTAGCGTGACACTTGAAGGAATGTGATGAAAGTGCTGGCTCTAGATCCTATTTTAAGAATTCTTATTAACAAGTGCTAGAAATACCTCAAGGTATGTTGCAGTCCTGGAGATCGTGTATTACAACAAAAGAAAGTGGAGCAGCAAAACATTAAATTCCTTAATTTCCATGTAAGATGTTGAGGAAGTGAACTTATTTGGAGGGACCTGTCCTTTGCTAGCTTGCAATAAGGAAAAGCTTTTAGTCTAGCTAGAAAAAAGGTAAATACCCCACTGACACATCTTTACACATGGAAGCGTAAGATGAGATATTCTACTTTTCATCTATGCACCTTTTCTTTCATGCTTTCTTTCCATTCCTTATTCCTTCTATGGGCTATTTCATATAAGTATTGCAATTAGATATTGCAAAAGCTCATTCAGTCACCTAGTTCAAAGCCTTGCTAATTCTGCTTTCCCTACAATAAAAGGCATTTTCTAGATTATTCAAATTTAGTTTAGCATCAAATGTCCCAGAGAGTAGATCTTCCACCATTTACCGTAGGAATCCATGTCTCAGTCTGATAGACCTTCTGTGATGTGCAGCTTAACTTTCCTGTTCTGGCTATAAACCCCCACAGCTTTACAGAATCTCTCTTCAGACTTACCGTCTTCAGACTTATCGTCTTCAGGCTGCCACTGTTCAAGACACAAAGTGTTGATTCCTACTTATCTGAGGTTCTTTACATTTAAGACACGATTTTCTGAACGGGATACGTTAAGATAGGATTTTGAGATAGGAAGCTGGTATTATCCTAAGTGCTGACTATGACTGCAGGCATTGCTTGGATCTCAACACTTTCATAAACTCAGCAGTCAGCCTTTGGCTATTAATTATTTTAGGCAGCCACATCACTTTCAGCTTTCCCTCAGTTGCATCTCACGGGGCTGAAAACCACAAAAGTGGTCATCAGAGGCAAATCTTCTACCACGTGGAAACATAGGGTGACGGCCACTGTTACTTTTCATGCCTTTTCTTGAGTTTCTCTATCTATCCCAAACTTTTAGCTCTCTACAGAATAGAGCAATTCAATTTGAAACTATTACATGGTTACATTTGGGAAAAAGTCTTTTGACCTGGATGCTCATTTCATTCCAGAACTGATACTTTCCTTCCAATAGATGTCATTCATAACTAGAAGAAAAGCACAAAAAGCCACTTTTCATCCATTTTCCCAGTTTCAAGTTCCAATGAACTTTAGTTTCATAGCCTTCACGGGCATCTCTCCTGCTTCTGAGGGTTTTCTGCCACAGTCCAAAAGGGAGAGTACTTGAGGGTGTGATGTGAGAGGTGCTTAAGGCAACTTCAGAAATATACACTAAGATTAATGTGATGGATTTATCTATTTTTTAACTCCTTTGTGAAAGAGAAAGGATACAATTTTAACAAAAAAAAATTTCTTCTTTAAAATCTTGACATTTGAACACCTGTATACAAAGATATGTAAAATTAAAAGGAAAATCTTAATAGAAATAGATTCTGACCTCTGTTTAAATCACTATCTGGACAAGCTCCTCGTGGGCTGGCGGGTAGACAGAGTGAGGAAGAGAAAGGAATTGGACGCTCAGTCAGAAGACAGCTGTGAAATTCCCAGCGTTGAATATTTTCAAATCAACACTTGCATCAGTTCCATGGACTTGAAAGCTATTGAAGCATAACTTTAAAAAATAGGCTTGAAGAACGTAACTTGAAAGGTTTCTGCATCATAGAAAGAAAGATATTTAGAAACAATTTCAGTAGTTTAGCTTGAAATCCCTCATCTGCAGACATCTGGAGTGTGAATAGATATTTTTTAAAAGTCGGGAATTTGAAACTTCTGGTAAAAATACTCTTCAAAGGTGATAACAGCAACTGTGAATGAAGATGCAGAGATGAAATCCTGTCTGCAGCCACCAGCACTATTTTTTTAACAGTGAATGGTATCTCAAAGAAGATGACTGTGTTTTTCTCTGTAACTGGGGGTGAGATCCTCCAACAGTCCAAAGAATGGCATTGATCAAGAAAGAGAAAAAAAAAATCTTTAAAAAGAAATTGATGGGTTTCCCATATTTGATAAATCTCTGTAAAATTTTCCCTGTCTGTTTTTTGCAGTCCTAAAAAGAAAACGACAAATTGCTTTGCCTGCCACTGCCCGTCTCAAAGCACCCTCCCTGTTAGATAGCTCTTGGGATCCACTAGTCTAAACGGTGTCCTCCACACCCATGGTCTTGGCTGTGCCAGGATGGCAACATCCCTCTGCATACCACAAGCCACGACTTCCCCTGGGTACTCTGATCTTCCTGCTGGTTACGGGCTGTGAACTCCAGCAGAGAGCTTTTAATGCAGTCTTTACTTCTCGACGTCCCTCTTGCCACGTCTGCTGGGCCTCTTCTCCTCCTGTGACTTGTCAAGATGATGGATGTATTAAATAGCTGGTTAACTACCTGTGATGTTATACAAACAAAGAAAGGGAACAGGGAGAACATAATTTCCCAGGAAGCAACCTGGGACGACATTATTAGCTCTGCATTATTATGGGCAAGCAACAAGTATTTGTTGGTTAATAAAGCAGGGGCAAATATTAACAGCTGCTACCAGAAGAGCACGCTGCTTACAATAACCAGAAACAAGCTGCTGATGAGCTGTGTAATAGAATTACAAATCAGTAAAGAAAAACTAGCACTCTCTCTGACAGGTTGGTGTAGGTAGAGATGAGATAATTATGACCAAATAAATACACCACAACAATAAAAATTCATAGGGAGGGCAGTGTCAGGCAGAGGCAGGCTGCAGTGCAGAACTAATGAGCAAAATTCAACTCTCTTTAGCTGCAAAATGGAGATTAATTTGCTTTGTTATAAGGCACAGCTATTAAAAACCTCACAGGCCTACAGATACATTGCAGTGCAGAGATGTTGAAATGAGATTTCTATGTCAGATTTGCACTCTTACAATTATGTATGAGGCTTTTGCATATTATTTGAGAGACTGAGATTATTAATGATTAAGAATCATTTATATCACCTTCGAAGCTACATCCTCTTTTACAAAACTGATTAAGATGTGCTTGCTCTCTTCTCCCTTCTCTCTTCTCGTCTTTTTCTCTCTCCTTCTGGACATGTGTCAATTCATGGACAAATATTGCTTTCTCCACTCATGACAGTATCCAAATGCATTTTTAGGGAAGTGTGAAAATCACATCAAACTGCCAACCTTTTGAGGTCCACTCATTATCAGAGCAGATCACCTGTGTTTAGTCGTTATCAGGTGTTCAGAAGATTTTTCAGAAATATCGAAAGTACATCATGGCAAGAGAGTCAGCTAGACAGGCTCTGCCAGAGGAAGAAGGACCGTATCTCAGCATCACATCGCCTTCCCAGGCCTTTGCCCTGTGACAGACCAGGCTGGCAGACCATACCAGACAGGCTACCAGAATCACAGGATAATTTAGGCTGCAATTTTTGCTATAATAGCACTGAGTCCACCTTGATGCCACCTCCTTCTTTCGAAACTTTTGGGTGTACCCCCCACAGCTATTATAAATGTTATTTCCACTCCATTCCTCTGCCTTTCTTTGGTGTTTTGCCTTTAAACTTTGTTTAGATAGGAAATAATTTGGGGCAGTGTCTGTCACATCTTAAAACCTTTGTAAAGTGTCATAGGATATCATGGTGTCATCCAGCAAACCAATAATAATGAGGATAATGACTTCTTTCATAGCTGTCAAACTTACTTTGTCAAGAACTCAATTCTTAAAAATACAGAAAATGAAATGTTTGTCTTGACTTTCTGTCAAAAACATAAAATTTCAAGTGTGTATGAATTTCATTTGTTATCATTCTTTTCACTCATATATGTAACCAATCTGCAAAAATGTTAGCTATGCAAAAGCACATTAAGTGACATGTCAGTTTATAACAGTTTCATACTGTTAAAATAGTGATTTATACTGGGTCTGCTGTAGCTCTCACATTGTAGTGTTGTCTCACTAGTGCTTGCACTTAACTGCATTAGCTTAACAGCATTGCCTGCTGATTCAGGACTTATCTGTTTTCTCTCTTTGAAAGATTTTTGTTCACATCAGTTTCAAAAAAAAAAAAAAAAAAAGAAATTTAGTGAAAAAATAATATTCTTTTTTGGCACTTAACAAATTTTTTTTTTCTTCATAATTCACTGGGGGATAGTTGGGGGTCCTTAAGCTGAGGTATTTTCTGGGAGCATCTAATTGTAGGAGTATACTTACAGAAATAGCTCTTTGGTTTCATGGGGGTAATTTCACTGAACTTCATGAGTTTCCTTCTATATAACTGCGAAAATGATATGGTCTATAACATACATATATAGAAAATAAGCTTGAAATTATGAGCAAGACTGTTTACTACCCAAATAAACTGGCAGTCTTCATAGGATTATTTGAAAAGCTTGAAGGAAAACAAAAGCTGAAGTACAAACATTTTGTAGCCTGTGAGGATGATTTTGTACAAAAGCAGAACACAATAACATCTGTCTAATAACTGAACATTCATCATTGTACAAAATACTGAGAAATAATTTCAAACATGTATGAGCAACGGCTTATTCTAGCAGATGAAAGCAGATTTTGCTGCTTTCACATATCTGATCAGCCATAAAGCATCTTATGTAACAGGAGATAGGTACATTTCATTCTTTCTTCTTCTGTGGTTAGACACAGGATCATCTCATTACACAGCTGAGTGGAACCAGAAGAGGCTCTTCACTTCATTATAAAACTCACAGTTGGAACCTTTTTTTTTTTCTCTTGTCTCATTTCCAAAAATACATGTAAGCACGTTAAAGAAGACCTAGAAAACCTCTCTGTGGTCCTCACACAAAAAATATTATGTATGTGTCAACTAGATACTTGGTGACTTGCAAGTTATGAGCACTGCTGAAGTCGTACACACTACCTGTTCGAAGGCCTTCAGCAAAGACCAAACCCATTTCAGGATGACAAACTGAATGTTTTCGTGGTCTTGCCTGGCCTTAAAATGTTTATTTTGATTTCTGCATTGCTCTGGAGTTGTGCTCTTCACAATTCTCCTGCTTCATTAGGTTTTTTGTGCGACTAGCCACATTAACAAACTTGGTTTGGTCCTTCCAATATATTTAGGTGTCCATTTCTAGGCAGGCTTCAACCCCCTGCAACTTCAAAAACATTAGTCGTCTAGATACAGACTGGGGAAAAGGCTTCCTGGTGCCTAATTTAGTGAGGGACTGAAACTGGAGGTCCTGGCTGCCAGTGATGGAGTGACAGAGTTGGGAATGGACAGAAGAGCCTTCCAAAGAGTATACTTCCTTCTTTCCTGTCTCTGGTCTACAAAACTAGTTCTACATTATGAAATTAATCAGTGCCAGAAAGCATTTCCAGGCCCTGGAATGAGGCTTGTACTGACACAGTCTGGGCCAATTCCTGGGCACAGCTCAGATCACAGCATGGCCAAGCAACCATTCAGAATGGCAGTTTGCATGCAGCTGCTGTATTTTGGGAATTAAGAGCATTAATAGTATAAACTTGGGCTCTTCTCTGCCATTTGGCCTCAATGCCTTAGCATGCTTATTTACTAGTATAGACACAGTCCAAACGAAATGTAATCAATGGATTGAATAGCACCAGTTCCTTTTCCTTAGCCTGGCTTCTCAACCAATTAGCCAAAATTGAGTAAGAGCTTGCAATTTGTCTTTACACCATTGGTTTCTAAACTGCTTACCTAATTCTTTTCTTTAAATTTTCCTTGGTGTAATATCAGAAGAATTGTACAAGTCATTCAGTGCTAAGACCATAAACCAATCCAGACATCCCTGATACCCTATTATTTAAAAATGAGAACTGACCCAAGCTAGATTGCAAACTCATCTCTCATAGTGTTGAGAAATTACTCACTGAAAGATCCTCTTTGATTTCAGTGAAGTTGGTAAGGGAACAGTGACACGTTAAAATAAAGTATTTTTCTCTCTTAACACTCTTATTAAAAGTTTTTACAGTCCCTGCATATTAATTTAATGTGTCCTAATGCTAAACTGTAGATGAAATTGGCATTTTAATTAATGCTGTTTGTTTTGAAATGCGCATATGTAACATTTTATATAATTTCTGAAAACAAATGAACACTCTGTTCAAGAATTGTAGCCAGCAATGCCAGATCTGCCCAGAAACCAAATAAAAACAGTGAAAGAAAGAACAGTATGTGCCTTTTAAGACATAGACATGTTACTAGAGCATTACTGGATGAAATTCGAAGCCCAGCACTCTCTATATGTACAGCCTGGTTAGCAATTAAGTTCTTTTATTTGCTGTGTGTCTAGAAAAGCTTCCACCAGTTATTTGTTAAGCCAAACAATTTTTTCAGTATTCCACGTTCTTTTGAAACTGAATGTGTTGAGC
The DNA here is from genome assembly GCA_947846985.1 of Fratercula arctica. Taxonomy (NCBI): domain Eukaryota; kingdom Metazoa; phylum Chordata; class Aves; order Charadriiformes; family Alcidae; genus Fratercula; species Fratercula arctica. The sequence goes on from CANTUZ010000001.1 coordinate 71,949,953, forward strand.
CCCATCAGTCAATATTGACTCCTCTACCATTTATTGTGTTTACAAAAGCTGCTCTGGAAGCTGTCTCGTGCTGTAGCAGAAGAGCACCTTCAGCCTGTAAATCTCTTGCTAGCTCACTTTTAAGACTAATGTATTAATACATTATGAATTATGCCTCTGGATTGTGCCATGTATTGCTCTCCAGTACGAAAAATAATTTATCAGCTTCTGTAGCCACCTCCATAATCTTAACCCAGATGTGATCTGCAGTATATTTACTTGTCTTATAACTCACTTGTAAACAGACAATCAATCTTGGTCCAACAGAAAAACCCAAAGGTACACTAAAGGCAATGCAAAGATTCCCCATATAATATTATATGCTCATTTTGCCCTAGATGAGAACATTAGGCAACAAAAAGTGGCCCAGGTTTTTTTTGGTACTTATTTCAGGATGGTTGCTTTTGTTCTTAAAATGCCCCAAATATTTGGATGTAAGAAGTCTATACACTTCCCCTCAGAAATTTCTGGACTATGCTGTGCCTGTAGTTGGAAAAGATGATTATTGCAAGAGCCATTAATTAGTGTGGAGCACCCACCCCACCTCATGCCCTACAAGCTGAACTTTATGACTGCCAACAAATCCCCATGTGATTGCTAAAGTCCCTTGCCTGCTCCTGTTCTTCACCATCCCACTCCAACAAGGCCTTCAATCTGGATTTGTTCTTTCTGGGTTCAGTTTTTTTCTGGAAGTATTCTGCTGCACCATACAAACACAAAGTATTTGTGGAAATTTGAACTTTTAAGCCTAGAGTGTGCGTGCAACAATGGTTCCTGTGAATGCACACCTCTAGTGAAGGGAAATCCATGAAACAGCTTCTTCAGTCCGTTGAAGCTGCTTTTCTCTTTCTTTCCACTGCTCTGGCTATTACTGCTCCCCCTCCTCTTGCCTCCAGCTTCTTTGTGCATCTGGGATTGATGGTTACTCAATAACAAAGAATTAGGTACCTTCAGGAAATGTGCCACTTTATGAATTGGTTTTCATACGTACTATAATATTAAGTTTTCTAAAAAGAAGACATGCTCAAAAATAAAGGCATACAGTGAAAAATTTAATTGCATTTAGCTAGTGCCCCAGCACTGAGTGGATGGCTGGACTAGTGCTGCTGTTGGCACAAACGTATGCTAACGTCTTTGCAGCATCCTAGAGAAGCAAGCAGCGTGCTTGCATTACAAAATGTAGCCCAATGTAGCTTCTTTGCAAATCTGTATTTCCTACTTCAGTTACATCAGTGTGAGTAAGAGGAGTGGCAGACTGAGTGAGTTACAACTTTCCAGTGCTTGTTGAACCTTAGCCTTTGTCCTTCCTCTTCCCCACACCCTTCTGTAAGGACTGCATAGACTTTATCAGGAAAGAGATCTTTTATATCACATCTCTCTTTATGTCTTTATCACAAAAAAATCTTTATCATATTTCATAAGAAATATGATAAAATTACAGAAAATCTTGTACACGTTGGGCTCATGAGTCATTACTATACACAACTATACATAGTACCATTGTGCCACTTCAAAATGATGTTGTTCAAGTTGGAAAATTCTCTTGGAAGTTACAAATCAGGTAAATAGAAAGTCAATTTTATATGTAATTCTTAAAGTAGGCTGGGTTTCAAACTAATAATTCATCCATAGCATGTATCCTAGAGATACACCAGAAAAGTTCTCTTATTATGATAGGGGCCTCTTGGCAGTACAGCACAGCAGTTAGCTGGGAAAAAAAGCTCTACTTCATTTTATTCAACCAAGGGAACTGCAGCAGAACCTCATTTGAGTATCAGGATCAGCCAGAAACCAAGTGTGCTTGATGTTCTTTCCATTCCCATGAACAAAGGCTCGAGCAGCAGCGCTGAGATGCAATCAGTGCCAGAAGACCTTCTTCACCTCCATTCAAAATAAAAGCTGCACTTGGAATTTCATCAGCTGGATCAGTATTCTTTCCTGGAGTTTGGTTGTAAAAGACCAAGAAGACAGGTGACTTGTTTATGCATTTCTTATTTTAAGCATATTTAAATCTAAGATAAGAATCACACTTGTCTAAATAGAATCACTTGCCTCCATCATTAATCATGATGGGGGAAACAGATCATTAATCATTATGGAGCAACAAGCAATATGCTGTTCTCTTATTTAAAATCTAACAGAGCTGAATTCTCGCATTCAATAAGACAGGGTTGCAGAACGGCCTAATACATGCACTATATGTAAGTTAAGACTCCAGTGACACTTATATTGTTCTCTACAACTAGAGGAACGTTTAATTTCCAGTATTAAACTAAATTATTTTTTAAATTTAAAGGTAAATTTAAATTACTTTCTCTGCTGGGAAGTAAGAGACTCTACCCCTGAGTAAAGGAACAATAATCCCTCTTCAGAATTTGCAGAATAGGAAAAGGGAATAATAGGTGTGATAACAGTATTTTGGTTTAAAGATTCGGACTGTTATTTTTTTTATTATTGTCTGTCTAGGAAGAAGTTCAACTTATTTGTACATAGATGACGCATGTTTACCTCCCTTTTTCTTGTGATGCCATATGGCTCCCTTACGAACGTTATGACTGCTGACACAGTCTGAGGGACTCAAAAATGGAACAGATGACTACTGGAAAGTAGAAAGTATTTGTAATTAGTTCTTGAGCTTCTGGTGGAGATGTGCCACTGTAACATTCCCTCCACCCTCCTCCACATCCTAAAAAAGAATATATATGAACAGGAACTATAGGGTTTTTGGGAGACAAGTTTATTCTGTTTACCACAGAGTTGCTATATGAAGAGAATACTGTAGAAATAAATTGCCATTGAGCGTGACTCTTGAAATGTAAAAGGCTAAAAATACTGTTTCATTAAATGGTATACTTTGCATTTCTAGGGTTTGAACCTTTACAGGTCACTCATAAACACTCCTTTTCACAAATGTCATGGGGGCCTGTCAATAATTTTTATTTCAAGACAAGGTAAACAGTTAATTAATTCAGTTCGTGATTGTTATCTTGGATAAGGAAGGCAAGCAGACACGTGCAAGACTAAAAGCACGATCCAATAGCAGTAACCAAACATGTAAGTAAAAACAGCAGTCATCTTGATTAGTGAGAATTGTGTAAAGATATCAAAATCAATTTGGTCTTTCATCTGCAGGTCTTGGAAAGTGGTGGGAAGAGATAACAACAGGCCTTCACCCAGAACTGGCCTTGGAAAGCTCCCAACTGCTCCTGTCCTGCAGGAACAATTTACCCAGGCAATGCAGGGGTAAGGTCACTGGGTACATTCTAAGCAAGGATATAGGGGCACAACATCCTCCAGGGCACAGCAGAAAGGGGCTTTGCTCACAGCTTATATGAGAATCATCAGAGTTGATTCACAGAAGTAAACGACTTTGTTTTCTCTCATCAGTGGCGGGCTACTTGTCTGCACTCATAATATATGGTGTACAAAATGTTCCTTCAGAATTAATTTTCTAAAACCAGGACATTATTGAATGAGTAAGTTCATGCGGGCAGTTCCAAGGGGACAAGGATTTTGCCACCTCCCCAAAAAGATGCTTGAAATGCAAAGAGTTTCTTATGTCAGATCCTACCACGCTCATGAACCTTGCCCCTGTTGTTGGCAGATGCAAACTCTTCCAGAGGGTTGCATTGGAAAAGACAGTGTCAGGTAGATGTAGTAGAGCCTGAGGACAGAAAAAAGACAAACTGGAGGAGAGATGGTTGGCAGAACTACCAGTGACGCATTGAATTCACTAGCACTGTAAAGGGAAAACGTGCATCCAGCGCAGCTTTTAATTGTCAAAAACTACAGCTACTCTTACTATCGAGAATAAAATGTTGTAGAAGAATGATTGTAGCTATAAAAAATCTACAACAGGCTTACTATAGTATTTTTGGCTGCTAGTGAATAATGCTATAATATATTTATTGGGCAAAGAAGGAGACCCAAAGAAAACAGCTTTAAAAGATTAATGAGTTCAGCACCAGATAGAGTAACAAACACCTGAAAAATATTCATACTTGCTATTGAGACAATATTATGTAAGTGCTTTTGTTTCCACTGTGGGAAACTAATTCTTTAATTTATGGTATTCTATATAGATGGTATTTCTAGGGTTTTGCATCTTTCACTGAATACAACTGTGTTCTGGTGTGCCCCAAAACATGCAGGGCGTCAGTTCAGAGTTTTCTGGCTTTTTTTCCCTTTAGAAAGACTGAGCTTTAAAGTCTATTGCAAGACTTATCATTTTTCCTTGGGTTTGTAGAAGCGATGAGTTCTTTCTTTTTTTTTGTCTCTCCTGAGAGTGTTAAAGGATAGCTTATTTGTAGGGATGTTGCTACTTTTATTTGCGCCATTTCTTTGGTTCGCCCAGAATAGCAAATAGGAACCTTGTTAAATAAGTGTTCCTACAGATACAGAATGAATGTATGGCCACTCTTGTCTCCTCATGGCAATGAGGCTCCAGAGCCTCTTCTTTGTGGGCTGTCCATCTCTCTTCCCATTACACTGCTTTGGACCAACTGCCTCCGTCCTTGGTCGCAAGTAGCACAGCTCCCCACCTCTGGGGCAGGAGCACTGCTTTTTTCTTACACTGCTGAAGCCTAGAGGTGGATTTGGGAGTAGGTCATCAGTTGTATCCCATTCTCTGCCTTTGCCAAAACCTGCAGGGCAGCCGCTAGATCTCCATTCTTGCTGCAAAGATTAGCTTATGAAGTTCCCATCATGGAGAATAAAATAAGGTTTAAGCCAACAGTGATCTTATAGCTTGAGAACATGCTCAAAGGTGGAAGTCAGAGCAAACCATTACAGGGGAGAGACCATTAAAGAGAAGCAATGAAACAAAGATGCCCATTCTGCTGGAGGGTCAGACTGTATGGAGGGGCAGGGAAGGATTCAGATGACATTAGAAAGCCAATTACTGGATCCAGCCTCTGAAACAAGCTGTGTAATTTTAATCAGATGGGGCAAGACTGGAAATGGAAGGACATCATGCAGTTAAAAAAAAAATCTATTAAAAAAAGACTCTAGTAAAAAAATGTATGGTGGAGCAGAATTATAATAGAACTGAGTCACAAAAGACTGAAAATGAAAAGAGTTTTTTAAAAAGGTATCTTAGTTGTTTTTTCCAAGAGAATGACCACAGAGATGATAGAAATGAACTGTACTTAAAAGAACTTCAGTACCCACATGGAAAATTTTGAAAAACAATTGAGAGGTCTTTGATGTGCTTTATCTTAGAATTTGAAGATTATAAAGTGTGCAGTTTAATAGTAGTGTATCCTTAGACAGTTCATCTCCTGGATTATTGCTTACCCTCACCTGAAAGGTTGGTAAAATAACGACTGCAGACTGAAAGCCTGAACAGATGTCAAGTCCTCCTCCCCAGTTTCAGTGCAACGCATTCACTTGTTTACCTGTTACCCCCCATGCTCTTCTCTCTTCCAGCAGCAGATTTAGAAGTCGTCTCTATCCCTAGTGTCACTCCATGATGGAGGTACCAAAGCTGCTTCAGAAGGAGCTGGTGTGCCTACACCAATCACATGCCACAGTGCCAGTCAGACACTGGCTGGAAGTAATGTATTTATGCTGACAGATAGTGTGACGCTGTCCTGCTTTATTAATTAATCCAGCTTCTCAGCAGGATTAATCCTGCTTCCCAGCAGCGCTGCAGGCTTGGATTCTGAAGCCCACTTGCTTGAGGGGTTGCAGGGTGCCATACCTATGCATGCCAGCAGGCACAGGCGTCTCCCACTCCTCTGAACTTCAGTGTTTTCACTTCAGGTTGTAAGCATTGGGGAAGAGTCTGAGGTCATCTAACCCAAAAAACCAAAATTTGTCTGACCGGATTTGAGATGTGTAAACTTTAGATGTCTGTTTTGGAATAAGTAACTCTTTCTTATAAGTAGGAAGAAAAAGACATCTGGAGAAAGTGGTTTACCTAATCTACTTCAAACACTAAGGATGAGACGAACTGTATTGTGGAGGAGGCCTGCTTCTCTACAATGAGCGTAAAAGGAGCACAGGGCAAACAGCTCACATGTAGATCAAGCTTCAGATGCTTGAATTAGGACAGATGACTCTTCTCAACAGCCTATTTCCATAGTCTATGAGGAAAAAATAGAATTGCCAGAAGATAAGTCACCCCACATCTTAGAAAGGAGAAATTTTTTCCTAAATGCTAAAACAGGGACCCAAACCCAGGTTTAAAATGGATGCATACACTTTGGATAGCTAAAATTAGATGAAATGACTCCTAGGGAAGGTGGATACATTCTTTTGTCCCTCTATAACTTTTATAGAGGGGATCTAAGATTTTTCTTTGTGTTTTTCTCAGGACTTCTGCTATAAAACTTGTGTGTTCAAATTAACAGTTTTATACTCTATGACCAACATGCAAGCTTTACTAAATATGAAGTGATTGTTACTTACTGCAGACGCCTACATGGTTATAAGCATAATGGCATAACATTACTTTCCCGCCTTACTTCATGTCTTCTTGTTCACCCACACTTTAAAATGTAATTCTGAAATACAGTGAGCAGTATAACCATAAGTTTCATCATAAATATTTTCCGCGTGAGAAAAGACACCAGGGAGCTCTAATGCTGAAAGATGGAAGGCAATAGTGGGCAGAAATTTACACCCATCTCTCTAATGCAATATAATGGGATAAAAATCCAGTGTCACTTTGGAGCTGGGTACCCAGAGGATTCATGAAGCAGGAAAGAAGCAGCCCTTTCATCTACTGCACCTTGACTGCTTTCTAGCCAAATACCAAATTGCCAGAAAAATGTTGACACACTGGAAGGGTTTCAGAGAAAAAGGGCTAGAAAGGGTGCTGAGGAGTTAAGTGCAGTGTGGTAAAACAACAGAGGGAAGACAACAGTAGCGATCTAAGGAAGAAAGGAGTTGTAAGCTGTATGATAGATCCATCTGGTCTAGCATTAAGTGTCCTATCAGGCACATTTTTCCCTGGGGCATTCCACTCCCGAAAATTAGCATGAACTGGCAATAAAAAGAAAGCAACACTCTTTTATTAAGGACAACCCAAATCCCTATCTGGGCTACAAGCTACTGCTCTGTTATCTACTGTCTAATGTGATTTCTTCCTGTCAGTGAGGTACCTGGTTTTATGGCTTTCTTGTTTATTCCAGTGGAATGACTGGGCTTTCTGCCCAGTTTGTCTCTCCAGTCTCTGTACCTATATGGCACATGTATCAGCAGCTGGCTAACTCCTTGCTTGCTAGAAAATAAGTAGCACACCTCCATCTTTTAACATCAGTATGGTTAAAATAATACTCTTGTACCCAGGGCACAAACACAGTCTGAACTATGATGGGCAGGGTGAAGATTTTGGGTGTTTCCTGGAGGCAGACTAAGATGCCAGATTTTCCTCCAACGAAGACCAGAAACATTGAATAATTTGAGGATCAATTGCATAACTTAGTGAGCTGAGGTCAATGCAATGTATACTGATGGTCTAATTGGAAACGCTTGTTTTTATGGATGGATTAATACTACCAATATTAATTTTGTATTTTATAACCTCCTTTTTTTTCTAGAGTTGGAGGAGTTGGAGTGTCCTCCAAGGGATTGACAATAGGCTGATGTTGATAAGTACTAAAAGAAAAGAATAAACAACTGCTCTAGAAGGGAACTAAAAGTCAAGTTTCTAAGGGCAGTCTCTTGCATGTTGCTGCAGAACATAAATATTTCCCAAACAGGATGAGTACAAAATACTGGAAGGAAGCCAGAAACAAAGGCTGAAAATATTTACAAAAATGGATGTGCATCTTAGCAATCTGAAGTGATTGACCTTTTTCTCAATACAGCAAACGGAGTGTTCATGTAAGCATTTAAGACTTAAGTGTCTTGGAAGACATGCCTTGACTTAAGTATGATTACTGGTGTAAAAATTACCAAAGTCATTATATTGCAGTGATTTATATAAATGTCACATGTTGCGTTGTTTATGGTAAGCTGTGAAACAGTCACATAAAGCATATGACCACAGAATCATTTAAAGAGTATTGTTAATGCAGAACTGACACATTGCGCTGGTAAGAACAAGAAAAAACTTGTTATAGAACAGGATATCCCAGCAACATATGCACATAGATGCTGATGAATGGAAAGGACCAAAAGAATAGATGCCTGGGATAGGATTCATCTAATTTTGAGCTCTCTTAGTTCCTATTGGTGTTGACAGAGATCTAGTAAACATAAGCAATAGTATATAAAGGGTGGTTTACCTGGTAGCTATTTCAGACCGCAGTGAGTTGCTCTCTGGACTCCACTGACTGGTGTTGCCTAGATAGCTATTGACTAGAGTGGAGCCAAGCCAATTGCTCACATGTAGGCATTCGCCTTGTAGCTAACCAGGTTAAGACAAGATGAATTCAGTTCCTAATTTAAGGTATATTCTACCTTATTGTTGAATGAATGCAAAAAAAACAAAAACAAAAACAAAATAAAAAAAACCCCAAAAAACAAACCAAAAAAACAGTGAAAGGCAAAGGCTGATATTGTTAAATTACAAAAGTAGGATGAGAGAATCAAAATATGAAAAAAAACACTTGAAAAACTATGCCAGTGGAAAATAAATATTCCTCTCCATTTGACGCTTGTCTGGAATGCCAACTCCATTTTAGCCATCAAGGTTATTTCAATGGAGATGTGATTATATGACTAGCTTAGCCATCAATTTTTTATACAATTTTACATTTATATAATGTGCACAGTTACATTTTATATAATTATAATTAGATACTTTTATATTTCTTTTTTGTCATTGGCTATATTTTATTAAAATTGAAGTAGTACCACAGCTTCATAAATCTCAGGAATTGTTCTTCATTTTGATTTGCTTTTTTTGTGTCCCAATGCATTAAAAACTTATGCATTTTTTGTAGCTATTCAGAAAGGAAATAGAATCTTTGATGACTTAATAAAATTAAATCAATCATAATTACACCATTAGACTGCAAAGTGGATAAGTATTATGAAGGTAACTCATCTTCTAAAGAAAATGTTTGCTTGGTATGGCTTGAGGTTTCAAAAACCAAATTCAGACATCCTCAGGTGGCCTGGTTGATGACCAATAATTTTCCTGTGAATTCTAAAGATGGTTAAGGTTAAAAACATGTTTCCTTTGCATCATGCCAAAAAAAAAGAGAAGCAATAAGCAAAAATATCTTTAAATCTGGTCAGTAATTCTGAGGGAACGCCTTTTTCCTTGGAAAGTGTTATGAGGAAGAGTATTGGCAGTGAGTCTGCTCTGTGGGGTGCACAAGGGGTGCACAAGGGATGCACAAGGGATACTCACGCACACACCGAGCAGGGTGTTATTCTGCTGATGGAAAGCCTAGCTCAACTGGTTCAAACCTGCTTTTTTCACTCCTCAGGGAATTATAGCAGCCAGGAGCCTTGGATACAAAAAAGAGGTGAGGAGTATTCCCCCCACCATCCAGTTCAAGCTGCATCTCTGTGCAGCAAGCAATTTAAGAACTGATCGTACTAAGTAAGATGAAGGTGGCGCAACAGGGAGGTGGTGAGGGCTGCTGTCTGACAGGAGCTTCTCCAGCATTCCACCGCCTAAAGCATTTCCATGTTTTTGCTGGTGGGGTCAGAAACAGGAAAGAAAAGTCCAGTTCCTGCATGAAGGCTCAGAAAAGAGGTGGCCCCGCTCCCAGCTACAATGAAACATACAAACATACTCTCATGAAATAGTTGAGTGTTTTTGAGAGCAAGGGTGGGTACTATTGATACCATATCTACCGCCTTCCAGCTCAATCTATACCAAAATCAGTAGGAGAGCTGTGTCTGGAAAAAGGGAATTTTAACTCTGTGAGAGGTCAGTGAAGCCGTGCACACCATTTCCCGGGTCATCTCACCATTACAGGCTCACTGTTAGAGAAATGATCATGTATTTTTGAAAATTATGTTATAGCACTGTATTTCATTTCTGTGCCATCCTCACCACTGTCAGAATGAATTGCGGGTGTATATCAAACTCGGTATCATGGGATGACTTCAGATGAGGCCAGATCTGCTTTGTAAAGACCTCAGCACCCATCACCGTTATAAACTGTGTCTAGACTAGCAAATAGCGTGATCCAAAAGGAACCATTTTGTAGAGTGAGATAGGTGGTGTGCAGGACCTGATGTCCATACTCTGTGCACGTTCCTCCTTACACTAGCTCTAGCCTCAGCCCATGGACTCAGTGACCATTACCAGCTGAAAAGCATTTGCTGCATTTTGGGAATACATCTCCCAGTTTAGACCATCTGAAAGGAATCTGCCTTCAGGGCCATGAGACTGGTCCATGAAGGACGGTGAGAGGGACAGCAAGACCAGTTTGAAAAGGGCACTCCTGTCTGAACTAAAATCCTCATATAGATATACCCAGAGAAGAAAAGGGTTACGCCAAGAGCAAACCTGGCCAGCAAACACCTCGGCCTCTGCAGATGTCAGAGAGGTTAGGTGGGACTTTATAGGTCATAGTTTTAAGCTCAGACGCCTACATGTTGTCAGAGTCTGTTTTAGGTGCCTCAGTACTTCAGCAGAGCAAGGACTCTGCCCCTCTGGGGCTTCGTTCCTCACGTGTAAGCATTTCCCTGTCCAAAGGAAATCATGAAGATAAGGAAAAAGACTGTGAAGTACTTCAGATGCTATGATGATGAAAAGTAGACAATTTTTTTATAACAGTACAGAAAATGCTCCATTAATCATTTTTAAAAGGCTGTCCAATAAAACGTTCCAGTGCTAATAAACTAGGGAAAAAAAGAGTGTAAATTAAAGCAATACACAAGGAAGCAGAGGAAGGTTCGCAGAGCTCAGGGAAGAGCTGTGATGCCCGTCAGCAGTGGAGATCACAGCCCGGTCTCTCTAGCAGCCTGAGGGAGGAGCTCCGGGCAGTGCAGGCAGGTGAGGCTGTGTCATTGCTCTGCTTTCCCTGCTCTACTCTTGGTAGCTCTGAAAGTCCCACATAGACATACTGATAATTCCACAGAATTATCAAAGACGCGAGGCCATAGTGCAGCAAACTGTTTACTTAGACATTGCAAGAAGTGTGTTTTCTTTTGAAAAGACTGAAATAATTCAGTAAGGTCTAATTTGTGGAAAATAAATTTCAAATCCACCTTCACCCAAATGGCTGATTAATCTTATCAGATACAGAAGTGCAACATCTGGCCTTAGCTAACCATTACAACAGTTTGAACAGCTTACACAGGAGCTAGTGACCGAGACTCATACCTGGACATCACTTTACAGGTTCTGTGAATAATGAGACAGTTAAGAGAGTTTCCTTGCAGCTGATATCAACAACAAGCAAGATTTAATTCCTTGAGTTTTCAAAGTTACATTCACAGATCTTACAAGTCAAAAACTTAATTATGCTAGAGTTATTTCTTTCACTGAGATATTTTTGAAAGCAATGTGCCCTTCACTCAGAGATTAAAGCAGACAACCTCTCTGTTAATTTAAATTTACAATACTCATTCACCAGGCTATCACTTGTTTTCATTTTTCTAGACAAGCAGCTACTGTTCACCAGCCCATGCACTTGAACTGCAGATTGTATCTGCATGAAACTCATAATTCAAACCACAACAGCATGCAGGAGCCCATTTGGAAAATGATGCCCATCAGGAAGAGATTCATTTCTCTGCATGAATTTTTGGCAACACTCTATTCTTCATAAATTGTACTGCAACTGCTCTCATTTACTGGCAGTACAGGTGTACCTTTGTGTGTTCATTTTTAACCGTAGGTGATTATGGAAAAAAAAAAATTCCCTCAATGATAAGTCATCTATTCCATCTTTGTCAGATTTCCTAGTGATTGACTTACAGCTTTTTCAGTCTGAGTCGGCTTGACTATGGTATTAATGAGAAAACCAAGCATCATCAACTCTGGATCTTGAAAAGATCATCAGACTGTCATTTGGATAAGGAATGAGTATGATGATCTACAACTGGATGTGACCAAACCAAGTACCGAATCTTCACAGCACATAACCTGTATGAAATAAATGCAAAACCACATACATTTTGCAAGAGTGGGACTTCATTATCAAAAAACTTGTCAGTCCTCCTGCTCCCCTTAAACAGGGTTATTTAAAGATTTTGTGCAGGCTGATTTAGTCACACTTCTTCAGTGCTTTTACTCAGAGATTCCATAAATGAAAATAATTAAAATGTCTGAGAAAGAACTTTTCCTTGTGTTTCATTCCAAGAAAAAGAAAAAAAAAAAAAGAAAAAAAAAAAAAGAATACTGAACTAAATAAATACTCTTTAAAACTGATTCCTAGTAACTTATTAAAATGGTGTCATGGAGAATCAAAAAGCCAAATTCAAAAGACACACCAGCATGTGGGGAATTATCAAGTTATTTGCAAGCACTGAGGTTAGGGTGCTCCACTGTTGAGTGCATTTCTAGAGGCTCCAGCAAAGACAGTCTCAGGATGATGAGAAAAAATGCATGCCACTTCTTTCTCTGAAGATCTTCTAACCAAAATGTGGGAAAGTATTTAGACTTCTTTTGAGCTAGTTTTTGTGAGTGCTCACAGTAAGGTGTCAAATATGCCTTCACGTATTCTTATTGCAGAATTGTAGAACCCTTTAGACCTACCAGTATGATAAAAAACTGGTCATAACTGGACACGTATTAGCAAACGTGAATTGGCACTTAACTTACGTGCTGGCACAGCTACATTGACTGGTTATAGTCACCTGGGAAAAAAAAAAGAAAAGTAGTACCTTGTGAATAGATTATGTCCCTACCCATCCCTGCTGCTTGCTGATGAAGGTCTTTGTTCATTTAATTCCTTTCTCTCTTTAAAGGACAGATGATCCAGGTAAGTGCAATTACATAAGTCAGAGAAGGAAACCCGTACAAAGAAAGTCGATCTTCAGAGAAATGCAGCATCGATGCAGAGCAGGGGAAAGATAATTCAGACCTGCATCCAAGACAAACTTTTTCAAAGCTTATTTGGATACTCCATTTAAAGCAGAAGGTTCATTGAATCATGTAAAATTTGCATGTTCTCTTTACATCTCATAAATTTTATTTTTCTCGTGGTAGAGAGGAAGTGGTAATCTTAAGAGCAAATTACTTTGATGGAATGAATGCACTGCAATGCACTTCAAAACAGTGATTTTATAATACCTTACAAACTAACAGGTTATGTGAAGGAAGATTTGAGGGAAGCATGGGGAAATCTATCTGGATGCATGTGGCTTGATGAAGCCCTGCTAATTGGTTTTGAAGCATAATGGCATGCTAGTGCAGCCATGCTTGGTTTGGGACCTGCACTGGCACCTCTGCAGAGCAGTGTGCGATGCATACTCCTTTCCTTGGAGAGGCTCAAGAACTTATGAGGAGATGGAGCACCATAGCTTTGAGGGCTTTCCACGCAGCCATGATTCCTGATGGAGCTTTTGAATGGAACTTCTGAACGGAGCTTTTTGAACATGCTTAGACAACCTGACAACAATAGACTGTGGGATTTAGTTGCCTACATGGTTTATCATGCCTGGCCTCCAGTGGGCCATGTTAGACACCCTGATACAGCTGTGACGTGTGCAGGATCAACAGATCTAACACAGGAGATGCTTTGCCTTTGGAGTGTCAGCTGGAGGACAAGAGGGTTATCCCATGGCACCTAAGTGGCGTTAAAGACCTATGGCTGCGTCCTGGAATCCTTCCCAAAGCGTCAGCATGCTTCAGAGCAGTGAGCTGCTTTGAAATATATCTAAGAACTAGCAGGAGAATTGGAGAAATAAAAGCACTATTAGGGTGCACTTTCTATCTTGTAATTTTGTACTTCTGTCATTATCATAATTCTGGGAAATGACAACTTTTAAGAACATGTTGTTTTGTCCCTTTAAACTTGTCTTCTTAACTACAAGACAGGTTTTATTTTAAAATATTGGGGAACAGAAAAACAGCATTAATAAAGACAGTCTTCCAATGATTTGTGTTTTCTTTTGCCACGCTTCCCTCATTAATCTTGTACTATTCACTTCATAGTTACAAATAATCCATGGAAGATTTGAGAAATCTCATTGTATATTTTGGCCTGTGGCCCAGTGGACAGGACATGCTTGAGCAAGGCACTGAACTTGGGTTTTCCACTTCATAACTAACTGCTCTATTTGGCTATGCTAAAAAAGGGGATCTGTAGCCCCGCCACTGCAAGCAATGCGTCTTTCCCGATTCTTTAGAAAACTGCTGATAGCAGAAATTTTGGCTCTGGACTGTACATGAAAAGAGCTTAATAAGCCTTACCTAGGGTCCAAAATGTGAAGTTTAGGCAAACATTTCTGCTCGAAGCCTTTCCATATGCATTCCAGTCTCTGGTACCCAGCTCCTCCCATGTGCTCAGGCAGGAATGTTCGCAGACAGTACAGTCTGATAACAGGAGCCTGAGCAATGAAGCTAATGTGCAGTTGTACCTACCTTTCATATACTTATGATCTTTACTGGAGTGGCTCCAAATCCTCAGCAAGGGTCAGCCTTGTTCCCATTAAAATGAGTGAAAGTTTTCCCACTGAAATCAATATAATGAGAATCAGAGTCATTCTCATTAAATACACTTCCCATAGATTTAAGAGCCTATCATTTTATACTGACTGCTTATCAGTCAGTATAAGAAATGGACCTCATTACGGAAAAAACCAGCATTGAGCTTTGCATTTTCAAAGCATGGTTTAAATATGAACCGATTAACTTCGAAGTTTTCACCTGATGCAGTGACAAATCATGATGACAAACACGCCAGTGCTAGTTATGAGTCTCACTAACCCAGTTGCCTTGGCGTTAAGTCTATAAAAAAGTTTTGAAAGAACCAAAGTTCTACAGCCATGGTTTATAAGGGAACATGAATCATTTATACAAAGAAAAATAATGAAAGGATTTTACTCAGAAAGGTATTTGCCTTTATGTACCTTGATGTTAAAGCACTAGTAAGTTTAAATGCTGCTAAGAGAAATGAAGGGAATAGGATGGCTTCTGAGGACATAAAAGAAGCTTTTTCTTACTATCCTATAGCTGCCAGAAATTTTGTGACTGATATTTTGTAAGATGAAAAAAAAAAAAAAAAAAAGAAAGAATCTACAGTTATGTCCAGATTTCACATTTTTTTTTCTGTTTGATTTTTAAATGATACATCGTGTCTAAAATATCTTGCCCACTGCTTATAAGGTTGAATCTTCAGATATTTTTTTTTTTTGTGCATGTCACCTTTAATATGGAATGAGCATCCCTGGTCATTCCTTGCTTTTCTCAATCTTTTGGAAGCTGGATTATCAAGAAGTAACTTCAGTGAATTGAGAAAACCAAACTGTAAGAACAAAGAACAAACAGACACTTTTCAAAACAAAACAACACCCTAAAAAAATGAGCCAAGATTTTCACTACCTCTTTTCCTAAACTAAGTCGAAGCTGGTCAATATGTGCAAAGAATCCTGATGACTGGGAAAAGTCAACTGTCACAGTCATTTGCAAGAAGAAGAACATGTCAGCCTCACCTTAATTCCTGGGAAGGTGGTGGAGCAAATCCTCCCAGAAGCCATCTCCAAGCACATCAAAGTGAAGAAGGTGACCTGGAAGAGCCAGGGCAAACCATGCCTGACCAACCTGTTTGCCTTCTGAGCCATGGGCAACAGGAAAGCAGTAGATATCATTTATGTTGACCATGGCAAGGTGTTTGATGTAGTAGTTTTACAGCCAAATTGGTGAGACATCATTTGGATCAGCGGGCTATAAGATATATGGAAGACTGGACCACCAAGCTCAAAGGATTGTGATCAGCAGTACAAAATCCAGCTGTTCACTAGCTACTAATGATGTCTTTTATGAATCAGCACTTGCACAATGCCCTTTTCAGACTTTATTTGAGATCCACAGACCAGGATAGCATGGCCTCTCAGCGTGCCTGGGGACAGCGCTAAATCGGGTAGAGTAATTGGTACACTGGAGGGCCGGGATGCTATTTGCAGGCACGTTGACATGCTGGAGATATGGGCTGATAGGAAGCTCACAAAGATGCTGAACACTGAGTTTAGCAATGGGAAATGTAAAGTTTTGCACCTGGGGGTGAATAGTCCCATGCATCAGTATAGGCTTGGGGCAACTGGACAGAAGGCAGTTTTGCAAAAAAGGATTTGAGGATCATGCTGGGCAAGAAGTTGCCACAAGTCAGCAGCATGCAGGGACCATAGAATCATAGAATATCTCAAGTTGGAAGGGAACTATAAAGATCATTGAGTCCAACTCGCTGCTCCTCGTAGAACTACTTAAAATTAAACCATATGACTAAGAGCGCCGTCCAAATGCTCCTTGAACTCTGACAGGTTTGGTGCTGTGACCACTTACCTGGAAACCCTGCTCCAGTGACCAACAACCCTCTCAGTGAAGAACCTTTTCCTAATGTCCAATCTGAACTCCTCCTCACTCAACTTCGTATCATTTCCATGCATCCCATCACTGGTCATCAGAGAGAGAAGATCAGTACCTCCTCCTCAGCTGCCTCTCCTGAGGAAGGAGTAAACTGCGATGAAGTCATCCCTTCTCCAAGCTGAACAAACCAAGTCATCTCAGACATTCCTCGTAAGTCTTCCCCTTGAGACCTTTCGCCATCTTGATCACCCTCCTCTGGACACACTCTAATAGTCTGATATCCTTCTTATATTGAGGGACTCAAAACTACACGCAGCACCTGAGGTTGGGGCCGCACCAGTGCAACGTAGAGTGGCACAATCACCTCCCTTGACCAGCTAGCTATGCTGTGCCTGCTAGCTATGCTAGATGAAGGCTAGCCACATACTGGATTGTGTTAGCAATGCAATTAGCCAGGAGGTTAAGGCAAGTGACCCTTCACCTCTCTTCAGCACTTGTGAGACCACTCCTGGAGAACTGTGCTCAATTTGGGGCTCCCCTGTGCAGGAAAGACTTTGGCATATGGGGAAAAATGCAGTGGATGCTAACAAGATGGTCAGAGGCTGGAGCACCTAACAGATGAGAAGAGGATGAGGGAGAAAGGGCTATTCATCCTGGAAAAGAAACAGTTTCAGGAGAAGTTATTACTGTTTTTACTAACCTACTCGGAAGGTGTAGAGAAGGCTGAGCCAGATTCTTCTGAGAGATGTACAGGGATAAGACAAGAGGCCATGGACACAAACTGAGAAATATGGAAGTCCAGATGTAAGGGAAAATTTTAAAGGGAAAGATAATTAAATTTTGAAAGAATTTCCCTAGAGAGGTTGTTGAATTTCCACCCCTGGTGACAAACTGCAGCTGGACACAACCCTCAGCAATATGGTGTGACTGGACCTGCTTTGGGTGGCGTATTAGACTAGATGACCACCAAGGATTCCCTCCAACCTAAATTACTCTGTGGTGCTATGAAAAGAGGGCAGAAAAGCGGAAAGGGCTGGAGCACACCCTTTCCCTGAGAATAGTGCTGGATAAACTCTTGTGCCTAGGGATTGGGCACAGCTCACAGCGTAGTTATTGAATTACAGTCTTGCTAACTAATTCCCCTACTTTTAGTGTGCATCCCCTTCTGTTGGCAATTAGGATTCTCTCATGAACAAGCAGTTCACAATGAAAAATGATTACAATGCTTCTGTCCTTCTAGGATTAGGAGTTTTTTTACTTTGCTTTATCTCATGTTCTCGGTGTACATTCATTTTTGCGCCTCCATACGAACAAATGGGTTTGCCAAGGTGCAGTTGTCAGTTTTAGGTCTCTCTCACCCCACGTCATAAAGACCCAAATAAGCTACAAATGGCAAATGGACCTAACAAAGAAAGGCTTACATATAACAAGATAGGGCAAATAAGAAGCAGCGCAGGTATTATTACAGTGACAAGTTTTGAATGGCACCCACGAAAGAAGGCTGACAAACAGAGAATGTGTTCTTATTCCCCAGTAAAGGAATGATAATTTCATATTGAAGAGCAGAACAATCTAAAAAAATGAGGGCTCCTTTAATTTTACATTTCAATATGGCTTTAAAAAAAAGTTACACAGAAAACCTTGTGCCTTTTTTGTTCCTTAAATTATAGCTTGTAAAATCATTACTATGAATATCTTAATCTCTCTAAATGATCATTGTCTTCTTATTCCTTTGCATAATACACCATGAAAATTGAAATTCAAGAGTAAATTTTTTCGCTGTGAACCATTTTTCTGCTGAATGTCATGATCTACAGTCTGTATATGCACCACTTTCCTGCTTCTTTCTCTCTTGCAGATGTGTAGGTGAACTGTAGTAATTCTTAGTTTGCAAATAGTGATGGTTTTCTACTTGCAAAACCTTTTTTTTTTTTCCCACTCAGGCTTCCCAAGAGAGGCTGACAACTGTTTGTAAATTAATAAAATTTGACTGTGTTCTCCAAGGAACTTCAGACATTTTAGAGCCTGGAGGTGCCTCTAGGCTTCCTCTGCCTTGGAGAGAAGGCTGTTATATCCCATCCCTTGGTCCCCAAATTGAACACTACGGTCTGTATTTAACTAAACTGTTTCTTCCAAACAGAAACGGCTTGATTTGCTAGTGTGAAAGGGTCCACTGTTTCTTTTGATAATTTAATCTCACAATTAAAAGTTTGCACCTGACTTCTTATTTAAATGTGCCTGATATCAGCTTTCACCTACTGGAACTTGTTACTCTCTATTAGATTAAAGAATCTTTTCATACATAACATTTTCTTCCTGGGGTGGCTCTTGAATATTGCAATCAGGTCACTTTTTGATCTTCTTTATGACAAATTTTTTGTCATATGCTGTATTACTGCACACTTTTTTTTAAAAAAATATCTCACTGTAGCAGGCCTTTGCTTCACTGTCTTGAATAATGTTTTGCTCAGCCTTCTTCAGTTCCTTGTTGTATTTGACAATACAAATTGTGTTTGTATGGAGATTTGTTTTTTGGTCTTACTCAGAGTTGATGCTGAGAAGTCTGCTTCCATATTCTTGTTCATTTCTTCTTCTTCTGTGAAGGTCATACCAATCCTTCACTCACAATCCTACGCAGTGATATTTCCTTTACTGTCCCCAAAGTCTTCTGAGAATACTTACTTTCTACAGTACCATCTCCCCTTCCCTATATTGATTTATCTTCTTTCTTCCTAAACGCACACTCTCAGGGGGTATTCACCTGATCAAAGGTATTCTGATTAAATCTATATGTACAATGTAGGTGCCCACAGTTGAACTACTATTTGCAAGACAAAAGTACAGACATTTCTAAGGCCCTACCACTCTTACCCTGACAAAGGTGCTTAAAGTAGGCCAGGTGAAATCATATCCTAAATGGTGTATTCTCTATGCTGATGATAAAGGCATCTGAGGTGGCTAGCTCTGATGTATACAACTAGTAGGCATCTAAAATGAGTTAAGCATCACCCCTCGTGCTTGCTTGCACCCATCTCACTAAGGAACCACCTTATGATATATTACTTCCCCCCTTTCTCATGCTTAAATAAGTATATAATATATATAATAAATATCTATAAAATGATACCTATTTCCTCAACAGTCTACAACACCCACAAAATGCATTGGCAGTGACGTTATACTTGCTTCCAGATGAAGCATGAAAATTTGGGTATGTGATGTTCAGCAGTGATGCCTGAAGAATCACTGAATAGCTGAGACTGCCCTCTGTTCCTACCAAATATCATCAGGTCATGACCACAGATACCAGGTACCCACCAATTCACCAGTGCAGTAGTGAATTTACCTTTACCCTTCACAAGAAGGTCTGGAAGAGTTACCTTATGTTGTGTGGAATATGTTTTGGACATGAAATGTAATCCTTGTCTTTTAGAAAGTGATATGAACTACTGGCTATATACAACTGTCACTATCCATCTCCAAATTGAAGCTCCCGATGAAGTCCATATGATTTCTTTCCATGCATTGCAAAGGAGTGTTCAATTTCATTGTGATTTATACAACATCCTTGCTGTGCTCCAGTACACTCAAACTATGAAACAAGAGCCTAGCAATTTACAAGCTCCCCATCCCTATTTAGGCAACAAAAATAATGGGCTCTGTTTTCAAAGGTGATGACTCTTTAAAAGTTAAACATACTGATAGGTATAAGACACACATCTAAATGTCAGAGAGAAAGAAATCTACAGTAGTAAATGTAGTGCTAGGAAAGCAGACTGCATCTTTCCTGGTAAAGTCACAGAGAGTTCTGTGACTTATTCTCTTATTTATGTGATATCAAGGGATAGTAGTGGATGGATTAGTCGGAGCATTGCTTACATTCCTCTGGTGTTCAAATCGACCTTGCTCACCCCTGGAGCACCACTGAGACTTTCTTTTTATCTGTTAAATCCTCCGTTCCTTCCTTCCACCATGGCGCTAATTTATGTGAGTTGCAGTGGGTTGACGTTGTGGGTTGGAGTCACCTCACCTAATTTTTTAAAGCCTGTGGTGTCGATGTCCACGTGTGACTGTGTTTTCCCAGGCTCAGTTTAGAGTCACTGGAGCTTGGTTCCTCTGACTTATTTTAAACATCCATGTTAAGATGAATTAAATCACACATGGAAAAGCCTGCTTCTCTCTGCTGATGATACGCCCAGGACATGAAAGTCTACAGTGTAAATGTGGACATTTGGTCTGGTGAGTCCCACACGATATGTCTGACTGTAACTGTGGCTGGCTGCAAGGCTTCTGTCAGTCGCCTGCCCTCGGTTGTAATGGGGATGACAGGAAGAAAAACACAGAAGAGGTTGCTTTACTTTGAAATACTAACTAAATGCAGCAGTGAGTTGAAACAAACCTGTACGAACGCATTCTCAGTGGGAAATGAAAACTCCTCTCAACTACTGAAACCAAAGGTTTTTCAGTTTTCAGATTCAATTTAGAGGTAACATTTTCAGCTCAGATAAAAGTCTGAGCTCTTTTTCTGTGCAGAATAAAAAAGTTTTCAACTGATTTGTTTAAATGTTAACATTTAGAATCCAAATGTTCTGACTATGCAAAATGACTTTTATTTATTTCCAAAATGTTCCTGAAAAATGGAACTGAAAAAAATCACAAGGCAGAAACACAGCTAAAACAGGCTATTCAAGCGTGAATTATTCAGTTTAGTTCTAGGTGAAAAATATTTGTGAAACAATAGATATCACAGTGAAGAAAAGCACGTTGCCAGCATTTACTATTGCATAATCATTGAATCTTCAAACATTTGTATTGCTCAGAAGGGGAAGATAAGTTATGCCATCAGGACCATGACTCCCATGGCAAAAGGCCTGGGCAACAACAGCAGGTAAGACAGAAATGTGACAGTAAATGATGTATATGCGCACGCTTGTGTGTGTGTGTGTCTAACACTCTAACTGTACGAAGGGCATCATGCTAAAGAGGAAAATGACCATCTGCTGGATTAAATGATAACCAGGGAGACGCACACACACTCTTGAAACAAGAAGTCGTCTTGAAAATTAGTATAAATGAAGCATAGAATACATGTGTCAGAGGAGAGAGTGCTTGGGGTGGGAACAGAGCATCGGTGAAAACCTTGGTGGCCCCACGGCTCCACAGCCCCTGCCCAGGCAGCCTCCCCAGGGGATGGGGGAGGGGGATGCAGACAGCACCCAGAGGGGGTGACCGTGTGGGTGCAGTGTGGAGGGACCCACACCTCAGGGAATGACTTGGAGCCATTGGGGCTTCCTCACCATCACGGAGGTCTGCGGGGTGTTGGGAGCAGCAGGGGGTGACGTGCAGCCAGAGCAGCCACATCTCTTGTACACACGTGTGTGTGAGATCAGAACTTCCTGCAATCAGCTACAGAGCGGCATTTAGAAATGTGTAGGTGTTTATTAATGTTTTGTAACTGTCTAGTTTTGTGGTTTATCTGCTACATTACCAACACTGATTCTGCGTGTATGGTTCATAGATTGTGAGTCAATGATCTCTCATTAATAAATCAATAAACTCTTTCAATTCTGATCTAATTCAAGCCATGTGAACTGCGTAGCTTTTCCCTGTGGCATCAGAAAGGTCTGCGAATAAACATTTCGGTCTATACTGCCATCCCTACAGTGTCTTTGTGCGCTGTTCCAAAATAACATTTTTAGCTCCACAGTAAATGAGGTCCTCTTATTTAAAAAAGAAACCACCAACAAACGAACAAAAAAACATTAGAAATGCAAACTCATTACCCCTGGAGTAGACACTGTCCACAGAGGGAGGCAGTGGGCTGTAGCTCTGGGAAGTGCAAGCAAGCAGGGGCATATTGACAAATGACTGGAGGAGGGTTGCTCTAATCCACCTTTTTGCCCTGTGCTTCTCTACTGGTTTGCCAGGGAGCAGCCAGTACAACCCAGCATTGCCCAGATTCCCAAGGACTCTAGGAAGTATTTCTCCCCAGACGCACTGGGTGACACCTTGAATGACTCCTTCCACCAAGCCTGGACTGCTACCACAGAACCTTTATGCTGCACAAACTGTGGTCTTGTCAGCAAAATGACCTACATCATAAACAACTGAAAGCGCTGACAGCACCTTTATGGCATATCAGAAGAGCTTGGTTTGGAGGATGTCATGCATATTTAGGATGGGGAGGACCCAGGCATGGAGCATTTCTGGTGCCTCTGTACAGCTGCAGCATCCTCCTAGGTTGAATCAATTACAAGCAGAATGTCTTTCACTTTTGGTAAAACACCATTAACAGCTACTGCTTTAAAATTATACTTATAATTTTTAATATTCTTCATTTCTTTTGTAGACTGTAATTGATATTGAAAGCAAAATGTAATGTCAGCAGGACTCCTCCTTTCCCTCCACGTATCTCTATAATGGATGTAAGCGCACAGCCAGCAGCTAGTCCAGCACCTCACAGGTACATTAACAGGTAACAGACTTTTTCCTGGAAATAGTTATGCTATCACTAATGAAAAAAATAAATAAATAACTCTGTGGAAATACAGGAGAGTTACAGCAGAGAAGCAACTCAGTCCTTTATAATTCTGTAATTTGCAGAGGGAAAGCCTTGTGTCTTGTCTGTCACTATTCTGGCAGACCTAACCTCCAAGACTATGCAAGAGCTGTTTAAAGAGACTTTCTTCAAGGAAGCCAGGCAATGGCCTCACTCGATGACCCTCTTCTCCAAGGGCAGCCCTGAAAGAAAACTCCAGACTTTCATGGTGGGGCAGCTGGTACACAGTCCTTGCATACAGAGTGCCTATCAAACAAGCAGGTAAATTAGTAACTGACCCCTGCATATAGTCAATCAAATATAAGCAGTTGCTTGCTTCTGTGTTCTAAGGATATTTCTTCATTCTTCTCCCATAAACATTTTCACAAAATCACAGAATGGTAGGGGTTGGAAGGGACCTCTGGAGATTGTCCAACCCCCTGCCAGAGCAGGGTCACCTACAGCAGGTTACACAGGAAAGCGTCCAGGCGGGTTTTGAATGTCTCCAGAGACGGAGACTCCACCACCTCTCTGGGCAGCCTGTTCCAGTGCTCTGTCATCCTCAAAGTAGAGAAGTTCCTCCTCATGTTTAGGTGGAACTTCCTGTGCTCAAGTTTGTGCCCGTTACCTCTTGTCCTGTCACTGGCCACCACTGAAAAAAGCCTGGCCCCATCCTCCTGACACCCACCCTTTAAGTATTTATATGTGTTGATAAGATGCCCCCTCAGTCATCTTTTTTTCCAGACTGAAAAGACCCATGGCCCTCAGCCTTTCTTCATAAGAGAGATGTTCCAGTCCCCTCATCATCTTTGCTGTACCCTCTCCAGCAGTTCCCTGTCCTATTTTCACAAAAGCAGTTGCAAGATCAAGGCTGCCCACCTCCTTTCATATATGTAGCTATGCTGTTCCCAGCCTTCCCAGTCCTGGGGATCCCCAGGTTCATTTCAACCAGTCTAGATTTCATCATAACACAATGGCACCTATGTTATCTAGGTTTGATTGGTATCATCCAAAGTGAAAATTTATGGGTTTGACTCTAAGTCAAACCTAGACCTGGAGTCTTCAGTGGGAAGAGGAGGCTGCCAGGTCTGGGCAGTATATGGTCCGTACACGCACAACACACCAGCTTCTGTTCTGATCTGGTGGTTCAAACGCCGTTGATACCAATGGTGCAAACTGATCTGACCAGAAATACACTGATAGCGGTGCACAATTTGTAGCAATATTTGTTTTTGTGGCTGCCTGGGTTTTCTGTTACAGGTAAATTTTGCAGGTAATGAAATCCTGACTTTAAAATCAGAGAGAAGAGAATGACTTTGGGGAAGTTGGTGGAGCCACGTATCATGGAGAGCACCATGGAGAGCAAGAGAAGGGCTAAGAAATCTGAAGTGGAGCGCTGGTGCAAACTGGGGCCCAGCTGCAGCTGGTTTGTGCACAGCGGCTATCCAAGAGGTGCAGCCTTTAGTATTCAGGTGCTATGCTTCTAAGATGCCAGGCTCATCAGGCAAGATTAAGATGTCAAAAACTGACAATCTAGACAATTAAAAGCTTCCAGTACTGGAGCCCATGAAGTAAGAGGGAGGTGCAGATGCGGGGAGAAAAGGGAGGAGGAAGATTTAATGATTCCTTCAGGGAAATTAATTTCCATCATCACATTGTGTATTTTTGCCAATTTCCGGTTGACGAATGCACAAAAAGCAGGAATTTTAATAAGTGTTTATGACAATATTATTTTGAATAAAGTTAATCATATTAACCTCCTGTGGGCCCTAGTGAAGGCTCTAAATCAATAACCCTATGTAAGTCTGTAAGGTGAAATAGCTGCATCTGGAGTGGGAGAAAGAGCGTAATGCCTGATACATGAGAGGAGTCACAGCACTGCCTCGATTATCGCAGCGGCTCTCCAACAAACGCTTGTGAAAGATTTTCCCTTCAGACACATTTGCAAGTTCCTTAAAATGGGCCCTGAGTGTCTACTACAAGTGTCATGAAACTTAATTCTGTGCTAATTTTCCTTACTCCCATTAATTCCTTACTTCCATGAGTCTGACCAGTATTCCAGTGCTGACTTAAATGGAGGCAAGATACTGCTGAGATACTTCCCCACAGATTTACAGTGAAAGCTTTTTTCTCTTTCTTAGCGAGCAGGTTTTTTTCCCCAACATATGTGCTTTTACTATTCTAATGTCAGGTTGGCCCTGCATCTGCCAAACAATTTAATCGGGGTTTTGCTCCTTGATTTGAGGTTGCTTTTCCGATGTCCTCAGAGGCCTGCAGGTCCCCTCTGGATGTCTCAGATCCTGCTCGTTGACCTCCCAGGAGAGCAGGCTCAACACCGTGGTGCAGTTTTCCACAGCATCTTCCTCCCACCTTCTGCTTGCAGCCTTTCCATTCTGTTCAAATCACCCAGGACCACCTACTTGCACCATGGCAGCCCTCCAACTGGTTGCTTAGGGTGGCACCGGCGACACAGGCCACCTGGGTTTCAGTCTCAATGACCCTGAAGAGTTACACGGTTTGTGCATAGCTTGTGAAGGGCTTCAGCAGAAATGAAGGGCACGCTCCATCCTACACACCAAGTTGTCTGAGGATGCAGCTCTTTTCCTGGGGCGTGAGTTGAGGAGAAAGGAAGACTTGTGCTGGGGGGGCTGAAGAGTTTCGGCTGAGCTGAGGTTGTTCTCCTGGTTCCCCTTCCTTCTGGTGAATTATTTAACCTTGTCGGCTAATGAAAAAATCATCACTTTTTGCTTTGATGTAACTAACAGTGGGGCCTGACTCCTATCTTACACCAACATTACCAAATGCAAAAGTTGATTTTCTCCACTTCTCATGATTAAGAAAAGAGAAATACCAGAACAAGGTTAAAATGCTCATCCAACAATAGTTACATTTCTCTGGCAAATTTTGCCATGAGGAAGCCATTGAAGTTGTTTTTAAATGCAGTGATACCCATTGCAAATATTATGTAGGAGTTGGAAAAAGATTGCTTATGTATCCTTTCTATCTATGTACTTATTTTAAAACCGCTATCCCCCAAAATAACAAAGTCCATTTTCTGAGACAGGGAATTCTCAAACAGAACAGAAAAGTAATAAACGATGAGAGATTCCACACTGGAAATTAATAACTTCTTATAAACAGTGCCTAGTGGACCTGCATGGATCACGTTCCTTGGACTACATCTGTATTATTATTATTATTATTATTATTATTATTATTATTATTATTACTGCCACTATTTCCTGGTCCAGGTTAGGGTCACCTAGTGGGGCGACAGCACAAAATCATGCAGATGTATGCCCACATGCCTTGTGATGTTGGTTATTACAAGGAGGAAAGTCTAGTGCGGGGGCTGAGCAGATGCAATGGGGTGCTCCAGGAGATCCCCAGGTGGTGGAATCAGCGGGACAGAAAAAATAGAGGGTGTTGGAGTAAAGCCAGTTATGGCTTTTGGTGCTAGCCACTACACTTAGAAAATGAGAATTACTGCTAGAAAGAGCTTACAAACTAGAAGATAAGATGTATCAGCAGGATGGTGGCATTTGAAGGAAATATTTATAAAATGAAAAGGAAAATTATTATAAGGAACAGGTTTAAATTCATAATCCCCCTACACATGTAAAATTTGTTGAATGGAGCAGAACATAACTACATACTGTCAACAGTTAAATCCTAGCCATGGAAGAAGTATGTCACTGCGTGTTTAAGTATGGACTCCTTCCCCAGAATATGGGTGGATTAGCCGATTTAAGAACAAGCATTACCCTTTCATTCAAGTCACAAGCCTGTGAGGGATCTGTGCGTACTTGACTGATGCAGTGTCACAGCCATGGAAGTTACATGCTTTGACTTTCACTGGCTCTGATGACATACAGATGGAAAGTAAGAGCTTGCAATGTGTCAGACAGTGAGGGAAAGGACATTAGAAGGGAAGATTAAAGTGGAAATGTTGGTGGGCGGCTTGCTAGCTTGCTCGTAGGAAGGTCTCAGCCCCATAGGAATCTTCATAGCAGCTGTGGAGAAAACAATGGGAGAAAAAATTGCAAGTGGCATGAAAGCTCTGGTGCTGACAAAAGAAAAAAGGAAAAAAAATATTTAGGGATATAAAGTGAACATCCATGTTCTCAGTATCAGCCAGCCAACCTCGGTGTATAGCGCACATTGCACTGACTTGGCTCCCTCCGACCAGGTACCATGGGCGGAAGCAAGGCCAATGGCCAATGGCACATACATTTTATTTGCTACAAGTTTTGCCTCTTTGTCACGGTATATGCACAGTTTTTCAAAAAGACCATTTTATAAGCACTCATTCACTGGACATGTTCGTACAAGAACATGCTAACATCTCCCCCTTCCTAAAAGTGTTCCAGTGTCTGAGTAAGGTATCAGGTTGTTCCACACACCTTGTGTGGTCACTGAAGGTGAGCCAGAGAGCAGCTGAAGTGGGTGAGACTGAACCATCTGCCAGCCCCCTCCCTTCTGGCTGCGTCCCACTATTCCACTGGAGAAAGGCTCAGCTTGGCCTGTCTTACCCAGGTGAATTATGAATTCCTGCTTTGCTGTGGTGCAACCTTAACAAACAAACTGGGTACCACAAAGGCATCTCAAAGCAGATCTTTTGAAATGAGCTTTTTTTCTCCAGCCTGGTAGCCTGGATAAGCTGCAGTACAGACATTGCACTGCTGAGCTGTGTGTCCAGCAGTGAAGGAGTTGCTTCTCTTAACACGTTCGTGTTCCATAGAATGAATCACAGAATCATAGAACGTGTTGGGTTGGAAGGGACCTTTAAAGGTCATCTAGTCCAACCTCTCTGCAGTAAGAAGGGATGTCTTTAACTAGATCAGATTGCTCAGACCCTCATCAGGCCTGGCCTTCAATGTCTCCAGCGATGGGGCTTCCACCACCTCTCTGGGCAACCTGTTCCAGTGTCTCACCAAGGAGAGTTTCCAGTCTCAAGGGCCATGTACCTATGTCACTTTTATGTAATTGCATTACAGCTCTTATGGTGGCATATAAATCCCTTTTTTATGGTCAGACCTTATTAGTTTAATTGTGATTGACTGACAAAGGTACTTACGATCTCAATAGACTATTGAAAGTTTTAAACCGACTTAGGAGCCTAAATTGTTTAGACACCCTTGAAAACCTTACCATCAAATGTCTCTCTTAAAAGTCAACAGAAGTTGCCAAACTAACACAGGTTGAAAATCAGACCAGAAACACAAGCATTCAGTAGATTCTTCCTTTATGCTGTCTCCTTTGTACTATTTTACACTTTAGTTCCCTAAGAAGAAAAATAGCAAAGAAAACTTACTTGTGGCAATTGTTAAACAAGTATAACTTTTTTTTTTTTTTTTTATACTGTAATGGCACTCATTGGATTTTTTCTCCTCATCAGCTTCTCACAGCTGTATCTGAATGTTGAGAGTGAACTTAGGCAGTTTAAGGTCTCCTCACTGACTTCTTTTAGGCAAGTTGATATTGCCAGGACCAGAAAAAAATTAAAGTTTTCATTGCAAAGAAATATCTTTAGTACAACATCACTTCACTGTGTCAGCTTAGGCGCAGTTCCACTTGAAGTGTCAGAGGTAATTTTAATGGGCCTCAGGTGCCCTTTCAATTTCCATTTAGAAAATAAAAGAACAGCAAAAAATCATAGTCAGCAAGCCACCCTCAGAGGGAGTGAAGGAAATCCACAGACCTGGGCTGGCAGTCTGAACCTTTCGCAGTGCATCTTGCTGGCCAACCACACTGACTTGAACAATTTTGTCTCATGATGAAGAAAGCCTTCTTCACAGCTTCTCTTCAAATGCGCAACCACTGCACCCCGCTCTCCAGATTGGAGCTGTGTGTGTGCAGTTGTCCATACCTCCACAGCTCCTAGAAAATGAGGCTTTTTTTCACGATCAGGGCCCAGGAGGCAATAACTGGAAGGAGTCCAAAAACCTTTATAAGAAGCTGAATTTCCTAACCTCCAGATTTCCAAACCTGGCATGCAGTAAAGGCTCTGTGGCCAGAACAGGCTCTGCTGTCAGGTTAAAGCATGCAGATTTTGCTCAGTGTTTTGTGTTAATGAACAGGGATTAATTTTACTGAAGAAAGTATTAGTGGTATTTAGAGATCTCGTGGGAGCAGTCATGTACTGTTCTTGGCAGAATTCCTTCATCAGCTAGTTAATAACTTTAGTTTCCTACACTGTTGACCCAGAGATATCTTTGAGAGGAGATGGATGATGAAATTAATTTTTCTTCTAATCTTTGATTAAACACGACAATGATTTACTTGGACTGATACACATATTATAAGACCTGTTTCAAGGGAACAGGCCACAGGAACGGATGGAATATCTTTCAGTTACAAAGCTTTTCCTTATGTGTTCGTGGTGAAACAAATTTCTCATTGTGGTAAGTGGTTACTGCAGGCTCTTCCTCTAAACTGAAAGTTAGCTTCGGGACCGAGTTTAATCAATAAACTACTTTGTCAAAGAAGTAAATCACAATTAATCCTCATAAGAAGATTTTAGTAGTTTTCTGGAGTTAATACAACCTAGGGTAAGGAACTTCATGAAGTTACATGACAATAGGACTCTTGCCTTCTATGTGCAGGCTCTATTTTGAGATTGTCAGGTGTTAAGTTAGAAAGTGATGTGAATTCTGCTCTGTCTGAGGCAGAAACAAAAGCAACAGCCACTGGACACAAATTTTTGATGTGTTCTAAATCTGCGAAATGTCCTTCAGATGGTAAAAAAGCATTAGTAACTGGGATCATTTTGCTTCTCTACATATACCAAAAAATCCCTACACATCTGAAATACTAAGCAGGGCATTGTGCACAAACTTAACAGTAGCAGTTGCATCTGTTCCACAGAGCTTATGCTGAAAAATCATGTCATCTGAAGTGACTGAGTGCAGAGATTCAGGTGACTCTTACGTTGCCTCTGTTGTGTTGGAAGAAGTCACTGAATGCAGAAACCTCTACTTTGGTAGTAGACACAGAAATTGTTGGCCTGTCAAACACATTCATCCAATAAATCTGTCATAGGAAAGAGCTATAAAGGCTCTTCTTCTAGGGGAATTCTTGACCATTTTTTTTTTAAATTTTATTTTGAAATTCTGAATTCATTATATTTGTACCCTTCTTCTTTGCAATATGGATAACTGTAATATACTACATGCTATAAAATGCGTCTGCTATGTTAAAATTTAAACAGTTTTCTGGTTAGCTTTTGAAGGCTCAGCCCTACAAATACATATTCCTGATCATAGAACTTGTAATGCAGAAAAAACCCAACAGATCTGAAGTAACATAAATGACCAACAAGATTTTAGTAACCCAACAGCATCCTCTCTGCTTAGCACTGAGAATCAGTTGCTCTCCATTCAATGCTGATTCAGCTTCTGTAAGTCAACACTTCAGTGAGCCACATAAACATTCAGAATCAATCCTTCCCAAATACCCAAATCTTTCCAAAGCTAAAATGAAACAAATCTCAAAAATTTCCGTGATTTCTGAAGGAAGAATGATTAAAAGTATTTTATTAGGATGAGATTAATAAATACATTAATCTTTGTAAACTTAAAGAAATGCCTAAAAAAATGAAGTTTCTTTCCAAAAAGATTGTAATAAATTGCATCAACGTACTTTTTTTTTATTTCAGAAATAAGCTTTCTTATTTTACTTCACAGCAGTGTTCTCCTGTGCTCCTCAACATAATATTTGCTGTCTAAAAAGGTTCATATGAAAAATTTTGGGTTGTATTACTAGGCCTTTTCACTGCACTTTCTTACAGATAAGATGAGACTGGAATAAACAATTCATGTCGATTAGAACTAGGGATAAAGACAAGCAGAAAAGATAAAATGAGCTCCTGCTAATTTTTTAAAACATGTCTCATTTTTGTTTACAAATCATTGGCGAACACATCCTGAGATAGACACACCGTATCCTTAAAGCTGTCAAAATACTCAATGTGAGAAGACATTGGTACAGGTATATCTATGATTTATGTCATGTTTCATTAAAATCCTGTTCTATTCTCTGCTTCTAGTTTGTGTAACTGTTGTAGATTTTTTGAAAGCAAAACAACAACTAGTGATTAACAACACGATTTGTTGGATGAACTCTGTATTAACTATAACAATTTACAACCTAGAAAGGTTTTGGGAACCAAACTACAGGTTGGTGAATATTCAGCAGACGAAAGGCCAGGTGAATAAAGTTAGGTAGATGCATTTGTGAAAATTTGTTAAAACTGCTTATTTTAATATATATGAACAGCTCTTACAACAAAACTGGCGTGCAGAAGGCAGCTTGTGAAAAGCAGAAGTATTTCAGGCATAGGGAAAAAATGTGTGCAAATACAGATGCTTTACATGGTCTCATCCACACGGCTGAGCAACCCCCATCGATGGCAGCTGGTTTCATCCCAGAATTGGCTGTTACCTTCAGGCAAGGGCCTGAGAACAACGGCATTTTCTGCTGGAGAACCACTGGATATACACTTGTCCCCACAACAGTTGGTCTTTCAAGGGAACATATTTTGTAGCTTCTTTGTTCATTTTATAGCAATATAGAAGGGTACGTTTGGCCAGCATAAGTATCCACACCACAGCAAAGCAAAGTAAAGGTCTGCCTACCCGTTGTGCTATCTCCACTTTGGTCAGTGTAAAATGCTTAAAATGGAAATAAAATATGATTCTTTTCCTGTTATGCCCAACTTTCAGCAAGAAGCTGTTTAGAGAGGGGACATTGCAAGAACTCTCAAGGTACAATCCATTAGTTAGTCTTTATGTGAGCTCGTCTACAGCTCATAGCATTTCAGCAGATAAAAAAGTCAGAAAAGGGGCAAAATACTCTGCTGCTCCCTTTTCAGGTGCCATACATTTTCCATAAAGTCCTTTCCCTTCCAGCATTTCCTAGAAAACCTGTTAACTAGAGAAACATTCAATACTTTTGTTCTTCTGAATGCTGCTCTTCATTTTGCTGAACAACTCTCACCTTTTCTCAATGTTTGCATCCTACTTAAGAGGATGCAGGGCATCTTTGGCCATGGTTTTAAAAGCAAGATGGAAAAGTCTTAGGATATCCACTGAAATGAGCAGGACAGTGACAATTGTTATGTTTGATTTATTTCTGATGGAGTATATTTCATCATACATTTCTATCAAGAGGACAATCATGGTAACAGCGCCTACTTAAATCTCTTCTGAGTGTATTTTACAAAAGAGACATGGCTGAAAATATTTTTTAAAATTAACATTAGCCAGAGCATTTACTTATGTTCAGAACCTTACTCCAAGAATAAATAGCAACTGGGGAGAAACAGCTTCTGCTCCTGAGACCGTGACAAGGAAACAAATGTTCACTGCAAGAAGTCAGGCCATCTCACTGCACTTTCTGTTTTCTCGCTCGCTTCCTTTCAGTCACGCAGAGTTTTGTGATGTCACCCAAATAATGTTACCAACATCAAAGCAAACAAAGGCAATTTCCTTATCTGATAATTGTGGCCTTTCTCATTCCCTGCTGTGTGCGCTTCTTAAATAACCAGTGTCATTGACATCAGCAACTACCAGTACATGTTGTCTCATTTGCACACCACATGAAACAGAGCTAGTAAGAAATGTTCCCAATAACTAGGAGGCTACTCATCATCAATTCACAACATACTTTAATGGGTTTCTTAGCAACATCATTTACTTTAAGCATACGCCCCTAAGTGATGTGTTTTGTGTTGTCAGACAAACAGCAAATGAGGGCAGCTCTTGATCCCTACCCTGTTGGATACTGAATTACAACATACAAGTATAGCTATGTCAAAATGACATTTGGACTCAAAATGCTTATATTGCTAGATGTTTCCATTAAGAATTAAATGTCCCTTCCATTCCCCCAGTGGGATTCACAACTAAAAGTATGATTTAATTAAGGGATTTCAATCAAAAATTGACAAAAAATCAGTCAAATCTCCAGTCTTGAAGTTATAGAAACACAGTAAAACTCTAATATCTGCTGGAGAAGAGCAGGTAGTCCCCAAAGCTAGATGAAAGCATTAAGTCAGAGTATTTTTAGGGAAAACAGAGAAACAAGACCTTGAAAAGCTTTCAAGAGGCCATACAGCTCTAAAAAAAATTCCATTCTGGACTACACATAGTTCCAGGGCATAATTGTTTGTGTGATGACAAAGTTTCTCCTAATGCTTCACATTATTTTGCATCTAGTATTTGAATTTTCATCCATTTCTTATTCAACCACATGGGCAACCACGTTCCCTTCTTTTTTTTGCAGGTGGTGTTTTATATGTTTGAAGAATATGGGACCTAATGAGGTGCATCCGCGGGTCCTGAGGGAACTGGATGAAGTTGTTAAACCACTATCCATCATATTTAAGAAGTCATGTCAGTCCAGTGAAGTTCCTGCTCACTGGAAAAGGGGAAACAACATATATTTTTTAAAAGGGAAAAAAGGAAGACCTGGGGAACTACAGGCCAGTCAGTCTCACTTCTGTGCCTGACAAGATCTTGGAGCAGATCCTCCTGGAAACTCTGCTAAGATGCATGGAAAATAAAGAGGTGATCGGTGGCAGGCAAGAAGGCTTCACTAAGGGCAAATCGTGCCTGACAGATTTGGTGGCCTTCTACGATGGCGTTACAGCATCGGTGGATGAGAGAAGAGCAACTGACATCATCTACCTGGACTTGCACAAAGCAATAGACACTGTCCTGCATGGCATCCTTGTCTCTAAATTGGAGAGACATGGATTTGATGATGGACCACTCAGTGGATAAAGAATTGGCTGGATGGTTGCACTCAAAGAGTTGTGATCAATGGCTTGATGTCCAGTGGTACTTTCCTCATTGTATCTTCTGCTATACCTCTGTGTAGCTAGATATCACTGTTCTTTTAAAGAAATTAGGGCCAAAATAGGAAGAGAGGAGGAAATTACAGTTTGGAGAGGTTTTTTTTTTATTCAGCACAAATATAGGATAATGTTTTGAAGGGGTAGACAGAACACAAGATTTACTGTGCCAGCCTTACCTTCCTCCTTGACTTGACACGCCACTAAATTCTGAAAATATGCAAAATTTTCATACTGTTTATGTTAATGGGATAAATAGCTATCAATTATGCTCAAGCAAATAAACTTATTCCTTTGACAGCTACTGCATTTTAGTTACTCTTGAAGATCGGTGATACCATCCCCAGACTGGTACTCAGTAAAGGACCAAGCCATAAACTCAGTGACAGTCTGAGAACCAGAGGACAGTTTTTGCAGTAATTGATATTCTCTCAGGTCTATTAATGCAAGTCTGACCAGTTTAGCCCTTATTTCAGTCACTTTTCTTCAGATTGTTGAGAAAATGTGCAATAAAAACTTCAACTTTTTTTCCAGTAAGAGCACTTGACAGGAGAGGTTTGGAAGTGTGCTCTCATGGGGAAACACGTTAGGAATTTATGCGCTTTTCATTTCCTTAAGGTTTTTTTTTTTTTTTTCACAAGAATTTTTTGAGAGTTAATAACTGCTGTCCTCTTCAAGATGAAGAACTCTATGGAAGCACTAAATATTAAGTGTTCCTGATTTTTGCAAACTTACCAAGATTTGAGTAGCCATTTGGGTGGGGCAGGGCGGGGGGGGGGGGGCGGGGCGGGGCAGGGAGGGGAAGGGTTTGAGTGTTACTATGGACTGCAGAAATGCCTGTTTGCATTTTCATTAAGGTAAACCGTTCCACTAAAGCAAATAGCTTAAAAGAATCTTTAAAAAGTTAAGCATCTTAACACCACACAGAGAAGTCATCAGAGTATTCCTAAAAATATCTTGTAGGGTTCTTGTGGTTTAAAATACAAAAATTCATGTTTGTGATTTGGCAAAGATCACACAGTGGAATTGCCCCTTTTTCTATGCATGGATGTCGGCATTATTTCAAGTGACTTATATGATGTTAGCAAGCACCAGTACACAAAGTATTTCACTCCTCAGTCTATTTGATAGTCATTGCTTCAGTCCCTTCCCAATGGCATTCTCTTTTTGAATCCACTCCCCCTGTTTTTCTTTTCTGCTACTTGATAACATTTCTGGAACTTGCCACAGAGTTATTTTTTTCTTTCCAGTTAATGTGTAGAGTCTTGATTTACCCAGCTCTGTCACTGTCACTGGGCAATGAAGGGAGAGAAAGGGTAAAAAAAAATGCAGAATTCTTGCATTTTATTTTAGTTCTTTACTTTCTTCTTACAACTCAGCAAATTGTATTTTGACCAAAAAACTTCTGTAAAACAAATAAAGCTTCTTCTGAACAATGTCTTCTAAACATTGTCTTTCAAGTACCTTCCTCAAGTCATGAACGATATTTTCTTTTTATGAAGAGATGGAATTATCCATCTGCCCACAAGTTCAGCTTACAAAGCAGTTCTATTTCCTAGGGAGACAAAGAAAAAAACTTTCTACAGAGTCTGAAGAAAAATGATCATGTTCTTTGAGTTATGAATCATTCCAGAAAGTCACGAGCTTTTGAAATTCTGATTTCTGCCTCTCATTTTGGATTTGTATTGCTTCCAAAGTGAATCTATATTTCCCATTAATTTAATAATCCAGAAGTCCCTGTATTCTATGCATTTAAAGTTTTAGAGGCTGTAGAGCATATCCCCAAGAGACAGAAGTCAGCATAGCTCCAGGAATGTAATTCAAGCTCTATTGATTTATACCTGCTGAGGATATGCTGATGGATGAGATAGAAAAAGGAAATATACTCTTTGAAAGACAGAAAAATCCTGTTAAGAAACCAGTTGAAGTTGGTACTTGCCAACAAAGTCCTTTTCTGCTGCATTCATAGATAACAAGTATTTAAAATACAAAGAAAGTACCACCTGAGGGTTTTAGAACCCTTGTCTTACCCTCAAGCTGCCATATATATTTTCAAATATTTTTTAAATGATCCTTTGTGCCATCTGCCCGATTAGTATGTTTGTGCCTGATTAAAGGGTTTATTTTCAGAAAGCTAATCTTATAGCTTTTGGTCCCATCATCAAAAAAATCAAAAGGTGCTCTAAGGGCATCTCTAGATACAAAATCTGCCTTCAGAAAATCTTGGACATTCACCTTAAATTACGGATGTGAGCATGAAGAAATGGGAGTCTGTTGGCTCTGTTCTCTTGTCAGCTTCACCAGTGTTGTGCCCCTGAGTTTAAGAATTACAGGGTCATGGAAACAGAATTTGGCAATCTCCCCCTTTGCCACCAAATATGAAGGGATTTCCTAACTCCTTTAAACCTTCAGTCTCAGTGGAGGATACACCCCACCAACTAAGTGATGGAGCCCACTTTCAGCATTGCCTTGCTCTGTTCACAGAAGCTGCTGTATCCGATGAATGCATGTGAGAAAGCGGATTATCAGGAAAAGAGTCTGAAAATAAGTGGGGACTCTTCCTCAAGCCCAATCTCCTGCTCCAGCAAGCTTCATGAATGAAAAATGTGTCAATACAAAGGCCTAATAGAGCATAAGGCATTTCACATATCAAAGAAATGTG
Organism: Fratercula arctica; assembly: GCA_947846985.1. Taxonomy (NCBI): domain Eukaryota; kingdom Metazoa; phylum Chordata; class Aves; order Charadriiformes; family Alcidae; genus Fratercula; species Fratercula arctica. The sequence continues at coordinate 71,986,434 of CANTUZ010000001.1, forward strand.
AAGAAAGAAGTACCAAGAAAGACTGAATACAGTACTGAGCCTCCCTCTCAGATAAATACATATTTGTTTCATAAGCTATCCTCGAGACAGTGAAAATAAAGGTGAAGAGAATGTGACAGAGCCTCCTGGTGATGGGAAAAAACACTCATCTCCGTGTAAATTGAATTGGGATTGAAGCAGTTTAATTTATGGCATGTATTTATCTGATAATCAGTGAGCTATACATTCAGGATCAATATCAGCACCAGAACAAATATAGAGTGTGCCTTACAACCGTCAATGTGGTCTGTCTTGCACTAGGACAGGTAGAATAGCGTATGTTGCTGTTCTCATGCCCTGAAATGCAGCACCTATTTGCGAACAGAGAAAACCTCAGGATGCCCTGAAGTAGGATCTTGCTCCCCGGTGTTGTGCTTTAACTTCTTTCCACATGTTGTTCTCTGGCTGGGTTTCTCCTGGCTGCCTCATGTTTTTCTCAGAAACAAGGAAACCGCATCTGAAAGCTGCTTAGCATGTGGAATCAGAAGAGACAGCAGCGACAGAGAGTGACAGAGTATGGGGGTGGAGGACGGTTCCCTAAAAATAGGTGTCCAGGGGCTATTGAGATGTTCAAAGTTATCTGGCTGCCACTGCAAAGGGCCATGAATCTCTTCTAGGGCAGATAATCTAGGAAGGCATTGTGTCATATCTGACAGCCCATAGGATTTCTTTCCCAAATGTCACTGGATTCCTTATGGTTAGGTGACAGCACCAAACCCAATGCAGCGCAGGCAGTGGAGTTTGGAGACTCATTCAGCTTTCCCCGAAGTCAATGCTTATACTTGGTGAGTTGGGGAAGGAACCTCCAAGTAATGCTAAAGTGAAGAGAATGGGTTTACTCTGGTTTGAAATAGCATAAGACAAAGAGTCAAAATAAGGTAAGACCTAAGATACAGTAACTGCCTTATGGTGTTAGAAACATAGCAATATAATTTTGTTTGGGATTCAAATTACTCTGGGGAATAGGGAGAAATTAGTAAAACCTATTCACTATTAATGGAAGGATTGTAGCTTCAAGGGCCCTTTCATTCCCTTCCACACTGTAAAGTAAGGGTTCCCATTTGCTGGTGTTCCCAAGATCTTGGCATAAGAGGGAATTGCTCCTGGTTACAACACACCTTCCTTATCCTGATTTAATATCCCTATTTCATACTAGGATATTTGATTTAAGTGGGCCAAATCCTCAAATGGTGTAAACTGGCTGAGTTACTGAAAAAGTCAGTCTACCCCAACTTCATCAGCTAAAGATCTAAGCTGGACACCTGTAATACCTTTAAAGTTGGTTCAAAGAAAAAAGTGCCTCCAGAAATGACTCATCCTATCTTAAAATAGTTGTCCAAGGCAGATCAAGTGAACCATCTCTGGAGGTGCTCATTTTTCTCTAATAACTGTAAAAGAAGCCTGCTGTGACTAGCTCAAGCTTAGCCATCTAACTTTGACACCTGTAAGGTAGATGAGATGCCATCTGCCCTCACTGACTTCGTGGCCTCTACTGGTTCCAATGAACATCAAAGAGGCAATGCTGGAGAAATCAGGTTGCACAGGAAAAAGAAGTGCCAGGTTTGGATCCCTCATCCTGGTTATCAAAACCAGGCTCACAGCTTTTGTTTTGTTGGACATATTTCTGTTTTGATAGCAGAGTTTCTGTGAAATGTCACTCATTTACACGTTTCTTTTTTCTTCCTGAAGTCTTCAGGTGTCACACAAAAGTTCCCTTCTAACACTCCAGATTTACAGCATTGTGAAAGGAGAGGTAATCACTGCCCAGGTTTCAGTGTGGTTTGTGTCTTAGTCCCAGATAGCAAACACACCTCATCCACAAGGGAGTATTTATTCTCGGCCTCTTGCTTTGCCAGTCCTGAAGAAAAGTAGCTCTTACGCTTCTTTAGCTCTGGGGATTTAGCTCTGGTGTTCCAGCCTTTAAACAGGCCAGAGAGCAGATCATTCTCAAAAGTAGCATTTCTTAGTTTCCTACTCCCACAAGATACAGAAAGCTTATTTGCCACTTCAGTTTTTCGGTAGAAAAACTGCAAAAGCAGTGGGGAGCTGACTCTACCCCACCAGCAGTAGACCAAGGCAATATAGCAATACAGAAACAACTGTGTGGAAAGCCAAGCATGTGTAAGCATTTTTTTACTTTTCTCAGTTACAGTCTATATTGGTTTTGTCTGTATGAGGTATTCACATTCCCACAGTCTGCTTTGTTTACGAAAACAAACAAGATTTATTGTAAATAAAAAGCAAGCCATAACTTTTTCAGTGAAGTGTCTAAGTCAATGAAGCATATTAGAAGAAGGACGTCATAGGATTTTGGCACAATTCCACAGGTCATTATTGCTTTGAAATGATGTAAAAACAGAGACCATCACTGAAGTGACAAAGTCTCGTTCAGTACAAATCCCATGCCAAATTACAGAGACTCGGCAGAGAGACCGCTGCTACAAAACATTGATTTAGCAGTAAATCCACATCTTAGTACCTAGACGAGCAGGGATTTTCAGAGCAAGCGTTTGCAGATTCACCTATCAGGTGTCATTCAGCCTTTAGCTCAGCTGTGCACCCACTGGAAGGGAGTCCTTGTGGGACTGAAGGGGCAGGGTGGGGTTGAAAAGGACCTACGCATATTTCAGGATCTCCAAATCTGGCTTGCCTTTGCAGAGGGTTCTGCTGCTCTGGGAACTCTCCCCAGCTGTGAAGAAGGGGCTAGATCCTCTCTGCAACATCTGCCTCCTTTTGGAGACCTTGAAGAGGGAGCAAACACTGGAAGGGTGGACAAAGGTTGAGAATCTGTATCCCCCAGTGAAAGACAAAGCCCCTACTACAGACGACAGAGTGTAAGAAAAACTAGGGACAAGTGGCTTTGTGTAATGCATAATTGTATATTATAATTGTATAATGACTTTCTGAAGCTTGGAGGTGGCATGGTATTAAACAGACCTTCGATTAGTTTAAATTACACCTGCAAGAGCACCCTAGCACTGCTCTTAAGGGTATCAAAAGATGGTTTAAACCTGAATCAGTTTATATACACATTAGGAAGGAATGCTTAGCAAGATGTCTCAATAAGGGTAGATGTATTTTATAATCAACACTGAAATGTGATTTCAGGTATGCACAAAAGGCTTTGCATCAAAGGTAGCTCTGTGAGTGACAACTTGGAAGCCATTTTTTACATTTCCATCTCTTGATTGGTAGGAAGTTAATGTTAAATGGTAATGTTTACAGTTTTCACAGCTGTAATTGTGTTAATGATGGGTTTGCATGTGTAAATTCAGGCTTAGTATGATTGATATTTTAAATAAATTTGTTTAACATTCACTAAATTACAGGTTTTATTTGCCAAGTCTATCAAGAAAATAAAACTGAGATAAGTTATTTCCCTAAATTACAGTCTACAATCTGATTAAATTAAAATTTGAGTGCTTTGATTCCCATCAGTGTTTAGTAAATACTTTGAGCCATTTTTCCTCCTTTTGCTTGTTTCTTTAGGGGAATACCTAGAGAGACAGTGAGGAAAAGCCTGGCCACTGAATTCAGCATTCTATCAAAAGAAAGGTAAAATGGAACGAAAATAACAATTTTCACTTCTTTGGGGTAAGAGCAGAACAGATAATCTCATGAATTTGGATTTGCCTGAGCACAGCAGCTCTCGTTCCCATCTATACATTTAATCTGAATTTTGTTAAATGTGAATTTTGCCTCTCCACCGGCTGCTCACCTGCTCAGACTAGTTAGGAAAGCCTAGGCTGAAGAACTCCATGTCCCGAGGAGGCCGTGTCAGGGGCTCTCCTGGTAACCCCCTGACCTCTTTAGATACATCACTGCCATTTAACAGGAGACCCTTACTCTATTACAATCTCCTTCCAGGAGCAAGCGGGGCACTCTAGCCATATCTTATGATCTCTGCTAGCCGCAGCTTAGTGTGGGTTTGTGTCAGTGGTACCTGTATCAGTGCGATCTGAGTTAAGATCCGATCCTGTGCACAAGCTTGTGTAGCACGCGGGTTGCTCATGTCTCAGAATAAATCGACTCATAGTCTAGGTGCTAAAGGAGGATCAGGACATTTAGATTCAAACCTAAGAAAAAAGATTACATATATTTGCAGACCTTCCTTCCACTAACGTATCTCGTGAGTACGATGTGTGTCAAGACTTCTGATTCTCTGAGGAGCAGGGAGAAAAGACAGTACATAATCATTTTACTTCTTGGTCCTCAGTCTTAACTATTGAGAAGGAGACTCGGTCAAAAGGCCTTTGATTCTTAGCAATCTCCATTCTCCCAGAAGAGAGATTTTTTTAATGGATCGGTTTGCTGGTGGTGGTGACTGCAACAGTGTTGCAGAAAGAGACTTTGTCACAGCTCTTTGCTCCTGTCCATGAGTTGATGGATTTTCCCAGCTACGTATTTCAAGCTGCTCCTTAGATCATACTCTGCATGTTATGGCTGTCTGCTATTCAGATATTTGTATGCCCAAGATCCCCTCATTCTCTTGCCCTTGATGTCTGTTGCAGTCTCTTCGCTCTCTCTCCTTTCCTACTTACTGACATTCCCCCAGTCCAGCACTGGATGGACAGTTTGCTCCCGGCAGCAGAATTTCCTTGCGTGAGCAAGCTGGGTACCCCAGCTGAGACTGATATTCTGCAGTGACTCTTCCCTATGCTGAATTACTATTTGCTCTAACTACCCTCCTTATACCTATCTCCCTGCCTCCCTCCATACTGCTGCAGTAGTGCTAGTATGAACGCCATCTAAGGTAGTCATCCTGCTTTCCATTTTCCTTTCATTTCTGTAGTTGGCCTGTTTGCAGTATTTCTGTGCTGGGAAGTACAAAATCTACCCTTCGCTACACATGAAGATAATTAGGTATCACAGCCTGCTTCTTTGTGAATAAGCTCTAATAGACAATGTCCACATCCTAATAATATCCCAGACACAATCACAGGGAAAAGAATATGCATATATTTTAAGAAAATCTGACCTTTCTTCTGCTGTTGTCTGTTCCACAGCACCTGGAATAAATGCCATTACAGATTATCCTCTAGTGAACAGCCGTCCTCTTCCTCTGTGGAAGGTGCCAAGTGACCGCATGTAACTACCACAGTGTTTGAAGATGCGGGTTTGTACCTGGCAGCCCCAGTCACCAGATTAATATTATTAGAGTTAAAACCAAGCTATGGATTGGTTTCTTTCCTCCATGACAATGTTCCTTTGCCTCATTGTGACGACCCTTTTCTGGAGACATTTGGTCTCCTTCTCTGGAGACATTCAAAACCCACCTGGACGCATTCCTGTCCAGCCTGCTCTAGGTGACCCTGCTCTGGCAGGGGGGGTTGGACTAGATGATCTCCAGAGATCCCTTCCAACCCCTATGATTCTGTGATTCTGTGATCCCTAATATCTTGCCAGCTTGTCATTCAGTCGTAGTGTTTCCATTTTCTAGCTTTTCACATTCTGGCCATGGTGTGGTATTGTTGATTTCTACTGAAAAAGTTCCTTTACACGCTATGATTCTCATCCAGGCTTTCACTATTTTACATCTTTATTAGTACAAAATTGTTTTCGTCTGCTTTGGCAAATCCCTCTCTTTGCATACCCATTCAGACTGCTGCTGCAAAGTGCTGTTCCATGAGTCATTAATTTTGATCATATTAGTCTTGTGTTGGAAGATTTTCACTGTCTTTTTTTCCTTTCTGTTTTATCAGAAACTGGTCACTTGTCATCTCTTTCAAGGACCTTAATATCTTTGCCTTTCCGTTTCAGCTCTGCTCACTATCCAAATGACTTCTTGCAACTCTTTTCAGCCTATGGCATCAACTGCATTTTCCAGAATCCTTTGCAAACTTACATCAAGATTGTCCATCAGTCCCTCCTTCACACTCTCTTTCTCTGTGAAGACAGCAAAGACCTTGACAACATCTAGCCTGCTGATGCGTTGGAATCAATACCTCCAGTGTTTTTGCAGCACAGCTCTTTCATTTACCTGTTACGTTAACTGGTTTTCTGCATGGCCAGTGTGCAAACTGTCTGGGGAAAGGATTAGGTGTTTTTTTGTGTGCTTGTATTTCCCAGTCTTGGTAGACTTAGTCCTCTTCTGTAACTGGACTTCCTAACCACTGTGGATTACTGCCAGATGGCTGTGTGACTTTTTTAAAGCAACATATAGATACGCTGACGTAAACCCGAATGAGGATGCAACTATAGTGGTATACTTTCTGGACTGGTATAAGCAATGCTGACATAAGTACTTGGGACAGCTGGAACTGAAGCTTTTATTACAGTTACATAGACAAAGATGCAAAATCTCCTTATTTAGAAAACCTGTAGGTCTCCGACTCATTTCACCATCAGACACTGTAAGGGTGGACATGAGAATATACTGCCATGCGGGGCATCAATATTATGACAACGAGGGCTAGAAAATACATATGTAGGTATTTAGTGTACAAAATCATACCGGCAATACAGATGTGAAACCACCTAGCAGGACAAAGAATGTTTTTCAGGGGGATGGCAAGACCCTCAGGGACCACATCACCATTCATCTCGGTCAGTTGCCGTGTCTAAGAAATCTTCCTCACACTTCCCCAGTGCATGCATGGATTGGTGCCCTCAGAGAACTATGATTATTGCACAGAAAGTTAATACTTAAAGATATGATCTTGTCTTCTATTACTTTTTAACGTTATTCAGGCTTCTAATAGTTCTTAATCAATTCCCTTGACCATTGGACTTTTTTCCAAAGAAGCATTCCCAACATCAATTCCTTAAAGCAATGTTACATGTGCTCATGGCTTCTTTGCCATGACAATGAAATGCTAAGGCTTTTTTTCTCACAGTTGCAGTAGGTTTAGTCTGCCAGGAACTAATTAAGTGGTTTTAATCATATGTCCATCCCTTAAGTTTAATAAAATGGAATAACCCAATCAGTCAGATCTGTTTAAAAAATTGGATTAAGAGTTGTAACTGGCATGTTAGCAATAGGAGATGTAACATTTTGATCTCTTCTAAATGCCCTAGTTGAAAAGAGTGAAGACTTGGTATATCTGAAGATAAATCCCTTCACCCGATATCAGTCTAAGGAGCTGAATTGATGCAGCACTAAAATTTAGAAAGCACTCAAGTGAGGCTGAATTTTTGAGTCTTTGTTTTCACAGGGAGAGGTCCTACCACATATCCCTGCACAGAAATATAGTTGGGGCAATACTCCCTCTAAATTATATAAAGTAATCAAGAAGCTAAGGCCCTAATTGAGCAACTCCTCTGTTCTTGCTAAGCACATGTTCAAGTTATAGGCCTCTGCCTTTCTCATGTCATGTCCTAATTAGTTACATGTCAAGAAATGATATACAGCAGTGGTTAAGGAAGATGAGAATTAGAGACTGTCATAGGAAATGATTGGAAAAACCTTCTGCAGGCATTACTCCTGCCAGTGTAATGGGGGAAAAAATGGGAGTAAAATTCTATTTACAGCAGCAGCTCCAAGCCCTCTAATTACTCCAGCTCTAATAGTGACATGTTTGCTATGAAACTTGGCTAAATCATTGGAGAAAAAATTAAGCCTACAGAGGTGGATCTGGAGCTTAATTAGATACTAGAACACCATTTTTTTCCCGTATTCATATGGCCTGAGGCAGACTGATCCTGGATCCCCAGCCTGTAGATCAACATATGTTTGCAGAATGACATCTTCTTCTTTTTTGTGAGCCTGAGTATTTGGATTCCCTTTCCCTGGGCAGCTGACAAGAAGTTAGGCACAAGGCTTGATGTAGTCCAAGTCCCACCTGTGGTGAATCCAGGACACTGTTAAAATGCACACCTTCATACAAAAATTCAGGATTTCTCCTGGCCCAGTAATGAAGCCATCCCTCTGAATGGACAATCACAGGCAGAGCATATATTTTTGGTCGGTGGTCTGAGCCAGAGGAGCAATTTCAGTCTGTTCTTGACTGTGGTCTGTGAGTGCAAGTGACACTATACATCTAGGTTGGGTTCTGTCTTCAATCCAGCTCAGACCAACATAGTTCATTCCCTCTTCCTACTAGAAAATAGGAAAATCATGTCTCTGAATCTCAGAGGGGGGGATGATGTGATAAAAATACATCACTTTGAACATCAGCTTCGGAAAAGCACTTAATCCGATAGGGCTAAGTAGATTGCATGATTTTACATTATAAATGTAGCAGAAGTTTTGACTCTGAATAGAAGAATTTTGATAATGAAATAGTGAATGGCAACTGTGCATCCTTCTTTAACGCAGGAAAAAACAGGTTGTTTGACAGCACTACATCATTTGTTGCCTTTTCAAAACACTGTCATGTAAATGCCACTTGCATTACAGTCATTCACAAGAAATGTCACTTCAGCCAAGCAAGCTTATGGCTGAGGCTCTGTCATCTCCCATCCAGTTTGCACAGTGAATCAGGCACTGTGATAAAGGGGAGCAGAAGGCAGACGAGTGAGGTAAGTGGGGAGACGGCATGCTGAGAAACCTTGGCAAGACTATTTTCTCTCAGCATTAACCAAACTGACAAATGCTAAGAGAATGCCATTTACATGAAAACCATGATCAGCTTGCAAATAAAGTTTGGTGATTCACAGGCTGCCTTTGTCCTTCTGAAACAATATTTGTAAGGCTGTGGAATATTGCATTTTCAATATAGTGACATTTAGAATACAATAACATAGGGATCTGCTTGTGTTAAAAAATGCCTGCAACTTGCGCTAGTCCAGGGACACCCAAAAAAGCTTTTTTCACCACAGTTGCATCCCTATTTGATGCTGTGACCCCCGTTCATCTCCTCCTACACTGCCCACAGCCCTTCCCATGGAACTGGAGCTCCCAGAAACTGCTGCAACATTTTCTGTGAGCCAGAAGTTCTGCTGAATGGGACAGGGATCTGTGGACATCGGCAAGATGACTTCAGCCCTGCCTTTGCAGCTACTGATAGCTAGATTGAGCCTAGTTCTGGCCTTTTTGGTGAGCCCAATCCATAAGAGGGATTAGAGGCTGTTTGCAGCTATCCAAAAGGAGTGAGAGTTCAATGAAATAAAATGCTGGTTAAGGTCTTTTTCCACCTCCCAGTAGCTTAACTGGACTCTCTGTAAGATATCCGAGAGAAGAGTATGTGGACAAGTTTAGCTTGCAAGACTCACCAAGCAGATTGGTTGATCACTTAGGTTGCCTTTACTACCCACGTGGGTTGAGCAGACATTCTGAGGTCATGTCAATCACATGCTGCCCAGCCAAGTTTACAGAGTTCCCCTGGTTATGTAGGACATTGCTACATTGGTCCCTGCGATACTGTAATTCCATAAATAAACTCCGGCAAATAAAGATCCTGCCATCAGTTTTAGCAAGAACAGAAATTAAAATATACGTGACACTAAATCCCTTCTCCCACCCCTGCCTAGTTGCAACCACCGCCCTAAATGGGTTGATGTCTACATGCAGATGGCTGAACCATACTGTAGGACTGTGTCTGGCGGCACAGTGATGTTGGAGTGGTGGTATCAAAAGCTGGGATAACAATGTCCCTCTTTGAATCATCTCTTACATTAATAATTTGGGAGGGGCAGCACCTGCCTTCCAAAATACTCAAAACTAAAAGTTAAACCTAGCAAGTTAATTGTGGTTTTTCTTCTAACTAGTAAAAGCTGCTGCAAGAAGTTGAGAGTGGTGAATTAGATGCTGGCTTTGCCATGAGCATTCTCTGGGGAACCAGTACAGTAGCAGCCTAATACATTTTATTCATTACTTGAGCAGAATTCACCCCAAGTGTGAGCGTGATGGTATTTCACTGAATGCAGCCAGCTTCACTGATCAGAAAATGAGAGCCCATAGTGCCCAGGAAATAGCCTATGAGAATGAAAATTATGTAGATGCTAATGATGTACAGATAATAAGGACCATTTGGATTTTGTGAGGACCACATATTATATCTATCACAATGACTTTTAGCTTGTCCTCTTAGAGGTAAAAAATTTGTTTCACAAGCAGTTTTCATTCCAAAAAGTTTATTTTATATTTTTGTAGTAACTTTTCCCAATTTAAATTTAGAATCTAGCAGTATCTACAAGCTTAATTCAGTAAACTCTCACGATTGTGATATTGCCAGGGTGGGTTCAGCCGATTGGGAACATACGTAATGCAGTTTGACCTCCAAGACTGTACAAACATCTGTACAAATTAGCAACTCATCCAAAAATATTTTTCATAATAGAATCATGCTATTTTAGCAAACACCATACTCTTAAGCCAACCAACACTAAGTATGGGGTTTATTACAACGTGGTACAGTTGAATTCCACCTGAAATATTTTAAAGGCAAGCAAAACACCTATTTTTAATTTCCCAGAAGAAGAGGGTTATTGCATTTGCTTTTGCATTTTCTTTGAATTATCCTTAGTTTATCGTAAACCACGTGTGTCTTCAAGCCATGATCCAGCAAAGCTGATTAGTAAACACATTTTGAAAGTTTTACCTGGAGTAGATCACAAAACTACTTCATTCATGGACAAAACAAGTTACCTCAAGAGCATCAGATGTTGGATTTAGCTGTGCTATTCAGTATGAACAGGAAAACTAATCAAGCATGATTATAAAGAAATTTACAGCTTATCATCACGTCTGTAATGCTGCATCTTCATCGGAACTGCAGCCTGCCCCCACAAAAGAGAACCATCGACGCTGTCTGGTGTTTGGTCTTCCCTTAACAAAGAGAAACTATCTCATCACTGCAGAAAGAGAGAAGAGATTAACTGATTAGCCACACAAACCTGCGTTTGCCCCAGTGTACTATCCGGACTCTGTTTACCACTGCACATCTCAAATTTATTATGTTGTGAGTTGATTGACAAATTTTATGGAGAAACAGAGAGAGACTCGGGGCTGTTCTGTCAACACAATGCTCCAGTTTTCCTCCAGGATGACAGACATGGAGAAGATGAATGTCTTTAAGTAAATTAGTAAGTAAATTCCTGCCATCTTTAGCTGACTGAAATGCTGTCATGTGATGAAAACTGTGGGTCAAAACTAACTAAAAGCACATTTCATAACCCAGGAACCTATTTCCTTGGGGGGAGCATGGGGAGAGGTCTTCATACTGCGTGTAGGAAGGGTCTTGTTCTGATCTTGAGTGGAAGCATGATAACGCAAGTTATCAGCAAAAGCAACTGCTCAGTGCCAGCTTGGGTGTATTGCCACAGTACTTTCTTCCACAGAACTTCTGTGCCCGGCCGTCATGTTTAAGATACTGCTTTCTGTCTGTGAGAAACCTTGGAGAAGATCACTGCAAAGTCAGGTAAACCGAGTCTCTAGTTCCCGATAAGAGACTGTAAAAGTGCAGGGGGAAGGGGAAAATGTCTGGAAACAACTATGTCAACTATATATCAACAATAGCGCAAGCAGGTCCCTTGAGACACACAAGCAGAGCTGGTCTGACCAGAGCGTAGGGGACCAGACATCAGAAAGCCACCAGGCTTGCTTTGTGACCATAAATATTACACATTATCCTGCGGCCAGGAGACTCATGAAAAGGGCTCGCAGTTACTCTAGACAAATACAGCGACAACGTGGCGCATCACGCTGGCCTGGGAAGATAGCACTCTTCGGTGGAACAAAGGCACATTTGACTCACAAATTAGCCTTCTGGTCCTCAGCACAACTGAGGCAGAACAAGTTCCGAGTTGCACTATAAAATAAAGAGACTGTTTCTGTGCTCTGTAAAGCCATAAATACTATGCTTTATTTACTCCTGTTTCTCTGTTCTCCCAAACTGCTCAAACACACTTATTTTTATTAAAGTTTAAAATTTATACTCACCAGAGAGTAAGCAAAGCCACAAGAAATCTAGGCTTGTGGAGCTTCAGATAAGTTGTGTAGTACTTTCTATGGAAGTGTAGGGTTTTGAGGCAGAATTAAATGGATATATAATAGCCTCACAGTTCTTCAGCTATAGGTCTTCTGTAAGAGCTCAGCAACCACAATTAATCATGCACAAAGAGATATACAAGAATTTCTTTGGGAAATAGATATAGAAAATACCTCTGCCTACCTCAGCTCTTTTCTGCAGTCACACATTTATCATAGTACCAATTTGCACGAGTTATAAATAAATCCAAATGTGCAGTGCTTCAGGGTGTTCTGATCCTCAAAGTTCAACCACTTCAAATGTGGTAATAGTTTTAACACGGCCTGAGATAGTCACAAAGACTGGACAGTATACCATGGTATTTCAGTTGTGTTGCAGGCAGGTTAAGCACAACCATACTGGAAAAATAAATACCAGGAAGACTGAACACATCCCTAAATCCTCGAAGAATACTTTGATCCCGAAAGCAGCTGGAAAAATTAGTGACAGAAAAGTCCTTAAGCTCTGTTACATACACAGGCACCACTTCTTGCTCAGGGTACTCCTGCATCTCAGGTTGTCAAAACTGGGAGACTCTTCTAGGGATATACCCATCTGCATGTTCTGTTCTTCTGCTCTTGACTACCTGTGGAGTAATCACCCTGGGCTTGTTGGACTTTGGTTTGAGTCATGATTGTTCCTAATCCTTTTATACTTATGCTGTGTCTCTGTTAACAGTATCTTTATTGATGTTTGCGAGCAAATCAGTTCCAGTCCTCATGCTGTCCCCTCCTCAGGACAGCACGTGCTGCTTGCTGTACGTGGGCATCTGTTCTGCACTTCAATTCAGTGGTTTTCTAGGCCAAAACTTTGTCCTTTCCTTCAGCGTCTGCCTAAGTTCCCTCAGCGCAAACACAACACCAGAACTGCCACTCACATTTGCTTTGTTTGGGCAATGCAGTGAACGGCAAGAAGGCACAAAGTTTGGCAGATGGCTGGCCAAGCAATTACCATTACAAACTAAGTGGGCAGCTGCTAGGCTCCCAGGTCTCCCAGCCCTGCATCCTTTGCATAAAATACATACGCTGCCCCACTGTTTTACGTGCTTACTAAGTGGCTTCAAAGCGCAGTTATGTACCTGGCACACATACATACACACTCACCGGTTTGTCTCCTGATTGTGTACTTCATTGAAGGCCAATCGCATCCTGGGCTCCATCAAAAGAACCGTGGCCCAGCAGATACAGAGAGGTGATTCTCCCCTTCTGCTCTGCTCTTGTGAGACCCCACCTGGAGTACTGCATCCAGTTCTGGAACCCTCAGCACTAGAAGGACATGGACCTGTTGGAACAGGTCCAGCGGAGTGCCACGAAGATGACCAGAGGGCTGGAGCACCTCTCCTATAAAGACAGGCTGAGAGAGCTGGGATTGTTCAGCCTGGAGAAGAGAAGGCTCTGGGGAGACCTCATAGTGGCCTTCCAGTACCTGAAGGGGACCTACAAGAAAGCTGGGGAGGGGCTGTTTGCAAAGGCATGTAGCAATAGAATGAGGGATAATGGCTTTAAACTAGAGCAGGGCAGGTTTAGATTAGACATTAGGAAGAAGTTCTTTACAATGAGGGTGGTGAAACACTGGAACAGGTTGCCCAGAGAGGTGGTGGAGGCCCCATCCCTGGAAACATTCAAGGCCAGGCTTGATGAGGCTCTGAGCAACCTGATCTAGTTGAAGATGTCCCTGCTTACTGCAGGGGGTTTGGACTAGATGGCCTTTAAAGGTCCCTTCCAACCCAACATGTTCTATGATTCTATATGAACACCCTTGCTGTATTAGGAGCTGTTGTGTCTTGTGGTAACACTGTGATTGAAACTGGAAGATATCTGAGCACCTTTAGGGATGACATGTATACTTGAACTACTACATACTTCAGCCTCTTTCCACGGTTTTGGTCCTTTTATCCACCAGTCTGTCCCTGTAAGCCTTCTGTCAGTACAACCACCTTCATCCCTGTCACACTGTTAGCATGCCAAAACAGGAAAACAGAAAGGTAATTGAAGGTAAGAGATAGAAGTATGAGATCATTTGCCCCTTCCATTTTTCCTGAATGTTTGGCAATAAAATTCATCTGATCTACTGCTTCATACAAAATTTTAGCAAAACGCCCTCCCTTACTACAAGGTGTTTAGTAAGTAATTTGATAGTAATTCATCACATCAAGGCTGTATTTCTTGAGGGAGGAATTCTTTACCACTGGCCTTTTTGGTAGGGGGAAAGTTTGCTGGGCTTGAGGTCAGCAGGTCTTTCTTTTTGGACAAGTGTCAGGATATCTTTGGCTCTGGAAACAGCAATGGTGGAAACCCCACTAAATCTCTCCCCCCTAATTTCTCAGTTAACACTTTGACCCCTTCACTTACATTTATGCTACACTTATGGGGCCTCAGGCATAGACTAAAGTGCAAACCCCTCCCTCCTTCTCCCACACTGGATGATTAGAACTGGTCGAAGGTTAACTAGTCCCCCAGCTGACCTGGCCGTGAGTAACTGCTTGGGTTACCTGCCTCTAAACCGGGCTCTCTTGCTGCCTCTTCTTTTTTATTTTGTGCCTTCCTGGCTTTTTGGCTTTCCTACAGACAGCACGTTAAAAGCAACGTGCAAAAAGTGCACCAGCTGCAACTGAACCAAAGCGTGACCTGTCATCTCCTTACCTCTCGTGGTTCCCCACTGGTCAGTGCTCCCAGGCATCCGCAGCAGGTATGAATTCAACAATTAATGTTTCATGTTTCAAAAACAATTACCAGCAGTTGGGGAGTAAATTGTCGGTCCTACCTCATAAGCTGCAGCAAAACCTCTCCCAGGAGCTCAGTTGAGACTTGAAGTTAGATCACAGTATATAAGCATTTCTGGCAGGAAGGAGATACCTATGAAGATATTGAATGTTCAGCGTGCTCCTGCTTTGTGATTACTGATTAAACAATATGTATCCTCAGTGCTCACACAGTTGCAGGCAGTATTTTTGGCAGTTTTCCTAGTGTTGTCTAATTGCCACCTGTCACATCAACATGTCAGGTATGATGCCCCTATTGAGAAAAGCTGATTCAATGAGTTAGAACAAACACGCCAAGGGACATGTTTTTAGTTGGTTCACAAGAGGCTTTGTTACCGTGGCTTTAGGCATTTTAGGGGAGAGGGATAAGTCTTGCATTACTCAAGAGAACTAGGTGTTTTGCCAAAGGAGGAGAGTTAAAGCTAGGAAAACTTGTTATATTAATGCCAAAACAACACAGAATTATTTAGGTCATGGGTACGTGAACATGCAAACATACATACAGGGAGGAGGGATTAAATTAAATTAATATTTTCTGAAGCTTTTTGTTTAACTGTTAGCTCATTTCCTAACCTTGTTTTGATCTGCTCAAACTGCTTGTCTTCAAAATAAGTTTTCTGTAAGGGGACTGTAAATCTCCCATTTGGTTATGGGACCAGGACGTTTTTGTTCAGCTTTTATCGAGCTCTACAGACATAGCCAGAGTGAGCTGGGTTTTGAGGCTAATTGCTCCACATTTCTGCCAGTAACTTACTCTCCATCCATACTTGGGGGGCTCAAGCTTGTGGAGAGGGCAGAGGAGGAATGATGGAAGTTGTAGAGACAAAAGCACTGAGAAACAGCACTTCTCATTGCACTTATGAGAGCAGCTGGCTCTTTGAATACTATAATGCTACTAGTGAACCGGAACAGGTCATGGACTGATCTGACAGCCACAGTGGCAAATGTCAGAAAAGTGTCCTTCAGTCCAATGTGGGGAATGGAGAGACCAGGAGACTTTTCACCTTTCACAGAAGTCAGCCAGGATGGGAATAAAGTTTGTTTCATAGTAAACCCTTTTGAAAAAAAATAAATCTGTTTCCAGATTTCCAAATGTTTCTAAACCTCAGAGGAAACCATTGTTGAACCTGCAGCACAGCTGAGGGAGAAGAGGTTAGGATCACATTTCCCTGAAGAAAAAAGCACAGGGACTTGCTTGAGAAGAGCTCTGCAGTGCAAACTGCCGTGCATAGCATGTCAGTGGTCCTGTGAGCCCTCAGAGGGGCACATCCACAGGGTCCCTGCTGCACCTCCAGCTGCTTGTGAAGCTTCATGGTAGCAATGGCCATCAGAAGAGTCTGTCCCAGGTGGCTGGCTTCTGTCAGACCTGCCACAGAAACTTCCATGGTTCTCCACATGCTCCAGAAACCACACAGATTTATGAAAGATTTTGTTCAGTCCTGACATGCTGTGAGGAAACCAGGAGTTTGTATAGATCTATAAACATGCTCAGAGGGAGCAATTACTTCTGCCGTGTGAATGATAGGATCAATACCTACACATTCTGAATAGCCTTTGCTCCGCCTGCTCAGTATGTAGGGGAGATTATTTTTAGCAGCGCAAGTTGCCTGCCAAGGTAGATTTTTCTACCTATGCTACAGTTACTTTAGCCTGGGAAAGGCCAGGGGAGAGACATCTGGTGGAAGGGTATGGATGGAGAGCAAGCTTGCTTCTAAACAAGAGAAAAAGTTTGGACTAAGCTTGCAAAGCCAAAAGCTAGGTTAATTAAAATATTTCATCCTGTCATTCTGATGTTCATTGAAGCAAACCAAAATACTTAATACTGCCCTTCAGGGTCAGACTGATTTGCTTTGCTTCGCTTCACTTCTAGCTGCCTCTCCCAGTCATTGTTAAGTGCAAGCCTGCAGCTCATAGGGACATCAAGCTTATTAATCAGGTTTCAGATGAGACCGCATTATATTGGTCTGGGTTCCAGGGTCACCAGGTGTTTTCTGCTGAGGACTGAGTCTGATACTTTAGATTGATTCTCCATTTTTTGGACATTCAGTGGAAACCTATTCTCTACAGTAATCCTCATAAGGTGTCACCAAGTGAAGTACATCACAAGCTGTAAAAGATTAGCTGTATTTCATACTAACAGAAACCATTTTGGGCTAAAGTACAAGTGCACTGAATGGCGTAGCATGGAAAAGGAAAGTCTTGAAATAAACTCTTCCAATGTCCACAAGTTACCAGCAAGGGTGGCTGCAATATGGAGTTGCATTAGGCTTCTGCTGGATCTATAGAATTTGAGCATTAATTTCCTCAAAGTCCTTAGAAAATCTTAAATTGAATCTCCCTGAAAAGCCATACTCAAAACAATAGAAGTTGAAGACTACATTTGTTGTGACTTGAAGCTGAAATCAGTATCATGGTCTCAATGAAGAGGAGAGAGCAGAAAAGAAGCTAGCAAGTTAAGACTGACTTTCCCCCACACCAAAAAAAAAAAAAAAAAAAAAAAAAAAAGGAAAATAAAAAGGAAGATCTATCCTGTTTGAGGAGAAGGCAAATATTTGAGAAAAAAAAAAAATCCTAAACCATTGGACATCACAGTGACACGCTCAGGAGCCCAGGTTGTCTTTCTCCTCAGGTTCTCCAAACAGTTCTGCCTTTACCACATTATGATGGGATGGCTCCTCCTTGGGACAGAGAGTGCTAGCAGGGGGTGGTAGCCTCCAGTATATTTGCTCAGATTTAACATGACCTCCACACCACTCTTGCTCTGATAGTGTTGGTAATAAGAAACACAGCATAACTGGGTACTCTCAAATAAGTGATAGCATTGGATAGTGGGTCATAGCCTCATTGGTGAGCTGAGGCGGGAATAAAAGCCAGTGTTGCATCATTCCCAAGAAACAGCTTCTAGGCAAAATCACTGGAAATGGATATATGCCAGACAATGTTTATTTCTCCAGGTTAAGGAGGAGATTACGACATTTTTCCTGGAACAATCCGAGGGATTAAGCAAGAAACCTGGTCTAGTGGGAGGTGTCCCTGACCATGGTGGGGGGGTTGGAATTAGATGATCTTTAAGGTCCCTTCTAACCTGAACCATTCTATGATTCTACGAAAAAGAGCTGATGCCGAGCTGTCAGGTTAAACAAGAGGCTAAAACCCCCAGGATAAATACCATCTCAAAAGGATAGATACCATCTGCTTTGCTGCGGCTCTCTATTCAGCTTTAGGACTCTCATCTCACTCATGGAGGTTGACTGTAACTAGATTAGTCCTGAACACATAGACTGCCCTGAAATTCAAAATCTGTCTCTCCTTACATCTGAAAGATGTAATTTCTTCCACATTTCCAAGTTTTTGAAGCAAGCAAAGGAAGCTAGATCCTTTCCTTGGCTGCTGTCTCTTCCTGTCTCATTGGTTAGCATCAAGAGTTGTGATCCTATGGCTCAGCTCTTCTCTGAGCCGCTGCTGGTTTCAGCCTCATTTATCCATTTCTTTGCCTTCTCCTACTTCAAATTCCTGTTCTCCTGTAAGTCCCTCTCAATCACCAACAATGACAGCGGTAGTTCAACAGGTGTACATCAGCAGGGCACTGGAACAAACTATTAAAGAACAGAACAAGGGAATTTCAAAAACCCTGTTCCATTTTGTCCAGAGCTCTTTCTGAAATGATGCAATGTTATTTCCTATTATTGTCCTCCTAATTTTTTCTTTATTCACCCTTGTCATAAATTAAACTGGAAAGTCATTTCTTCCTCAGAAAGTAATGGAAAAACAAGCAACAGAATATGGAGTTATAGCTCCATTTTTTTTAAGACTTCACATGCTTCAAAGGAACAAGACCCCAGCTCTGCATCACTTGGACAAATAACTGCCGGAGGCACAACAAACTCCTTTATGGCTTTGCAAACACCACTAGAAACAAGAAATCAAATGTGAGCCCTTCCTCATGTCATGCTGAGTCCTCTATCATTCCTGTAGCTCTTCTCTTCTTCTTAAAGCATTTCCTTTCTTCTTCTTTGTCTCAGTTGACTGGTTAGAAGGTCTCCAAAACTTGGGCCAAGGGTTGAGTGAGGAGTGGGGGAAGATCCTGTAGTCCTGTCTGCAAGGCGAGTTATTTCCTCTGATGGAGGGGGAGTGTATTTGCCAGCTCACAAAATTCTTCAGTGTGGTCTGTTTTACTGAGTATTAGTGTAATGCTCAGTGGTTTACTGATTGTTAGGGACTTTCAGAGGCCTTCAGCAATGTATAGTATTCAATGCTACTTGGCAACTCTCATGAGTTTATCACATTATTTGTGAGTTTGATTTCTGAGGAAAAATTATACGCCCTGTTTTTGCGACCCTTTCTCCTTCAGAAAGCATAGATCTTAGAGCCCTCCATGTGTATATATAAACTCAATTAAAGTCAGTCAAGGATATTAAGACAGATGAGGAAGTTGAGGTCTGAAGCCTGGGAGTACCCCCCAGAGCTGTGAGGAAGGTCTGGGGCAGAGAAGACCAATGGCCCAGAGCAGGAGATGGGGTGTCTGAGGGTGAGGAGGTGGGAAGAGGGATGGGGAGCTCACAGAAATGGAGACTGATTCATCGATGTGGTTGCTGAATGGACTGTGGCTGCTGTAGGGACGGGGAAGAGGAGGTGGAAGTGAAGAGGTTGGTGAGGAGAGAGTGGGATTGAGGTAAAAACATGTTGATAGTTTCACATTTGGGGCTGACATATGGAAGGACATGGAGAATTATACCCCCAAACTCTGAGCACCAGTCTTCTGCAGCTGTGAACACACGGCTGTGAAATGCCACAACCGAGTGCGTGCCGTACCAGGCCTGGTGGAGGCCCCTGCAGGTGGGGACACGGCACCCTTGCTGCTGTCGGGGCCTGTGCCAGCCCCAGGCAAAACAACGAAAAGTGCCGTGGATTGCCCAAAGCTGTGACAACAGGATGGTACCTAAAGAAGCCTTGGATTTCTCTTCTATTTGGGTTTTTTAGGAAGCTACAAAGACTTTATGCAAAACTACTGTAAAAACAAATAATAAATCTAAATAATGCTGTTTGCAGACTCAATGATTTCAAAGATAATCAGTGCCAGAAGCAGGTGCAAATCAGTCTTTCATGATATATATACTAAATGTTGCCAGTGTCACATGGAAAAGTAGCGTCTGAACATGTAAAGACTCTCTCATAAGGCATACGCAGTAGAGGAGATGTGTGTTACATTCAAATTACACAAGCAAATGTTGAGTTTTCCCAGCTCATGAGTGCTTTTTTTGGCAACGATAGTAGTGTTATTTTAGCTTCATGAGTTCCATGTAAGCCAGTGCTGAAGTTAACAAGAGGCAGTATACACTGAGCTGCATAATCACATCTATTTTTACTGTAAGAGTTTGGAGCATTAATGCCCTTTAAAGAGTTTATAGCTTTTGGTTTAACTGGGTGTTTATTGCTCAGTCTTTCATATGTTTGAATTTAACCTCTACAAAGCCTATATACACAGTTTGTGTGGTTTTGTATGTAAGCTTATGTACATAGGTATAATGAAATATTGTTCCAACAGCTTCCTCAAGTGAACTATAAATGGCACCCAGTTTACTGGTTTGTATAGGTTATATGTGAATGGCATATGTGTACCTAAGCTAAAAACACGCATATGCGGAGAGAGGGCATAGAAGGTTTTCTCAAAAAATACTGCTTCCACCTTCTGCTATTTGTATTGCTCTATACCGGCAATGCATAAATGTACTAATGTTTTGGGGTATGGTTTTGTATGGTTTTGTTGGGGGTTTTTTTGGGTTTTTTTGGGGGTTTTTTTGTTTGTTTGTTTTGTTGTTGTTGTTGTAGTTTTTGGTTTTGGTTTGTTTCTTTTTTTTTCTTGTAGCTGGCTAACTCATCTATCTATTTCCACAGCATTTTGACTTCTAGGAACACCTAATTGGTGTTCCATTAGGCAAAGCACTAGCTCCACTTCAAACAAATATAGCGGACTCTTCCAGTATGCATCATTAATGACTGCATAGCACACAAAATCCTTCTCCATGAAGAAAAGACAGATGGCTTCTTTACGTTTTTAATATTGCACAGTCAAGACTTGCACTTGCTTTTATTCAATAAAATCTTCTGTCTCCTCTGCAGTAAGATGTATTCTAGCCTTTATGGCCTCACAACTTATTAGATAAATAATTACTGAATTTCCATCTATCACTGAAGGCACAGATATGCTACAGATACTGATGGGACTGGAGTGTGTTTGTGAAATTGATAGATCATCTTTAATCAGTGGGTTCCTAAAGTGACCTTCAGAGATATAAATAGGTACCTGAGTCTGAAGAAACTCTGTTTTCTTCTTCCTATGAAGAAAACAGAGTAGGTAAGGCATGTCCAGAGGGCAAATAAGAGGACGAAAGTCACAAAGGTACTCTAAATCGTTCTTTGAGAGGAAGTCTACCTCTGCAGATTAGGGACAGCACCTAGTAAAACAGTGTGAGCACCTAAATAAAGTTTGACTCCCAACAAATGCCGGTTGAACCCTGCCTTCTTCCCTCCTCTCCTCCAAGGAGAGTAGGAAGTATCAGAGAAGAGACTATCTTGGCAAGTACTTTTGTTATAGAAAGTCTTCAGCCCCAAAGGGGATCCTGAGCATCTCCTGCCAGCTGCCATAACTCAGGATCACCCAAGCACACACTCAGTCTCTGTCCTAATCTCAGAGGCAGTATATTACCTGTTGATCCTGTGAAATAATTGGAAATCCATTTTTTAAAGGATTATTGGAAATTTATTTACAGGAAGCTTCTTGTGCCTGAAGATGAGGCAGAGCTGGGCTGTTTTCTGGCTGTTTTCCCACTGCGTGACAAGCACTGGGACAATGGGAGGGAGGAAAGGTGGTCTCCTCTCCAGCTAGAAGTTAGTGATCTGCTCTAAGCTATTTACCTAAGCTCCTCTGTGAGTTGATGAAGACAGAGAAGCGATCCCTTCCCCCCCTGTCTCAGACACAGACAGTCGCTCCTGGAGGTGCTTGTCTCTTCCTTATGATGCTATAGTGTTCCAAGTGACTGCATCTGCAGCACATCTACATTTTAGACCTACGCCTCTTGGGACATGAATCACTTTTATTTGGGCCTGCCACCTACTGCAGGTATCACACAAGACAGGATTTGCTTTCTCGCAATAGCTTTTTAGAAAAAAATCTGCCAGTCTGTGGTGAGAGGCAGCACACGTGAACTGAAACGGAGAGGGGTGCATTACTTTTTTCAAATCTTGGGTGACCTGTGGCAATCAAGTACCCATTCTCCAGACTGTTGAAGGGCAAAACAAAAAAATAAATCAATCACCTTCCCTCCTGTCAATAAGAGCAATAGCAAGAAAATAAAGGATGGCCACTACTGGCACCCTAAGAGAGCAAGGAGAAGACCCTCATTAGGGAAGTCTCATGCGCCTCTCACTTGGGCATTGGTTAGTTATTCCAGAGGGGCAAATGACTGAAAGCACAAATGTTCTGCATTGATACTTGCTTCGTGAATGGCCCAACCTCAGTCCTAACCAGGGTCTTGAGTCTCCTTGGATGTTACTGAGAATGAGGGCATCAAATGCTCAATCGGACTACTCTGATCCCAAATCAGAATCATTGCTTTCTTTTGCAGCAGTGTAACAGAAGCATAACACAGTTGGGCAATTTTTTAAATGCTGGAAAAGGGCACAAGACATTCACATCGCTATTTTTGCAGTGGATTCATTTTTTTCTCTATTTTTTTAAATCCAGATGAAGAGGAAGCTCAGGCCATCTGTACTTTCAGGATAACCTGGACAACAGCTGTTTCTCTTACATCAGTGATGAACCTTTTATTCTCCTCTGTGATTTGTCATCTGGTTTTTTGTTTGCTATTTTTATTTTTTACTGCTATATTCTTGCCCCACTAGGTCTAATTTTTCTCTGAGTTATAGGGGTGTAAATCAACAGTGAGTCCAATGAAGTCAGTGGTGCTGTGCAGACAGCATTTTCTCAGTGAAGTCTTTGGACATCGCTTCCCAATGTTGTCACACGCTCTTCTGTAACTGTGCAGGAGCTGTGGAAGCTAGTGATTTTCTGAACCAGCAATTTTAATATCTAGGTACAAAATGTAGCCATATGGTCATTTGTCTCTTGGTCCTAAGGGCCCACATATCTTTGCATGCATCCTCTCTGGGGCCACCGCAGAGTGCTTTGGGGACAGAACACAACAACAGCAACAGCAACACTCACTTCAGCTGGGTGGGAGCAGATTCGTACCATTCCCATGGTATTGTTGGGATCTTCCACTTGTTAGGAGGTTTATCATTTTCAAGTTACATAAGACAAGCATGTGTGTGAAATGGAGAGAGACATGCACAGAAGGAACATACTGTGCAATGCCTTTGTAAAAAATACATTAACTGGAAATGGCAAAAAATGCTATTTTGCCTCAATGGCAATGTCTTCTCCATCTTCCCCTTGATCTACAAATAGGCATTTAGGAGCCCAAACTTTACCCAAATGTGGAGTGATGACCACCATTTTAAGCAATATCTGTCTCTTTCTGTAAAAAAACCACCCTGGTTTCCATTATGCACTCAGTGACCCTGCCACTGGTTCTGTTTCATTAGCACAACCCATACTTGGGTTGGAAGCCCACCCCAAAATCATTCTCCAGTACAACCGGGCAGTATCCCCTGACACTGTGTGGATAGGCATGATGACTGTCTGTGACCAAGAGGACTACCCATATCCACCTTTCTCATTATGGCACATCCTATCTTCCTCCTTTTCCTCTTTTAGATTATACCTCTGGATGCCAGCAGGAGATTTGTGACCCTCCTGCTTAAATTCGAATGGCTTGGGCTGTTCATCAAATTGAAGATGAATGTGCCTAAAGAACTTAAAATTCAGGAAGCAAGATTAATGCTAGGTTGCTTTTTGTTTCATGCTTCTCAAGTAGTGCTATGTGCACCTATGATCTTTATTTACCTTTCAATCACAAACAAAATCTCACTGCTGTTCTGTTCCTATTCCTCACATCTGCTTACAAAAAATCTCTCTGGACGATGCCTGATGGCTCCTCTCAGATACATAATTGAAGAAAGGGAATCTCTGAGGGAAAAAAGCACTTAACCATGTTTAACTTCTTGAATTAGATGCACAGGAGTCTTTGACCCTAAGGATGATCTCAGATACATCCCAAACAAGATAAATATTCAGTAAGGCTCTTGAAAGTGGTGTTTTTCTATTCTCCAGCCTTCTTGAATTTCCCTCCTAGCTCACACTAGTCTGTGTCACTTTTCATGCAACTTGTAATCTCCAAGGGGAAAAAAAGCACTTAACTATGCTGTCAGGCTCTTACTTCAGGGTCTCAACAATCTTCTGCTTCCTCTGAACACTAGTGTATATGCATGAGACTTATAGATATTGTCTGACTAAACAAATCAAACCACCAGCTATCTCATGGGAACTCCTGAGGTAGCTTTACTCCCCTACTCTTCAAAATGTCAGGATGTCTTTTAAATAGGATTGAAAGTCTGCTAGAAATGCCATCCAAGTTGTAGTAGCCTGAAAACAATCAAATGAATGTAGGTAAACAAGTTTGATAACTTTGCCCTAATAAGATAAATTTTGGTAATAAGACATTAGAAAGATGTATATATATACATTTATGAAATAATGCGCATACAAATACAATTTAATGTTGTGTATATAGTAAGTATGTGCATATATAGTATAGCAATGTAGCATAATAGCATACATATTGTTTTCCTATTGCTGTGTAAGTCTGATTTCTAGGGACACTGACAAATTTGGAAACTCTAAAGGAAGGATGTATGAGTGACCAAGAATATATTAAATCTGTCCCAAATCACAGTTGGAAAGATACCAGGAAGTTACTATGCTTAAATTATTATTAATCCACTCCTGAAGTAAAACATGATTTGGTGGATGTTCCACAGACAAGCATATTATCTGGGAAAATGATCCACAGAAGAATAGGCTGCCTGAAAAAGTATACATAGATGGATGGTCCACAGAATGGATGGGTTATCAAGTTAACGAAAACAGGAAACATCTCTGGGAAAACCAATTAACCTTGTGTATGGATCATATAAGTAATCACACAAAGTATCATCAAAGTTGACCGTAAGTAATATCTTAAGTTGTGTGTATCAGACTCCATCACACACAGCTGAGTTGTGCAGACACTGCTTTCCTTCAGAGTTGGACGTGGGGAATTGTTCACTCTGAGATCCCCTACTGTAACACCAGGTATGTCACTATTAGTTTAGTAATATTAAAGGGAAATATGTTCCTATTGCTGGTGTTTGGTCTGGTACCCCACCCCTGAGGTGTGCCTGCAATTTGGACACAACAGAGGGATTTCTTCTGCATTGCTTTCACAGTTCTTGCAGACCCTATGGAACCACACACAGCCCTACAGAAATATAAAGGATTAGTCTGGATCTATTTTCTTCCTTTCTTTTTTCACTTTCTTTTCTTCCACGCTCAGTTTTCTAGCCATCACTGAGACATAGCTCACGGTTCGTGAAGAAAGCTCGAACAGCCTAACAAATGGCGTGAGAACAAGCTCTCAATGCAGTACTCTTGTACTCGACGTCTCCGCGCTGGCAAGCGCTTACAATTCCCCTTGGGTATCTCTAATTATAATGTATGGTTCATTAAAAATGACAACAGAGTTCATTGAGCCTGCATTCTTGTGATTAATTGCAATGTTCTCCTAATCAGTTGTTGTTATTTATACCTCTGCCTTTATGCAACTGATTATGCTGTACATTTGCACCATTCAGCAAGTAGCAGAAGGGACAGGAAGGGCATGTTTACATGACGCAATGGAGCATGGTGTAGACATGCCTGAACCAGCGGTGACCCAAGCTGTGTGCTGGCACAGCACAGAGCTGTACGGCGCTAGAGAAACACGCCTGGGTCTCCCTCTCAGAGCCACAAGGAAGCCACGCCAAGCTCATAAACTCTGCCTCTCAGAAGGATTTGTTAGACTCTAGGAAGTGCTGTGGAGTCACGGTTTTTCTGCTTTCAGTTCCAGAGCTCATGCTGTCTCCAGTTGGTGAAAAATCACAGGCAGCTCAGTCCAGGTATTTCTCAGGAACTCCCTTTGAGTGTTCCTGCCTGTAGGTGCGTGTGTATATATCAGATTTCGGCAACCAGAAGCTAAATCCTTCTTTAAGCCTCCTAAAAATATCTTTAAAATATCCTAGATCCACTGCCTAAGCACTGCTGTGTATTAAAGAACCCATTGAATAAAACCTGAAAAAACATCTCTGAAAATCAGCTCCTGTCCATCAGGAGAATAGAAATTGTGAGGGTGCAAAAGTCCTTGTGAAGTTGCCAATAACAAGGCTGTAGTTTGATTTGTGTGCAAATGATTTCTGGCAATTCTTTTATCATCTCAGCTAAGGTAGTAAGCAGTTTTGGGGGCCTGTTATTGGATATCCCAACCCAATACAGAGAGCAGTAATCTGATTTTTGGAGAAACTGCAGAGCAATAATCTCTGCAAATTAGTTGGTCCCTCTCGTTTACACTTGATGCGCACACAAAAATTGTGCCAGTGACGTGCTAGCTCATTTTTCAGGGGATTTTTGCAGAGAAGCTGCAAGCTTCCTGTGTTGTTACAGATCTTTCTTATGCCTCCCTCTTCTTTTAGTTTTCTGCTTGCTACACATCTGCTCTGCAATTCTCCTGTTCCTCAGTTTCAGGCTTTTAGTTGCAATCTAATGCTATTTGCACAGCATTATCGCCTGGAGGCCTAAGTCAACTTTGGCAAGCCTCCTACTGGCATGTTATGTTAATAACTGATTGGTTTTGTTCTCAGCGAGAGCAATTTGTTCCAACAACTGGGATGCATCCCACTTTTTTAGCGAGTACACAGCTACGCTCTAGCACAAACATTAAAGGCCAAGATCTTTAAAAATAGAAAGGGAGGGCCCACCAGCATCGCTGCATCTGATCCAACAGCTGCAGGCAACCATGGAGTAGCTGCCTAGTCCAAAATGCACATCCATTCCCGACCCCACTGTCACAGAACCCTTCCCAGCTCCTGAAGGCAAATTTACATTTTCAGACTTCTGACTGAAGTTTTTGAGCATCCAAGCATCCCCACCAGCTTCAAATATTTAGACTTTTCAGCCATACAGTTGTTAAAACTTTGGCCCATTCTGATATATTGATGCTGCACGAAAAATCACGCAGCTAAGGACCTGCGACTTACTGCTTTAATTCATATACAGCAGTGGGAATTAAGGTTGCAGAGACCATGCTTATCTGTAACATATTTGCTCTTCAAAATGTGCAAAGTATGTCCCTAATATTACAAGCATTTTTATTTGTCAATATGAGGACGTATGTCGATAGTTTAAGCTAGGCATTTTAACTGCCTGGGAAGTTTTCAAAGAAATATCCCCAGACAAACAAAAAATGCTACTCGCAAGCAATGAAAAATAGTACGTGAAAATTACTTTGTCATCACATGTAATTTGCATTTTTAAAATGTGTCTGTGAAATTTTACAGTCATTTGCATTTCAAGTCAGCAATTAGATTAAAAAAGCCCACAACTGCAGCTGTGACAAGTACTCTGTTATTTGGAAAACCATAAACAATCCTCTTGTCCTCCAGTAACAGCTCTGATGAGAACAAATTTTAGCGTAGCGCTCAACTTTTGCCTCTTCAAGGTTGCTTTCATCCTTGATATGGTATAACTGGAAAACTTAAAAGAACTGGAGTCCAAACAAGATATGTATTTAATAATACAAGTTGCTCTTGGTATTGCACTTGACCCTTTACAGAGCATCTTTTCAGGCATCATTAGGATCAGCTGTAGAGGAGCCCCAGCACCACAGAGAGGCTTTTCCTGGCACACAGGGTGGGATGACATCCCATCAGCTCCATCATCCTTCAAATGAAAGGTAGATGAAGGTCTCTGGGGATGGACATCCATCAGCTCCCCCGGAGCTAGGACCATGTGCCCTCACAGGAAGGGGAGCCGAGGCCAGATGCTTTCTCCCCCATCTTCCCCACATGTCTTGTTGACAGAGACTTTGAGGCTTTGTTTGGCAAAGAGATATTTTTGTATTGCTCTATTTGAGCGGGATTGCAAATAAATATCACCTCTTTTCCCCAGCTTCCTCAGCTCTTAGCATCAAAACAGACACCTTCCTTACAGACGTGCCTCCAGCTTGTCCTGAACATTGGTGAACCCAAACCCAGGCGCAGCAGTCAGTCCATGACACCTTTGGGGAGTAACAGATTTTTGGTGTAGAGAGGACTGACACTGACAATTTAATTGCTCAACTGCTGCTCAGGGATCAGGTCTCTGTATTAAACGACCTTTGTCCTTGGCTTTGTCTTCAGCTTCTTTCTGTCCCGTCGAACAAAGCATCTCCCCACTTCACACTAGAACCAGCAGGTCACGACTGGCTGTGGGATCACCACTTGCCTTGGGGCTTGAATGGGATCTGGTTTTCAGCAGGGACATTTTGGAAATCAGGACTCCAGGCAGCCCAGCAAATGCAGTACACAAAAAAAAAAAAAAAAAAAAAAAAAAAAAGGAAAGGAAAGGGCAGGCAGTTTTAGTCATTTTAGAAAATGTCAGCTAGGATTCAGTGATGGGTTTTAAAACACGTCTCTGCATCAGCAGGAAAGCTCCTTTGGCTTTCTGAAGCACCCCTGCTCCCATGGGCTGCCGGCTGTGCCTGCAGGGCACAACCCACGCCGGGCAGCCAGAGACACCAACAATTAGTTATAAGCGCAGTGCACCGCTCTGCTCCGTGCTTGGTTGTTGCCATTGCTGCCATTTTTCTCCTGGGTGGTTATTGAGAACAACATTTGTGAGTAGTCTTTACGCTTAGCTGAGCTGGTGAGAGCAGGTGTCCACCACAGCCCCATCCCAAGCGCCTCGCTTCACACATGGACAGTGGCTTTGGTTTCAAACCCTGAGCTAATTCAGTGTTCCGAGTCTCTTCCTGCATTAGTGCTCACAGGGATGTGTTAAGCCTGAGGCCCAGGACCTTGCAGAGGAAATATGGCACCTTGGAAAATATCCATCACCTGTCGATGTCTGGATTTCTCTGCGCTTCAAAACCTTTTCTTGCCTTATTTGTCAGTGGAGCTGGGTGAGAGATACAGACAACTTGGGCTCTGTTACTCATCGGTGAGGTGGAAAGCAAGCTTTCTCTTCACCTTTAACTGAGGGCTTTTCCTTCCCTGCAATATGCGTTACCACAAAGTCCTTTCCTTATATCAAAAGGCAAGTGGATAGCACAGGGAGGAGGGAATTAGAGACACAAAAGATTGAAAATAAATGATGAGCTAAAGGCTGGTCAGGGGAAGAGACTGACAATGGTTATGAGGAGAGTGTGTCCAAACAACACAAGAGAGGACGTAATCCAGAGGAATAAAGACAGTAGGAACAGTATATAATATTTACTATCAACAGGTGAGAGAAAGACTAAGATGGTGGTCAGGGAAGAGAGGAGCACGATATGACTAAAAATTAACTTGTTGCAGCTCAGCAAAGGGAAGGTTGAAAAAGCTGTGATTTCTCTCTAGAAATATATCAAAAGAGTAAACGCCAGACGGAGAAGGGCTATTTGAGCTAAAGGGCAATTTTGGCAAAAGAAAAAAAAGAGGGAAAAAATCAGCCATGAGTACATTCAGCCCGGAGAGCTTTCCAACCATCTGAGCAGCAAGAGTCTGCAGCATCCTCTGGGCTGGAGCCACCGGGGCAATGTCTGGGACTTCGAGGTAGAGGCTGATCCCTGCACGAAAAGGAGTGAGTGACGGGGCTGCCTGGCTTTGACAAGGCAGGGTGCTCCTGGTGTTCAGGTCTCGCTCTCAAAAAAGCCAATGCAAATGGAAATGAGCGCAGGATTTGCTGGCAGCCTTTTTGTTAGCCAGCAGCTGTCAATAGGACTGAAGTGCACTGAAAATTTCCACAGCAAGCTATCAGACCCTCAGCCGGTCAGTGCCCTTACCTTCATGTTTTACAATCACTTTATGATGGAAAAAGGCGTATATCCACAAAGGCGGTGCTTCAGCGGCTATCAACAGTTTTTCTTATTACTGCTGAAGCTACTAAATATGCCTTTCAAGATCATTTGCCACCCCAGCCAGCACTGAACTCCAAACGGGCCACTTAAATTTTAAACAGAAATTCTCCCAAAAATGCTCCATTATCAGCAGCGTGGCGGTAGCTCCCCTTGCCTCCCTGCATTCGAGGTTCTCATCCTTCGCAGTTGCTGTGATTTCTATGTCCTTGTTTAAACCAGTAGTAACTCACCCCCAGACTGCCGGGCTGGTGTCAGCGGGCAGGAAATGGCACAAAAATCAGGCCCCTCTTCTTGTTTTTGTACATCTGTAAGCAGTTTCTGGCCAAAAATGTCTCATATCTTTGGCTACAGTAACCTGATTCAACACAGTCTGCTCTTAGATACGGTTTCCTTTTCAACAAAGCATGCAATATCTCTATATTATTATTAAATAACAATACAACTATTAATATTATAAGCATTTGTATTAATTAAAAATAATAAGAATATGTATCTGTTGCAGTAGGACATCAGCCTGCCTCCAGAGGTGGGGAGAGCCATCTCACCTGCCAAAGGTGCTCTGCTTCCATTTTTTTGGCAGTGGTTTGGAGGTTTTTTTATTTGGTTTGGCATTTTTTTGCTAAAAGGAGCAAGTCTGGGTTTTGTGGGCATCCACGGACAAATGAAAATGCAATCCGATTGTTTGTCACCTTACCAGTTGCAATGTACTCGATTAAACTAAAATCGCACAAATTTCTGTCCCCTGCAGCTATTGCAATTTCAGGTTTTAGTCCTCTACTGCATTTTGATCTTTCCTATAGATGCCTTAAATTCTGGAATTTTTTTATATCTTGAATTTTATGTAATCAAGACATAATTTTTGTGTCAGTCTGGCTAATATTAAATTCAGGAGCTACGCAAAGTCTGTCGAAACCTCCGAGAGTTTTCTGTCAACTATAATGGGCTTTGGGTCAGAACTCTTAACAGTAGTCATTTGTTTGAATCTATTCTAGTTTAATGAGTGATTAGCAGATGTTTTTTCCACTCTTTACCTAGCAGTTGATAAACCAGAATCCGTAAGGAGCTGTGTACTGAATAATGGTATGATTTTATAACCCTCAAATTGCTTTAGAAAATAGATTTATAAATCATGCACATAAAAGTAAAGGATATTGACAAATTCTCTGCTATAAAAGAGGTGGCTTGCTGTGCTTTATGTGAGTCTCTTAACAATAAAGTGTTACCTACCATGGGACACTGGGAAAAACTATCAGATCTTTATATAACTTGGTGTCTTGGGCACCTCTCCTTTCTGTTCTCTTTTATTTGAGGTAATTTACATGTCCTCGGTACTCCAGCTCAAATTCCTGCATCTTTTGGGACCAGATTCTTGTTTAAACAATGTTTAAATAACTAATGTAGGAAAAGAGTTGTGCAAAGAAAAAAAAAAAGCCCTTGTTTTTCCAATTGCTTGTTATAATTTTTTAAGTCACCTTCTAATCCAAGTAACGTTTCTAACACTGAAAGATACCAACTATCAGGATTTGTTCTACTCGACCTTTCATGATATTTAGGCATCTGGCTTTCCAGCTCAAGTAATCAAGATAATAATTAAACCTACATCTTTGTGAATGTCAAAACTGTCATCTGCATTCAGAATGTAACAGGTCTGCAAGAAATTATGATCAAGAAAAATTTAACATCAGTGAGGTCATTAGGAAATCATTCCAGAATTGGCTTCACCAAAAAATGCCTTGTCAAAGCAAATGAGATACACGGAAGTGCACTATACGGACTGCCCATATAGAATACCTAATCACGGTCATTATAAACCATGCATACTTTGCAAATGTAATTGTTGACAGTAACACTCAATCAGTAATAGCAGGTTATGGGTATCCTTTAGATTGTTTCACTATTAATACTTTGCACTATGTGCAGTTGTAGGCACTTCCAGCTTAGAATAAGGCAAAGTCAGGAGCTTTAAGTTCATGGGAAAAGGTGTCTTGAAATTGTTCCCATTTGCAGATGAAGTCATGTCACTCTTTTCCAATCCCAATTAGCAATCAGAAGTTAGTTCCCAACAGCCGTCATGGTCCCGAGTTTCCAGCCAAAGTTGTAAGCCCACATTTTGCTCTCACCGGTACCGAAGGGGAGACGAGTGGGACAAAGTGTTGACCATGACACAGGATCACATGCATTGTAGGATGTTTCTGTCATATGGAACTGAAACAGTTTAGTTCAAAGCATTATCAGTTTAGGCAAGGGTAGGAATTATTTCTATTTCTCTGGCTTTAATCCTCTCTGGTGATCCCTGACACATGCAAACTTCAAGCACGGCAACTCCAGTTGCGGAGCACCGTGGAGCAGCACTGCTGGGCACGTGGTTCCCTCTGTTGTCGCTCACAATCTTCTCTCTCTGGAGGCTGCTTTTGCAGCTAGTCGAAGAATTAAATCTAAAAATGTTGGCTTGGAACTCCAGATGTGGGCTTTAAATAGCTGTCAGTGTGATAGTATGTATTTCCATTGGTTATAAATAGGGTCTACAATGACTGGGGGACTAACTGGGTGCCTCGGATAAACATGCCGTGTGAGAGGGAATGAATTCAGCCCACGTGTCCTCAGGCAGTTCTGAAGGGCAAAGCAGCATGTCCAGTGTGCAACTGTCCAGGAGAAGCAGCAGGAAATACAGAGCTTAGGGAGAGTCCGTGCCTTGAAAGCACTCAGAGATACCTGCTTGCACCTGGAGCCTTTTCACGACAGGAGGCTCCCCTCCATCTAGGATGCAGGTAGATGCAGTGTTTTGGCCAGCTTTTTACATCAGAGGCAGATGCGTAGCGCACTTGCCCAAAGGGTGCTCTGGGTCATGTACCAGGACTGTTTTCAGCTGAGCTGGGAATTTCCATCAAAACTCTCCAGCTGCTCAGCCGAGAAGAAAGACCTTTGAAAGCAAGAGGAGCACAAGTGCCTGGCTCCAGCCTAGCTCTCGGGCTGCCTGCGCTGGGAGATTTACTGCATGCTGGTTCCTGCTCCCGCGACTGTTTGTGCCTTTCACATTAAATATCCCTGGAAGAAAAAAATACGGAAAGACTTCATTGCCAGCAATTTTAAATACTTTTGCATCTACCTACTTTACTGGTGTTTTGGACTGCAAACTCTTAAGAGTAGCCCTAGGCAGGAAGAATTTTGTACCTAATTACTTCTGTCCCTGTGGATTAAATGTATAACCTGCAGCAAAATTTGAGCCTGGGTGTACAGAGAGAGGTTCTTAATTGCCTGACAGCCTGCAAATTCCCCTTTTTCTAGTAATTTTCAAAGGATGAGAAAATGGGGTCTCTAGTGGCAGTGCTGGCATTTTAGATGGAGAAAGTGTGAAGCGGCAGTTAGTTGTTAAACTAATATAGCATCTGATCTGTGAGACACTTTCTAACAAGCAGAATATCTAATGGTACAGCTGAGCAAGTCATCACTCGGCAGCACACATCTGCAGGCTGGGGCTCTGGGTAACCTGTAGACAGATGGTTAACCTGGCGCAGGGGTAATGTAAAGCCTGACCTGTGATACGGATGAAGGGCGGTGGAAATACCCAGGGGAGCGCTGCTGAACGGATTTTAAGTCTTTAGAATACTCCCCACGCTCTGTCCCAGACTCCCAAGTACATTCACATAAAAAGCACCAGCACCTGGAGACAAGTGTGCTAACTCCTCAAAGCTAGAGTGTAAACTCAAATACATTTAAATACAATATTAGAACGAATAACCTAAAGATTACCATGATGTATCATAGCCCCGAGTACACATGCTGTTTGCCGGTGTGCCTGCTGCCAGCTAGGAGAATAGCTACTTCATCTCCAGATTTTTGCAGCAGGAGCAATAACATCTGAAAGAAGCCAACTGCTGATGGTAAACTGGGGGATAATTCAGAGTTTAGCCTAAGGCTCCCTCTGGAGTCAAAGGAGAGAGATCGGTGCCTCCAAAGAGGGATTCAGAGCCCGGACCTGAGTGGCTCTGGGGACCTTGGTCTAGGGAAAACCCAGGGAGGTGGTCTCCCCGTGCCTTGCTGAGGTATGCCAGTGCAGGGCAAACTTGGCCTGAGTGGCCACTTTCTGAGTTTTCCCTTGTTTCCAGGGGAGAAAAAAACCTGCTAATCTAAACTAGGCTGCAATGCAGGGACAAAGGCTTACTGCATAGCACATTGCAAAGGCAGGGGACACTGTGCAAATAAATATTGTGCTTGCTTAAGCACTACCTAAAGTTCAGTTAATTAGGCAATAATATAAACTCTGGTTGATTGTAGGGACAGCAGCTGTTCTTTTTGTATAATTACATATCCCTTTCATTTTCAAGTATGACAAGTGATGCTCTGTGTTGGGTAAGCTGCCAAAGGGTTTCATTTTCAGGTGTATGTGCCACAAAACAGGCCCTCACAAGGTATAAGAACCACATAAATTAAACACCCCAAATCTGAAATAATTTTAGAAAAGCTCAGACCCTGTATTTGGAGGAGTTTGAATCATAGAATCATAGAATTGTCAGGGTTGGAAGGGACCTTAAAGATCATCTAGTTCCAACCCCCCTGCCATGGGCAGGGACACCTCCCACTAGATCAGATTGCTCAGAGCCCCATCCAGCCTGGCCTTAAAAACTTCCAGGGATGGGGCTTCCACCACCTCTCTGGGCAACCTGTTCCAGTGTCTCACCACACTCATGGTGAAGAACTTCTTCCTAACGTCCAGTCTGAATCGTCCCATCTCTAGTTTTAATCCATTCCCGCTGGTCCTACTGTTACCCGACATCCTAAAATGTCCCTCACCAGCTTTCTTGTAGGCCCCCTTAAGATACTGGTAGGCCACTATAGGGCACTTATGAGAGATTCTGTCTTTGTTCAAACAAATTTCAGAGAAGCCTTGGGATTCCCACTGCTTTTAGTTTAGTTCTCAGCTGTCTGCCATACTTCTATTAGCAGGTAGTGTTTGCTGTTGAGACAGTCGTGACTACAAAAGCAACATCTATGGAAATAGTCTTGATACTAAAAGGACCGTATTTATTTGGGGAAAACAGCCAATCATTTCTAATACAACTCCTTTAATATAATGAGTAGTACTTAAGCCATTAATTGATAATGGTTATGAATACATCAGCTCCAAAATACTCAAATAAATACATGTCTTACGAGATATTCCCAACTACAAAACTAAGTTTGGTAAGTCATTAATTTTTTCTACTATACAATGCATACTGGACTGGAATAAATAGATAATAGGTGTTACTTATGATCTGGGAAGTGTTGCTAAAAGTGAGCAGAAATGTGCTAAAATCAGAGCCTTTCTGTTGATTTCAAAGGCCCTGTAATCATATCTATGGTGCTGGTCAAATCCTAAAATTATGACATATGTCATTAGCTACTATGAGATTTAAGCAAGCATGAGACTGTTGCAGTTTAACCCCAGCCAGCAGCTAGGGCCACACAGCCGGTTGCTCACTTCTCCCAGTTGCGATGGGAGTGAGAATCAGAAGAGTAAAAGTGATAAAAAACTCATGGGTTGAAATAAAGACAGTTTAATCGGTAGCGCAAAAGCCACGCATGCAAGGAAAGCAAAACAAGGAATTCACTCCCTCTTCCCATGGGCAGGCAGGTGTTCAGCCATCTCCAGGAAAGCAGGGCTCCATCATGCATAACTGTTACTTGGGAAGATGAACAGCACCTCCCCTGCCTTCTTCCCCCACCCTTATATACTGAGCATGACATCCCATGGCATGGAATATCCCTTTGGTCAGTTGGGGTCAGCTGTCCCAGCTGTGTCTCCTCCCAACTTCTTGTGCATCCCCAGCCTGCTCGCTGCTGGGGCAGGTGTGAGGAACAGAAAAGACCTTGAGAGCTTAGCAGCAACTAAAAACATTAGTGTTTTACCAACACTATTTCTCATCCCAAATCCAAAGCACAGCACTACACCAGCTGCTAGCAAGAAAGTTAACTCCACCCCAGCTGAAACCATGACAGACGGCTTGTTACAATGCAAAGCACGGCAACTGGGTTTAAGGACAGTCTGCTTTCCAAATCTTTAGGGTATTTTTTGGTTCTGGGGGAAGGGGTTGGTGAACTACTGTCAAGATGACTTTAAAACCCCTCTTGGAATCTGTCCATATCCTGACTCCTCTAAAATAACTTACTAATACTTAGCAATAAAAAGCGTAATGAACACAATTAGCATTCCTGGATAATTTTTTTTTTTGCTTGGTTTTGAAATGTTTATGATTTGATTAATGAAACAAATAAATCGGATACCACTGTCTTGTTTGGGTATCAAAAGCTCTTCAGCCTCCTGGGCTGGTCAAGCTTTCACATAAAGCAGAGGACAAACTTTCTGCTCTTAACAGGACGTGCCCCAGCTTGAGATTCATTTGCCATTAAGAATCTTGCTAAGTCAATGAATGTAGTTTTTCCCTCTTCCTTAATCTACCAGAGAAAACACTAGAAAATACAGTAGTTTAATGCTTAAGAATCCCTTTTGCTACTTGTGTGTCGATAAGAAAGTGCTTTCATATTATTTTTCTGTCAAATTGTGTAAGACTAACCAGTACATTATATTTAATGTGTAATTAAACATTAAAATTCAGCCCAACATACAGTCATCATACTCCCTCCATCCCCCCAAAAAAGAAGTAAACAATTGATCTTTAAATCCTTTTTAATAAATGAATATTCATTCATCAATATTTTCATAAAGCATCTCTTCATCATTCCATTTTACTATTCTTTTTTTTTTTTTCATGGCTGAAAAATACCAAAAATACATAGATGTGCCTTAAGCAAAAAAGACTGGGTTTTAGTTTATCTTTACAATGGGATGAAATCAACTTAGAGTTAAACCACCATAATATTTCTACTGTTTATTGACCTTTTGGCCTATAACATAAGATAGTTCCAGTTTTCTTTTTTTCTTAATGCCTTTTATGAACAAACAATGTGTGAATGTTATTTATAATAGTGCTGAGTTAGAAAGGAGTTCATTAGCTACGAAATACATTACTCTGGTGCAACTTGGTTGAAATTACTGTTTTTAGTCTTAAAGCCATCTATGGTTAAAATCATACGCTGCAGCTAGCATAAAGGGACAAGAGCCAGAAAATGGGAGGTCAAGGCAAACACTGTTCTTAACACATGGTTGTGTGTGTGTGTGTCTGTATGTAAGAAGTGGTGCTGGGACTGGAGGAAGGGAATTGGCAAAAAAAGGCACAAAAATGTGTGTTAAAGATGAAGTGTTAACCTTAAGTGAGAATTTCCTGGCTTTTTTCAAGTCAAACCAAGACTTTGATTTGTTCAAGGTTCAAGCTGCTTGTGCCCCATGGAACTCAACTAGACTGATGACCATGAAATCCTGTGAAAAAGCTGAAACGTGCAACTGCCTGGTTTTTTTGCGATGAGAGGCAAGGTGGGGAGTACGGTTTCATGGAAGAGGCTGCAGGAACACACCGCCCTCCAGTTGTGCAAAGGCTAAGAGAGGAAGGGTCCTCAGAGACTCGATTCTCTTGCCCATGCAGGGTCCCGAAAATGCACATTGCCTCTTTGCTCTGGCCAGATAGTAATTTTCCATCTGCTTGAAGATCCTGGCTGAAGCCACAGAAGAACTGTTTTCTGCAGGACTTGGGAGTACACATTTCTATCAAAACTAAAAAGTCTCTTCCTGTTGTTAAAGATCCCTGCCTGACCACAGGATCTCTAGGAGCTGAGGCTTGAAGAAAAGAGAGAATTGTCATTAAATCATGAGGGTGGGACCACTATCTTCTCGAATCCCATTTTTCAGGGTAGTTGTTTAGGGCACTTACTGAAAGACTTGCTCAAAGACCATTTCATTAGGGTAATTTTTCTAAAGCAAAGCCTACCATTTTTAAGTTTTATTAAAATCAGGGTTTTTTTGTTTAATTATATTTTGATATTAGGATAAAAACTTGGGAGGGCTTTTCAACGATTCTACTAAATATGTACTTTGGGAGGGTGTTAATTGTTTAGTTGCTTTGATTATAATGATGACAACCTGCTCTATAATCTCTTCACAGTTTGAAGAGATATTAGAGAGCTCATAACACACTGCGGTTTACCAACGGGAGCTAACACTGAGGAGCTTTTAAAAACCAAGTATTTCTGCTCCAGCTATACGGGTTCCTTTGAGGCTCTTCGTACTGTATAGTTGTCTGCAGGCACAGGGCTTAAAAAGCTGCGGTTACAGCCGCTGTGCACCACTGCCAAGGACGCAGCAGGACTGTGGTGCTGATCCTGCAACGCGCCGGCAGCCGGGGTTGCGGTGAACGCCACCAGCTGGGGATCGCATTGCAGCTTTGCCGCAAGGCAACCCTGCCGAGCCCATTCTGGTTCAAGGAGCAGCCCCGGGGACGGGACGACAACACAGTCCTCGCAACCCAGGTTCCTCCATGCTGAATTTCAGCCCAGAGCAAAGTTTCACAGTTCGGTTGCAAATAGTCAGGGGCGGGAACAGTAAGGGACCGTACACGGCAGCGACACAAGTATCATTGCTCTACTCACAGATAAGTCAAGTACTAGCGAGAACACGGGTCATTACAGAGCCAAGGCAGCCTTTTCAGTTTCATCCCTTTTTGATGTTTTCGGTAGATGCGTACCCACACATTTTTCTCCCATAGACATCTCTAACTAGCATCCAAAGCTCTCTATCTGCCAAAAATCCCCATCGATGGCCAGAGGAATTCTACATGCAGAGAACTGGCAGGGCCATGCCTGAATTATTTTTTTTTTAAGATCTATTTATGCTACTGTATCTGTTGTTACTTGTGAATGTACATGATAGAAATACTGTTTACAAAAAATATATCTTCTTTTCTTTAGAAAGGTTTAGTTCTGATAAATAACAAATTAAGTTTACAGATCTGAAATTGGCATACCTTGACGACTACAATCTACTAGACTGAAAAAAGCTGGAATCCCGGAGAGGGAATGAATACCAAAGTGGTCACATTTGCATGAAGTATATGTTTGAACATAGTTGATGCTGAAACAAAACATACTGTTTGCTATCTCTTGTGATCTGTGACAGCAGCATACTAGCTTGGTAAGTGTACGTGTATATACTTTAAGTATATAAATAAAATATGAAAATGCTCCATTACTGAATCAAAGTATGGGAAGTGCTCTATTTGCTCAATTCTAGAGAATAAAAAGTTGTAACATCACAGAAACAAAAATATGACATAGCATGCGGTCACGATAGCAAGCACAGGGAAGAAAAATATTGAGAAAATATACTTATATGCATATTATGCAAATATATTTTACATTAACATACAATGTTATAAGAATGTTAAATAATGTGAATGCGTGTTTAAAAAAGGCTACAGCTAGGTGGTTTCATGTTGAAGTAGCAAATAACCTGAGACATCTTCTATGCTTTCACTGGAATAACAATCTTTGCATCTACAGCAGATGTAGAACACATTGACAGTAGTTGAATTCTCAGCTAAATTATACTAAAGATGTGCTGTTCTCTTTCAAAATGACATGGCAGCTGGAAGCAGTCCAAGGGAAGGAAAATGTGCTGTGCATTTACAGTACTTACAAAAGATTCGTTTCACTGTTGATGGACACTTAAAATGCTTGTTTGAAATATTATGAACACGTATATGCCTCCAAAGACCTAGCGCAACACTCCCATGATCAGTTTGCTTACTGCAGAAGAGAAAGCAAGAGATCATTAAAAACAACGCCCATTCAGGACTGGGGGAAAAAAAGTATTATGACATATATAAACCCAAGAAATTTTAGCAAAGACAAATAAATTTGGCTTGATGACATTGTAGTTGATGGATCTGCAATACAAATGACTTATTTTAAACTTACCAGTGTAACTCTACCACTTTTTGATTAGTGTATATGGCAACATTTACAAACAATGTTACTAAATACTGACTTTATACACGATTACAGCCGTTTGAAAATTTCTATGACAATCAAAGTTGTGTAGTGATAATATACAACACTTACTTTCTCAAGGCTTGTTGTTTTGACGACACCTGCCTTCCAATTTAAAAAGTTCCTCTGAAGCGCATTCTACGTTAAAGTGTCCATAACCTCAGAACGAATGTGCACGTGTGTGTGCATACATATATTCTTGCTTTGCAGTGTGTGCTTTTATATACGCACAATTCCTTGCTATATGTATTCACACACACATGAGTATGCTCTACATAGTAAAAGTTCATATATATATATATTTTTATATATAAATATATATATAAACTCTGCAGGCAAGTAGTACTTCACTTGTTATAATTGAAGTCCTTTAAAAAAGTTCAGTCACTCAGTTAACATAGTATAGCCAGTAAATTAAGTTGAAAAGAGAAAATGTGAATGGAAACACCATTCTTGACCATCTGTCGATGGCATTCACATCTGTTAGATCGGGGATTTTTATTTTCAGTTGCGAAGACCTTCTTCGTAAATGGCCCCTCTTGCTGTGGGAGCCCGTTCTTTCTGACGGACGCCTTCCAAGGCTTTCGCGATGTGAGCTTTGTTTTCTGTACTGGATTCCTGAGTTGTCAAAGGATATAGTTGAATTTCTGGCATCCGTAACGCTGGTGGTGACCTCGTTGCTTGCCACCTCGTTGTGAATTTCAAGCGATGTTAGCAGAATGTTTCCATGGGTGTCCACCTAGGGGGCAAAAATAGAAACATAAATTGTTTCAAAAGACTTGACATCCATCAGCAGAATGTGGGTGTATTTAAATCTCCAAGCCCACACATATTTTAAGAAAGCATGTATTCATTTTAAGCATGTGATAATCTTAGAAAAAAATGGCAATACTCAGCTGCTTAAAATTAGACAAGTACTTAAATACTTTTACAAACAGGGTTATCGTCATACTACCAACATCCAGTACAAAACCATATTTGGCGAAAACAATCATTTTCCTCTCCCTCTAAACCAGCCACATTGTAAAGGATGGTGTAGCTCAGTGAAACCTCTATTTTGCTAGCGGTGGGGGCAGAGGGTAAGGGATGGATTCTCTTTTTGCTACCTACGTGTGAAGTTTGCTAAAATCATGAGACTAACTCTGACTTGCTGAACTCTTTGCATTTTGGAATCACAAACCTTATTTACAACTTCTCTCTTAAACTTTTCTTTCCAAAGTCATTTGCACAGTTTTGCAATCATGGCAATGCTTAACTGTGGGCCTTTTCCATTCGGATAAGTGATCTTAAAAAGCAATTAGTTTAAGCATGGAAGACAGCTGCCGAACTGAGGAAACAGGCGGCACCCTTCCCCTCCACCTCCATATCCAAGAGGCACAGGTGAGCACAGCGTTGCGCACAGGTGAGCAACGTGATGCCAGTTTCAGTAAATTAGTGGAAGGTTATGAACATTTAGAGTCCTTAAATTCTGGTCCAGACTCTCTAGTCCCCCTGAGTACCAACAGAGGAAGAGAAGCACAGAGTTGGGTACGGCTCCTTCAATCCAGAAAAAACTTGCAGTTCCCATGAGTGGCACTGATGGGCAGTCCCAAGCGATGCTGTCTTCGTCGGTATTTGGCAGCTTCAGTGGTGGGGCACCACATTGCCTTGTGCCCCATCCCCTGCATGCTGGAGGACGGGCAGAGGACAGCTGATGCATGGATCAGCTCCAATTTTCCTGCCTCCTTTTGGGAAAGGAAAATAATGTCCGAATGTAAAAGAAATGTGCTGTACGGAGTATTTTCAAGCTGCTAACGCGTGTGGAACTGTTCCAGTGAACTCGGTTCCCCATGTCAGAAATAGACAGTGAATCATGGCATACAGGATAATTTCCAGTTTTACGTATACAATTTATTCATCCACAATTCATCCTGCAATTAATACATTTTTCTAACCTGCCGCATGATCTAGCTGTATTAACTGTGCAGCAGTTGAACATCTCATCCTAGAAGCATCTGTTTAAAAGTGGCTGAGAAAACACACTATTCTTATGGCCTTTTGAAGTTTGTTCAGTCATCTGATACCACGTCCTTTACAAGCTTTGTGTGATGCGTTAAAAGTATGCGTAGCTATGTGTCTGTCCATATGCATTTAGGGGTTTTTCAATCCTGTTAAAATTCTGTAAAATGGGTATTTCTTTCATCAATTATTGATGCTACAGCTTATCTTTTCTCAGTGAAACCAATTATGATAGTGTATCAGCAATGCTTTGCCAAGCTTCTTGCAAATGGAAAAAGAATATAAAATGACATATAGGCAAGTAGAAAAAAAATCCTAAAGTATCCAACAAATTCTGCTGTTGTAGGCAACAGTACATTATGCTGATGAGTGCCTATAAATAAAAATAAACAACGTGAACCAAAATAATGGGGTGGAGAAGCCTCAGTGGTGATTAAGAAGAATTTATTTTCCCCATGGCAGAAACCCATTGGGTACAAAAGTACAAGCTTGAGGTTTGTAGAAACGAGTTCATGCTGTTGAGCAGTATCTGTAACCAGGGAATACACACAGCCATAAAATACAACCACAGATACCATCACTACTTACGGTGGTCTCTGAAAAGAACTGATTCCATTTTCCCTGGTTTTATTTCACAAAGAGTACAAATTATGATCAGGATTTGTAACAGCAGTGTGTAAAATATCTCCACAATATGCATTTTCCTTATGAAGCTTTAAATCTCTCATCCAGGCCCTCACAGCATCACGCCATCTCCTTTCCTGTCTCCTCCTAGGCTTCGAGAAATGTCCGTCAGCTTACTGAAAAAGCCACAGCAGAGACCATTTTGCTGGGCTCCACCACGACAGCACTGCCTTCCCCTTGCAGGGCTCCGCTCCCTTTCCTTCCACCACCACAGATGTCAGCTGCGCTTTCCCTCAGGGCTTCCTGGTCCCTCCAGATTCTGTCTTCCACCTACACATAGACAGATGTTAGCCCATCCACAGGAACTTTGTCCTTCTTCACCAAGCCTGGATTTTTCTAAGTGAGGTGTCAGCTGAAAGCTTGTATTCTAGAGGGTACATCTATGTGTTCAGGCTTCTCCTGCCCAAGGGAATTATTAATTTGATTCCGCTTATTTCATCCCAGGGAATAAACTGCTTCACCTTATCTGCTAACCTTACATGCCACCCTAACGTAGCTTCTGCCTCTGATGTGCCAATGATGCTGCCACTTTTCACTGCTCGTCACTGCATCTATAAATCGAACCAGAAAGGTGGTGAAGGAAGTTGCAACATTTGTCTAAATGCTTTGTCTGAACATACCATTATGTCCTATGAGGTTGGATGACAGCATTTATTTTCTCAAAATGTCAAATGAAACATATTTGGAAACACACTTTTGAAAAGCATCTCTTTGTTAACAGGGCAACAGACTTGCATGGCAAATAGAAGGAAGGAGCAGATGGAGAGAAGGGGTCTGCAGAGACTGAAATCAGGCTTCTGGTCCACAGATATTCTTGAGATCTATTCCTGAAAATGGTATTGATTCCTTCAGAGGTTTACGATAAACCACCTAAGCTCTCAACAAATTTAGAGCAGTATCTGCTAATGCTTTCTGACAATCTTAAGGTGATGTTGTGAAGAATGAACACTTAATGCATGCAACATGTTAAAAAGTATTTGCACATAAGCATGACTTCTGAATGATTTAAGCAATGATTTAAATGACTTTGACAAATGTACACGAGCTCTCTCAATGAATAAAGAAGCAAACCAAAAATGGCAGGGTATCGTGCAAGCTGACTCATGTTTGCCTGAATACACAGGTAAGGCAAAATCCTCCATGAGTGAACATGAGTGCAGACTGGTGGCTCCAGGGAAACTTACTCCAGGTACAGATACAGATTAAGAAAAGTAGCTTCACAACATGGCTACACATGATGAACAAGGCCAACGTCTTTGATAAAACTTTGGTTTTACTCATTACGAGCCTTATAATATAATTGTATCACTTGGGTCGGAAATGTCACCGTCTGTGCACTGGAAAATCTCCCCAAAATGTAAACACTGGCCTTTGCTCTTGAACCTTGTTACAGAGAGATGGCATTGCATATTTGGCCAAGTTCCCCTCACTCCTTACCTTTGTGTTTTAACCTAAAAATTCCCCTTTTCTCCCTGTACCTCCATACCTCTTGTGGTCCCCTTTCTGCCTGACCATGGCTCCAACTGAAGCCATTCATTCCTGTTTCCCTGCTGCCGGTGCTCCCATCTCCTCCCCGACACAAGCCAGGGCAGGTTGTTTCCATGGAGTATTTCCCAATGAGCTCATCAAAGGAGTCGGAAACAGCTGAGTACCAAATGATTAATTAATTCCCTGCTGAATCAGCATGGATGCAAATATGCAAAACTGATGCTCATATTTCAGAATCAATTTTAATCAAACCCCACCTGTCCCACCTCTGGACAACTACAGCCCCTGCATCAGGGTGAAGTGATTGAATCTCACAGAACTCCATTTGGAGGCTGAGAAGCATGAAATGTGAGACATTTAATACGTGGAAAAACAGATTCACTTTTAAACATTCACCATTTCTGAACTATACATGTTACAGTACAAAGAAAAAAATCCAAAACCTCTAGCAGCCTAATGTCATCACACAAAAATCACCATAACTTATCTAACTGAAGCCAGAAAGAGGAGACTTAAGATAGGGCTCACAAAGAACCTCTCATCCTTGCTCATGGAGGAACACCACGTCTCTAATAGGCTTAACTTGGATTGTACATTGTAGGTATGAAACTTCAATGCCCTTTTACACCTGGAAAGTCCCAAATCTGCTTCTTAATTCTAGACAAGACACTGTCTCATTTAGATGTTAAGTATTATATTTCAAAAGAAATGCAAGCCAAGAGCTGCTATTGAATACCTTTCTCCAACCTAATGCAAGTTTGGAAACACTTTACTAGGGTCGGGAAACTACCATAAGGCTTGATTTACTATTAGGTAGTGTCTGAATTATTTCAGGTTCATTTAGTTCTCTGTTTAATATTCCATAAATTTTAAGGAGTACTTTACAATGAAATCTCTTTTTCCTCCTAAGTCTTTCACTCTACTACACAAAAAGAAAGAAAGGAAGCATTTTGCTCAAACCCCAAAGGCATGTTTAGGAGTTCATAAATCCCAAATTTTTAAATACCATGTAAACACTTTCCATCATATGAAGCAATATAAATGCAAATAGCGGGTTTAAATAACAGCACGGAAATCTGTCTCCGTAGTTAGTCTTG
Source organism: Fratercula arctica (assembly GCA_947846985.1). Taxonomy (NCBI): domain Eukaryota; kingdom Metazoa; phylum Chordata; class Aves; order Charadriiformes; family Alcidae; genus Fratercula; species Fratercula arctica. The sequence continues at coordinate 72,031,393 of CANTUZ010000001.1, forward strand.
TATTATTTTACACCAAAATTACTATTCAAGTAGATTATCCCACAAAACAGATCTCCCCTTAAAATTACAATAAAATGGAAGTTATTTTTGGTTGAAATTGTAATCTAGACTCCAGCTACCTGATTCTCACCTGATATGCCTTGGTGCAAGCATCTATGGCTATGCAAGGGGCAAACTACCTGGCGGCAGTTTGCACCTTCTTTACTTATTTATAGATGGCTTTCCAACAGAACAGTAAACGATCAGGCCCTAAGTGTTATCTGCGCCTGAAGCACAAGTCATTGACCGCATTATGCCTTGGATATTTTAAAAATAATTTAAAACTGCAAGCACAACAAAAACGATAGTGTTGAATGTTCTCCTTCAGTCGAAAAGTTGGTACTTCTCTCACTACCATTGTAATATGTTTACATTAATTAATAAGCATAAAAAAGTGAAAGAGACTATTACGTCATATCAGCCTACTAGGTGAACCCAGGGTAGCCAGCAGAACTAGGGAGATGGAAAGATCTTGAAAAAAAAGGAAAGTACGAAGAATAAGAAACCCCAGGAAATTGTATCTTAGTATTACTGTCCATCAAGTAAGAATGGAGTTTGACAATTAACTTTGGTATATTTGAACTGACGAAGAAAAGGAAATGAATGCATCGTCCTCCCTTTCCCTGTATTTTACATTGTCTGAGGATTCTTACGCTCTCTGGGCTGTACTATGGATTGCATGTACAAACCTTATTACCATCTCTGGATTTGCACCATTCATACTTGTTTGTGCAAAGTGGCTGTCGAACACAATTAGTACACGCACGAGTCTCCCAGTGCAACACTGATTGTCTCCATCCTAAGTGCTACAGGACCAGAGTTCTTCCCACAGTAACTGTGCCTGTCACCCTTGACAGATATTTTTCAAGGCTTGGCACCTACTCATCACACTCGTGTTTCAGAAATATCCCACTGTTCAAAACAGCACTGAAAAAAGAATCCAGGAAAGATGAAGATGCACAAGAGAATACTGGCAGCTTTGCTATTCTCATATTTCCCAATTTAAACTGAGTGATAATTCTGCCACAGCAGCCAAGGTATTCATTCTCAGAATAAAATCCCACTTGTGAGAAGGGTTGCTACAATTAACAATTCTTCAAAAGTGCTAAGTAGATGTAAGTGGCCTCTATTCTCAGCAATGCCTGGTGGGAAGCTGCTGCCTTGGCCGACAGCGAGGGTTTGAGCCAGGAATCTCCAGAGCTAAAAAAACATGCAGGAACTGCCTGATGAGAAGTGCCTTTTTATAAAGGGTTATGTATTATTTTTGCTCAAAGGAAGCTCTTCCCACACGTCTGACAGCCACAGGGGGTTGAAGCTTGAGTAAGCTTGTGTAATAGTTACCCTCCTGATTGATACCCTGGGGCTGGACTGTTGGTCCCACCAAACTGAAAACGTAAATTGCCACAGCTTGAACTAAGGAGCAATATTTTTAGCAGGGGACTGTACTGTAACCAATCATAACCTCTGTGGATTGGCCCAGAAGGAGCAATGTCCAAAACACATGCCCACCAGCTGATTATGCCAGTAGCCTCCACCACAAGAGTGAACAACAAGCGAGAACAGAATTGCCTTAGAGCTCTCTCATGCTGATTTAGTTGTAAATTAGGCTGCGTCTGAACCTTATTTAAAAGAAACAATTTATGTAGCAAAACTGAAAGTGTGCAGAGAGCTACAAACGAAGCCTGAATCTGCCAACTCCAACAGGAGAAACAGAATTGATCCGTAACAATGGTAATCAATTTTCAAATGAAAACATTTTTACAGGCCACTTATTCTTTTCTGACAGTTTTTAACAATTGCAGGACTTTCATTTAGGCACCCGTATCATGGGCAGAAGAAATATTTTACAAAAAAAAAAATCAAGATTCACTTCCTCCTTTATCCTAGAGCTTGTCCTTATATGCGAACCAGCGTATCAAGTTTTTCGAGAGTTTTCAATCCCAAACTGGTATGTGTACAAATATTGGTTTACACAAAAAAGGAGCATCCTGTGTTCATCTCCAGTAGCTGTGGTTTACTGGGAAAAGGCTGGAAAAGTTCAGCAAGGAATACTATTTACAGTGCATTATCTGAAATAAAATATGATGCAAAAGCAGTCAAAAGTAGAGATGGCTAAGTGTGAAATTTTCTTTGTAGTCAGCTGCTGATCCACAGATGAGTCATTCCTGAAGGCTCACTCAGGTTTCAGCTCATCACCAGCTCTGAATCTTCTGAAACCATTTCCAGAGATTCAGTTTAGTCAGACGTGCCTCAGTCACCGTGCCACCTCCAGCAGTGCTACACAGGAGAACACAGGGCAGAATTTTACTCTCCCCACTGCTTTTCCTTCTCACCCCCGCAACATGAGGACACCGGCTGTGCCATTTCCATGCTGTGAGGGCTCTTTTTTCCCTTACGCCTGGAGCTATCGGGCTCGTTGGCTTTAACAGACAGGCAGAGCCGGACAGAAAGCCATAACGGGAGCAGTGAAGCCAACGGGCAGCTCAGCGGCAGCAGCTGGTGGAGCCCTCCTCAGCACAGCAAGTCTCGGTGGCAGCGTAGCAGGAATAACTCCAAGAGAAGTGCCTGAAAGCTTGGCGGTGGAGAGGCACGTCCATAGCAGCAGCATCAATATGGAGACGGCTCTGCCAATTTCGGCTTTTTGAGCCCGTAACCTCTGATGCAGGACAATCCAAATGCAAATTGCGTTAGGAAGCAGAATGACTGAGCATGAACAGTGGGTACTTTGCAAAGCAATTATCAAATACAATACAAACATACCCACATCTGTGGATTTTGTGGCCTAGAACATTTTTGTTATTAAAACTCTCCTGCTTTACAATCAAATAAGACCAGGAAAGCATGAAAAGCCCTTTTGCTACTATAAGGAAGAGGGGTGTTTATAACCAAGCCTGCTAGCTTGCACTCCAGACTTCAGTCCTCCGATGTGTAAAGAATGAACTACAATACCAGTGTCCATGCTGGTTCTACTGGTTTTCCACGGGCTAAAATGCTCTTGAGTGAAAATAACGCAGCATTTTCCCTCATCCTTCTCATGTTCCCCTTGCCTGAGAGAAAGACGCTGCCTCAGCAGCACTCCCAGGCTCGGGTACCATATGAGCAATGCTTGAACTCAGGGCCTGAACGCCAGGCAACATGTTGTGCTGCCTCTGCTCTGCTCGTGCTGCCTCCCAACACAAACAAGCCATTTCCACAGCACCCTCCTGACGCAGGCTGGATCTGATGCAGCACAGAGTTGTTCTGTCACTACGCCCACAAGTTACAGCACATGATGTGGACAACAAATGGACTAATGTTTATTTATTTATTTGGTTTGGATTGGATTTTGTGCTTTGGTTTTTTTTCCAGTGCTCTGAGCTAGGACTCTAAATCAATGACAGGGAGCTCATGCATGCGGTTCGTATACAAGCAAATTCAATTACTAAAACAAAACAGCAACACACATCAACCCAAAATGCTAGTCTTAGAGACAAACTAAAAATAATGCCTTCTGTATCTGAACCCTTTTCAATTTTCTTTCCAGCACAGCGTACATTCTGACAGTCATCAAATAGTGGTGACAGCTGCTAAGGGGGCTGGCCTGTTTTTAGGCACTCCCCCTGTCTTTAAAAATGTTGCTCAGCCCCAAAATCACATGAGATTTGAAATATTTCCCAGGATTAGAAACTTTCCCTTTCTGAATGAAAATACACTCCATAGAAGCCTCACCAAAATGACAAAAATAATTTCATTGAACTTGCACAAGGTAGTCTTTATCCATGGCTCTGAGCCTCCCTTACAGCGCAATATGCCCTCCAGTTTGTGAGCCTCTCCCAGGACATCCAGCCCCTAAGTCCCAGCTCTAAAGCAAGAAGCAAGTAAATGCCAAGCAGCCATTATTTCCATCAGATTCAATGATCTTCAAGAGCCAACAAAGGAGAGGTTGGAAGGTAATGTCTCTTTACTGCCCCTAAAGTGGTCAGAGACAAGGTTGCAGAGCTTTCAGGTACTGTCTTCCACGGCAAGTATGCTAAAAACTCTAGCATGACCACCTGTCCCACTACATCCATAGAATCATAGACTCATAGAATAGTTTGGGTTGAAAGGAACCTTTAGAAGGTCATCTAGTCCAACCCTCCCTGCAACAAGCAGGGACATCTTCAATGAGATCAGGTTCCTCACAGCCCTGTCCAACCTGATCTCAAATGTTTCCAGGGATGGGGCATCTACCACCTCTCTGGGCAACCTGTTACAGTGCTTCACCACTCCTCTGGACTCGCTCCAACAGGTCCATGTCTTTCCTGTGCTGAGGGCTCCAGAGCTGGATGCAGTACTCCAGGTTAGGTCTCATGAAAGCAGAGTAGATGGAAAGAATCACGTCCCTCAACCTGCTGCCACACTGCTTTTGATGCAACCCAGAATATGGTTGGCCTTCTGGGCTGTGAGTGCATATTGGTGGCTCGTGTCCAGCTTTTCATCCACCAGTACCCCCAAGTCCTTCTCGGCAGAGCTGCTCTCAATCCCTTCATCCCACAGCCTGTATTGATACCGAGGACTGCCCCGAGCCAGGTGCAGGACCCTGCACTTGGCTTTGTTGAACATCATGAGGTTCACACAGTACTACTTCTCAAGCTTGTCCAGGTCCCTCTGGATGGCATCCTGTCCCTCAGACTTATCAACTGCAGCGCTCAGCTTGGTGTTGTCCACAAAGTTGCTGAGGGTACACTCAATCCCACTGTCTATGTCACTGATGAAGATATTGAAGAGTACTGGTCCCAGTACAGACCCCTGAGGGACACCACTTGTCTACCAATCTCCACCTGGACATTGATCACTGCCCTCTGGATGTGACCATCCAACCAACTCCTCATCCAACAAACAGTCCAACCATCAAATTCACACCTTTACAATTTAGAGAGAAGGATGATGTGGGGAATCACGTCAAAGGCCTTACAGAAGTCCAGATAGATGACATCCACTCTTCCCTTGTCCACTGATGCAGTCACTACGTCATAGAAGGCCACTAGGTTGGTCAGGCAGGACTTGCCTCTGGTGAAGCCATGCTGGCTGTCTCAAATCACTTCCCTGTCCTCCATGTGCCTTAGAATAGCTTCTAGGAAGATCTGTTCCATGATCTCCCCAGGCACACAGGTGAGGCTGACAGGTCAGTAGTTCCCAGGGTCCTCCTTTCTACCCCTTTTAAAAATGGGTGCAATGTTTCCCTTTCTCCAGTCTTCATCTGACTGCCATGACTTTTCAAACATCATGGAGAGTAGCTTGGCAACTCCATCAGCCAATTCCCTCAAGACTCTGGGATGCATCTTGTCAGGTTGTATAGACTTCTGTATGTTCACGCTCCTCAGGTTGTCAAGAACTTAATCTTCTCTTACAGTGGGAGGGAGTTGGCTCCCCCAGTGCCTGCCTTGTGGTCCATCCACTTGAGAAGCGTGTGGAGATAGGTTGCCAGTGAAGACTGAGGCAAAAAATTTGTTGAATACCTCAGCCTTCTCCTCGTCCATTGTTACCAGTTTGCCAGTCCTGCCCATCAGGTGGGATAAGCTTTCTTTGACCTTATTTTTCTGGCTGACATACTTGTAGAAGCCCTTATTATTATTCTTTGTGTCCCTCACCAAGTTCATCTCCAACTGCACCTTGGCCTTCCTGATCCCATCCCTACACAACTGGGCAGTGTCCCTATAGTCTTCCCAAGATACCTGTCCCTGCTCCCACTGCCTGTGCATTCCCTTCTTGCCCTTTAGTTTGACCAGCAGGTCTTAACTCAGCCATGCCAGTCTCTTGCCTTCCTTTCCTGATTTCTTACACCTGGGGATCAAGAGCTCTTGCGCTCTACGGAAAGCATCCTTAAAGATCTGCCAGTTCTGTTCTGATCCCTTGTCCATGAGGGTAGTTTCCTAGGGGCTCCTATTGACTAATTCCTTGAACAGCTGGAAGCTTGCTTTATTAAAATTCAGGGTCCTGACTTTACTCTTTGCCTCACCTGTATCCCTCAGGGCTATGAACTCCACCGGATCATGATCACGGCAGCCCAGGCTGCCTCCAATCTTGACGTCACCAATTAGCTCACTTGTGCTGGTGATCAACAGGTTCAGTATCTGGTAGGGCTGTCTATTACCTGGCTTAAGAAGTTATCCTCAATGCATTCCAGGAGTCTCCTGGATTGCCTACAGCTTGCCGTGCTACTTTTGCAGCAGGTGGTGGCTGAAGTCCCACAGCAGGATGAGAGCTTGTGAGCTTGATGCCTCCTGTAGCTGTAGTAAGAAGGCTTCATAATAGGCTCCCCTTGATCAGGTAGCCTGTAGTAGACATCAACCACAAGGCTCCCTTTGTTGCCTCGGCCTCTTATTCTTACCCATAGGCTTTCAACCTGCTCACGGCTATTCTTTAGAGACAGCTCATCGCACTATTCATTTCTTGACGTAGAGGACAATGCCTCTGCCCCTCCTTCCTTGCCTGTTCCTTCTGAACAGCCTGTAGCCATTGATAGCCACAGACCAGCCATGGGATTCGTCCCACCAGGTTTCAGGAGCAGCAACTAGGTCTTAGCTATCTAGCAGCACAGTGGCTTCCAGCTCCTCCTGTTTGCTGCTCATGCTGCCTGCATTGGTGTAGAGGCACTTCAGCTGGGCTGCTGGCCATCTCACCTTCTTAGAGGAACACCCCTTAGTTCCTTTGAGGTATTTCATTGGTGTTTCCCTCTTGGCTCCTATTACCTCAGGAGCCCCTGGCACATCTCCGTAAGATTTCAAGTGTGCTGCAGTGTAGCCAGCACGTCTCAGAGCTACAGGCTGAGGGCACTTGCTGGTACCCTGTCCCTCTAACCTTGGCATGACATCCCACGATGTGTCACGGGCAAGCCTGGTATCATCCCCCTCCCCTTCAAGACTAGTTTAAAGCTCTGTCAATGAGTCCCACTAGTCTGTGGGCAAAGACCCTCTTGCCCCTTTCAGAAAGGTGAATCCCATCTAACGCCAGCAAGCCTGGATGTCTGTACATCCATGGATGTCCGTACAGCATGGTACACAGTGGGCATGATCCAGAACAATGGAAACGATTTTTCTGCTTCAAGGCTGTTGTGTCTGGAAACTCTGGCAAACTTTGTCCAAAGTAGGTCTTCTAGATGGATTTTTCCTGAGCTGCTCATCCTGAAAGCAACAGGACCTCTGAGCAGTCTCCTCTGCTTTGCTTTTGCCAGTGTTTCTCAAGTCAGAAATTCAGATTTGACACCCTACATGAACTGAATCTGCATTTTCTGTCTGTGCTTTGTTTCAAAGGAAGATTTCTGATCAGCTCTACCTAATGTCCCTGTCTTTCCCTATTGTATGCTGGCATTGCTTGTCTGAAGGCACTGAATCCAGTGACTGCAGCAAAGCTCTGTTGACTTCACCAGCTGAGGCCTGGAGACAAAATGTTTTCCGCACAGAATGGAACCATACCTCATTATTTATCCTATGTCATTTGAACAGCAAATATTCACAGTCAGTATGAGCATAAGCCTTTCTACAAAGCATACAGAGTTCCTTTTTACAGCTGTGACTGCAAGGGACAAAGTAACACGCTCTTCTTTCAGCTCTGGTGTGCTGAATTTATATCCTAATTTCATTCAAGCATGGTGTATATTATTATTAAACCAGCAGAAAAGTCACAACAGTCCATGATATTTGCTTCAGATGGCCCAGAAAGAAAAAAAAAAAAGGTTGCAAGTCAAAAGTGAGAAAAAAAAGATTGATATATTGTATGATCAGATCTGGGATATAAAAATTAGGCGATGAAAACCCCTCATTTTCATTAGTTAATGTACTTATGCTTCTTTTAACAATGTAGACCAACTGATGTCAAGATAGAAGAACAGTCAGGCATGGGGTGCTATTGGGCCCATTAACAAGACTTGTACTGAATTATGTAAATCATTTAAATGAATGAGATTCACCAGATGGTTTCCTTTGGGAGAACATCTGCATTACCTGCTTGTTGCTAAAATCTTCTCCATTACTTTCAGTGGTACTCTTTTTTTCCCCCATCTGCTTTTTTTATTATTATAACTATTTATTTTTCCAGGAAAGGGGATTCATTCTCCCTGCTATCTTAGTCCTAAGCAGTCCTGCCAACTGTGATGAGAATTTGGTTTCATTATGGGCAAAAATGAGTTTACTGATTCAAAAATTATTTCACAGATATCCATTTTGATAATTAGGTGTGCATTACGTTCACTATAGCAGACAGAATCATTAGGATCAAAAAATACAGCTTGAAATTACTTTTATGATACTGGTATTTAATACACAGGTAGTAGTTCTGCCACTATGAGCTCTTCTAATTACAGCTGATATAAAAAAAATAGTCTTACTCAACAGAACAGAATGAAAAAGCCTCACTGGGAGCATTTTAGACAAAAAATACGTCCTATTCAAACTGACATGGCTTGCTGACATCATATAGTGTTGAATGCCTTGAATTTTTCTTCCAAAGGGGAAAAAAAAAAGGTTATTTATTGGATGAAGTAATACTCCAAGCAAGGAAATAGGCTGGAGTGTAATCAGCACACACCATGCCAATACCGTGCTTCAGAAATCAATTTGAAAGTTTCTCTTGCAATCATCATTTTCTGCTGGTCCTAAACAGCAGTAGATGACGATGCCACACACAGCGGTTCAGCTATGCTGGACAATTAATTACCATGGCAGAACCAATCCTTACCTGTTCTCTCCCATTCTAAATGTGTCTGCTCTAAGTGAAGTGAGAAAAAGTATGCCCAGATCCCAGATTCCCTTACGTAGGTACTTAAACAAAATCCAAAATAAATTATATTTGATTTAGACAAATAAACTCCTTTGTAGATCTCAGCCTTTATTTTCTAGCTAGCTGCACTCCCATTGTTTTCTCCTTCTTACAGTTACTTGTCATACTGATCATACTCACTTCGATTTCTGCATGCCTAAATATATTTTCTATGCGGGTTCTTGTATATAAAAATGCCAAAGCTCGTCCACAAAACCAAGATGTTGATGATGTTTTTACGCAAGCTTTTTTTGTTTGTTTCATACAGTTAGTTTTTATAATGAAAGAAAAGAAAGACTATATATAAATTAAAGAATCCTACCCGGTTGCCTTCAAACTTTGAGCGATCGTTGTTTGCCTTTGCTGTTTTTTCTGCAAGTTTCTTCTGCCTTTGAGGGCCTTTTCCAAAGAAAATGTAGTTGACAAAGGCGTATTCAAGTAAGGCCAAGAAGACAAATACAAAGCAGCCCATAAGATACATGTCAATGGCTTTAACATACGGAATTTTAGGCAAAGTCTCTCGCAGATGAGTGTTGATTGTTGTCATAGTCAGCACAGTTGTAATTCCTACACAAAGGAAAAAAAGAGCACATATCTTACAACAGCAGATCATACTTCAATTTTGCTTTCATTTTTGGCAAACTTGCCTTATCAGTGTGAAGAAGCTTAAGAATTTGCAAAAGATCTCTCTCAGGTGACATCACTGTGAAAGAAAGTAAAATTAAAGCTTGATGTATTATTATTCTGTTACAATACTTCCTTCATTTGGTCGGGGGAACAGCTAACAAGGGGGCCTGGCACCACTGCCATGAGTTAATGTAGCTTCACGGAAGGCAGTGCAGCTGTACTGAAGATCTCCTCCATGAAGACCAAACTGATCTGCGACAGGAAGGCAAATAGTCTTCCAGGCATAAAAAAGTTGTGCTCTTCCAGCACAGTGCTGCTCAACATATTGCAGAGAAGTTTTGAAAAAGTAACAAAACTAATTGGGGGTCTGGATAGACAAAACTGCGTGCACATATTAAGGCAGAGAGTTCGTATAGATGGTGAAAGATTCCTCTCACGCAGTTTTAAATTTCTAAGAGTTAAGCAGTTGGTTGAAGTTAGTTCTGTAGGCCCCCCCTGTAGTGGGTGGAGAGAGACAGGGACCTTTCTAGAGCAGTTCATCCCATCTGCTTTAGACACCTATTTCAGGAAAGGACAATATAAAAGAGGGATTTGAGATGACTAGTTTAGAGCAATAGTCTAATTTCTACATAGAAAGAAGTGAGATGAGCAGTGAGAGGCAGACAGATATGTGCATTTGTGGAAAGAAAAAGCCAAGGAGGGAGAGCAGCATTTTTATTGTGATCAACTGGACACTAATAAAGTACCTAAAAGACAATATAACTCAAAACCAAGCTGTCAGTGTAAACAGTGTCACTCCAGGGAACTGTAGTGGTAGCCTATGAGGTTCTGTAACAGATAGTTTGTATATTTATCAGGTCAGTGTCATGCAGTTTTCAGTGCTTTTCCTCTAAACCGTGAAACAAGGGTGTGTTGATGTCAGATGTTTCACGTCTTGAATTACAGCAGAGACACACAAAGCACAAGCTTATTTAAAAATTTTATTGGGTATAACTCACCCAGCTCTGCAGTAAAATGAGGAGTAGAGCTGACATTATTTTTTACCTAAAGAAACTTTGGCAAAGTCTCTAGAAAACCTCCATGCGAGCGCAAGGAACAGGGGTGAGAAGGGTGGAGGACTGCAGCAAACACTATCATATGTTTGCAGCCCAAGGGATCTCACTGCCTGAGCTAGCTTCTTCCCTTGTAGGATTACCTGCTGCCGCTTCCCATAAGGGATTCAAAGAATTACCTAAGATCCAATTGTTTCTTGTATCAGAAATCCCACAGATTCCTTTTAACACACCCTTGGCATCTCACTAGCATCCCTCAGATGCTTACCAAAGTGTAGGTCAACATGGGATTTAGAAGTCCACCCAGTGAGGGTTATGATGCCCACATTTTTGGTGCCTCTTCCCAGGCTGTAATCTAGATTCCAGAGATAAGACCTTAAACACCACACGGGGAGAGTTTGGTGGCTCTCTTGGTGACCCAGAAGATTAAACACACTGAATAGAAAGGTGGCTATCACTAACCAAAAGGAATTACATCCTCTGGGAGATGGCAGGCAGAGGCCCTTCTGAAGATCAATAATTTATTTTAAAGCACAGCTGGAGGAGAAGCAGCTGACACTCACCTATCATATAACAATAGGATAATCTTGTGATTACAGCCCTTTCCAAGAGTGAGAACTCTTGAGATTATTTTTCTTTTCTGTCAAAGGACTAAATTTAGTAACTTCTAGGGATAACTAGCAAAATCTCAGTTTTTAACAGAATGATGGTTTTGAATATTTCTCTTGAGATCAGCCCTATATCAGCCTCTATCTGCAGTGTCCATAGCACATAGTCTCTGGAATGAGCTGGCCTTTGCTCTATGCCTGCGTTTCTCGGTTGAGGGAACTACTTGTTTCAGTACAGGCTGGACCACAGACAGCGCGTGCAGCGAAGGATCAGGGATGGGAGCAAAACGTTGAAGTGAATGAACTAAAATCAGGCTCTGTCAGAGAACACAGGCTTCCTACAGGGGTACAGTAAAAGCTTGCCTCCATGTCCCTAAGGACTGCATGGGGAATTCTTCCTCTAGCAAATACCTAAGCCAGCAGGCCTTCTCCTCCTCTGTACTGTGCTTTTCAGAGCCAGTCAACTTTGATACCATTTCACATCAGCTTCAGACTCATAAGAGGGGCTATAAAAAGGAACATAGGATTAGACCCACGGTACTGAACTTTATTATACAAACATCACAGACATAATCACCAAGGCACTAATTGTTTTCACAGAAGAACCTACTAGATGGATTTTCGTCCCCTCAGAAGGACTTTATATCAATAGGAAATAGAGCATCTGGGCTCCTGAGCTTGCTTTGAATGTACTCTCTGACTTTTGTTTTAATATTTGTGTTATCACAGTACAGTACTTGATGAAATTCTGCTACGCAGAAATAGGCCACATGAGAGAGTCCTATTCCTTAAACAAGGAAAAACTGCGTGAACCGATTATAGAAGGGCATGGAATGTCACTGGGTTTGGTAACTTCTATCTAACCATCTGTTCTCTGCAGTCCTGGCTGGCATGTAAAAATCTGGATGCCGTCTGATGTGTTTGAAGCACACCCGTCACTCGGTCATAGTGTCTCCAGGGTGGATCTGAATCCAGTAGTTCATTTATGAATACATCAGAACTGTTTGGACCCTTTACCCCACCTCCCATTAAGCTACTACTCAGCTGCAACATGCTGAACGTGCACTAACTGCTGAGTGGCAATGCTAGGCTGTGTCACACCACATGCACCAGCTAACCCACAGTAGAATTACTGTAGAATTACTGTACAGTAACTGCAGATAATCTACAATATCTTCAGTTACCCAAGTTCAGATATTAGGACATGATATTGCACAAATGTATGGCTGTAGCTGCCCAGCATGCTTGGGTACGTGGGGCCTTGGGAGGTACAGGGTACAGAGATGGGGAATCATATGGACACGGGTTGGAGTCCCGCGTTGCTGTGGTACATATCAGAAAAACAAGGGAACTAGGGAATATGTTCCTGTTTTAAGAACAGAAGAGATCATAGCAGGAAGCTATACAGCATAGGCTTAGTGTCAAGTTTTGGGAAGGAAGATATGTGCTCTTGGGAAGCATAGTGTTGAAGAAAGGATTTGGGATGAGATGAGTGGCAGTTATAAGGATTTATGGATCCATTTAATCCTCCTTGTCTATAGCTATTCCTGAGCATGCTTCTTAACAGATGAAATATTTCCTGTGAGATATTTTGAAGCCACGTTTCCTTATCTAAAGGACACTTTGATCTGAAAAGGCCTTGGACAGGGATCACCAACCTGTGCCAAATCCATGTTTTTCTGCCATGAGGTAAATGGCACGTTAAGCTGTTATAAAAATGAGCTTGGCATACCATGCATTATGAGGTTTAGGCGGGATGTCATGGTCTGTAGCTGACATGCCCCTGCACTTGGAACTAGCACATGGTTCTAGAGGTCTGTTCCTGCCACTGTCAGTTAAAGCAGGCAGGGCCTCAGGTGGAGGCTTGGAGCCACACTTGTCTTCCCACAATGAGCTGGACTAAGAGCCCACGCTTAAGCCCTTGGAGTACGACTCTGGAGCTGGTCCCCTTGCTGAAGCTACTGACAACAACATTAACTTTGATGAGAACAAGGCTGGGACCCATCTGAGCAGCTCATGTCAGAGATTTAGTGGTAGCTAAATTCTTGCATGGAGGGGAAAACTCATCACTTTTGAGGCAATACTGGATGACATGATTTTGACGTAAATGATTTTGGAATATCAAAACATTGACATCACATTGCAGTCTTTAACAAGCTCTGAAGGCTACATTCAGTCTGACATTTTAATGTCCCACTCATTCTCAGCACATACCAAGGGCAACTCTTGCTGCTGATGCATCATAATTGATCCAGAATGACACCCATGATAAAATGGTAATCAGTATGGAGGGCATGTAGGTTTGAAGAATAAAGTATCCAATATTTCTCTTCAACCTGAAGCTCAGCGAGAGTCTTGGATAGGCACCTGAGGAAAAGGAAGGGAAAACAGCGTTATTTATACTGAAGAAAAGACACTTGCAGATACTTGTCTTCAGTTTCCGTAGAGACTAAAGCATGAACATTTCATGGGGTAGTATGACATCTGCAGAACAGTAGGGAAAATGCCTTCACTCTATTACTGTTTGGTATTAAAAGAAGCCTTGCAGTGAATACAGTGATATCCAAGCAATTTGTATTTGTAAAGAAAAGAGAGAGTAACTTATTCTAGATTATTGAACAGATGGGTGAACACCGGTTAGGTTTTAAAAACAGATGCTTAGGTCTCCATGCAAAATGCTTATCCAAACATACAGTTTTATGTATAGTATTTATATTGAGAGGTTTAATAATGTGCATAGTTTTATATTTACATGGAAGAGATGTTCATGAGATGGCACTTAATTACGTCTGAACTATGAGAAACATGCTATCTGTGGTGTCAAAAATAAATTGTAATGAATCCCAGTGAGGAAAAGCCTTCAGACCAGATCCAAAGGCCTCTAACAGAAATTACAGCTGGACAGAATCTTTCTTCCAAAAATATTTTAAGCAAAAAAAAAGGTGATTTTATATGTGTGTGTGCATATATACACACAGTATGTATACATGATTCATGAATTGTTACAACTGGAGCAAATAAATAATGGAAAAAATGAATAACCTCAATATAAATGTTTCGAACAAAACATTTTATTATTTAACTTCAAACTGGTGTATTTCCAAATTGGTGTTAATCTTACTGAATATGTTTTATCCACTTAGAAATCTGAAACAGTTGTAAAATCATGACTTCTTTCACCAAATGCAAAGAGGGTTAAATCTGAGTACAGCTGTACAAGGAAAAGGTAGTCATTCACACATTAGTTCATTATTTCAGTGTTTGCGTTATTAGTCTTAGTTATGATACTTCTAATAGCTCATCTAAAAGCTCTAGTTATAGTCAACATCCTAAAAAACACTTCTGAACACTCTAAGGGCCCAACTAGATACTAGCACCCATCCCACCCAATTCTAATGCAAATATGTGCAAGATATGGAAGATTACATCTAGTAACAAAGAAAAAATTACAAACTTCCCATGCATATGAACATAAGAAATTATACTTGCACATATACTCAAGAATGATGGATTTCCTGAGAGAAAAGGTGAAAGAAGGCATAGAAAAATGCAGATTTCTTTTCATCACACTCCTGATAGTTAGGTATCCTTTGAGTCGTATGACAGAAAAAAATGCTACACCATTTCCAGGCAGCAGAAGCATCCAGAGAGTATCCAACTTTATGCAACTATCCTCAACTGTTTTACCAAACAATCTCAGAAGAACTATCATTGTAAAAAGAAATCTCTGGTAGATGTATTTGGTTGCTGTGATTACTTCAATACATAATATTTTTTTCCAGGATGAAATGCCTTCTAGTTTCACCAATAGAAGTTTATTGGTAGAGTCAGAAGAATTTAGTTCATCATGAAAATCAGATCAAGGTTTTCTGCTGTCTAAAGCAGTCAATGTAACTTTCAGCAAAGAATCATTTAGAATTTAGCTTGCTTAAAATCTTCATTTTCCAATGATCAATGTTTAATTTCAAAAGACAAACTGTTCTTGAAACGATGCCTGCTTTTTTGCTAACAAAGCTTAACTTTTTCATTGAGCTTCTTATGAAACGGTATCTGTGGCTTTCTGTCGGCAGACAATGTAAATAAAACAGGAACATACCCTGCCATCATGAAATACATTAAAAATGTAGCAGACCTGATCACCTTTCTGCAGTAAGAGCAGTGCATCAGACAGACATCTTTATAAAGCTCTGTTGAGGAAAATTATTTCATACAATATACCACCCATGTAAAGGATTCTCTATAAATCTCTTCCACAAGTCCTGTGAAGGTCTGGGATGTCTGTGGAATATCACTGATAGAGGTGATGACTGGAAAATCTCCCATAAAATACTGATTCTTTGATAAATAATCTGAAAGATTAATTCAAGAAGGTTCAGTGGAACTGAATCACTGAATCAAAGCCTCTTCTTGGGCTGCTCCAGTGCCAAGGACCCTGGACACACTGGGGAAATCTCAGAGAAAGTAGATAGCACTTTGCTATTGATAACGCAGGGAAAATGGTGTGGATGGAGGAGGTGTGTGTTAACAGTGGAGAGAATTAATGTGTCACGTATGTCAGTAATACTCAGTAATTAAATCCTGAACTGAGAATCGGTATTAACAGAGCAAACTGTAGACATTTATCTTGAATGCTTCACCCGTGATCATCATCCATTACCTCATCACCATCTCCATCTAACGAGAATGTAATTATCGGAATTAGTGGGACCTGGTCTTAAAGGTGGACTCTCCAGACAGATTGTCCAAAGGCCAGAGATGTCAACATAAAGTTGTTTCAAGCACCAAGTTCTTTGCCCCAAAGCTCGAAGGTAAAACCCTAAGAATCATACCTAGGGCCAGGATTGTCAGTGCTGGCTGTCCTCCTGCTCTAGAGATGGAGCTGGACTGTAACAAATCTGAAGGCTGCACTGCTCCTTTTGATATGTCCTATGGTATCTCAGACACCAGCATGCAGCTGGCAGATATCTTTTCGATCAGCAGCTCGAGACTAAGAAGGCTGCCCTATGCCATCTCAAATAGCAGTTGATTAAACAACTCACTTTAACTGCATACACATGAGCTAGGTGTCTAAGCTCCGATTACATTTATAGGAGAGTCAGTTCGTCTAGTCAGTCTAGTAAATGAAACCTAGAGAATTATCTGTCTTTTCCTAAAATAGATGCCTATTGGTGGATTGGATTTGTCTCCAGACTCCATGGACTGTATTGATCAGATTCCCATCAGCTAAGACACTTAGTTCATAATACATAGACACTGAAATTATATTCATCTGAAATCAGAGCAAGATGAATCCCAGCCTTGCAAGTCTCACGGCAGGTTTTGAGGGTCTGGACAACCTGACCAAAAGTCTTGCTGGCATCACAGCTACTTACTGGAGTTGACACAGAATGTTGTTCTGTTTTGTGGTGATTTTCCAAGCTCAAATGTTATTGGGAGGTCTGGATCTCAGGAAATTTCAGAGTAAGTTGGTCTTTGTATAGTTCAGGTTGAAATTGAAACATAAACTGGTAGCCCTGTTTTTTCATACTATGCAGCCAGATTTCTCCTTTAGGTAGCTTTTCCAGAGACTAAAGTTTGTATTACTTTCACCTGTATTGCTTTTATGATCTGTTGCTATCTATGATCTATTATGACCTGCCCTGACTGCAGCCTGCTATAATATTTCACCTCCAGCAAACAGACCACAGGAATCTGTGGGAAAAAACAATTAAAAGAAAGAACACTCCTTATTTCCCCTACTTATTTTCCCATTTGTCTAGATGGCTAAAGCTCAGTGAAAAGAATGGGTCCTAACCTGCATGGAACAAAGACTGTAAGTCCAGATCTTTATTTATCTAAGAAGGAACCATCTTGTGTAATTTATTTAATAAAAATGGATTTCTTCATGAGCTCAACAATTACACTGTTACTTGCCTGATTATGCTTGGATAATGATTTGTCAATTAAGGCTCAGTACATTTAGAGATTAATTACCAGGAAATTTTAGTTGTTAACATTCCATCAAAATTTGTTTTTGCCTAAAGAAGAGCATTGCTGTTCAGGGACCAGATTTGTTACCCTTCCTCCCATCTCATATAACTTGTTGATGTCTATGGGCTAATTTACATAGTACAAGAATAACAGAATTTGGCCTGAAGAACTGAAATCTAAAAACAGTATTGAGAATGCAAGCATGAAAACAAATACTTAATCAATAGCTTAGCTCAAAATATTCCTCTTTCCTATATTTGCCTATATTTGGGCACTTGGTAAAAAGTTTGTTTCTGTTTCTGTTTCAATTGCATTAAAAGGTACCAAGCTGAAACATCTAGCTCCAAGGCTAAATCTCTTGCTGTTTTATCCAAGTATGAACCAAGATAACAGAGTTGGTCAGTTACAGAATTCTCATTTTAATCTGTTCTTCTGGGAAGGTTCTTTGGCTATTGGAAATGTACTTTACAGATTGATCTTTCAGAATGCAGCAAATAATTAATTTTCCAATCTTTGAAGACTGCTCTCCTCTTACCAACAGGTTGCTAATCTGGCTTTGACTGCTTTATATCTTGAAGCTTTTAGGTGGTGTTTTACATAGCCCCATTCCTGTTCAGTTTCTTAGCACTTCTGGATAACGAACATTTAGGAGGCAGATTCAGCTCACAGGTCCAGGCACTACATTTCAGGTGTTTGCATGCAGATATTTACACATGGATGACACATAAGCTCTCAATGTAAACCACAGAGATCTAGACTTACAGCCAGCTGATTCTAAGGGCGTGATTTAATTGCCTGTATAGAAGTGTCTAATGTCATTTGATATGCCTTAGGCTACTGAAGAATGAACGTAATGCTAGTTAAGTAATTAATACTGAAGCACTAGTTTGGCACATAGGACACAAGACTGTAAGATTCTGGAACAGCAGCCTAACTGCTAAGCAGCGAGCTACAGCTCCAGCATCTCAAGAGGCACAAGATACCTATGTTTAGGGATTTAGTAGTGTCCTAAGAGCTATTCACTTGACAGAACAGAGGTATTCAAGAGCTGAATAACTCTTTAGGCTCCATTGACAGCACTGATTTGATATCATTTGCCTATGGGCTTAATTCAGTTACTGATACTTAGGCATCCAGTACCATTTTCTATGTCTTATGGTAGCCTGCATGGCCTTCAGTTGGTGTTAGAATGATAGTCAAACCAAATTTTTCTTCTTCAGGGCAATTGAAATACTCTTTTCTCTTTTCGTCACGGATAAAGAGAACGAACTATTCCCTGTGACTTTGCAGATGCTTTCTAGATACTCGAAGACTTTATTCGCCACCAGGTGTTCTCCTTTTTTGAACTACGCAATCATACCTGGTTCTCCGGAAACCTCGTGTACTCCATTTTCTGGAATTTTCCCTAGACCCTCTTCTGTTGCTCCATGACTGTCTTGAAGAGTTCTACCCACAAATATGCAGCTCGGGCCTTAGCAATGCAAGTCAGACTCCTTGTAGGATGTGTTTTTTTTCCTTTTTTCCCCAAAAAGATGTTATTGACTCATGTTCAGTCTGAGATTGATAGTAACCCCCAGATTTCTACACACAGAAAGCTGGCCTAACTTGGTATTCCCTGTCCTGAATTTGGATAGGAATAATTAGTTGTGTAAAAGTGTTGTATTTTGCACTTGTCCATACTTCCTTTTATACTTTTTTCCTGACCCATTTTGCTAATTTGGCAAGATAATTTTGAACTCCAAAGCTATGCTTCAACATGCATGCAGTTCCTCCGCTGTTCTTGCAGTCCCACACAGCTTTATGCCATTATCTATGGGTTTTTTCTCATGCTTACCGTTGCTTCTCAGTAGTAACTATGGGAACAGATTTTTCCATTTGCATAAGTTACACAAAATTATACAGCACTGTTCCTCATGGACGACAGGAGAAACAACTACTCCAAAAGCTGTTTATGGCATGACTCTGAAGTCTTCTTTTAGTTTTATGCAATCAAAGCACACTAGTACTGAAATCTCTGAAATGTTCACTGAGATACTGCGCTCAAAGAACTAATATCTTCCCTTGAGACTTCAATAACCTCAAAGCCCAGAAAAAAAAAAAAAATAGCATGCCTGACTTATTTTCCACAAAAATGTAGAAACTGGCCCTAATTACTAGGGCCATAAAAAAAGTAGGGTCTTGAGAAGAAATTTGAAAAGAGTGTGCTGACTATATCCGTCAGATTCACTAGCATGCTTCAGATTTACAGTTAAATATGTGCTTTTGAGAAACAAATGTGATGTTTCCCCTGCATGGAAATACTTTTCATAAAATTTCATAATTAATCAAGCATTTTCATAATGTCCTGTACCTAAACAATAGTAAATGCAGTATCATGTCTTCATCAGTGACAAAAATTATATGCTTCAGAAAATGGCACAAGAAACGTAAGAGTAATCTGTTCTCTGTGACTGTCTCATCCTACTCCCTAACACCAAGCTGTCTTAAACCCTGAAGCATGAGACTTTTTTACTCCTTCCACAAGTTTTTTTGGAAAGAACTGTTATGAGTCTGAATATTTGGTCAGTCATATAAATGTTTTCATCCCTAGTTTTCATTCTCTCTCATAGTTGCCTCTATACTATGCGGCATATACATATGCCTCTATACTATAGCTCTTTGGATTTCTCTTTTTTCCTGAATTTAACATATCTCTCTCATCTCTGAATTACTAAATCATGTCTTTACCTAAATACTTCATATGGAACTAAAAGGTGGCTTTGGACTGTCATAAAAACTTCCCAAATAATTTCTCTGTATTCTCATTGTTGTCCAAAGAGGTATTCCACAAAAGTATATCCAGTCTCGTGGAGGGGCAGGTAAGCCCTGGCTGCCGAAGGTAACACTGGCGGCAGAATGGAGGGATACAGGGTTAGAGTATTGATTTATCTTTAAAACACCCTTCCATTCACAGTGATGAACAAGAACAGCAGCAGTTGGCAAACCTCCTCATATTAATTTCAATCCCAGCAATATTTACGTTTTGTTCTGAAATACAATTTGTGTTTCTGTGTACTTTGAAACAGATGCTGTGTCCAAAGAGTGGGTGAAGTGATGCTTACAAACATAATAGAGCTGTGCTTCATTTGCTCTAGTGCGCTGGGACAGATGGAACAGCACACTCCTGTGGTCTGAAAAGTACTGAAAATCTGGAGGTCCCAAAAAGTGGCCCCACGCTTGCTGATGGCTTTCTGTGTTGCTTTGGTCTTTTCACACATAACAACATTTTCCTATGCTGGTGTCTAACATTAAACACGTAAACCAACATTGTGCTATGTCACCTGAAGACATCCGATGCTGTGAGTTACCAGTAACTTTTATTACATCTTCGAGGAAACAAGGAGGAAGACCAGGGATTTAATTTTAGCATCTTAACAATGGTAACAAAAGCACTGGCTATGTATACAGTACTATATACCCATTGGTGCAAATCAAGATATAAAAGGCATTGCATTCACTGTACAACAACAAAACAAACATGCACTGAAAAGTTGCAGGGAGGTGTTCATAAAAACAGTGGCTTTTTGACCTAGTATGCCAAAACATACTTATGTATGATCAGTAACCCTGTAGGCTACGTTTAAACTGATGATTCAGAGGTGAATGACTTCGTATTTATTTAGATCACAGATATTTAGGCGCCTGGTTAAGTATTACATGCACATACACAAGAAAAAGAAAAATAAACAAGAAATGCTATTTCATCGGTGTCTGTCTCCAGGCTTTTTCAAGTAATTTCTTTAGCCAAACACAGAACACAGTGCTAGGACTATATATAATTATGATTAAGAAACCAGTAATTCTCATACACAAGGAAATTAAACACCAAATGGGCACTTGCCTGTGGCAAAGACAACATTCTTTGACACCAGTCTATATTCCACGATGGAAAACTGAGGAAGCTCAATCCTCTCCACGCCAGTGACTGCGTTATCCCCACCTCTCCAGTAGAATTCGATGTCGTCAGTTGTGTAGCCATCTGCAGGCAAAGCAGGAGTGAAAAAAAAGTCAGAAATAACAACAGACAGAAATGTAGCTTCAAACACAGTACACACGGTTTGTCATTTGAGACAATGAAAAGAATCAGAAGAACCGGAGTGGTGTATGGTATTTTGTTCTGTGTGCCTGTGGGAAGGTCTTCCAAAGAGTCCTGCCATTACAGTCTACGCAGGAATTTGAGGCAAAAATGCTCTATTTTCTTTTCCTTTTTTTTGGGTATCATTCTCCTAAAATTCACATAAGGATTAATGGCCCCAATGAAACAGAAAATGCTACCCAAAAATCTGCAAAATTGCGGATTAGCATGATTTAAGACATCATATGCATTTAGCTCTGAAACCAAGTCTATATTTATGCTGATAATCACCAGGAAAAGACGGATTATTCAATGAATACAGACAAACATAATTGGGGCAGATCTCTTCCGCTCACTAAAGAGTGGGAGTTGCACCATTTCCATTAGCTTCTCTAGTGGAGGAGTACAGTTGAATATAGACTGTATACTAGCATTTTCTGTATATGGCCCACAATGTCCAGCCAGTAGCAGAAATGGAGCAGGAACTCTTGAAGCACAAATATACATCTGAATATTGCAATCCTAGGACAAGACTAGGTGGAAGAGAGAATCTGGCTCTGTGTGGAACAGAATTGGAAATCATAAATGGGGCTGATGTGAAAGACCGGGAGGCGTCCTGCAGCAAGACCATCCACGCGTAATAAAGCACACTGAAAGAAAACGATATCACAGTGTTTGCTCTCTTGAAAATGGATCTGATTAAAATATGAACGTTAATTCCCTTGTGTTGAAGATAAGCATCCAGTCACTGCCTCTGCCAAGTCAGGCTGGAGCAATGAGGCTTCACCCTGTCTCAAACCCATTTTTCTAGGATGTATCCACCCATCTAGAAATGGATGACCCCTTACATTTTTTCAAAAAGTCAAATAAACAAACAAAAAATCCAAAGGGTGATAATTACATGATTCGCATAGTGTTTACAGACACCACTATAAATATTACACGGTTCTATAAAAGGAGAACTGCCCCACGTCTGAACTAGGTTTTATATGCATTTTTTTATATACATACAGCTTTCTATTTCCAGAGTACAGTTCTGCTCATCTAATGGGTATCTTCTCAAGTCCATCATACAAGCTGCAGTGGTTGTGATTCTGAAATACAAACGTCAAATAGAATTACTGTACAGCCAGTAATCTAGGTTTTGTTGTTGTTGTTTTTCAAAGTGAGGACTCTCTGAAGAATAGCTTACAATAATTGAGAATCTGGTCCATCGTTCTACACGGAGCAGCAGCTTAATACAACAGCGGTTACACTGCCTGCAGTGGAACAACTCAGTGTGACTTACCCTTATGCAACTAGTCCCTTTGGGCTTCAATGGACCTATCTGCATATACAAATACTACACAAAAATTTCCTGAGATTAAAGACTATGACTTTATATCAGAAAATGTGAAGAGAAAACAGCCTGCTACAAACGTCAAAGTAATTGACATAAAGCCGGTGCCAACAACTGATGACTTGGTTCTATGGCAGCTCTAGGAAAAAAAATGGAATGTTGAAAAAATATCTTAAGTCCAGCAAAATGCTTTGTTTCAAAATTGAGTATACTTCTCCAGTTTTCAAATTTAGAGAAGGTTTCATAACAAAGCACCATATTGAATTTTAAATTCTATCTATCTCCAAATAAAAATATATTTTTGCTTTTTTATTTCTAATGCAGGCAATTAAGCACACTAATGATGAATTTGCAAAACATTTCAGTAATGATGAATCCGCATTTTTCCTCCAGCTGTTGTATATATCAGGAGTGTCAACAACACACATGTACAACCAAAACAATTACATTAGCAGCTTTATACAGCATTTGCACTTTATTTTTAAATTACTGAACCTATATATTTGTACTAAATTTCAGACAGATATAACCATATGCTCGTGATTAATCTTCAGTGTATTTCAGTGTTTTGCTGAATCATAGCCTTCACCAAGAGTATGTACGTTATTATGTATCATTTCTTTATAATGGAGTCATATAAATTTCACATTTAAATTATCTTCTGGGCCTGACTAGGTCCATTCCTTATTGATCCTTTTCTGATATGAACAAGGCATGGACCTTGTACACAAGGTCCTAAACAAATAATATTCTGGTGATAATTTATGCTCATAACAGAAGAGGGGAAATGCCTTAAGTAAACCTCTAAAAGCTGGAACCCTCAATGTTTTGGTTTTGTCCATGTGTTTTCCCAGTTTTGAAGCTTTCTCATTAATCCCTTAGCCTTCAGAAATTACAGTCTTCTAATCTGGTAAACTAGTTTAAAATTCAGGACTACTATTTCAAGAGGAGAAAAGTAGTTAGGTGCCTTTCTTCAACTCTTCCACACCTTTCTTTAACTCTTTCACACTAACAAAAAACCTGGTGTTATTATGAATACCTTATCCAGTTCTCCCAGAAAAGGAAGGAAAAATGCTTATCCTTAGCATATAGGTTATTTCAGACAGATAACTTCACATAAAATCCGAAGGAAGGGATTAAGACCATTATAGCTATCTCACAGGACAACAGAATCCATCTTCTCTTACTGAGAAAATGCTTTTGCAAGAAAATACTATAATTTCTTTGCCAAGGAGGAGACAGTTGTATGAACACAAAGGCAATGAGTGGGCCAGGAAAGGTACAAGCTCAAGGATTTGTTACTCAGCATATGTTTTCACGTGTGCTCCTACCAGTAGCCAGTAAGGAAGACACGCACTTGATCTTTGTCCTTCCCAGCTGTATCTATGGCATGATCATGCCTTTGCCTCTGCTGTCCACTCTGGATGTTCTCTGAATACCCTCCTGTTGGTCCCACAAGCTTTCAGGGATCAGGTATTGTATCACAGGAGGATACTTCAGGTCAATCCTCCTCCAGCTGCCTGTTGGGAGATGCTCTGGTTCCTCTGTTAGCACATGTCCCAGTGGGCTGGAATAGCCTCGGCTGCTCTGCACTTTAGGGGGACATTTTCTTTGGACTGAACATTTACAAGTGCCCTTCTGGACCTTCAAGCAAGGTGCTAGATACAGGGCTATGATTTATGGAGATGAATGTCTCCTCAGTATGACGACTACTAGCTGCTCTAGCTAAGCATATAAAGTTAGTACTAGCCTATCATCTTAGAAGAGAATACTTAAGTCTTAAATCTGTGATCATTGATGAACAAGGTCTTAGCAGTGGTCAGCTTTACAAAGACATACTGATTGTGCAATCAAATGATCTTGCTCCCCAGTCAATTGATAACTGTGCTCCAAGTAAAACAAGGAGGCACACTTGGGCATTGCGGCTACGAGGTTTCTATCCCATGCTTTAGCACATTCCCCTACTCTGACCTAGGGCTCATTTAAGATCCTGCAGCAGAATCCACATGAGCTAAGTTGATATGAGAGGGAGTGTGGTACCAGCATCTTAACTGCTACGTTGTATAACTAGCTTTAAATGCCAGACATACAGAAAACGTGCACTTAAAAATGATTAATTTGACAGAATTATTAAAAATTGGGTAGCTGGCAAACTTGCATTCAACTTGCTAATTTCCTTATGACCTTTTAAGGAATGTATTTTTGTTTTGGCCTATTCACATACCATAGTGGTTCTGTGCCACAAGCTCCAATACCAGAAACCGCATATTCTTGCTCAAGAAGCTTTTTACACTACAGCAAAATGTATGTTTTTAATTTCATAAATATCCACTAGAAAAGAAGACACAGCTAGATATAGATAGAAACAGATCTACCCCATTTACTCAAAGTAAGTTGAGTGCTCAGAAGTCCCTCCTGAATGAACATTCAAGCAACCAAATTTAACTTGCACAAATGCTCACCAAAAGAAAATGTTAATTGCTCAGGCTTGTGCACGCTCCCAGGAAGAGCAGGTTTATTTTTTATGGGGTGGGATATTGCCTGACACAGCAGGACAAAAAGGTTTCAAGAATTCATCATCACAGCAGTGACAGAGAAACAATTACGTGCCAGAAAAAGATAAAGCGGTACACAGATACACAAACATTTTGGGTGAAAGCAATACACAAAGGAAATATTTTTAATTGTTTAAAATTTTCTACTCCAGTTATCTGTCCTCTGGATACAGCTTCTCTTACCCTTCCCTGCTATTCTATTACGAGGCTGATTGCTTTTGATTATTTTGATATATTGTATAGGAACCCCACCTGTCATGTGCTGGGAGGTGCTGCATAAACAACTGACAGAAGGATATTTTCTGTCCCCAAAACGTTTACAATATAAATCAGTCTAAGCAATATAAATACATCTGATGTGACTAGGCCAACTTGATTGTCTTCTCATCTTGATACAGAAATACACTCATCCAAAAAAGATCAGAAATAAGCGTGGTTGCCTGGTCTGACCGATCACAACTAACCTTTTCACCTTGCAAACATCCATCATGTTTTATATTTGTGCCATAACTACATGAGTCCTTTCAGATAAAACAAATCTGTTCCTCCGCTCTATTTATTTATAACATTTAGCATTGTACTGCCTGAGAACAAGAGGTATACATATGGCAAACACACAAGTAGTCAGGAAGACTCTATTTTTTGATCCCCAGCCTATAATGTCATTATTTCTTTTTTGGTCAATTATGAAAAAAAGCTGTTGTATCATCATATGTCTTGTATACTGTTCCGAACAAGGTGGAATAAAGTTAGTATTGTGCCCAAAGAAAAAAAAATTCCCAGAAATGGATTGAACTTCAAAAAGCTACTGCCCCATTCTCCCGAACCCTCACAGACTTCTGCAGCGGTTGCAAACTGCTTTCTCTGAAGTAGAGAGGAGCCCTGGATAACAGAAGGTCAAGTCTTTCAAAACTATGATAAATTCTACATTCTTCAGAAGAGAACACAGAGCCAGTGTGGCCTCGGGATGACTTTCGTTATAAATTTTGGAGGAACTGCTTTGCTCCATGGTTATTCTATAATCGGTTTCAACCCTCCAAAATTTCCCCTATTATTCTCAGTGGCCCTGTGTTCTGTGGCACATAGAACTCCAGGTTCTGGCCTCAGCCCACAGGATGAATCACTGCCTCCAGACTGCGGCTTGAGGCCAATGCCATCAGGATGCTCTGAAGCCACAACATGAGAAGTTAGGCTGGTGGTAGAGCAACAAAAAGCTAAAGTTTTAAATCAACAGAGCCAAGGCTCAGATATTTTCTTCCTTCTGATCACAATGTCCTGTATTTTGCAGAGATTTAATTTCAGACGGTTATCCTTCATTAAGTAACTTGGCTGCTTCACACCATGGATATCTGACCATGGATATTGTGTGCTTTCAGAAGAAAGGGAATGGAAAGAAGTTTGCCACGCATGAGCCACTGGTGAAATCCCTGCCAAGCAAATACTATCAAGTGAAATGCAATCTGCTTGTGCACATTTACGTTTTGCAGAAGAGGCAGCTAACTTATTCCAATACACTATTTTATGACAGATAATCCTCACCTGAATGATTCCAAATGCTTTTAGCGTGACAGAAAGACTTCTATACATTATTACAATCACAAGATTTCTAATCTCCATCACTTTTTCATTACATTGCTTGTAGGGATGATTCTTGAGATACAGTAAAGGAAACAAAAATATCTTGCATCGTTTTTTGATATTTAACTACTCGTGGAAGGAATCCTAAACCTGCAGCGTTACATATTTGGTCAAAAGCATGCAAGTTGAAAGCCTCCCTTTCCTAAAACCAGTTAATTATAAAGACAACATTTCCTGAACATCCTAAACTTCTTTCAAGTTTCATAACAGGCCACGTCTGGTTTTACTATGTCTAGAAAGATACATCCAATTATAGTCCATACATGATATGTAACAGGAATTAAAGAAGTGAGACGCCAAGAGCCAAGTCAGGTAAAAAGTTCAACTGTTGACAAAAAACAAAAGCAGGTAAAGTAGTCATACAATCCATCTGAACCACTTTTCAGATCTCCTTTATTTTTATACCAGGGTCTCTTTATCCTGCACTATGTATGTACAGCAATCTTGAGTGTTATCTGTGCTTAGAAATACAAGAAACTTCTGATGATGGAAACGCACCTTCACTGGCAAAGACTTGTTTTGACGTTATAGTTTAAACCAATGGAGCAAATGGAGTAGCCTGCCTAAAGAAAGCAACTTTTTGATACTACTGAGTCTTCCATTAAGAGTTTTGCTAGTGCAATTATGTTTATTAAGGGAAGGATTTTTCATCATTCCTAACCATAAAAGCTATGACAGAAAACAAAGAAAACATAGGACAAGCCTAAAATACGTAGAAAGTAGAATAATGTAAGGTCACTTTGTACCTCTGGTTTGAAATATAACACATTGCAGTGCTGATCCCTGTTTGAAGAAATCACTGAAGGCACCCATAGTCATGGTCTTACCTGTGGCTGTCTCCATTCAACCAGGGCTGCTTGTGGCTTTTTCTTTATAGACTACAGACACATCAAGAGACAACATAAGCACCCACGTTCAATCTTACCGCCTGTATTTTGGACAAAATTTTCAGGTTTACAATTAATGCTTGCCTTTCTGCTTCCTGTAGCTACCGGGCTTTCCAGATATGGTGACTCTACAGAAACAGACAAAACCTGACTGAAGGCGCTTCTGGCAAAATTAAGAAACATTGAGTGTGTCATTTGTTTTCTATAGGCATCTTTCGGAGTTACAGGGAAGGTTACATAATACACTACCCAATGTTTGTAATAACCTTGACCAGAAAGCAAATATAAACAATACGTAACGACAGTGATTAAATCTTCATCACGGAAGTACAGACCTGAGACCGTAAAGCACCGTTCCATCTGGGTGGAGCCGAATCATGCGATTCTTCACGGTAACGCCATGCACAAATGATTTCTTGTCATTTAAGAAGTAAGTGTCAGGCACCCAGAGTTGATCTGCCACTCGGTTATCAAGCGTGAGGTTGAGAGGTATGCCAGCGTAAGCCAGCCTCTTATCTCTCCAGTACTGTTGAAAATACATAGTCAAAGTGTAATCCTGGTGAGGAAAAAAAGAGAAACACAACAGTCAATCATACTTGGTGTAACTAGCTTATTTTGCTGTTGGTTTAATTTAATTTTAAATATTTCTATCACTTATTAAATAATTCTAATAATTCAAGTATCACTCTAGTCTAAGGGAGAATTTAAAATCTTAAGAAATTCAGCTATTATTGGTATGTTTTATTCTGCTACTCCATTTATTTCATTTAGTTCCCCTGACAACTATCCGAAATTAGGGTGTTTGTGGAACGATAAATGAGGTAATAGGTAAATACTGCCATCTTCCCCATTTTTAAAACCGACAGCTGAATGGCAAAACTTTCACAGTATTTTGAGGTAGTATGCAAAATTGTATTTGAACAATAAGCTGTAAAGATGTTGTATATACATGTGCCTTTGTGTGAGATTGCACCTTGCAGTGACATAAAGATTTTCTCATCAACAGGCTATATCAGTACTTAGAAGAACAGTAAATTGCAGTAAACTACTAATGTCAATGTCTGGGTTTCATAACTTTGTCAGTTAAGGTTCATGGTGTCTCCTAAGAGCTGTGATCACTAACACAAGAGCCTAAACATGGATACAGAAGCATAAAACATCCATTTAAAAATTCTATATTTCATTTCAGAATTTGCTAACTTGATGTGGTCATGTCATAATAACGTTATGTTGAAACACTTTGAAAGTCTCAGACACTAGGCCTCATTCATTAGCTTCATGGTATTAATAAAAAATATATGGCAATGTTTTAAAGTTAAGTAACAAAATTGAAAAAAAAAAAATCACACAAAATAGCAAAATTTCCTGTTAGGAAAGAAAAGCCTTTGTCCTTTCGTTCCCTCATAACTTTCAAAGTGTGGAAAGACATTTTCCTTTTTAGAAAGCCTGATTTTATGCATGAAATAAAAAAGGTGAACATCTGAAAATAATACTCTCTTATATACGGAAAGTAATGTTTACAATTAAAGAAAACATTGGGTTTAGGTCTGATAATATTGTCATATTTAACAATGAAAAAAACGAGACGGCAAGTACAGGCCATTAAAACTCTGATTTTCAAATTACAGAAGTGCTCTAAAAGATAAAACTCTCCATGAAACTCTTCGCAAAGCACTGAGAAATGTATGTGATCTCCAAACACATTTAAATATTTAGCAGCAGGTGTGCAAGCCACAGGATACCTGCATCTGCATCTGGTTCTACAAGCTGGTGATGCAAATCCCCTCAGGCTTGCTGCTTGTTTGGAAAAAGGATGCTCAGGATTTCAAACTACGGCTGTTGGGAACGGTCTATTCTTGTAATGGGTTTCCCGTGGAGACAACCCGATTTTAGGCACTGATCCTGCCCTGCTTCCCTCATGCCCTCCAGCCTTTCCTTGAAATCAAATGAAACTTGAGCGCACCTTTCACGGTCAGAGCCTTTGTGGTTTTTATTCAGTGATTCATCCTCTTTAATGAGGGAGCTGCTATAGCTTTAAGAAATCAATTTTAATTGCTTAGAAAAATAAATCATTATCGATATCAATGACAAGCTGTTCCCATTTTAGGAAACTAATAGGAGACCTTTGAAAACAAAAGAGCCCGGTGATGGGAGAAAGGAGCTTGTATGGAACTGCCTGGAAGGAAGGTCATCCTTCAAAACTCAAATCCAACGTGACTGCTCAGGAGAACATGCTCCAACCTTTGGGTTAGAAGCTTCCTAATCATCCCTGCTCATCATGGAACAAGGTACATGCTACACTGGGTGCAGTTGCCTTGCTTCCATTAGCATGTCAGGAAGACCATGTCTCTCCTCATGTTCTCTGCAACCAGTTTTCTGACAGTGATGCATCAGAATGAATACCCTCTACCAGCTCCGTCTTGCCTTAATTAAAGCTTGTTTCTATTAACATTCAAAATTTGCTATGTGCTTGGCTTCTACAATGGTTTGCACATCAATGTCAAGAAACTGGGGATTGTAAAAGCTCTGGACGCATGAGCAGTACACCAAAAGCTCACTATGTATAAATGCACAATATACACACAAAATAATACAAAACAGAAATAAAGAGACGGGGTGGCACTGCACAGCATTGAAAGAAGTGAAATAGCTAGCCCCAAAATATAAGAGAAGCAGTACATTTGAGAAGAAGAGAGCTTTAGGCTGGCTCCTTGTTCCTTTGGCTTGAGATACAATTCATGTTAACAGCTAACAAATGGAGTAATTAACTAGCTAAGTAAAACATATGTAACAACACATGCAGTAATAGTCTGTCATTTTATTTGTTTATTTAACTATGGCAGGGAACAATGGAGAAAAAAGTTTACAAATTGCACACAGACACAGCAACATCCAGCAAACATCAAGAACTTTCAGTGGCTTGACTGAAAGACAAACTTTCAAAATACATCCTCTGAGCTTCAAATTTCATTAGCGTTTTCTCAGTTAACCTTTACTTCTTATTTCATCTTAACTCTAAATAAAAAACACCTATCTATATATCTGCTAATGTGTACAACTATATTTGCACGTATTGAAAGCAATGATACCCCAATAAGTTATTTCAAAAAGAAGTACGTTATTGCATGTGAAATATCAGTTTATTCCCAGTTCTTTCCTTGGGATCTGCTAAGGAAAAAGCTCAAGCCGCATCTTCTGCAATGGCAATATACTATCCAGATGCACTGACGCGTCTGACTAACCCCACTCTCTGCACTTTGAATAACAGGCACGGCAGAAATAGAGTGGCCAAGAAAGCACGTGTGCTACCACACACCTTGAAGGATCACTGTACAGTTGTGCTCTGTCAGCCTGACCTGCTCTGAAGATGACGGGATAGAAAGAATGAATACGAATCATGCTTTTTCACCATCATGCTTTTTCCAGTCATCTCAAAGCAAAAAGCAGCAGCAAACTCGTATTAGAACTGCACTGAAACTCCTTGGTTGTGCAAGGAGCAATGAAGTGAGCAGGAAAGGCCAGTTCCTTAGGGCGGCTCTACAAAAGTCACCACCAACAGAACTTAAGCTTATTTAAACCCGTAAGGATGTCAGCTCTCGTTCTTTGATTAGCTAATTTGCTAGGCTTTGTACCCATAAAGGAAGTTTTCCCCCTTTCTACGCTCCAGAGGAAAATGCAAAAGTGGTTTGAGTGTGGACAGGAAAAATGCCCTAGGTGTTTGTCAGGTAAAATGAGAAAATGGACTTTTACCCCTAGGTAAGTAGCCTACAAAGTTTATTAAGGGCTATCTTCCTCCAGGGGAGCTTATGGTGACTAGCTCTGATACAGAGGCCAAAGGGTAGATGTCTAAAGCTAGAAAAGATTAATCCCACTACAGCTGCTGTATTCGGGTGCTATTATATGTCAAAGATGACACAGAGTTGCCAGCTTTAGGAAATTCTAACTACTGCACAGAGCACTGGACAATTTTGTTAGCAGCAAAGACCTCCATAAATCATTTTTTTTTTTTTTCCACACAATACCATGCCACATTCAAGGTCCCCCTTTCACCTCTCCAGTTCCTCACAGTAATAGACGCTTCAGGTGGAGAATGGTAAGAAAATCACTCAAAGCTCTGACAGAAGGACAAACACAGTGCTTCTGACATACAGGAGAAATGTCCTCAAAATAGGAAAAGCTTGGCTGCAGGAGAAACATTAGCCGCCTTTTGTAAATTCAAAGACCATGGAACATCCTACAAGGACAAAGAATGGTGACGAGCATCCCTGACTTTCCAGCACTGCCATGGTGCCACTAATGTAAGGAAAGGCAAACAGAAAGCTGTGATGGTGTTTTTTCAACATAATTTCCCCTGGAGGAAAAAAAAATAAAAGAAAAAACTCAAATAGTAGATAATACTAGGGAAGGAACTTAGATACAATGGTAAAGAGGCCACTATCACAACCGAGCATAATATATCTGTATTCTTTGTGCGTATTAGCTGTGATTTCAAAACATCTGAAGCAAGAATTATAGACACTTACAAATATTGTATGGTGCTAACCATGTACAAAAAAATTTTTAAGCGTTTTCTACGTGATATTTGTCTCTTCACATACTGAACATACCCTGTAGGAAGCATGCTATGATTTAACTACAAAGCCACTTCAGAATGTGTTATAGTATGCTGCTCTACAGTACCTAATGCACTGGCTATAGGACTAATGAACGATAAATACTAATATGGTGCAATACTAACAGCAAATGATAGTTTGATTTCTATTACAGGGTTTGTTATCTTTAGCTTTTCTCTCCTGCACTCAATAAAAGGGAAAGAAAAATTTAAAAATATAGTTTACTCATCAAAATAAAATTAACAGCATTGTATCAGCAATAATGCTCCAAAATTGACTATCACTGTTTACAGTCTTGGTGTGTTATGTATCAAGGATGTTTAAGTTTTCCATTAGCTGAAAAAATTCTGTGTTTCTTCAAAATGACTACTAGATAGAACACGATAATTAAAAATTATGATGGAATACTGTTAATATGGCAGTTATAAAAAGAATTTATTCATGCGAAACAAATAAATATATTGAAAATTACTGTAAACATTGGAAAAAGTTATACAAAAAAGAACGATTCCGCTGCATGGGAGGACAGCCTTGTATCTACTTGAAATGCAGATTCCTGTCTTAGATTTGCATTTGCATCTAAATTCACATCCTGGTTTTCTTGACCAACAGACAAATGTGATTATTACCATTGGCTTGTGGATTATTTATTTTTGATGAGTTAATAAAGTAAATACTCATTCAGCGGATAAACAGATGTGTTGAAAATCCATGTCTTTGTCTCCATATAACTTCAAGGTCCCTTTCCTCACCTTCCACATAATTTCAAAACTTAGATATGGCTGCTGTAGTGTAAGGAGCTATTTCTGAAGCATTGATGATTGAGTTACATTCTTCCCAATCAGCCCAAAGTGAGTTGCAAAGCCAGACTCATAAATCCTACACTTTGACAACCTAGCTGTAAATCTCTCCCCCTACTATACACAGAAGACAACTGAGAAACAGATTCATGGACACATTAATTCACATAGTTAAATATGAACATAATAAAGACATACTCAGAAAGGCTAACCTTAGGAAGTCAGAATTTACCAGCAATAACTGTCTGCTGTGTGAGATGATCACTTAAAATTTTTTCTCAGCATCCAAAGTTTTCTAAACGGTTCAGCAGCTTTCATATTCAAAAAAAAAGCTTTATTGAAGAAAAGATTTATTAAAGAAAAATTTCCATTACATTTTACCTGTTGACATTTTGATTTGCCCAATGTCTAAACTACATATTACTTATTTAATTGTCAGTGAATGGAGAAAATCACCAAACACTGTTCTTCTGCAAAGTCTTCTACAAGAAAACTGCCTGATTAGAACCTCTTTGGTGTTAGATGTAGTTCATGAGCACCCTGAGTGAAGGAGATCTGTGCATGCACTCAGACACACACATCCACCCTACCCCTCCAAAGCACCTTCCTCTAATGTTTCTTGGTCTACATGCAGTTATACTCAATATTCATCTCACCTATAAGATCCTGATGCAGGCTTCTCTCTGGCACCACTCAAAAAAACCTATAATAATGACCAGTTGAAAACATGGCAAATATTTTCCCAAGCATGTGGCTAAAATACTCTTCTGTTAAGAAAATGCAACACTGAAGCACTGATTTCAATTACACTGATTTCACTGTGACCCTCCATATACCCATGTTGTCTTGGCATCCTTTGTACCAAACTGCCATGATTTTTTTCCTCTTCTTCTGAAACACACAAGGATGGTGTTATAAATAAGGAAATATTTAGCCTTCAAGAAACCATTTGATGCCAAAACCTAGTTTTCCAAATAAATGTATGATTACATGGGTCTTTCCTGCCCTCTTATACCCTTTGCCACAAGAGTTTCCATCTCCACCACAACCACAGTGCCTTCTCCAAAGAGCCTATTCCCCACCGAGCATCTCCAGGTGCTCCGAGGAGGGTTGCCATACCAACCAGCGCTTGGCTTTCTGCAGGCAAAGGGAGCACGGTTGACATAGCAACCGGCCAAAGCAGCTTCTCCCCAGCTTTTCGGGGACAGGTGTTGGTCACTGCAACAGAAATGAAGCTTCTCAACCAGAATGAGGGGAGCGGCCAGGCACCGTCAGTGGGCACTGACCCATGACACCTTCCTGCCATGGCCACAGGAGTTTACTACTCAAAAGCTGGGTATTGGCTTTTCTCTGTATGTGTTCCTCCGCCCACAACAAACTGACGGGGATGCCTTCCTGCTCCTGGGGTGTTCTCTCATCCAAACATCAGAGGACACCAGCTGACAAGGGAGCAAATGCTTTGTCTCAGCTTTGGTAGACAAATACAGAGAGGGACAGAAGAAAGTTCCTGCAAATACTTCAGTTCAGGGATGTAAGTCAGGACAATAAGTCAGTCTGGGCTATTTAATCCCTGACAGATGGGGGTGGGGGAAGAATACTTAAGAATACTTAAATATATTTCTTCTCTGATTCAGAGTATCACAGTTATTACAACACCATAGGCTTCTCAGTAGTTTCTACTCCCAAAGGACTGATCAAAAAACAACTAACATACACCTTTACACATCAGGGGTATCATGTTCTCTGATCTGGTGGCAGAAAGCTAGCTAAAAGAAGTATGGTTTTTCACTACACCCCTGAAGATCTGTCCAAAGATTAGGTGGCAAATTGCAATCAAAATCCACTTGATGATGGACAGATACAACAAAAAATTCAACATCAACATGAAGGAGCCCTCCTAAACAAGAGGAATAGAAATAGAGATGTCAAATGTTTAGATGTTATACTTCAAAACTCTGAAAGAGATCAAGTCAGAAAAAAATCCACCAAACATCCTGGAAAAAAAAAAGAAGACTTATAAGAAAGAAAAATAATCCTACGCTCAGTGAGGCATGGAACTTGCTTCATGAAGCACAAATTTATTTATTTTAAAGCTGACAGGACCTCAAGACAACAGGTACATTTAATTGCACTAATTGAAATCCTGCTAACAACCTACAGCGAAGAAAAAAAATCAACCTTTATCAGCTGTCAAATGGTTCCCACGATTGAGGCAGCTGACCTTAGAGAGATGGGAACTGACAACTAATGGATTGTGCCTCCTACACAGTAGCGGGATGTGCCACAAGTGAGTTGGAGAAACAAGCTAGTGCCCTGAAATCTTAAAGCTATCGTTTGGGTTTTTTTCAGTTATAAGATACGAACAGAGGCTAAAAAATTGGGATCTACCAGGTACCCATTTTAGAGAATGAAGGACTTCTCACACTTCTACTTTGTTCTTTCCATAAATATTATCAACTTATATCTCTCTTTGGCATTACTTGAATTATCAATAAAAATCTGGATGGAAAAACAAAACTCAAAGAAAACCCTATAAGTTGATATTATTTGTCATATTTGTTCAGGTCTTCCTACTTCTTAGACTATTGCATGCATAATTCTTTTAGTGTTTGCAAGGTGCTCCAGGACAGCAGGGATGGAGTTAGTTAAGAGCCTCCGTAGCTCTTTTTCCTCTTCTATTTTACTAGATACACAGATGTGTTTTAAATAATGTGACCATAAATATACAGTTCCATGCCCCTCTTACTTGCTCTGATTAAACATGAAAACGCTCCAAAACATTTTTCAGTAAATCCATATATCAGACTGAAAAGTCTACAATCTTTTTGTCACCATAGAATTGCAAAAAGACCTTTCTAAAGGCACTCCAGAACTCGTATGATATGTTTTTAATCACTCCAGAGTTAACAAATAAAACAAAACTATATTTAGAAACAAGAGAGCTAACGGAAACACGCCCTTGAATGAAAAATGAAATGCATATCTGTTCACATCCACACTTTTTGGTTAAAAAAAGGAATATTTACTCCACTGCGGGGAGAACTTTTTAATAAAATTTTCTCACCTCCAAACCTATTCATTTGCTGACTCTGGGAGCCAGCCAATCTCACTGGCAGTAGAGCAGCAAGGCTGATGCCCAAATTTCTACTTGCTGTCTGTGATTATCTGAACCACCAGATATTCTTACAGGAAATCCCATTCAAGACAGACACCACGAATGAAATGCCCTTTGAGAAAGAGAGTGGGAACACGCTGGCCATCACGTGCTTTTAAAATGCGTAACTTGAAACATGATCCATGTATTTTTCAATATTGCGGCATACACCATTTGGGTGTGCCAGGCCTGGAGGGCATCCCCAGATCTTGTTGGCCCTGTCGGTCCCCTGGGGCTCCTCCGACCCTGCCCAAGGCCCAGGACCCCATGATAGACCCCCAGGGCCGTCAGCCCCTGCCCCAACGATGCTGCAGCAGGGCTGGTCTCCATCTCCCCACAGCCCTGCCCTGGCTGGCCATGGGCCCCTGATTCAGGCCCACTCACAGGGCCATGTCCCGGCCTTGGCCCATCCCCATCCCCATGGAGGTGCCCGATGCCCGGGGCTGGGGCTGCCCTGGTGCCCCCGGCTGCTCTGCACCTGGCTGGGGGTGGGACAGGCCCTGGCTGCCAGGCCCTGTCCTCCTGTCCTCCATGGGGAGCCCCCACCACCACAGACACCATGACAGGGTGTCCACAGCAACTGTGGCTTTTTATATGTAAATGGGCGGTTCGTTGTGACCAGGATGTTATGTGTTCATTTTTGAGGAAGGAAATAAACCCCCCCAAAGGCAGGGGCTTGGAACTAGATGATCTTTAAGGTTCCTTCCAACCTAAACCATTCCATGATTCTATGATTCTATGAAACTAGAAGAGTTTTCTCTGCAGTGGCTGAGAGTTGGAAAGGTGATCAGCAAACTGCCCTGGGCAGCCTATTCCCTTCCCTCCCAGGCACGTTACTTACAGTGCCAACTTCCCTCACTTCACCCTTGCACTCTATCAGGAACGTTAAATCCAACTTTATGTCTTGCAGTCACAAAATTGGGATGCCTGCTCAGTCAAAAGGAAAACTACGCATTTGCTAAGAACTCATTACTGCGGGTACGATAAACTCATCACGTGCCACAGCTATGCTCATAAAACTTGGTAAAGCGCAAAATAAATAAATGGGTAACAAAAGCCAAAAGTTGCATCTGAGAGGAAATATTACAAGCGTACGTGATATTCAACTCATACACAAACCTCTTGCTGTACAGAGACTTGCAAAAGAAGTGGAAAAGAGCGTGCCCCCGCCAGTGCCATTTAAAAAATTAGGCTGTGAGTGATTTTAAAGGGAAATGTCTTGCTGAGGGAGCACCTCCCCTCCTGTACATGACTTGAAAACCCTGCAAAGATCTGCTAATAGCTTCTGGAACCAGGGAATCAAAATGTGTCACTGCGTAAAGAAAAATGAGGAAGGTTTCAAACTGTAACGCTGGCTGACTCCTGAAACCACAAACAGGATGGTCTAAACAACCAACATGAAACATGTATTTATTCACAAATCTTCCAGTTTTAGTATCTGGATTTTTTGAAGCAGAGCTCTCTGATGACAGCAGGCACTCCCAGGGTTTTTCATCTACTTAGGATACTTAGAGCAAAACTGATCCTGTAGTGGATAATGTGTTGGTTACTTTCCCCTTCATGTGAATATCATGAGGTTCAACAAGGCCAAGTGCAAGGTCCTGCACCTGGGTCGGGACAATGCCAGGCACAAATACAGGCTGGGCAGAGAATGGGTTGAGAGCAGCCTGGAGGACATGGACTTGAGGGTGTTAGTGGACGAGAAGCTCAACATGAGCTGGCAATGTGCGCTCACAGCCCAGAAAGCCAATTGCATCCTGGGCTGCATCAAAAGAGGCACGGCCAGCAGGTCAAGGGAGGTGATTCCCTCTGCTCTCTTGAGACCCCACTGCATCCAGCTCTTGGGCCCCTGACATAAGAAGGACATGGACATGTTGGAGCGAGTCCAGAGGAGAGCCACCAAGACGATCAGAGGGCTGGAGCACCTCTCCTATGAAGACAGGCTGGGAGAGTTGGGGTTATTCAGCCTGGAGAAGAGGAGGCTCCAGGAGACCTTACAGCAGTCTTCCAGTACTTCAAGGGGGCCTGCAGGAAAGATAGGGAGGGAGTCTTTATCAGGCCGTGTAGCGATAGGATGAAGGGTAACAGATTTAAACTGAAAGAGGGTAGGTTTATGTTAAATATTAGGAAGAAATTCTTTACTGTGAGGGTGGTGAGACAATGGAACAGGTTGCCCAGGGAAGTTGTGGATGCCCCATCTCTTTGAGCAGCCTGGTCTAGTGGGAGGTGTCCCTGCCCATGGCAGAGGGGTTGGAACTAGATGATCTTTAAGGTCCCTTCCAACCAAACCATTATGTGTCTATGGTTCTATGATCTACATACAGTAAAAATACTTTCCTCCATGTTCTTGTAGGTTATTTTCCAACATCAACATGTGCGTGCAATACGAGATACCTGCAAAGACGGAAAACTGCGAATGTATTCTGCCATATGTTCGTTTCAAGTAATCGAATGTAGAAGAGGCTACTTGTGTTTTGCGACATTCCTCCTAGTGTGGTACCAACTGGGAGGACAGAAGGCAAATATTTTTATTTCCTTGGAAATTTGTTAAAAACAATGAGAACTGAAAACTTGGTTTGTATACCTCCCTTACACAAAGTGTTTTTCTCTCTCTAGACAGTTACTCTGCTGTATGTAATGCTTGTCCTGCAGCAAAATTAATTGTATAAATCTGTGCTAGGTGGACACACTGATTTCAAAGGCACTCCTTGAATTCAGAAGTAAAGACCCAGACCAGTTATTTAAAGAACTGGAGCCTTCCCTACCACTGGTACAGCCTATAACCACTGCTCAATTACTTACCTTATTCATCTACTATTATCAAATACCTCAGAAGCAGCAAAGTGCATTTAAGAGGTAAGAAATCATTTTCCCCACAAGGCCTGTGGGTGAAGAAAATGTGGCTGAGTAAAGGAGCATGAGCAAACTACATTATATACCATTGCTTTCAGCCAGAGATTAATATTCTGCAGAGCACCTCAGTTAGGATAATCAGATGGCCTCCTCAAATACGAAAATTATATCCTTGATCACTACTCCTGCTCTTGCGCCGGCAGTGCTTTTTCATGCTGGCTGGAGAATCAGTCTTTCAGACATCAGCATAGGGATGAAGGGTTTCAATTCATCAGGAACTGGACAAACTTTATACAAAGTCTGCACAGCAAAAATGGGATTTAGGTAAACTGCTGGGATTAAAAACCATAAAGGTTACCGAAGAAGGGGATTGAATTAAAGACTATAGGAAAGTCAACAGGTGCAGAAGAAAATCTGGCTTGGGGGATGAATCATAGAGGGGTGAAATTATAAGAGCTTTATATCCTTGAGCAAAAGATAAGACTGAAGCTGGTAAAACTCATTTAGGACACAAGTTAAGCTCATTCTGCACCCAAAAATACCATTTAAAGATAGCACAGAAAAACAAGCAACCAGACCAAATGCATACATGCTACTATTGAAATGCTAGAAGTTTTTAAATAAGATGAAGTGTCCTGGTTTGAGGTAAAACAGAACCAATTTTCTGATTTGTAATTTTACTTTTTAGCTGGGCCTCTTCTAACTGACTAAACTCTGAAATTAACAGCATGTTGTTCAGAAAATGTTCGCTCTCAAAGTGGTAAGACCTGATTGTACCAAGGAATGGTACGCACAGAGGCTCTTGCTTATACTTATTGCTATAACAACCAAGGTCAGCTCACTTCCCTGTTTGTCCCATTAGAGGGTCAGAAGCGGAGAAGCGTAGAGGGGTCCCACCTGCAGGGAGAAGCGGACGGGACAGGTGACCCAAAACTGACCAACAGGGTATTCCATCCCATCTGCATCATGCTCAGTATAAAAGCTAAGGGATCAAAGGGGCAAGGTGGCTCTGGCTCGTCTTTTCTTCAATGGCCGACGTCTGAGGAGGACCCTGTCTGTTCGTCTGCCTTTGATCCCGATCCGAGCATTCCTGACGCTAGTTCTGGAATTCAGCTCCTGTCCATCGCTGACTCCAGTCTGGGACTTTCCCTGTGTCTGCTGGTGACACAATCGTCATCCTGGGAGCTGGATACGGTTTTGTATACATTGTATACTTTTTTTTTTATTCTATTATTATTATTTACTATTTTCTTATTTATTATTATTTTCATTAGTTTAGTTCTTTTTCTAAACTCATAAATCTCCTTATCTCTTCCTCTCCTCTCTGAGGAGAGAGGGGGGGAGGCCCATCTGTCGTTCTGATTGGCCAATCCGGCCAAAACCATGACATGAAGGAAGTAGGATGGATATCTAGCTTTAAGTGAGAATATTCACCTAATAGGAGCATCAGAGACTCCGTGGAAGGAAAGCAGTCGGTAGAAACCTGTAACACAAAACAAACTACATAGGCAAGAAAAAGAAGGATGTAGTTTATGTTAAAGAAAGCTTTGCATCAGATAGTTAACTGTACTGAATATTACACGTTACTTCTATGGATTAAGATGCCAGGCCTACATAAGTATTAGAAATAAGTTGTCACTGCCTAATCAGGATGACAATGGTGTTAGTGAGGTGCCAAGAGAGATTTAAGAGACAGGAAAAAAACAAATTAGTAATCAGAAACTTCAATCACCCCCACATAGACTGGGTAAATGTCAGGTTGGGGTGTGATGCAGAGACTAAATGACACCACAAATGACTGATTCATGGAGGAGCTTTTGGTGAAAGCTGAAACACGGCAAGACACTCTTGACTTGGTTCTGAGCAACGTGCAAGTCACGGGTCAAAATACTGTGACAGAAGAACTGCTCCATAACCCTGATGTAATTGGGAAATCATCTTTTAAAACAAAGAAAA
The DNA here is from genome assembly GCA_947846985.1 of Fratercula arctica. Taxonomy (NCBI): domain Eukaryota; kingdom Metazoa; phylum Chordata; class Aves; order Charadriiformes; family Alcidae; genus Fratercula; species Fratercula arctica. Next base: position 72,072,373 of record CANTUZ010000001.1, read on the forward strand.
ATCTAAAATGACATAAAAATAGCATTTAATTTCAAAAAGTAAGCTGTATGAAAATGAGGCAGCTGGTGTCCAAGTTGGAGAAGAGATTGTTTCTAGTCATCATAATTGAACTGTATATCAAAAATAACTGTTGAGTAACAAACAAACAAACCTCAGAATGTTTAAAATTTCAGTGAAACAATTTTATTAGAACTAAAAAGAGGTACTTCAAAAATAAGAAGTCACATCTGAAGGTGAAGAAATAGCTAAGAAGATAAACATAGAAAAGCAAGCCAAAACCACATAAACAGTAATTTGCTAAAGACATAAACACTTACTATAAATTATCAAATGGTCTTAAGCAAAGCCTTGCAGAACAAGAAAGTATTTCCTGCCGTGGAGTAATGACCAGGTGAAAGATAAGAAACAAACAACAGAGCTTAGCAGTCAGTTTTCACAACAGCAGGAGTACACTTGCAGACCTGAATGGAGACCTGTGCAGGACTTCATTCTGGTCATCATCGTCATAAACAGCATAGACAGGGGACGCACATCAAGGTGCTTATATTTGCTACAACATTTCCCAGAATAATGAAAATTAAAGATGTGAGTGTGAGGAAGTGCAGAAGAACAGCAGCATTCTGAACACCTGAGTGATAAAATAGATAAAATTCAATCTGATGCACAGTAATGTGTATGGGGAAAAACCAATCCTAACTATGGACCAAGTGGTATGTTCTGAGCTAACTATGACCACTATGAAAAAAAAGGTTGCGATATTAATCAGCAGTTTTATGAAGAGATCAGTTCAATATTCTGTAAAGTCAAAATAAGCAAACTGAACGCTAAGATGGCTTGGAAAAGCAATAAAAAAAAAAAAAAAGGAAAAATCATTTCACTGCATCATTTTACTCAATCTATTGAATATTGCGTGCAGTTCTGGTCCCTGTCCCTAACAGGACAGAGCATAACAAGGTACCAGGAACTGCAGCAAGGGGAATGAAAGGCACAGAACACCTCCCATGTAAAGCCAAACTAAACACTCAAGGACTTTTCTGACCAGGAAAGAAGCAACTAAGAGCTATATTGCAGATATCCCTAATAACGTTGTGGAGTAGGCCAACAAGTATTCACAGCTCCTTACTTTTAAGAAACAGAGATCAGCAAAAGAAATTACCAGATGTCGGGCTCAAAACAAATGAAAGGATACTCTATTTTCATGCATATGTGTACAGATGTGCATGTTTAAACCGGGCAGTTCTTACCCACTGCTTGACACCAAAAATATGCAGGGGTCCCTGCTGTTTCATACTGGAAGAACATCAAAGAAATACCACAATTTAGTCTCACCCTACTTTTACACTCTTCTTGAGGCTTCACTATTGCCCACAGCTGGAAACAGTATACCGGGAAAGATGGACTTCTGGTCTAACTTCATAACACTGCTCTCATGTCTTTATTTTCTTGGCGTGCACTATTAAGTCATTTAGGACTTTACTGCATTGTTCATGAGCTGATGAGCTTGTCCTGTGGTGTTAATAAACACTGCTGTCGGGACTGACAACTAATCGTTCCAGGGGGAAAGAAGTAGAAGTTATGACCTGGAACACTTACACAACTCATTTTTGCTTCAACTGTATATGAAGATAATTTTGTACAGGAGATTTTTGCAAATAGCATAAATATGCCAATGTAGAATATTTAACTGCCTGTCAAAGTTCAGAATTTATTACAGAGGTGCTTCTTTAATGATGTTGAGTGATAGTTATGTTCACTTTAATTTGTCTAACATCTGATCCTGGCAAATGTAAGCAGATGTGTCTAATTATTACCTTTTGATACTTGTATATGCATAGCATGAATAAGAATATGAAAAAGTTAGATTTTTGTGAAGTAGAGGTAAGATTCCTTTGAAGCAAACAACAGAGCAATGAATCAGATAGCTAAAATATCTATTTTATAGTTGGGAAGTTAGCAAATAAATGCAGGAGATACATTATTCCAATTGAAAACATTGTTTGAAGATGATAGATATATTTAGTCTATGTGAAATTTAAATTAGTTTGGCGCTCGAAGTCAGAACTGTGTTCTTTCCTATTTATGTTGATTGATAGGGGTAATATTCTTGACCTTATTTTCCAACTGCAACACCATTCACATTTTATTTCAGTGTTTTTTACATGTTGAAAGATTTTTAAATTGGTTAAAACCTCAATTAAAGCAGTGCATTTACCCTTTTTAACGTAACACAACAATTACATACATTTCTGGTCAATGTCAGGAGACAGAAGTTTAACTATAAATCCTCTGCAGAAGGATTCTCCACCCAGTTATGTCTGTCTCATCAAATTTGGACCTCGAATCCCGTAGCCCCTCGTGCAGCCTCTCCACCACTTTCACCTACATCTGTAGCCCTGGATTTTGGGTCAGTTGTTGACAGCACAGCTCTTGGACTTGCTGCTGTGCCCAGGGACAAATTGCTACCACTCAGCCGGTTACCAGCATGCAAGCCTGCAGGCAGGCAACGCCGCTCGGCTGACGTGCAGGGTCTTGCTGTGGTGCAAGGGAGTAGCTGTTGGCTTTACTTCCATAAAAACGAAAAAAAAAAACCTAAAACAAACTGTGTTCAGTTTTAGGCCCCTCACTACAAGAAAGACATTGAGGTGCTGGAGTGGGTCCAGAGAAGGGCAACAAAGCTGGTGAGGGGTCTGGAGCACAAGTCTTATGAGGAGCGAGTGAGGGAGCTGGGGGTGTTTAGCCTGGAGAAAAGGAGGCTGAGGGGAGACCTTATCGCTCTCTGCAACTACCTGAAAGGAGGTTGTAGCCAGGTGGGGGTCGGTCTCTCCTCCCAAGTAACAGGCAGTAGGAGAAGAGGAAAAGGCCTTAAGTTACGTCAGGGGAGGTTTAGGATGGATATTAGGAAAAATTTCTTGACTGAAAGGGTTGTCAAGCATTGGAATGGGCTGCCCAGGGAAGTGGTTGAGTCACTATCTCTGGAGGTATTTAAAAGATGTGAAGATGTAGTGTTGAGGGACACGGTTTAGTGGTAACTTGCCAGTTAAAGGTTGGACTTGATGATCTGAAAGGTCTCTTCCAACCAAAACTATTCTGTGATTTTATTTCTGACAGGTTGCTGTCTGCCCTGTCCCTGCCGTGTCCAGCTCTACACGGCAGCATGCTGGAGAGTCTCTGGATGCTTCGGGGTTACAAAATGTATTGCACAAAGAGGGTGCAAGAGGTTTACAGGGCAATTTGATCAGAAAAAAAAAAAAACAAAAACCCTTGACAACTGTTGCAAGAGCAACATAATCTTAAACAAATCAAGTCATACCATTCGCACCAAGTGCAAAGTTGGTTAGGTTATCACCTCTCATACACCAAGCACAGATCATGCCAGTAAAGAAGGAAACATTCGACTTTAAATATTTGACCATCTATTCAATCCACAGATAAATTCTTTTAGCAGTTTAAATTTTAAGGACATTTGTTTCACTACTAAATGATCTGATTTTATTCACAGTATGTAGACAAAATGGCTCTGCTCATAACCAAACATCAAATTTTTTACATGGTAAAAAAACAACCTGCATATAGTTAAAATTCTGATAGATGAGATATCTAAAACGATATTGCATGCCAATATATATTGTTGGACAAGCTAAAAATAATTATTCATCCACCTTAGTGTGGTAGAATGAATTTTGATTCTGTTCCTATCTATGCAAACAGATACTTTTTCTACACGACTAGCTAGTTTCTGTGACGACTATAGTAAGTTTATATCTTTTTGCTAATTAGAATTGCAATTATCAGCTAGCAGAAACAGAATTATCAAATCGTTAATTACATAAAACAACAACAAAATGTAGACTGCATCTCAAAATCAGAAACGAAACGTATGTACACTCTGTACTTCACTATATAACCTAGTTTTACATTATCTTTTTCACGTTTGTCCAGGTTCATCTCACAAAGAATTCACTCCTATATGGCCGGCTTTTCTCCATGGTCCCAAATCCAGCAGCTTACCTTCAGAGTAGAAGCTGCTGAATGCTGAGCACATTAAAACTTCTGATGCTATACTGGGAAAAAAAACTCTTAGAAATGTCGTGGTAATGATGAAAATGGATGCATTCGAAAAACATGGTTGATTGGTTATCTTTTAAAACTACCTGTAACAAATGCATTTACACTAACTAAAAAATTGACTTTCTTTGAATTCAGACCCTGTTCCCCAGTGGATGATTTAGAAAAGGCCTTTGCTAGAGTTATTGATCTATGTGTTATTATTAGAATAACATGACATGGTAGAAATATTCCAAATGTATTTAAACAGTGGGTCCCTGATAATATAATAACTAAAAGCAAATATAAAGGATTTATCTTTCCTACCAGATATACAGATCATACACACATTTGTATGTGCAGGCATGCAGGCTTTAAATCCTGGTTCCATGCTACTGTACATGAGAGAAACATCCAGTGTCCTCATGTCACACTAATTCATATTTCCAGTAACATAGCTACTGGTTTATATAAATGTTACTGGTTAATGTTACCATTTCGAAAAAGTAATTTGCTGATCATTCACAAACCATCTGAAATATACAAAGAGTCACTGCTTGGAGTTATTTTTTCAAAACCTTTACCCGAGGCTACAAATTCTAGAAGGCTAATTTAATTAAAATTTATTCAAAAAATATCATTAGGCAATATTGCTTTTTCAGAGTACCAGAATTTATTTCACATACTTTGTGTTTTCAGAATTGGTTGACCTTCCTTTGGGGGAATATTCTTCAAATGACTATGAAATGTAATGTCATTTGGGTGTTTCCAGTAGTGACAAATACAAATTACATTGAAGCCTGTAGGAAATTAGCCCCTACCTTTTATAAGGCTAGAATTTCATCGATTGTCACATGGTCAGTCAAAGAGGATATGAAGCAGTTTGAAACTGGGGAACACAGAAGTGGAAAGCCAGGCACCAAGGGACTAAGAACGGCAGCAACGTTAGCTGCTCAGTAAGTAGAAAGTGTGGAAGATGAAGCTGGGTATTTCGGGTGGTTGCAAGAGTGCTATGAGTTGTCAGTGAAATGCATATGTCAAAGATGCTACTGTGACCCCAACACGCACCAGGCGATGGAAATAGGGGTGTCACTGCACAACGCATCAGCTGCGATTTCACCTAAATCAAGGTGTCAAGTTCTGGACACCTTTCCTGAAAAACTTAAACTGGAAAAGATGTAGAGAAGGGCTAATAAAAGGCCAGGGGAAGAGAGAACCCCTCTTCTGAATAAAAAAATGGCTTGTTTACCTCACTGACATGGAAAATGGAGTGCATTATGATTCTCTATCCACTGATTTCTTTCAAACTGAGTAACAGGAGGTGGAGGGAACGTGTGCACAACACACAGTCAGGACACACCTGGAGTGCTTACCTTGATCCTAGGGAAGGAAACACTCCATCTTCCAATGCAATCTAAGACAGTTTACAACTGATTGCCTCAATAGCCACCCAGCCACAGTTCATCATTTGGCATTAACCTTTCACAGAAAGGCCTAAAATAAACTCCAATTTATATAAAGAAGTAGGCAACAGGTCTTTTTTCTTTCAAAGGTGCCTAGGTGCTGTTAGGATGTAGGCTGTGAAATTACTTATGATCTTAAACTCCTTACCAAAGATCTCATCAAATAAATTGTTCAGATTTTAATGGGAATTAATCAGAATAAATTAATCAGAATTTTTCTAATTTATTAGAAAAAATGTATCAACTATATTTAGAAGTTTAGTTGCCTACTTAACGTTGATCTGATTAGTTGGTCGCTGTCATTGATTGTCACTAATGAAAGATTCAAAATGTTTATTTTGGATGATTTATAGTGTTACAAATAGAAAACAGAAAGAGAAACTAAACCTGAAGCTGCTGGACCTGTCCAAGCACATTCGGGGCAAAAGCCACAAAACTATTTACATGTCTCAATCCTACTCAAGTGTGTACTTCACATTGCGCACACACGTCAGTGTGCATTTGGAAACCTAAACATGGACCTCAAGAGCATGTCAAACCATATGCATGGGGTGTAATGATACTGGCCATACAGCCACAAACTGCACCTCTGCAGTATGTGGAGATGCCTGATGCCACGTGCTGATGGGCTGCCTCACCAAAAAGTGATGTAAAGGCCCAGCAGTATGGGAAAGGGAGGCGAGAGCATGCTTTGAGGGTGTAGTTTGAGTGGCACGAGTCGATAAATAGGAGTTGGAGAGCTCTGTGCATTTGTGAGTTTCCCAGGAGCAGACTGATGCCCAAGTATCAGGATCCAAGTGCGACTGATGCAGAGGGAAGACTGCTCATGAAGGCTGATGAAGAAAGAAGACACAAAGCAGAGGAAAAGCTCTGCTTTGGCACCCCGACGCTTGGCAATACCAGGGTGTAAGTTACAGCCCCGGTATAAGCAGTTGCTGCTTTCAGACTGTTTCTACATCACCAGGTTAGCATTATCACAGTTTCGTTTTAAATATGCTTATTCTTGCATTAGAGGATTATGTTCAATTTTGACTGAAAGGAAGCATTACAAGTAGAAGATATTGATGACAACCTGCAACAATGGTGATAGCGTGCAGTTTACACGTAACTACACTTACTATTGTACTTAGGATGAGAGCATATTCATAGCTTTAATGCAGCAGACCTATGGCATGTCCATGCCTGGATAAACATTCTCTAGAACAGAGTCATAGCAGAAGAGCTGCACATTTTAAAATACTTCTGTTGTGTGATTCAGATTCTGGACTGAGCTCAGACAGACAATTTACAAATAATAGGCCAGACTCAGCTAATGCGATGCTATTAGAACTCTACAGGTTCTGACGGGCTTGTACTCCTGTAAAGATGTATGTTTCTCCCAGTAAACAGTAAAATAATGATTCCTGTAGAATGCTATGATAAAAGACTAAATACAACCCAGAATTAAACATCTATGCTTCCCTCCTTTCAGGGCAAACACTGGCTTTTTCTGTTGCTTTCTGCCTGCTAGATAGTTCTTCTTTTATAAACTGAGTTTGTGCTCAGGCAAATTCTTCATTTATTGATTTTTTTTTAGTATGCTACCTACAGTCATCCATTACATGGTCTATGTCACTGGAGCTTTATCCTCTTTGCCATATTTTTGTTTCTGAGTGTATCTATCTGATTTGGTCTGTTCTTTTAAATGCATTCCTCCTTCCACAGAAATCATATTTCTTCCTCTAAATGTGCTCTCCCGTATTGTTTCTGCCACTGTGCACTTTTTAGATTACACCTGTTGTTACAACACTATCAGACCAGAGCAATAGATTCCTCCTTATTTCTCTGCTGTGGATTTAGTCTGAATTCACACAGATGTAACAGTGCAGAAACTGAAATGGAACATTTTAAGGTGTGGGAATCAATCTGCTTCCACAAGCCAGCGCTTGTATTTATGGCAATGTGTTTTAATAAGAATTTCTCTTCCTTATAAAAGTGCTGTGAATAACAAGGAGTCATGCAATTCTGCAGGGCTGGCCTTGGGAACTTTGCTGGTCGCTGTGTGTTGGGTATCACCCTACTTCCGTGCATCAGCTGTTAGATGCAACCAGTTTAAACCTCATTAATCTAAATGCCTCCAAACCCTATAGGTAGTAAAAGTAGCTCCCTGCCTAGGAAAAAATACAGATTATTGAAGCCACCTAAAAACTAATGATTTTATCAATAAACTCAGCGGTTTACATATGATCTGAGCCACCCAGGCTCAGATTTACCAGGCCCATAAATTCAACAGGCAGAAGGAAGAGGAAAGCTGGAAGACTTACAAAGTTCAGCCAAAAGCATTCTGCATTTTATTCTAAGATGATGTGCAGGTAAAAAAAAGGTAACTTTGGCTACTGATCCCTCTGTCTCTGGCAGTTTCCACAGGCTGATATTGCTGTGCGGTTTATTGTTGCGTTACAGAATGAAAAGTATTCACAGGACAGACAGTTCGTTCAGGTCTAACTACCTGGATAGTCAGACATACAGCATGAAGGGAATTGCACTTAGTCATTTGGAGACTTTTCTCTGAATTATATAGATTTCAAATCAGTTCCTCAAAAGGACCTCATGACAACTGTTGAAAGTAATTAAAATATTCATTAGCGAGGAGTGAATCACAATAGATTGCAACCAAACTAATCTGATGCAGTCATTGTTTTTCCTTGTTTCCCTCATAAACAACACATATCACAACTTTCCCAGGATGCCCAAACTTCCTTCAGATGAATTAGTCAAACTATTTCTAAGCAATTTTTAAAACTCCCTTCTAAAAACAATTTTTAGAAATTTCTGTTCTGAATATTGCATCTTTATTGAACATTTTATTCTTTTACTCTTCATACACAGAAAAGAAAAGTCAATAGCGTTTACTCAAAACGTACTCTTTAAACACAATACTTAAAAAAATATTCTGGAGTGTATACACTTTCCCTTCATTGATCACTTTAACTATGAAGTTGTTACCCAAAAATTTTAATCACAAAATCCTCAGCGATCTTGGTCCAGCAATGTCAGTCTTATTCTTTAAGTTTTTTAACTACTAAGGAACTTCCAAAGTTCTTTGCCATTTTCTGTCTCAGAAGCAAAATGGAGCAATCTTAAAACGATACAACTTCAGCCCTAACCTTTGTTTAAACATGCAGTGCCATCGTTACTAGAGCCTCCAACCATAACGATGAATCCCCCTTCATTTTGTGTACCTGTCACTCCACAAGAAGAAACAACTGCACAGAAAACACCACCACTGAGCTTCACCTCTTTGTACCTGTATGATTTAGTCATAGCAGTTTAGTTATAGCATAGAAATAATCCCTGCAGCAGAGATGGAAACAATTTGGAAACACAAATGCTCTGTTGCAATGAAGTCAGAGTGGCTTGAGGGGTTGTGCTCTCCCTCGTTTGGCAGTAACAGAAACAAATATTTTGATTATCTATTACCATCACATGATACAGTGTCACTAGCTGATACATTTCAATCCAGTATAAATAAAAGGAACACAGAATGACACCCCTATGCAACAGAGATTGACACTAAAAATATTTATCTGTCAAATGCCTTTACTGAAGCCAGAGGGGAAGCAAATCCAAACCCTAATGCTCTCTGCTCAATAGGCCTGGCAAGTACTTCAGTCCAAAGGAGATACCACATTTGTGCAGGTATGGTTTTACCAGGAACCCAGACTTCGAACAAATAATGGAAATACCCAAAAAACTATGAGGTCAGCACCTTACACATGATTCAGCTCAGCAAGAAAAGGTATGTATCACACCAGTGTCTGAGGACAGTTTGAAAATGGAAATGCTGGAGATTTAGTTTCATTATAAAGAGATATATGAAAGGAAGAAAGGATCAGAGTAAAAATGCACCATCCACGAGGAGGAGGCTGCATGTGCAGTCCCGGGAGAAAGCCAAGACAGACCCACAGGGGATTTTTTGGGGTTAGAGTGTTTATAGCAATGACCAACTTATTTCTGAACACAAGGGGGATTCCTCTTTGCACAGTGTGACCAGGAAAACACGACTTTGCATACACTTTGTGTGCTTCCTTTGTAAACAAACACCATGACTGGACCGAGTAATATCAAACTCATTCATTTCCCTTTCTCACCAAAAATGTAACAACACCCTTTATGTTATCGAACTGCGCGAATCTCAGCACAGCAGTATCCACATATGCTGTTACAGTTTTAATGATTAATTAATTAATATTCACAAAACCAATTTCATTATTTAGTACTTACAAAATTGATTCTGCCTGGAATACACATTATGAAGCATCAGGTGAATGGAAAAGCTGAAAAGAAACATACTCCAAAGCTGTTTCTATATTAATGTATTTTAATATGCCTGACATTTTTTTTTAGTGAAACCTTTATTTTTCATTTCAGTTTTTGAGATTTAAGCCACCGTTGAAGCAGGAGTAATTGACACCCTGTGGATGCAGAACAAAGACAGACAGTGTTACTGTATACTTCCAGTATAAAAATAAGGGTAAACAAATGAGTTCCCAGTTGCCTGTGTATTGAACTCAAGGGCTGAATCAGCTCATTCCTAGAGCTGCGCTACCCTTTCAGTGTTTCCAATTCAGGAAAACATCAGCCCATAACTAACTAGAGTGTGTGGTTAAAATCCAAGATTTGCTCATTTCTTGCTCATACAAGATTTTATTATTATTATCTTTAGAAACGAAATGAATTTAAAGTAATTTTCTGCTTAGAAATAGCAAGCTGCTTCAGCTTAATGCATTTGCTGGGGGGAGCAGGTGAAAACACCTCTTTCTTTCAGACTCAGTAACTGCCATTTCAGGCTGCAAAAAATAGAAAGCAGTAAAATGTCAGCTGACACAATGAATATCTGTATAAAAGCAATGACACAACTTGGCTAAAGTTAGGGAGATGTATGTGATAGCTGAGGGCAGTAGAGCTGTCAAGCCCGCTATGCAGATTTTATTGTATTTCTCGTGAAAAAAACAGTAACACGGTTTATATTGTGCACTACAGATACAATATTTCTGCATTTTTTAGTGCACACCTTCCTATCAGCACTTTTACTTTGCCACTCATATAAACCTGCAGTATTAGTAGCTGCAGAATAAAGGTATGCAACAGGAGGTAATGACTTGCTTAACTGGTATCTGCTTGTCCGCTTGTTCAATTAAATCAGCTCAATGAAAATACTAAAGCAAACTTGATTAAAAAGTAACCTCATCTAGATAAAAAAAAATAATTTACATAAATCAAACTAGAGCGTCTGCCAAATTTCCATGATGTCAGTTTTAGTGAAGAAGCAACCCAAAACTCCATGGGCAGCCACTTTGATGCTTCAGAGGATATTTGACGTACACAAGTGCACATCATTTGCATCCCCATAAACATGAGATAAACACATTTCTTTCTTGCATCTGTCCTCTTTCGGTAGCTTTGGACTATTATATGATCTCTGTCTACCAATATAATCTGGCTGGCACTAACTCAAAGGGTATATTCCTGCCAAATAGTTTTCCCTATGACATATTTTCCCTTCTGTACTCCCACACATATTTACATCCATCTTTGATAGCCTGTGGACTGTGGGGCCTTAGAAAACACTCAGCAAGTTTGTAGAAAATAAACTATTTTAGCTGAAGAAAAACAATTTCAGAACATTTTTGTCTTAGAAAACATTTCAGTATTCCCACTGTCCTCGGCAGTTGGTTTGCTGATGTTGCTCTCGTTGGCAGTACACAAAGCCCAGGAGCTCACCAAAAAGAGGACAAGGATAAAAAGAGCACCCAAATGTCAAATAACTTTGCTAAGCTGGTGCCACCAGTAAACACCATGGTGAAACCAGGACACGTTTCCCCCGTACCCCACGCTGATCTGCCAGTAGACATGAATAGTGAGACTACCAGTAAACGATGTAAATCACTTACTACTGATGCCAGTACAAGCTCTGCCCTTGCCTTTCACAAAACAAATGACACCATATATAAAGAGGATAGAAAACCAGTGGCAATGATTACTAGCAGATTTTACTTCCTTTTTGACTCTTAATGAAGAAACAACACAACAAATTACAGATGATAATAAAAATTCTATCCAACAGACACTGTTTACTTATAGTCTGTAAAAATGTAACATGATTTCATCTAGATCTATAATCATTGTATTGTTGCTTTGATGTTTGTGTGTAGACATCACTTGAAAGAATATATACGTTAAAACAAAATAGCTTTTTTCCTGAAATCTATAAAGTAGTGACAGAAGCCTACTTGTTCTGAAATACAAATATTACAAATATGAGAAAGCCTGTTCAAATCTAGGAATGTAAATATTGATCATGAGAGAAACTAACTTAGAATGTGTGTAAGTATTTTTTTTTCTTGCGTGAACAAAATAAATAGTACTTATTTTACAGGGATTTCTTGGGATTTTTCTTCAGTGGCTCTTTGCAAAATAATTCTAGTCCACAATATAGTGTCTTTCAGTGTGTTACTTGTAGCTCATTTAGTGCTCAAGGTTTTGTTTTTTCAGAGCTCTCAGAATCTGGCACCCAAACACCAGCTTGTGACCTCGCAATACAAGTAACCCATCTCACATCTTTCAAGAAAAAGAACATTTTCACTCTACTGGATACTTGACACAAGATGACTCATGAACTGAACGCTTGGCAACCAGATTAAAACACCATTTTCTGAACCTTCTAGTAGCTTGCTGACTACTTAATAATAATTCAAATTTTCCCACTCCAAACCATGGCTTCTTTTTGATTTACACTTGCCTTTCTCCTCTCCTTTCTCCTTCCCCTCCCTTTCCCTAGCCTCCCTCTTTCCTTACTCTACCTCTCCCCTTCCCTCTTTATTAATTTCTTATCAAAAATAACAAAGGTCATCATTTCTGCCATTATGCAGTGAAGGTAAGGAAAAGACACTCGAGTGGATGTTGGATGACAACAGGAATGGTACCCCACGAGAAGCTTGCCCAGGATACTCTGCTGTATTTTAGTGCCAGCGTTTCGCATTCTTAATTCTCCAGCCCTGGACTCCTCCTGAGCACAGACCCGTGATCATTTCTGAGCAGAAAGATGCGACCGCATATTTCAGTTACAGTTTCCATATTCTGAACACTTGTGATCATTGAAGAATTCCTTCACAGCCAGTAATACCAAATATTGCTGGACATTAAAGAGGCAGAAGCTTCCAAGGAAAGAAATACTACACCCTACAATAAACATCTGAAACGAAGCCAATCTTCTATTTTGTTGTTGTACGGAGAGTGACTGTAAATACAGGCTATATGATGACCACGCTTTCTTTTTCATGAATGACAGGAAAAAGAAACAGAAAAAGAAAACATCTATTACTTCTTCAGAGAGCATAAGTCCTTAGGCCCAGGCTCATCACGCTGAATTTTAAGCACCTACATGAGTGAGACGCGTAATTGCCCTGGGCCAGTGGAGAAGGCAACCTATTCTAGAGGGCCATTTAGGTCTTAGGCAAGCTGAAGCATCGGGAGGTGCACTTCTCTTTCCATTGAGTGCATATGCAACCTAGGACAAATGCACTCGTAATTTAGGCACCTCTTATGAACCCCAATTCAGTTTTCACAGGCAAGTTACTCGGCTTGGTCTAATCAGAGTTGAAACAAGGCCACCTCTGAACTACACGTATCAGAATCTGAATCAAATGTCCATTGCAAGGGCAGTTTTAGTCTTGCTATCCCAATTTTCACCACATAATTGCAAACAACTCTTGTCCATTTCAGTCCCTCATTATATTTCTAGAGCTGAAGAGCTGATGTTTGTTTCTAATAGATTTAGGAAAAGCTTTATATTTCAATTTCCTGCTGCCTCCAAATGTTCTGTAGATAGGAAGGATCATCCATTGTCTACTTAGTACTCAAGATAGTAAACAGATAACTAACCTCTTCTAGTACACCATATGCCTCTATAAAAATTTCACGACACATTTGCTTGTAGAAATAAAGCAAGAAATAACACACCTCCTTCAGCTAGAGTTGGCAGTTACACTTGCCAGACAGACTCACAGATTACTGGACAAGCATTGGTGTGTTGCGGTCATCTTACAAACACACTCTAAGGTGGTAAATAAATTTTTTGTACGCACAATTGTTAGCTTAATTTCGTTAGACTATCGAAAGCTGTAATTTCATATTTATTAGAAACCTTTTTTTATTTACTGCAAGGAAATAGAGGGTTAAGTGAACAAACAGTAATAATTAGCATTATAGAAAAAAATTTAGACTTGCAATTAGACCCTAAGCCCAAACTCAGTTTATTTCCAGAGAGAAATTAACCCTTTGTGTGAAGGACTTAATAATCATAATGTCAAGCAAGTATTTGCACACTAGAGGCATAATGTGGGGAAAAAAACCCTGCCTGAAATTCATTACAACAGGTGTGAATATATAGAAGTGAATGGATCTCTGACACTAAAATTCATTCTCCTGGAGCCTAGTGTGTTTCTGCACTCTGGTGGCTCTGGCAGATCTCAGTGTATCTAGTCCTGTTAAAAGTAGTGCCTTCGGCTGGCCTGGAAGCTGATTCACGTGTCCCTTTGGTACCTCTGGGCAGGGTTCAGTTACCAAGACACGCAAACCTGCTCCTCTTCAGTATCTCGGATTTCTGCACAAGACTGCAGGTAGGACGCATGACCATCAGATGACCCACTCACCTCCTGGGACTGTACCCGGAGGCCAGATGGAATACCTGTAGCACTTAAAGGGACACTAGATAACTGTAACTGAGCAAAGGACTCCAACCCTCTCTACTACAAAATTAATACAGGTTAAAAGGTAAAAAAAAAAAAAAAAAGAAAAGAAAAGTTGCAGAGACATTAGACTGAAGTAGCCGACTGCGTCACAAGTAGCAGGCAAAAGCATAGGCCGCAAATTCTGATGTCAAACAAATTTCATGCCTCCTGTGTAACTTCTCCCACTTTCTGTTCTATTTTTCTAACTTAGTCATAGAAGAAGCCCCTACTGTTTCTCTATCACGGTTTCATTTTTCCTTTGTAAATGAGTCAAAAGAGAAATGAGATAAAAGATGACAAGAAATACTTAACTGATTCAACTCCTTTTCAGTCCATTTCTGTGATGTTCATTGCCAAATTTTTCACCCAGACATCCTCAAAGTAAGTAACCAGAATCGGAGTTTCAACTCCCAAAGCTGTAAACACCTCCAAATAAACAATGTTTGACAGTGCAACCAATGCTTGGCAGTATATACACTGATAGGGTAAACACTCACTGTCCTGAATGGCTTATTGACAAAGTCTTCCAAGAGGGTGGGATTTTACATTGAATAGATAGACATAGAAGTTCGTAAAATCTCTGTATTTACAGCAAATGACCAGCTGGAAACAGTATCTTCAAGAGGAACGATTCTTGCCGGTGCGGAATTTGTCTTTTACGGTTACATGCCTGGGATCTCCGCTTGTGCAACTGTGGTCTTCTGGTTCAAGCACTCCAGCTTTTTCCAAATAGGAAGAGCAATCAAAATGTAATTTAATTATACCAATATTACAGTTGTTAACCTATTTTATGACCTAAAGCAGACAAAAGGTATATTTTTAAGTATTTGGGTATATGCATATCTGGAGAATACAGGAGCGTTTATAACCTATTCATCTCTTATGTATAGAAGTAATTTTTGAAAACTCAAAAAGCAGTCAACAAGAACAGCAGGAAAAGGTTCACTCATTCTCATTAATTCTACATCGAATTAATTAGGCAAATTAATACCAGAAATGTATCTGTCAGACATCACTCATTTTACAGAGTCATTAAAACGATGTAAGAAATATTGGATGCATAACAGAAGAGCTGTATGATACAAGCTTTTAAACAGAAGGGTAAAATTATACTCTATGCAAATCGTTGTCCAACT
This sequence comes from Fratercula arctica, assembly GCA_947846985.1. Taxonomy (NCBI): domain Eukaryota; kingdom Metazoa; phylum Chordata; class Aves; order Charadriiformes; family Alcidae; genus Fratercula; species Fratercula arctica. Next base: position 72,087,787 of record CANTUZ010000001.1, read on the forward strand.
AAGGCACTTTTACATATGATTAATTTTTTCTCAATAATTATTGAAGAGCTGTTGAATGAACTTTTGGGATTTGAAAAAAGCAATATGATTTAGTTCTGGGACAAAGTATGATCAATACTATATCAACTGTGTGCATCCTCATTAAGAAATCTAGTGAGGAGAAATAAAAAGAAGCCCATCTTATGGGAGTGACCTTTAGAAACTGGCAAAAGACATTCCAGCCATTCCTGAGTACGTCAGCTGGGGGAATTTGCTCAGGATAAATGTACTAGAAGTTCTGTGTTACGGAAGACAAGCGTGAAAGCAGCCCTCCATAGGCAAAGCTGCAGTACAGACCTTGCAAAAGATTCTGGGTTGCAACAAGTTCAGAATTGAGTTGACTTCTGCTGGTGGCTGCCAAGAGATTGACAGAGAGAGGGAGAGGGATGGAGAGAAGGAACTTCAGTAAGATTTAGGCCATCATAGCCAAAGAAATCAGAAGCTCCACATAGAGTATTCCAGTGGGAGAGCACAGAGGACTGAGTAATCCCTCTGCTGTGGATGTAGGCTGATTTGGGTGACAAGCTGAAAATGATGGTGCCTGATTTGGTGCTGTCTCACACTACAGCCACAGCCACAGCCCCTGCTGTACAACACTACATATGCTTGCTATAGGTAAGGGGAGCTTTCACAGAATCACAGAATGATAAGGGTTGGAAGGGACCTCTGGAGATCATCTAGTCCAACCCCCCTGCCAGAGCAGGGTCACCTACAGCAGGTTACACAGGAACGTGTCCAGGCGGGTTTTGAACGTCTCCAGAGACGGAGACTCCACCACCTCTCTGGGCAGCCTGTTCCACTGCTCTGCCACCCTCAGGGTAAAGAAGTTCCTCCTCATATTTAGGTGGAACTTCCTATGGTCAAGTTTGTGCCTGTTACCTCTTGTCCTGTCGCTGGGCACCACTGAAAAGAGCCTGGCCCCATCCTCCTGACACCCACCCTTTAAGTATTTATAAGTGTTGATAAGATCCCCCCTCAGTTGTCTTTTTTCCAGACTAAAAAGATCCAAATCCCTCAGCCTTTCTTCATAAGAGAGGTGTTCCAGTCCCCTTATCATCTTGGTAGCCCTTTGCTGCACCCTCCTCAGCAGTTCCATGTCCTTCTTGAACCAGGGAGCCCAGAACGGGACACAGTTTCACCGTGTTCACCAATTTCAACAGTTGCACTGGTTCTCTGGAGAGAAGAAGGGCTTAAAGCAAGTTGCTCCATCTGAAAACAAACTGTGAATGAGTATGTATGTCAGAGTACAGGGCAGTTCTGGAAAAGCCCCCAAGGATAAGTCATACATCGCCCTGACATGTGCTTCTGCCCCCTTGCACTGGGTTCCCAGGCTGCCCGCGGTGCACAGAGCAGGCTGGCAGACAACCACCAGCCTGGAACATTGCTGTAAAACATGCGGATGCATGGGTTGCATCAGAGCACCTACGGACAGGAACAGCAATTGGCAGGACTGAATCTGAATTTGTTTTCAAACACACAAGGAAAACTAAGACCAGCCTAAATACCAGTAGATGACATTAAAAGTAAGGATGCAATTTTACCTCCTTGGGCAGCAGGTTAATACCAGAAGCCTTGCTGTACTGATGCCAGATGGGGTTTTTCAAGCATCTGTAGATCAAACTGAAGGCTTCAGGCAAACCAGAGACAAAGACACGGCAGTGTTCATCACCCACTCATAAACAGTACCAGGGAAAACCAAACCAAACAAGCAGATACAAACAAACCTGGAGGCAGGACTTCCTCTGTTTTAGGCATTAACTGTGAAGTGTATTGCTGTTAATTTCTTTGTGGTCAGCTACCCCAGCAGGGACATAAGGCAAAATTAATACAGCTAAGCAGGACTGAACAACCTCGATAGAAAAGTGCAAAGTATATGAGTAGAAACAATCTGCTTTTAAGTAAAAACATAAATTTGTTTACACAGGCATGATTTATAGACATGATCAGAAAACTCTTTGTAAAATTCTGAGGCAACATTTTTCTGCTCAGATTAGCCATGCTAAATGGGTGACAGATTTTCCCTTTCTCCCTACTTCCTTTTTCTTCAAAACTCAGAAGTTAACAGTACCTCTAAATTCAGGAAAATGCAAGAAAACGTAGTTCATGTGCAACAAAGAAAACAGAATTGTTTTTATTACCGATTCGGCAAGGGAACCAAGAAATACCAGCATTTTGGAAATGCCAAGATGGTACTTCAGAGCCCCACTTTTCCTTTTTCCGTGGCCTAAGTATAAGGTGGTTATCCCAGTCTCAGGAATCATCCCCACATATCACCTCCAAGTGAGGAGAACAGTGAGGATCAGCAGCAAGTGCTCTGCTGCAGACAGCTGCTTCTTGCTGCTCCTCCTGTGCTCCATGAACCAGTCACCTGGGAAGGCTGGAACTGAACTTCCATCCAAATCCTCCTCCCCACCCAAACTCAGGTGGGAGAGCAAGAGCCACACAGGTCTTGCTCTGCCTCCTTCTCTGTTCTGGTACCAACATGTATGGGAGGCTGCCCATGCTAGCATCTACACCAACAAGTTACATCTCTTGAATCTCCAACCAAGATTAATCAAATCAGTTATAAACTGATCATTAGAAAGGATGCTAATGAGGCAATAATTAATATCACCAGCCATTTAAAACGTTTTAAATACAATCAAAGTAACAGAAGCGGAAAGCTAGGCATTGAACTACTCCCAGTACAAGAAAGAAGGAAAGCAAAAAAGGGAGGTGTTGCTTTTTTTTATCCAGTAGGACAACTAACAAGCATGATAGCTGGCTTTAGTTGTAGAGATATGAATTCAGATCTCTCACACAAGTGTCCCTGACAGGGGTATTCTGAAGGGTATTTTGAAATTCCTTTAAGCTACTCCTGTCTTTAAGGCTTCTTGTTCTTCCACTAGGTTTAGAATACTCAAATACTCAGGGAGCCATTAGGAAGCAAACGTGAAGTCAACTCTGTCACCAGATGGCTAGGACATTCACCTAGACACCGAGCTCCTCTTCCTGCTCCAGTGAACACAGAAACGTTCATACCAAGTACAACATTGTCAGATAGGAGAGACTTGCAGGACCCCACATGCAGGTAAACCAGGCTCATAGTTATATCTTCCAAATGGTAAATGGGTCAAAACTCATTACAACAAAGGAACTGATCCTCAGATGTCCATGCCTAAGAATGCCACTGAAGGCCTATAAAGTAAAATGAAAACTCTTCTATTTAATTATTCTGACTTAAATAGTCTTTTTTTTTTTCCCCTTTGGAAACTAATGAGTGGCTTCTGAATCAATCATCTCACTTTTTACACACATACACACAAAAGAACACTTTAATTTCGATATACTTAGAGGAGGAAAAAATCACCACTCCAAGAAACCTACAGAAACCAAACAGAAAATTGGAAAGAAAACTAATCCAATGAATACAGTTTACAAGTCAAAGGACATATTGGGAAAGATCATGATCTTCAACGGCCTTTCTTTCAAATCCCATAAAGAGTAATGTTCCACATCTATTGGAAAACAATGACTCTGAAGAAGATAAATGGCTGAAAGAGGCTCACTGTGGTATCTTCCTCTTTAACTGGAAGGTCCTCTGCATTTATCTATATATGTCCACATATAAACTAGTAGTAATTCATGGTCTGTGTCTGTTTATTCCTGGTGTTGGGGGAGGGAACACAATTTCTGCCCAGCCAAACTGAGACTCTCTGTAGAAAAGTAACAGGTCAACTCTCTTACCTGGGGACTGCTACCTCACTTTCTGTAATTCTGAAAAGCTAAGCCCTCTCCATCTCCTGGTTGCTGCAGTAAAATGTAGTACTTCTGGAATCTGAAACTGATTCTCCAAGAAAAAAGAGGTACCAGTTTCATGCCAGCCATGGAAGCGCTACTTCACTGGTTGTTTTCCAATGACAGAGTCATAGTAAATCCCGAGCACAAGTCTTGCATAATCCTGCAGCTCATTCTCCCTTGTTTGTGGATTTAATTATAGCTGGATAAGCTATTGCCCAGATAACTTAAGATACAGGAGAAAAACAATAATCCAATTTACACAACAATGTAATCAAATTTCACAGTGCAAACGTATGCTCTTTGTTTCATTGGTTTAAAATCATGTGCCAAACACTAACCTTCTCCCCCGTAACCATCAACTAGCAACACGGAAAAGCTGCGAAGGATGTAGAGTCATGCCGAGTGCTATCTGGTTGAAACTTTAATTTGTGTGGAGGCCCACGTGAATCCTCGGGGCCCGTTATGTAAAACTGTTGCTGAAAAGATACACAGGGCACAGTGAAAGGGGGTGAACTGAGGCTCCATGGTCCAGTTTAGCTGTTTGTGTTTGGTACTCTGATGTTGCTACGAAGTTGTTATAGCAACGGGCCAGAACCCTCTTGGGGAGAAAAAAGAAAAAAAGAAAAAAGAAAACAAACAGGAAGACTTTATGTGACACGTGGGTCACTGTGAACCTGTTTCGATTGAACAGGAATGGGGAACAGGCACTGCCCCATTCCGATACCTCTGTACGGGCTTGAACTTCTCCGTTTGTTTAGCTTGGGACTTTATCGTCCATCAGACCCACAACAAAACATGTATGTCCTCCTTTAACCTAATAAAATCCTAGCTGGTCCAGTCAAGTAGAGGAAAACTGATGGAGATATTACAGAAAACAGACAGGGATATTAACTTTTTCTTGACTGTCTCGCAACAGCTCTGAAATTGCTTAACTTTTCCTCTCCTGCTATTCATGCCTTCACCTTACTTCCCTGCTTTTGTGATCAACAACAGCAGCAACCTGCCATGTAAGTGGTTTGGAAGGATTAGTGAGGTAAGGGAGTTGATCTGACTTATATTGAGCTTGGAAGCATGGAAACTATTGAACTGCAAACAAGAATGTCAGATTCTTCATCATTGTCATCTGCCTCCTTCTGACTTACTTACCTTTGCTGGATTTTGAAACACCCACCAAAACCTGACCATTCGTAACAATTTTCTCTTTCCCAAGAAGAATTATTAGTGTCTGGAAATTTCAAGCAAATGTTTTTCTTTTTATCACTTAATGTAAATATTATAAATATATATATAAATATATAGATATAAAAATTATATATTTATATATAAATATATTTATATATTATCTATATTTTATATATATATAAAATATATTTATATATAAATATATAAATAATATAAAACACTGATAAGTGAGAATTCCTCATTATAGACCTAATTTCAAAATTTAAATGGTCTACATTTGTTATCCTCACCCTTTTTTCTAATTTGGTAAGAAAATGGAGAAATAAATCTATTTAGCAATGCACCACAGGAAAAAAAGCATCAAAAATGTGAATTTTAATAACTTCAGCATCTTGAAAATAATAAAGAGAGAATTAAAAGGATAATTCAGATATGCATTCATCCTAACCATTCATTGCCGCATTGGTGTGGGGAAAGTCGCACATCACCTTGATGTAGTACAGAAGACTGACTTATAAAGAACCAAACCAACCTGGATAAATGTTCAGGTCTTGGTGCATGGCAGGCAGCATATGGCAATCTTTGGTTTATACTGTCAAATGTAGATACAGGATGGGTAACATCAATTTATGACAACCACATTATTCAGATACAGCAAATCTAAGTTTCTAAAGCCTTCAGGGCTCTACAGTATGTCAAACACAGTTATATTCTCGTGTTTAGTGGCCCTTAAATGTGTATCCTAATTATGTAAATACCTACATTTTACATAAAACTCCTCAAGGACTACTGGCAGGAAAGAGGACACACCTTTTGTATATACAAGCATACTCCAGAAAGTGGGGTCCCCAATCTCTCAGCTCTTTTCAACCCAGGACAAGCAAAGGGCTGGAGGAAGAGATGAACTGCTTGAGCTGCCACGAGCGGAGCAATGGCTTTCCACCCACATACCAAATTCAAACAGGACATAAACGTAACTTCTTGCACTACCCGGGAAACCAAGATATTTTTGAAAATCTACCTGGTTCAGCCCAGAAATAAATTAGCCGCCGTACATTCAGCTACATGGGGATGTGCTGAGGATGACTAGCAAGCTGAGGATTACTCATGGCTCCGAAACCTGCTCTCAGCATTCACAGCTGATACGCATACAGTGCATGGCCTTTTGGCTGTCTGTACTTGGACTGCTCTGCTTAGAGGACTTTGCATTCGCTTAGCATTGGTCAGGTCATTACAGCAGGCATCAGCGCGTCCCCGGCAAACAGAACGATTGCCTGAAGCGGTTTTAATCAGTTTGTAACTGGAAACGTTCCATACAGGTCAATGGCTATCAGTTGTTGGAGTGTGCATAATGTAATTAGCATGGGCTACAATTGCTATTTTTGACTTAAATAAGAGCCTTTTTGCTAAAGTCCACAGCTTTATCTGAAGAGATACTGAACTGTCTCTTTCTTGTAGTAGTGGCACAGCCCATGGAGGCTTCATTCTCCGAACCATGAAATTTGGACTCTTTAAAGAACTCCATTAGGCATAAATACTATGGGAGAGGGAGAAGGAGAGGGCTGTTTAGTTTTCTTCAAGTCCGTACTCTGCTGCCCTTCCTCTGCAGGATTTAGGAGTTGGCTTTCTCTTATTAATCAATATAGAACATGTATTGATTAATACATGTTGGAGGGCATGAAAGATGTTACTACTGTTAGCACGTACTTTGTAAAGCCCTCCACAGGCTGTTCCCTGTTATGCCACATGTTATTCACATGGTAGCAATTTTGTCTTCTGAGTCCTTTGGACTCAGTTGTCTTCTTTCAGCAGAATCTTGGAACAGTAATTTCTGGGCTCCTAGGTGCCTACAGCCCTAAAAACATTCAGGAACTAAAAGGACATTACCTTTCTTTCAAGCTCTCTCCAAGCTTCAGTTCCCGCAGCTCTCTCCTGTGTTTCTAGGTAGTTTGGTAATTAAGCATACCTGGCTTTGAGAGGCAGGTCACGCAATTATTCTGAAGCAAACAAGACAACTTCTCCAGGCTACTGATAGCGGCTGTTGCCCTCTCATTGTGCTTTACATATTTAAAGCCAAACTTCCATCACAAGGTAAAATTAGCACCGAAGCAGATAATTTTTTAAAGCATCGGTTCATAATGTTAAACAGAGCAAGTGACTTTCCCTTTGAATTTACATGTTAACATCCATCCCCACAGTCTGTGTGTTCCTTGTTTTAAATGGTAATAGGTGGGAAAAAAAAGCCAAGGAGGTAAAACAGCAGCAAGCAGTGATGGTGAACTGAAATAATATTTAGTGCTAAAAAACCTCTCCTTTTATTATTATTGAAAAACAACATTAAAGCAGCACCTGAATGTATTGGTTTAGATTAGGCTGTATTTGGTAGCTACTGTACAGAATAGATATGAATACAGTCTTCATTCTGCACAGTTTGCACTCTAAAAGACATACTGAGATGCAAAAGGATGTTTGGGAAGAAATACAAATACAACCAATGCTACTGTTACACTAACCTCTTTGCATATTAACATAATAGTCAATTATTCTTGTGCCGTCACCCTCTCAATGCACTTGAAAGCATAAAATCTTAGAGGTCTCTCATTGGCATTCCTGCAGAAACAGGTCATGAGAAGACTGAAACCTTACCCAGGATGGAGAACTGCATCCAAAAAGGTGTGGGCATTTTTCTTTGAGTAGCAGAAGGGTGAAGAAGACAAGGATAGCTCCCCTTCTGGAGGGGTAGAGAGCAATCTGATAAAATACAAAAGCGAACCAGCCACAAGATACAGCTGTTTCCAGAAGTTGAAGCACACAAAGCAAATGTGATGGAAGAGGAAGAAGGGGCAGTGGCAGGATTTCCAATGGGAGAGCTCTGAATTCAAACTTACTGGCAAAAAAAAAAAAAAAAAAAAAAATTGCTGGAGTGTCTGTACTTCAAAAAAGAAGACTGGAAAATGAGCAAGATGTGAGGAAAAACAGAAAAGGCAAGTCTATGTCACTAAAGGACACAAGTAAGCTTGGATCACACAAGGACATGTTTTAGAAACTTACTGTAGAGATGCATTAGCAATTACAAGCAGGAAGAGAAGAAATAAAATGAGTTGTAACATTAAACAAACACAGAATATGAATGGAAAGGCAAGCCTGGGGCTACGTATTTATCTAAGCATTGTTCAGTCTTGATCAAGGAAAATGAAACCTTTGGATTGAAATGACACAATAGATCAAATACAAATATATTGTCAATAGCTAGGGCTGGTTCAGACCTAGACAAGAGAACTCATGAGAGGGTTTAACTATCACATATGTACCCGGGGAATTCTTTGGTAATAATTACAGAAAGAAAGAAATTCAAGCATGGTAGTTTGTCTTAATAATAAGCAATGCTGAAGGAGTCTTTCCAATCACATTCAGCACAATTAGAACTTTGCTGGGGGGGGAGCGGTGGTGGGGTTTGTGGTTTGGTTTTTTTAACTGCTGTGTCTCTGACATAATTATTAATTATTCAGTGCAGGGCTCTATTGGAGAGAAATGCCAGTCTGCTTCCGTCGACCAACAACTGGAATTACAGCGCATTGCTAATCATTTTTTCATCCTGCTTATTTGCAGCCTCGATCTATTCCCTCTCCGTGATCTTTGCACGCTCTTTTTGCTGTTCCCTTCCTCACGTTCTTGGCAGAGAGGTGGACATTTTGAAGGTCAAGAATGAAAGGAAGCAAGAGGAGACTACTTCGAAGTCCCTCTTTCTCCCCATGCTAAGCTCAGCAGACAGTTTTATGGCCTCTGACATGACTTCTGTACTTGCAACTTGGGGTACCCTCCCCTGTTTCTGGAAGGAGCCATTTGGACTGGTATCTTGTGCCCGTTCTCCTTATTTGTTTGTAGACAAGGGTACCAGTGCAACAAACTTTGGAAACATTTGCTGTTCGCTGGGTCTAATGTCTGGGAGGTGGAAAAAAGGGAATCTGAATGAATAGCATTTCTACAGATATTTTGTGTTGGCTTAAATCTAATTGTAGACTTTAAAAGAATGTAACCAAACAAAACTTCACTCCCTCTTCACAGTAGGGAGGCTTCACAGGAGTAATGTTTATTCTCAGATATCCTTGTTTATAATCAAGACCAAAATATTAAGCTTCATAGGCAAGTTCTATTACATAAATTAACTTAAATAGTTCAAGCTGGCTTAATTTGTATTGAAAAGATCCCATTAGTATGTACATTTTTCAAACAAAAAGAAATCTGTCTACAAGTGCAGGGTGTATTTATGTGTATAATTAGTGCAATTGTAATAGCTGCAAAATGAAAATCTGCAGAAACACTCTAGAAAACATGGACTAACCAGTAACAATTATCATTCCTACTAATATAATGTGCTAACTGACTGAAGAGCTCCCTTCTAGAGACTTCCAAATGTGTTTATTTTTAGAAAGAGCATGAAAAAATGGACAACTCAAATCCTTTGCACTGCAGGTCATTTCTCTAAAGCCAGTGCAGGTTTCAAGAGCCAGCCAGTCAATCATGTACTGAGCGTGGTTCACAGCTTATACAAAAAATTTCATTCTCCTTAATGAAGTCTTAAAGAGTGCCTCACAAACATGGTTAAGGCACCAGTGCTGAAAGGTGATTAAGAACCTTTTTCTTTATAAGCCTGGCTAAATAAATCCACACTGCCCAAAACATTTCAGTACATTCCTAACTTTATGCCTAGGCAGGGGTCACATGGAAGCAAAGGGGACAACGTACATGCACCAAGCCTGAGACACACCTAAGCAAGCTGCTGAATAAGACCTAAATTACACCCTTGTGAGTAAGCTCAGCTGGGAGGCCAAAGTCATGGAATAAATTACCACTTCGCCCTCAGACATGCCTTCCTCCAGACACAAACGGAATTATGTAAGTGGGGGCTGGGGAGAATTTTGCATTGGTGACAAGATAGGTGTGATTTTCAATCCAACCTAAAGAGAGCAATAATATGGCAACCCCTTCCGATACTCCCACTGGCACTCCAGGTGTCCTGGGCTTCTGAAATGAGCTCCTGAGCAGATCTCAGCTTGGCTTTCCACCTCCTGTGTAATTGTACTGCTTTTCAGGATGCTATCATCGTGGTCTTTAATCAAATTAAAACTTGAAAATCCACAGACAAAATGCTGAATGATAATTTTATTCCAGATTTGAAGAGTTGTTTGTAGGAACTGGAGTAATGTGGGATGATAAAAACTCTCTCAGAAGAGCGGGATAACCTCTGCTAGTAAGACCTTTGGAAAACATGCACCATTCAGCTAGGTATCTAAGACCTAAGGGTAAAATTCTCAAGCAGAAATGACTGAACTGTACCTTGAGATGGGAGACCCACTCCCTGACTACTCTCTTCAATCTATCTGTTCATTATGATCCACTTACTCAAATTATGGTGATCAATAAACTAATGGAGGTCTTTTTTAAATAAACTGGTTCTGGCCATAAGGTCTTTTCAGCTAACAGTGTTCTATTACATCAGCAGCTGCAAAAGAATAAACCAAGGTATTTCCTCAGGCAAGCCTCTTGCTTCAGTCTGGCGCCCAGCTGAGAGGTGGACGATTCCAGGAGAGCACGGTCCACCAGCGGATGGGTGATGCAGAACCGCTCTCGTGCTGCTGGGGCTGAGCCAGCACCTGCAGGTCGTTCCCTTCCCTGCCACGGGGACGGTGGGCTTGGCTTCCAGGAGGAGGATCTTGCTATTCCTAGGAATCGGGCCCCTTTGGCCACATCCCATCCTGGCAGAGGACTGACTGCTGGTACCAGTCCTGTGCATCAACAGGAGACTGCAACTCTCGGGGCTACTAGTCTGATTCTGCTCCCTTCACAAGCAATGAAAATTACATTTTAAAACTATATAGATACACAAATATATATCCAAGAAGATGATGGCTTTTTATGCTACTGATGAGTAGCCCATAGGTCTGCCCACGTCTTTGATATCTAAGATGACAATATTAATATTTCTATTATCTTTGAGAACCAAGGTACACAGCTACCCTGAGGAGTTTTACATTATTTTCTGCACATTGTATTACTGGGTTTATATTCTAATAGAAAACAGAAGTCATTCTTTTTCTGGCATACTCCAGCTTGCAAGAGGAGATCAAGAACATTGTGTGAACAAGAATTCAGAGAAAAAAACAAGTCTAGCTGTTTGATACGATAATTAATTTACCAAAACAAATAGAAAGAAAAACCATTTGGCAAGTGGTGATGGACTTAGCCCTGCTGCTAGCCAATTTTAGTTTACTTCCAGTAAGAGCACGTCCACTGCATAGCAACCTTGAGTTCACTCTGCCAAAATCAGTGGAGAAACAGTCTGTCAACTGCAATAGATGCAGCTGGCCTTGAGTACTCCCTTTCGAAGAGGTAAGTTGGTAAGGCTTATCTTCCATTCGGGGGCACAGACAGGGCATCACTGTTCATACTTGCCTTTGCCTCTACTCTGTGGGTTGTCCTCTGGTCTTTAAACAGAGCATACAAAGTGCCAAACAGTGATCATCTAATTTTATCTGGCCATTCGTGTTTAATGAGGTCTGCATTGTTCCTTCCTGTACATCGAAATGTATCATTCACAAAAATAAATAAAATAAAATTCTTAAATAAAAAAAGAGAAACAGGAAATGGGGGCTGAAGAGGGGAAGGACTACAGAATAAAAATTAAGAGGAAAAACACACAAATATGGCTTCACTATCTAAAACAATCCTCCAGCTGAGAATCCTTAGGTTCCCTACAAATGGAGTTGCTCCCTTGTAAGTATTTTATAAATCACTATTCTGCTGGCAAACAGTATGTAAGCCGTTAAGCTCTTACAGATGTTATACCTACATCAGAAAATAATGCTCTATTTTTAGGCACAAACATTTTCTGGTTAAAGAAAAGCAAAGTAAAGCCATGACAATTAAACCTAATAGCTGTGCACAGCAGTCTTGTCAGGCTGCCTCTCTATAGGTGAATGGAAAATGCAGGGGGACTAAAAGCTCTGTAGCTGAAGGAAATTGCACAATCGAGATGCTTCTCTGATTTGGTATTTTTAATCTGTTTTTTAGGAGAAAGAAGCTATGACTTGGAGATTTTCTTCTAGTAACAGGGAAAACATTTCAGCAAGATTTGTTCCTTTGGTCCTATACCTTATTCCTGTAGAAATACAGTGAGTTTCCATTTCTTAGAGCATGTTCTGCTATAAAAGAGAGGAACGAGAGGAAGATGTAATCATTCACCATTTGGCTCTTTGCTTTCCTTTCATGGTTCTCAACTCCACCTCTAGTCTTTAGATCCTCGAAAAAAAAACAAAAACCACCCAAACAAAAAACAAGCAGACGCACAAAAAGACATGAAAAACCAAAACCAAAATGCAAAACCAAAAGAAACCCCTAACACAACAAAATGCTTGTTTCTTTTTCAGATATTGCAGACATTTCTCATTAGCAGACCTTTCTTTGGCCCAAATTTGAGAGTGCTTGGTAAAGCCACTTGTAAGATACGAGACTCAGGATAATTAGGTGTTAATTATGTTTTGAAGAATCTCTTAGCACTTTTTGCCATGTTGCATCTCCAAAAATTGTCTGTTCTGGAAACTTCAAATACACCTCATCTGAAGTGAGATGTGGCTGAAAAGGGCCATTAGAAGAAGCAGGAAGGCATTCTGGGATATTATTTGCTGGTAATTAGGAAAGTAAGAAGACTATTACGAGCTTTGAAAGATGTTTAAAGGATGTGAAATGACTAAATAAGATTTGGAGTTCTAATCCTTACAGTTAACCACAGGTGAATGTGGCTTTGGAGAAAACAATGGAGTAACAAGATTATTCAAATGGTGGAATTGAGCTCTCTTCCACCCAGCTGAGAGACACACATTTTCAAGGCAACTGGCAAGGAAGTTTTACAGCCAACACTGCCTTAATATGACATTTTCAGGATGACACTAGTGCCTGAGTCAGAGAAGCTTCCTTCAGGTTTGCAGTGGAAAAATATAATCCCACTGAACTGGAAGAGATTTAGCAGGTCAAGGCTACGCTGCACGGGGTATAGCACATCTGGCCCTTTGTGTCTGAGATGGACCCAAAGATGATGGACCAAAGAGATGGACCCAGAGATCTCCCAGGTGCTGCTATGAAGGCCAGAAAATAATCACGGCGCTTACCAGCCAGGCGCCTGAACAGGACACGGGGGACCAGCGCTCAGGGCACGTCTTGGAGTCTTTTCTCTGAGGCTGAGGTATCACAGTGCTTCTGTTCACAGGCTGTGATAAGGGTCAGCTGAATGTGGGAAAAAAAAGGCTGATAACTGGCAAATCTAACTGAGTTTGGGGCACCTGCGCAGGTTTTGCCTTTTTGGGAAACTATGATCAGCAGCAGAAGGCTTCCCAATGTACGTTTATAGGGAAGCTGGAACCAGATATTTAAAAAAAGGGGAAAAAAGGATTTCAAACAGCAGCTAATATAAATTTCGCACATTACAGTTCTCTCTTAAAATAAAGGAGTAGAACCAATTTATGATCTCTGAAGAAGGCTAGGCTCTCTTGTAGGTCTTTGGGAGTCCATGCAGTCTTTTCCATATACAACCACCCTGTTCTTACACTCCAGCCATGGTGAGCTTCAAAGAGAGAAGCACCGTTTCATATGACACTCCGTCTTAGTCAAATGGTTTGCTTCAAGACGACTATCACAAAGATTTCATTTTTCTTTTCTTCAGAGGCCATACACTCCTACCCACTCAAACCCTGAGACTGAAGTATCTCTTCATCTATAATAAAAGCATATCACAGCAGTGACAGATACAGACGCTGTGTTAATAAACACTAAGGACCAGAGCCTTACTTGTTACAGCTTTGTATCTCTGAAGGTCTGCAAGGAGGGAAAGCAGAAATCAATACATAGAGACAGCGGGAACACGGAGAAACTGCCGAGGTGGACATTCGCAGCTCTCCAAAGGCTGGGGGAGAGACAGGGGAAATGGAAATTCATGAATATAGAGCAATACAGAGAACCCACAGACCCATGAAAACTCCTCTTCAAATGTTTTGTCCCAGTGTCTCACAGAGAAAATATACAGAAAAGAAATTCCTAGAGGAAAAAGTCTTTATTAAGCTAAAATCATAGTTCAGAACATATTTCAATAGCTAAAGGTAATACAAAAGTATTTCACTTGCAGTGAAATATTCATTAAAAGAGGAGGAAATTGAGTGTTAAATACAACTAAAACTCAAAGATTCAAAAGCACTGAAAAGTGTGTTATCCAAACAGCTCTGGGTCTGCCCAAAAGCTATTCATGTGGAACAATACAAAAACCAACAACAAAATAAACCCCAGTTCAGTAACTCAGAGATAACCTTTTTCACCAGAATGAAATGGGTTCGTTTCCATCAGCAATACAGCAAAATAGAATTATTTAAATTCAACTTTTAAATTTTTATACTAATACCATCCTCTGGGATCCACAGAGAGCTCACAACAGAAGCTGTAACTTACACCAGCTTGACTCAGGGCAGAAGATGGAAGTCAACCTTCCACAACGTTTTACTGTGAAGCCCTCCATTATGTTACAGAAGCTCCGTGTGTCACACAAAGGCACAGAGGTCACATGAAATAAGAGTCGCGCATATCTATAAAGCGGCAGAGGGAGAAAGAACCTGACCTTAAACTGTTAATTTAACAAAAATACAATTGTGCTTTTCAGCCTGAAGCCAGTGTCTGGGGAAAGTACGCTTACATAAGTACAGTAATAGAGAAAAATGGTTTCCATGCAACGTAGCTAGATAATCTATCTGAATAAGAATCTATTTTTAGTTTTCAAGAAAAATGACTTCTTCAGATGAAAGCATCACTTTCACTATACTCAAAAATGACTTCTCGTCAAACAGTCATAACGTGCATCATCTATTTACGTGTTTTGCACAGATTTGATATTTTACCTGATACATTTCTTAGATGTTAAATTCTATTAAAATACATACAATTTGTTCTTGATAGTAGAATATTTCATTCCAGTTCTATTTATTAAAATGAATAACTACAAGGTTTTCCTTGAAGACAACTGCATCGTTATGTGCTGTGAATAGAAGCCAGTGATGTTTCTGTGATACTAATTGTAATTTTTAAAGACACTGATGTAATTTCCTTATAAACCAGTTTCTCACAACAGTACTGTACAACAGCATGATAAAGATTTTTTTTTTCTAGCTTATCCTTTAAGTATCTCTCTCTGCCCATTTAAAAATTCTTTTGCTATGCTGAATGCATGGCACTTACATGCAATGCTCATCACAACTGAATTCAGAAGCAGCTATTAATTATGTCACTGATTTGTATTAAGACAGGATTAATTTAAAACAGGACCCCACACCAGCAGTCTCTGAGCCAGTCCCTAAACCAAAGTACTTACTCCATCGAGAAAAGTTCAAGAAAAAAAAACAAGCGGAGAGGAGAGCACGACAGCGACAGAACTCATATTAGCGTCACAGAAAGAGTGTGCCATGCTTTCTATATATAGATACATAAGGCAGGATGACAAAAGAATTGGGAAGGCAAAAATGGCAGAGCAGAGGGAGCACAACAGGAGAGGGAACGGTGGAAAAGAATAACATAATAAAAGCAATTGTCGTAGACAGGCAGTTAGTGGATGGACAGATGGTCATAGATGACTGAAGTCCTGCGGTTCCGGTTGGAACTCGGCAGCTCACAGTGATTACCCTCAACCCAACCCACTAGCGAAGTAAAAGCATTTAGGACACCAGGGAAGTGGCTTTAACCAGTAAAGTTTACTTCATGAACAGGAATGCAGGAGTGTGAGTATGGTCACTTGGTGCTGAGGAACCCCCCAGCTTCTCATTTCATGAGAGCAGCTCCGTGTCCTCAGCAAGAGCAGTTGTTGGCTGTTTGAGCTAAGGGCACAACCACCCCAGGTTTGTTCATGTATCCTTGTGTCTCGCCTTTACCAAGAGCTAGTGATGGCCACCGTGACTGTTCAGATTTATGTTTTTCCCTGATGACCAGTGCTGTGTGTGTATGTTAGGAAAATCATGGACTTAGTTCATACATATTCAGAGATGATAATGCAATTCAGCACTACCAACTTCTCCGGGGAAAAGGAACAGTTATTTATTGTAAACACTCTGCAGCCCAAACTGAAAAATAACGCTGGCTAGCCAGCTGACATTTGCCCAAAGCATCTTTATGTGACAGAGGAAAACTCCCTCAAACAAGGACAACAATACAGTAATAAATGAGCAAATGAGATCTATTGCTCTTATAACACTGTAATTAGGATGGGATTTTAAAACAGAAATAATTTTAAAGGAAAATTTGATGTAAAACTTAAACCCAAGGAAGTGACTATTTCTAGAGGGGAAAGCCAGAAACCAGAACTCTTAAAGATGATGGATCCCATAGAATACATACATTATCTCATCTGAAAACTATTGCCTCCAGGGACGTATTTTTAGGCACCAGCCTAGGATGACAGATGAGCTCAACAAAGGATACATAACTCTGCAACACCAAAGAGTTTGACTCTCACCTGAAAGAGCAAGAGCCAGTAACTCTGAATAACCATTTTGTGCATGTACGGGGAAATCTGTTTTTATGAGTAATGGGGCATTCAGGCAAAACCTTTTAGTGCCCTAACACCCCTGAATGTGTAGTAGGGGAAGTAGTGGATGGGTACTGTGCTGGTCGCCTGGGAACCTGGAAAAAAAATGATGCATCTTTGTGGATCTTCCCCTGCAAGTCCTGCAGAATTCACAGCAAGACACTCCATTGAGAACTGTGTGTCCTGATGATACATACAAACAAAACTCACATTAGTAGCTGTAAATTCTTTTCTTATTGCTAATATTATTCATGAGATCTTTATTTAAGGGGTTTCTGGTTTGTTCAGTTCTCTTTTTTCTGAAGTTCAAACAGAACATTTTAGCTGTATTTCAGATGGAGTCATCCTGAACACTGCTACAGCAATCGCTGGCACAGTTTTTGACCAAACGTGTTTGGATTGAGACAACTTGGTCATTTAATTTAATTAAATTTCTCTACTCTTCTCCCTTTTCCATCATGTCTAATTTAAGCCATGTGTAGAATCTTAGGTTAATGCAGCAGTGAGAAAGCAAATCTTTCTACCAGCAATTTCTTTAAGCAAATCTTACAGTAGTGTTAATAAAGGGAGTCAGGGACTGAATGAGAACAATCGTATGTTTAATAGTTTTTAAAACATTGTACATTTAAGGAATACTAAAAATTCTTACTGTTAGTATGTCAGTGGTGTTACTTTATACTACATACTCTTCAGCTGGCACAGTCCCCAGGCATATTGCTGATAAGGCACAATAGCTGAAACCATTATGCCACTAACACACTTAGGATGTTGGACTAAGCAAGCTGATTGCTATTATTAGCATTTGCCTTTTGATGCAAAATAATAACTCAGAATATAATTCAGTGCTCTAGAAAAAAAAAAAAAAAAGAAGAACCAGTTTCATCTGTGGCTCAATTCCAGTGAATATAGGCGAGGAAGACTTTGGACCGATTCATCAACTAAATCTGCTGTATTACACGTGTTCACTTAAGCGACAATGACTTTATTTCGCAAAGTGCTGAAGCAGCACAAAATAAGCAAAGAATCTGTGTGCAGCAGAAACTGCAATTACCTGAGGTGCTCCTTGAAGCTCCAAGTCAATCTTCTTTAGCTGTCATTGAGAGATTATCACGCAGAATTTTCTGATATTTCGCTTTTAGTAAAATAAAAGCATACGGTGAGGTGTTGTTAGGGGTTGGTTTTTTTTCCTCCTGGTTTTCAAGACTTGTATGTTCTCAAACATTATCATTCTGTTGCGCTGTAAAAATCTTGCCTGTTGCTGCTCTGCTATGTTTTCAACTCCCCGTTTCAGTCTTGGAGCAAATTAGTCTTCCTACAACTACCTAGCTGGACTACACCTTTCTGTTGAATACTGAGAAAAGCTAGGGCACACAAACACACTCCCACATCACAATAATCAGTAGCTATTTTTGCCCATGACAAATCCTCCAGGGTCAAAGTTGCCTCCTTGTCTTCCATTTTTAAAGGTGGGAGTAATTTGTAAGGAGCATTCTGCATTCTGGCACAATTTAGTTAGAAACCTACTGGCTTCCCCGGCATCCTACGATTCAGCGACAAGAAAGGCAGGTAGCACAGCCAAGGCTGAAAGGCTGTTCTTACAATCCACTTAATTCCCTTGTGCACACATGTAGCCAATCCTAATCTACCCTTTAAAACTAAAATAGAAGAAAAGGATTCAACAAATACACGCACATGCTTGTATTAGGAAAATAAAGAATGGATGTTGCAACCAGTAGAAACAAATTCCATGAACATCACTGAATGTTTCTTAAAGTGTATAATATTTACTATTTTATGTGTTAGACAACCAAAAGGATGTTAAAAAGGAAAAGGAAAATCAGACACTGTGGATTTATAGCATTAAACAGCATCAGATTCACTGAGGACATTCCAGCTCAAAGGGTGGAAGAGCCCAAAACCAAAAAAGAAAAATCTGATCACCTGTGATCTGACAGGCCCAGAAAATTTCGTAGCAATATATGAAACTCTATTGCTTTTAACACAAATTTAGAAGAAATTCTATCTGCCAGAATGAACAGAAAAATAATTAAACTTATTACTATGTCAGAAGTTTTCTACTTTTCATACTATTGATTAACTGCTGGAAAAAATTAGTTTACGTGTCTTGCATTTTTAAGAGCTATCTATGTCTACTGCCCTCTGGACAGTTTGGGTCTCTTAAATTACATCTACTGCCTAAGAATTTTAATAATTGATTCAGTGATTGATATGTCCTGGATAATTAGGAGCTGAATACAAAGAAAGCAGCACTTCAGTGTTTACTATCAAATAATGGTTTTCAGTAAATATTCAAAAAAAGAAAGAAGTCTTCCTCAGCGGAACTGAAACTATCTGGGCAAAAATTTTTTACAAAACAGAAGTTTCCTAATGGGATTTGGAAAAACTCTTCATAGAGCACAACAGTCAGGACACTATTTATATTCTGAACATGAAAGCAACCAAAAGCATGCATGTGAGAGGAAAGAGTGGTGGTGGGGGAAGATCTTTTAATCCAAATTGTTTCACATAGGATTATATGATATTGCACAAACTTGCTAAAGTTACATAAGAAAATTGTAGAAAAAACTAGGGCTAGACTCTAGTATCTTCATTCTCCTTCTAGATATCTTCAGCAAGCCTATCACAAGGCACGAGAGCCCCAAATATAAAAGGACTGGTCAGTAAGGGTAGAAATATCAGAATCGGATCCTACACTCTTTCCAAAGTGAAATCTCATAGCTTTTCACTAAAACACAGGTCTGGCTTTCAAAAACTTGGAAGAAAATTTAAGAAAATCCCAGAAAATTTGTTTGTTGAAAAACACGTCCGCAACCTATTTTCAATTATTTAGGTGCTAGCTAACAATTCTCTTAAGTTTTTTCCTTTTGGGTAAATTATTTTTGTGTAAATTGGTGTGAAAAGTCATGGTAAAGTAATAGAGAGAGAAGCACTGAATTTACTGACTGCTAGTCTGTTTTCTTGATCCCTAAGAAGTTTGGTGTTTGGTTGTGAAGAAAGCTACAGCAGATAGTTGATATCAGAACAGAAACTACACCATTTTAACCACGGTATGCAGAGTCAGGAAAAGGGAAATAAGACAGAGAAGTTGTAACAGAAACTCCAGTCAATGTAGAGAGAAGGTGATGGCAATGGCCATGTCTAATCATGCTCCTGACTACCTAAAACATGCACTGGATGACACAGAGAACTGAGATTTCCACAGCATAATGAAGTTTGAGAGAAGCACAATCTCTGATACAACAGTTTTTCTACCTGATGTATACACTAGAAGGTCCTCTAGAACTTGAGCCACCATAAATATCAAAATGACAAAGCGATAACACTGAGGTAACGGAAACAGCAAAAAGATGGGTCAGAGCGATCCAGCAACACCACAAGTACTGATCAGCAAAATACCCAACACAAATTCCAACACCCATGAAGGAACACAGCCTTGTCAAAACCCATGCTTCTAACTTGAAAATGCATCTTCATTTGTGCGACTGCTGAGCTGGCATTAACCTCACCCCTCCAGCTGGAATGGGATGCCGGAATCACAGAAGAGTATGATTTACAGATTTTACCTCTTTGTTGGGTAACCAGAAAAGCTCCCCAGCTACAAGCATGTTCTTGAGCAGGAATGGTGTGCAAGGTGAAGGATGGAGGAGCACACGTTGGCTCGTGCACCATAAAATGTTCTGCAAAGACTTTTTATTACACACAAACCTGTACAGATGTCTGTGCATCTCATCAGTTTGACTCATTTAATGCCACATGGGCACTCTCAACAGTGAGCAGTCATTAAACAAACACCATTGCTTACAGTTCACCCAGTGTTTTACCATCTGTGGATTGGCTGAGAACAACTAATGGAAGCATTTGCTACTGAAGATTTGTTTCCCAAGTTGTACAGATCAGCCTGATAAGCCAAACAAGCTTAGCAGAATTGTTTCTGGAATGGAAAGCAATGATTTGTATCGGAAGAATGCTTTAAAAAACCTGGCGTTTCCCTATGTGGCACAATATAACATGTGAGTATGAACAATACACAACAATTTCTAAAGAAAGTCCAGCCTTGTTATTTGATGAGTAATTCAAGGCTATAGCTGCAGCTACAGGACTGTCTATCTAGGCTAATTTAGCCTGCTGACATTTTGCTATGAAAAGATTTTCAGCATTTTGGAGTTCTGAGTCTCATGGGAGAAGGGAACACTTTTCATGAGACACGGCAATTAAGCAATATTAGCAAATATTCAAATAATTTCAGCCTGAATGCTCCTCAGTGGCCTAGCCCTGAAGGTTAAAATTATTATTTAACTCCTTACTGACGACATCTGCTCAACTTTAATCATGTTGCACACAGGGCATGGTGGGGCCCTTTACTCTGTAAATGGGTGAAATAAATCCACTGCAGATTTACAAGCGTAGGAACAGAGAAAGGGAAAGTACTATCAAAGTTACTGAATGCCATCCCTTGCAATGGCAGGATTGGATGGAGTCACAATTCCATCCACTAAGAGAACCAGGAGTAAGTTAGTAACCAGTGGCATTAGAAGGGCAGAAGCAGGCTCTCAAATTAAGGTTCATCAGCCAAAGACTGGTAGAGACATTGTTTTTCCTATTGTACTACTAATCATTATGTAAAAGGCATGACTTCCAGTTTGCAAGCTTAATGTTCTTATGCCCAGAGAATTTCTATGGGCAAAATTTAAATTGCTTCAATGCTTGTAGAAGGCACACACAGCAGCAGTATAGACAGACACAAGCAATGCCTGCTCAGGTAAACAGTGCAGTGCAGTAAACTGTCTTCTCCAAAAGCTCAGGAACCTCACTTCTGATACTTTTACCATCGGATGGAACCATCAGCCTTTGAGAGTTATTTTAGATACCGGTTAAAATACATCTGATATCAGCATGCAAATGGACAAAAGCCGACTGTTGTTCCCAGAATCAAAGGTCTCACATACAATGCAAACTGTCTGATGTATTTTGGGTAGGCAGCTCCTGATGACTTTCAGGACTAAAATGATTGCAGATTCACCCCCTGATTGTGTGCCAGAGGTGTGTCTTTAACATCCAGGTAGTCAGTGAAAGCTGACAGATAAAATTTGGCAAATCAAGATCTGCTTGATTAGGTCATTTTAGTGTCTATTTGCAAACTACTGCATTCCTGGGTATTTGAGTTGTCAGCGATGTTTGAGCAGGTTGGCCTCCAAAGTAATCTGATGGACTGCAAGAGAGAAACTGTATAGACACGAAAGGTTTTGCTGCGTGGTAGGTGACACACAGGAGGACTGAGTAAATCCAGCAAATACACCACACAAATGAGAACAGAGTGTTACAAGGTCCCGCAGACAGCTCTAAGGTGCTGCCTGTGGGACCGCAGTAGGACCACACCATGGCACAGCAGCACTAGCCGAGTCCTGAAAACACAACGGCTGTACTGGGACGGTGACGCCACTACTCCAATACGCTCAGGCGCTGCGTGTTTTGATACCCCCTTGGAAGTACCAGTCCCACTGAGATTAAATTTCTCGGAGCAATATAGCCTGCTCCAGCCAGTTTTGGTTTGGATGACTTGAGGAAGTCCACTGCGTTGAAGTGGATGGCTGCAAACGTAGCACAAGCTACTTGCCTCCCAATTTTGGTTTTGAATGTTGAGTATTTGCAGGAAACAGACATTAACACTGTCCTGTCATTGTCTTCTTCAGAACAGCAAAGTCTGAAAACTTCTAGTAGAAAAACACTCTGGCATTTTACTGATAGGGAGGAAACTGAAGAAACAAAAAAGCAGAAAATCTGCACTCCAGAGACGTCAGAGAAGTATTCTGGTGAAAGGAAGTGGATGATACGAGAAGGCGGCGGTGGCAAAGAAGATGAAGACAAAGATGAAGAAAAAGGGCAAGGGGCCCTAGGATCATTTTTTAACCCAGTTTTTGCTCGTTGCAGCAGAAATAGAGGAGATTTCTCTTGAAACTTATCTTCCATATCTATATTACTACGGCACCGTTCATTTGGAGTGTCCTCTAAGCCAAAAGCTATTACAAGTGCAAATGAAGAAACTATAACCTATGGAGCTAGGGAGCCATATTTCAGCTGTGGAGGAAATTATTGGACCTTTTTATAATTACATAAGGTTTAAAAAGGGTTTTGAGATGTCTCATCCTGTAAGATAGTGACTTGCATATAGTATTGACAGTCAAGAATTTACAAGTTTTACCACATTTTCTCACAATTTACTCCATTTTGGCAAGCATATCACTTCAGCCACCACCTTCCTAAAACAGAGAGAGCTAGGCACTTACTTAAATATATTTTTAAGAACATAGGTAAGTGGTTTGATGCCTCTCACCTGCAGTATGCAGCAAAGTGAACAAGACCTGTTAACTAAACATCAAAACACTACTAAATTTTTCAGGAAGAAAATAGTGTGGGATGTGACGCAATAGGAGAACAGAGTATGCTCCACGGTCCACTGCCAGACTTCTCAAAAAAAGGCAGCTCAGGCTGAATATTTTTGAAGGCAAATATTCAATACCTAATTACGTTTTATGAGGATGCAAATGATGACACCATATCCCAACATTACTAAGAGGAGTACAAACGTTATCGAATGATCTGTACAACTCAAAACACTCAATCTTCTTTTAAACACTCTTTTAAAAAAGCAAAGTAGGCAAAGAAGGCATTTTCATCTTAAAAAATTGAAATTCCAGCCCAGCATAAGCAGGGTAAGTCAAAGTATTGTTTCCATGCAGTCATTCAATAAAAGTCTACTATACATCTCAGTAGGATAACCGAGGGCAGAAGAAGGAGTTCTGTACTTAAGATCCAGGTGAAATATTTGTCATATTTAATCACACTACAAATTCATTAAAATCATAAATTGTGACAGGTATTATCATTAGGGAAATCAGCATGATAAAAATTGTATTTTTAACAGTATGAAATGTCCTTGAACTCTGGATGCAGTAGTATTCTATTTGTTTCTTTAACTAAAATATTCACTCTCAACAAAGTAAACAATTTACTTTGTATTTACAGTATATTTCTATACCAAATGTTGACTTACATGCATTTGTTTACTAGCAGCTTCTCCTCAAGATATTGGTGTTACAGAACATCAGTGTTTCATAGTTGTCAGCATGAGTAATTCAGGTTGATGTTCAATAAAGCGGGTTTGTTCACCTCAGCATGTGAAAATCTGAAGTGGGGTTTGTAATCCATCCCTGGAAAGTGCGCAGTAGCACTGATAGGATCAGTAAAAGTAAAGAAGGCTCATTTTACTTTAAAACTGGAGCATTGGTAATTGAGGTCTATGTTCAAGTTGTCTTCCCTAAACTGCAGAAGCATCCTTACTCCTGTACTCTGATCACTGAGAGAAACTTTCACAGTTTGATCAGTTTAATATGTACAAACTCACAGAGTTTAAAATATTTTTTCTACATTCTCCAAATCAAAGAATTTGTCCCAAATACAATCAATTGCCTTACTTAAATATGCTAGAATCTATCAGGCTGTGAAGTGGTTTGGCAGCAGCATTCCATATAAACTGAAACCTCTGCAAACACCAAGCACAATATTTTCCAGCTTTCCAGCAGTTATCGTTCCATCCCTTATTTTTCAAAGAAATGGGGACAGACATCAAATAAATGGTTTGAAATAGTCCTGGTAAAATCATACTCAAGCTCAAAGTGGCAGACAACCCAGGTCGCATTTGTTCTCCCTTCCCTTAAGCTTTTTATTATACAGCAAAGTTTTTCCTAAACATGCCTTGCAACCCTGACTAAATTTAATTATGCTTTAGCTGTTACCCAAAGAACTTAAAATGAGTAATTTTTGTGATTAACAAATGTAGTAAGATTGCAACTTCCAACACAGTTTCATTGCATCTTGCACCATTTTAAATCTGTTTGATAAATACCATTTAGTTAGTTAAATGACTAGCAGTTCACCGAGTGGACGAGCACTAAGAGCCCACTGAAGGGTAAACTCTGACTCTAAATATCCATGACATCGGCATTTATCAGTTCTTAATTTGGTTTCATTGTCTGAAAAAAACATAGCCTATTGCACATATGCAACCAAAATTGTCAATTACAACAAAAGGTCTTCAAACCAAAGTATTCCACATTGCAGCCAGGTTTCAGGTAATAATGACACTAAACTACGCTGTCTATACTCTTGATAAACACCATGTAGAAATCAGAATTCCCTATAAAAATACTAAACAGTGGGAGTATTATTTATTGTGTTTTCTCAAAAATATATGGTCAAGGGATTTCAACACAACCTGTTTTGTTGCCATTCTCTATGAAGTGTCTGAAAATTTAAATAACATGTCTGAGCTTTAGAGCTGTCTGGCCACAGAGGTCTCACTGGGAGGAGGAATATTAGTCATGGTGTCTTTCAGATAATGTGGACCCCTTCCTTCTCCAACATTTTCAGATGTGCTTATTGTAGATACACATCTAGAAATACCTCTGAGAGCTCTGGGCACATAGCTGGTAAGAAAAACAGCTCCAAAATTAAGGGCTATCCACTTCTGTAATCAAATCTTTCCCATCCCCTACCAGAAGGGAAAACTGAGCTTAGTTTTCTATACGAAGGTTTGATGGCATACTGAAAAAACTTAGCTACTACTTGCTTTACAGAGCCTGCATAATGTGCTTCTTCCGGTCACTTACGACTTATATTATTCCAAATTCCCATCAAGAAGGACTTTGTAGGACCCTGCATAAAGACTTTTTAAAGGACCAACCCCATGAGAGAAGAATCAAAAATAATGTCTGCTTCACTAAAAATTCCAAGGAAAAATAAATCCTATCAAACCCCTGCCATTTTTAACAACCGTATTTTTTTCTTTTTTTTTCTTTTTTTTTTTTATGTATGATGAACTGTTCCAAGTTCACCCCTGCAATCCTGCTTCTCAGTCCTGACTACCTCTCTCTGATTCCCTACTCCGTCTATATGCTTATGGGCATATAGTCTTCCAGACTAGAGAAGCTCTGTTCAGAGGTACATACCGTTACACAGAAGCTCAGCATAAAAAGGAAAGGTACAGGAAACAAACTCTGGTTTCGGAATCATATAAATTACAGAAGAACTCCAGGTTTTTTAGAAGTTTCTAGCCCTTACAGTTGCAGAAAAAAACCTTAAGAAAGTCAGTTCTCACTGCTCAAAATCCATAAAACAAGAAAACGCCTTACAAATTGTTTTTCTATCTGACAAGCACTAACACAATTCAGCCTTGTAATCAGTTTCAAGATGTGATAGCCGTCATTAAACTTCGCATCTGGCATCTGGCCATAAAACGGAGCGCTGCTGCCCTCCCGCTCTGCACTGCGCCTTCGCCAGGGGATGCCTGCCCAGCCCAGCCCTCCGCTCCAGCGCTGGCTCTCTCATTTAGCAGTGAATACAGATTTCACATTGCCCCAGTTCCACCCTACGTTCTTGGAGGTTAAGATCATGTCACCAATATGGTTTAGAACCTGATGCAAAAATTTATTGAAGGCAGCCAGCGCTGGATCGGTTTCTCAAAGGCAACTATTAGAAGTCTAACACTTCTACATTCTCAGTCATTTGGCAGTGGCAAGTATCACAGTGGTGTTGAAGAAATAAGGTTTACTCAAATGAGATATGTACACCCAGAATTATATTATTCAAACTTAAAAGGTGAGTTTAGAAAACTAATAGACCTGAATGCTACCCGGTTTCCCCGTACATTGGTTCTGACAAGCATCTACAAAAACACTGTGGAAGTCATGTCCCCAGGAGCTTCTGCTGACCTGGGCTCTCCAGTCTTGACATTCAGACAAAACCCAGGACTGACCACCCTAAAGCTTCAGATCCCTCCTGAAGTTTTTGGTTTTTTTTTTAAGGAGTCTGCTGCGGTTCATTTGATTTCATGATCGATTTTAAGAAACAGGTGAAATTTACTAAACAGGTGAAATTTACTGATGCCTCAACCGTGGAGCCAAAGCCAGCAGACCACTCTCTGCTTCACCTGCAGCCCCCCCCCCCAAACCAGTCAAAACCAAATGACGGTGCACGAGAAAAGAGCATGAGGCAGACTGTCTTATAAGGGTTTAAAGAACAAAAAACAAATATAAAAAAATCATGCCAAATGAAAGGAGAGGGGTTTTTTGTTTACATATGTCAGAGATGGCAAAAGATACTGACTTATCCTGCTAACCCAGTCACTTAATATATGAAATTGCTTCTTCCTAAGCATGTTGGTACACAGTTTACAAACAGAGACTTCCACTGCTTAACTGTCAATCTCCTCCACAGCCTAACATATCCCACTGACCAACTCTCCCTCACATTTCTTCTAAACCACTGCCATATAGATTATTCGTATGGTATGTGTATATTATGTCTCCTCTAATGACTCTGAATTGCTCTTTATCTTTCCAGTATTGCAGTACACTGCAAGCAGAGATTATCTCAGGATTAGGGTGTTAATTCAGAGCATATCAGGTGGTCAGAGAAACTATTCTTGTGCTTGATCTGATATCACTTGAACCTTAAGGCAATTTGCCATTCTTTCATTGAGAAGTAAACAAATTCTAATTAATTATTAGCAGTTATTTTGACTTTCTTTTCGTTTTTAAAATTTAAAAGGTATAAGAGGTTATGTGGCATAAAACAAAATGCTAGTAGTTAATACTGTACGTAAGAATGTTGCTGCACTTGAACTAGCCAAGCATGAGAACAATGTAAGGGAAAAATAAGGCTTTACTCGTAAAGTGTTTTACTCTTGATCTTCAAGTATAAGGTCATTTATCAAATTGTATTTTTAAATGGACCATGAATCTTGAAACTGTATCTATTAAACTTCTCCACAAATAAATCCTTTAAAAAGCATTTTTTCCCCAATAACAACACCAAGCCAGAAAGGCACTTTTATTTAGCAATTCATTTAGCATCATTTAACTCTGCTGACCAGGGTGTGCCTCAGCACGATGCTGAACCCAGGCCTTAAAACCTCACTGCCAGTTTGAAGAAGCCTGGCAAGGCTCTCCCCTCCATCTCTGCCCTTCCTGTATGGCTCTGCCATAATGCCACTATAAACCAAGTAGAAAGGACTCCCGCCACAGCATGGGTGGAATAGCTGGGATGCTGTCATTTCCGAGGTGCTTTTCAGTAAATGAACCATTCCCGAAGCAAATGAACCATTCCTGAATTTCAGTAAATGAACAATTCCTGCAGCCATATTACAAATCATGGGCCTTCGGGCTGCGCTCCTTCAGAGGCTACGCAGGCTTCAACGAAGCAAGGAAAAAGTGGCAACACTGACCCAGAGCATACACCACGTTTCTTTTAGATTTTCCCTTCCCCGCTGCGATCTCTCTTTGAAGCGGGTACAAGGGGCAAGAGGGGAAAAGGGTTAAAAGACCACAGATGCCACAACATCCCACAGCCTGGAGTACGTGGTGCTGGTCCCCCACCAGCAAATCCTCGGGGAAGGCTCCCGGGAGGGAGCAGTCCCTCATCGCTCACACCACCGGAGCCACCAGCTCCTCCTGCCATTTCTCAAATGCATTTAACTGGGAGAGTTAAGTAATCTCAATTTGATTTA
This sequence comes from Fratercula arctica, assembly GCA_947846985.1. Classification (NCBI taxonomy): domain Eukaryota; kingdom Metazoa; phylum Chordata; class Aves; order Charadriiformes; family Alcidae; genus Fratercula; species Fratercula arctica. Next base: position 72,115,983 of record CANTUZ010000001.1, read on the forward strand.
ATCTAGTGGCTCTGGGGGGACAGTAAGTATTTCAAGCTCTATCTAATTTCTGGGGAAAGCGGTAGATTTAGGATTGGAGGAAGAATAATTTATTATTTTTTTTCCTGACTTTACATTTCTCTGGTTCTTCATGATACAGAAAAAAAATAAAACTAGCAAGATAACTTTATCTTTTAAAATAGCTTCTATTCCCAAAAGGTGAAGCTGCATTTGCTCACACTTCCACTCAAGAACACGATAAAGACATTTAAGCCAAAATGAAGAATTCTAGTCAGAAATCATCCACACTTTTAACAGATGACAACGAAGGGATTAGGAATTTATGACTATAATCAAGGCAGGTTCTCCACATTAAAGAAATCATCTTTAATTAACAGAGCAGAAAACCTACACAGAGCCTCCAGAGACTCTTTGGGTTGCTCTGGGAGTTTGGAAGTCACTCACAGCTTATTTAGTGGCCGCTCCTCTGCGTTATGATATGCACCATGTGTCACTGCAGTAAAGAAACTTGTAACAAACTTCATTGACACTAGCATTAGAAATTTATGATGAGCTCTCCCAAGTATAAAAGACCATTTACAATAACTGATAGAAGGGAGAAGGTTAGAATTGCTATTTCTTTTATCAGACTCTGCAGTAAAAACAATGAAAAAGTATACCTTAGAGTTTTAACTGCAACATGTTAATAAGTAAAAGTCCCCAGCCAGTTTTGAAAACTTTAAATACTGAAATTGCATGAAAGAAAGGAATAAGTAGGTTTTTTTTTTTTCAGTGCCACTTCTCTACATTTTGCTTGCAGTCATCTTATTTACTATTAAAAAGTACTCAGCAACTCCGGTAAAAGGAAATATACATCAAAATAAACATGTTCTTTAGCTGATAATCTTAGTGTTGGTTCATCTTACTTACTCCTCTTTGAGAACACAGAATTATCCATGATTTTACCTTTCTCAAATGTTAACTGGATTTGCAGAAGACTGAGTGCAGCACAGGACTGTACCTCGGAGGCAAATGCCTACCTTTCGAGGAGAAGCAGTTCAGACGCTACAAAAATGCATGTGAGCTGTTCAAGCAGAAGCACGATCTGAACAAAAAGCAAAATGTCATTTTGAAAAATTCAATGACAACAGGCCAGGATACATTTATGTAAACTGTTCAAAGTCTGCCTTTGTTTATTTCTAAAATTATGAGATATCTTAAAGGAAAATAAAATGAAAACTCAGGTGACTAATGTTCTATTAAGCAATAAACAAGTTATAAATAAGTACGGGCTTATCTATGCACTACTACATGAATAATTTTTACAGTTATTTTACCCTAACATGCACACAGTACTGGTAGTCTAATGCCTTGGTTAAGATACAGGCAAAATTAAACGAAATAATTCTTCACATCAACATATTTTTAGGAGCCACTACAGAGAGACTTTTGAAGTTGGGATTTTTGCCTGCCTATTTTATTGTATTCCTCTGTGAAATTATTGCAAAATCAACATGTTTCTAAAATATTGATCCTAAGATGTGTTTTGTAATCATCATTCTAGTCAATTTAAATAGATTATTTTCCCCATGTCTATAACTAATAAAGTTTAAGTGATGCCACGCTGACACTAAATTATTTCACATACAAAGGAAGAAAATACAACACTTGCCAAAAAGAAGAACCTGAACAAAACCTGGGTGTTCCACAGAGGGGTGATTAATTAGATCCATAACCTTGGTCTACTGTATCAAATCTCAGCTGACTATTGAAATGCAGCATAGTAGAATGCTATTTTATTTTCATACAGGAGATGATGTACAGCATCTTAAAAAAAAAAAAAAAAACAAAAACCAAACTAATTCCCGATGGATATAAAATGTCACAGTATCACTACTTTCAGAAGTGAGGTATTGCGGATAGAGACACACGTGTAGGGTCATGGGATGATTTCAGCGAAGGAACGAGTTTGTCAGCTGCATCAGGTGGATGACAGAGGGAGCAGGCCACTGCCTGAGTTGCATGTCGTGTGTCAGCACCAAAAAGAGGAAAAAAACACCTTCTGCAGCAATTCAGGAGGTTCTGGCAAGAAGGCAGCTCACTGCTTGCTACAAGCAGCCCCACTGGAAGACAGCACTGAAAAGGCTGCAACTTCAAGAAAGGCTTTCAGTTTCCATTGGAATATTCCCTTTCCTCCTCACGATAATTCACTATTATATATAGCTACGTATGTTACTGAGGATGTAAAATATATACTTTCTGTGATGGTTAAAGTGTAAAAAAACTTATTAAATGAATCTGTTGCAAACATCAGTGGGCAAATTATGCATCAAACAGGCGATTCGGTCTCTGTTTTAGAGGAATTTCTAAAACTGACTTGCTGCCCAGCAGCAACCACTCTAACGTAATGACATGGTCTTTACAAATGCCACATCACAAATGCATGCACCTGGAGCTACTTTCCTGAGCCTGGACTGTAAGCATGGCAGCAGGATCTTGAGGAGTATGAAATTATCCCAGTATGGCCCCAGTAATAAGTCTACCCTGAGAGTCGAGGGCTTTCTGTGATTTTTGCGATACCCGTGGTTTTACCTAGGAATTAATAGCCCAATCTAAGCATGCATCAGTTAATGACTCTTACAATCCCAGTGTAGAAAAACATACTTAGTCAGACTCCGCTTGAGTTCCACTGGCTTGCTGCGTGTTTAAGGATAGGCTGTTGCGTCTGTACACACACCCCTGGCTGGTATGACCAGTCCTGACGCTACACCTCTCACCCTAGACTTCATCAGGCAAAAGATCCTAACGCCCCTTTGCATCTGCTCCTGTCCAGACTGAGAAGGACCAAATACTGACCCACATATTCTTCATACACTCATTCAGTTAACTTAATAGAGCAAATAATAATACTCTAAAATCAGTAGACCTTTTGTTGAGGGGATGTAACTTTACAAAGGATCATAAAGGTCTGCCTGATAGGGTATATTCCTACCCTGCCTTTCGAGATTAGTCAGTCAGAATTGATTGCAACTACAAATCTCCAGAGATATATTTAATAGGCATGTAATGTTTAGTTCTCTGGAAGTATCCGATGCAACTGCATCCCACTGTGAAGGACTACGCTGTTCCACAGAAGTCTCTTTGGAAAAAAAAAAAAAATAATAACAAATAAATGAACGAATAAATGAATAAACAAATAAATGACCAAGCATATCTCCGTAATAAATTGATTTCAAGCAGAGATTTGCTGGAGCATGACATGGAATATAGTTACAAAGCAAAGGTGTGATCATCATGTGCTAAAACACTGGTGTTACCTGCGCTGGATAAAGGAACAGTGAAAGTAAGAACTTGAAAACTCAGGCTTCAATACACTCCCGCATTCCTGGAGTTAGCTCTGCCATTGCTACTACATGCTAGTCAATAAATAAAGGCTATTCTAACTCTTTATTTTCCCACTTGTACTGAAGAGATTCAGCAGGCACACAGATGCCAGTTTTGTTATGCATGCACTTCTATTTTGCTAGGAGTGCTTAGCACCATAATGAGTATTCTAATAGCACTGTAGTTGTTTTCACACTGCTAAAAAGTACTATGGCACCAAAATTATACTTTCTCTGCCAGAATATATTGATTTCGACAAAATGCCATTTAGAAAAAAGAACTGTTTGAAGAAAATGAATGTTTTGTTGCAATATTTCAGTAAACATTTCGGTATAGTTTCATATTAAATTAGCACTATATTGAAAAAAAATCAGCGTTACAATAAAAAAAATTTTGACTGCTCCCAAGAAATGTTTTTTTAAATATGTTCTATTGAAAATATTTAAATATGAAAATGTTGTTGATTCTAGGCCAGAACAAATGTGTAAATAATAAAATTGCCATTAAGCGGACAGTCTGGTTCCTACACAACTCCCTTAATTAATGTTTTGCATCTGGAAGTGACCTCAAGAGAAGACTCACATTACAGAAAGTCTACCACTTGGTGTTCTCCTCCCATACACTCCAGACTTCTTTTGGCAGGCTTCTACGGTGGCTCTTCATACCCTGCAAGAATAAGAGCTCTAATTCCTCAAAAGGCACCTTGGGCCTGTTGCCTGCCTACCTGATGGCAGCAGGAATCCACGCTGGAGTCTGACAACTCACAGCTATGGTTAAGAAGGGGTGGAGAACATATAGATGCTTGTGACTCCTCTTGCACCATCTGGTCAGCAACTTTTGCCAAAATAGCCTTGGAAGATCTTGAAACAACTCACCAGAGAAGAATTTGGGCATTTCACCGCATCACAATAGAGGGAGAAAATGACTGTGAAGATTAGCTTCTCTCTCTGCCTCCCCGCTCTCCATTCTCATTTTGCTCTGCGCCATACCTGAAGCGACGATGACTGATTTATCTGGAAAACTCTATACCAGGGTAGACAACAGTGAAGAAGATGCTGTTGTGAAGAAGATGAGGAAGTACATACTGAGAAGACAGCGTGTCAGTGAAAGACCTGTGTGTGTAGTGGGAACCATAGATTATGTCTAAACTGAGGCACCCGGGAACTCGTTGCCAACTCCTGAATAAGGGTGCGGATCTCCAGACGCCATACCCAAGAATGCCCTGACCATAGGAAAAATATCCTGTTTTCCACCTTTTTATGATGCAAATAAAGTATATTGCCCATTTTAAGAAAAGCAATACTTAATCCTGATATCTAATCGATTTTCTGACCTAGATTTCACGATGACATACATTCTGAAGCTTCATCTTTTTGGAAAGGGAGGAGTGATGAGTTCCTGAAAGAACACTGCACCTGCTCTCAATTCCTATTCTGCATCAAAAAATACAGATTTTAGCAGCTTTCAAAATGTATTACAGTTTCTTTTTTTAAAGTTCATTGAAGTCATCAGAAACTCTCATCCTGAGGATTACACACTCCTATATCTTACACTGTAGAACACAGTATTGTAGCCAAAAGGAGCTTGAGGAAAAGTAGTTTCAGACATAAATTAATCCATGACTGAATATCCAAAGACATTCGGATTTTCTCCTCCTGAATTCACAATAACATAATTCAAACATTACTTCAGAAAGATTTTTGAGGACTAGTGCGATTTAAAGCAAACAAATTGCTGTTCTGAGATTTCCAGACTGGAAAAGTCCAGAAATATAGGGGAGAGTGTACAGTTTTTTCCCTTTTATAGTCTCAGACAGACACGCAGTGCTTTATACTGTTTGTACACTGAAGTTTCCTGGCATACAGAGGGAACGGTTGATGAAAGGAAGCAACTTCCAGAAATCTGCATGGTAGCATGGAGGTAAATTTCACTGCAATGTTAGTGATTAACACTGGACATCTTTGGGGATTTAACCAGTGCAACTAACAACAATGATGGTGCACGTTGTAATAATATGTTGTAAAAAGTATGATCTACAAGGAAAAATGTGGCCAAAGCCTATACATAGTGATATCTTTTATCTAGGAGTACATTAGCTAAATAAGTGCAATCATTTATTTTAATATCCTTTAGCTTAAGCATTAAGAAACCAACTGCAACCACAGATATTCATGACCTGAAAATTATGAAGGCTGGGAGATTTGTCCAGGGAAGTATCACTTTTTTATGCTATTAATTAAACATCTGATACTAGCCATAGTCAGAGATATGAGACTGGGCTAAGGGACATTTGGTATAAGCTGATACAGCAATCCTTACACCTGTTTACAACTGCTTCTTGTGAACAGCGGAGAAATGAGAATAAAGATGAAGATATCACTTCCCAATTAGTTGCTAATTAAGTGATGAATAAATAACACATCAGATGGGGATGTGCTTCAGTGTCCCAAAATGAAATGACAATTCATCCTAAAAATGGGAGTCAGTATGGGTTTCAGTTATCTATATTAGCACTGTAGCTCAAATCGGGAACATGCTTTTGAAGTGAATCTGCCAGTGGCTCTCCCTTACTACACCTTGGTTCACGCTGCAAAGCTGTTTGGGAGCGTGACAACTTTACTCCTTTTGGACGGACCCAAACCAGAGGTGCTCTCCATAAGGATACCTAAAACTCCAACCACAACTCATTATGCAGCTCACTGAACCAAACCAGAACTACTTCTATGAAGTAAACTCCCAGCAGAAGCATTTAATGTGGACATCGGCCACCCAGCTGCATTCTGCAGATCTCCACCTACTGGGCTGTACGGTACCAGCCTTTGTCACCAAGAACTGGACCAGATCTCATGAAAGCAGGGTCTGTCACTGGTCTGCTGAAGGATGCTTCCTTCACACGCTTCCTTGTCTGTGGCCCCACGCCGTAAGACTATTGAACTCCTTTAGATGGAACTTTGAGGCCTATCAGTGAAAAGCAATTTCCACAGTAATTTCAAATGCATGATTAACATGACTTTCTGGTAATCAGTTCCCTTACAGAGGTACAGTATTGTACCTTGGCTTCGTAAACTATCTATCCCCTGCCCACATCTCACTTGTCAGAAAAAAATTCTTTGGGAAAAGCTGAACTGCACACATCACTGGGGCCTTTTGTCACAGCAAACTGTGGGGAATTTTCACCAGCTCTGAATTCCAGCTGAGAATCAACCCTCATTTAAAAGTCCAACAGGTGTGGCTTAGTGAGGATGTTTAATAAGGCTCAATGCAGTACAGCCAGTATATTTGGTAAAAAAAAAAAAAAAAAAAAAAAAGGCAAAAAAAACCCAAGCTGAATTTATTAGGCTTACAGGTCAGTATATAAATTTCTCAAAGAGACTCTATGGCTATGTCTCTACTAGTGAATTAAATGTGATGAGAATATTAAACACATACTCTAGCACTGAGGCCATCTGGCGAGAACATTTCGAGTCCTTACTATTAGACCATCTCACCCTCCAAAAAGGGGTGGCTGTAGGCTAGCTGGGTATCAGAAGCATCTCTGGCCCGTGCAGACTCCTGAGCAATGCCTGGGAAGCCTTTGAGGGAGCGCCAGCTGGCAGGGGCAGAGACCACACCAGGAAGTGCTCCAAGGATTTATTGGTAGGGTTGGTTTGACTTCCAGTACTTGGGAACATTTTCCAAAACTCTTTACTTTACTAACATGGAGCAGCCTATTGGCAGCAGGGTCTGCATGTGTATCTTTTTTGTGTAAGTAAGTACACACACACACGTCAGGGAAACTCAGTTCCTGGGGATACTTCTTCATGGTCCGGCAGTAACTGCTGAACTGCAAAGTCTTGAATACTTTCTTTAGGATGTACACTAACTCTAAATGACACTAAGCCTCTGGAGATTATTGAATAATTAATAAAACATTTTTTCTCCCCTTTTATCAGTGTCTAATGTTCTAGTATGTTTACTCCCATGAAGGGAAACCAAGAAAAAAAATGGGTTGGACTTGCTGGTAGATAACAGACACTACGACAAACAAAACTTTTTATTCAGTTTCTATATTTTTCACCAGTAGTTTTGCTTTAAACGTATTAAGAAAACAATGTTTTGAAAATGTCTTGATCACATCTTCATCAGGTAGAGCTTACAGTCAGAATAGCCAAAGGGAAAAATAGGAAAAGTTGTCTTAAATCACTTTCTTGTTCCTCTGATCCCAAAGCGGCCAGACTGAGCCAGCTCCCAGCATGAACTGCAGCAGAGCAAGGACTACAGAAATATGATGCTGCCAAGTCATCTCAGCGTCAAACAGACCCTGTTGCACACAAATTGTGTCCTCTGCTCATCCTGACAAGCTTCTCTCCATATGCCACCTGGACAGAAAGGGGGTATTAGCTTCTGGGAGGTATTTCCAACAGCAATTTTCTTCCCTTCTGCCTGAGCTTCTTATTTACTCTCTTGCACTGAGACAACAACCAACAGCTATACTCCAGAAAAGGATCTGGCTATTTCCTAGACCCCTGGATTAAAAAATCTCCTTTTCATACATAAAACTTACAGTACAACGCTAGACGATATATCAGCATGAATCATGACTGGCATTACAGTTGGTGGCCACTAAAGAGAACACTTGATTAACAACAACAAAGATAAGCTGGGGACTGATTAATGAAAAAGGGCAAGTTTTAGACACATAATGGCATTTAAGAACTCCAGCCAATACTCTTGCAAAGCTAAAGAGGAAGTAATACTGTTCACATGTGTATGAAGATATTGAACTGAACACCAGCCACAGTTCTGCTACATGTTTTGCTGCTTTTAGAAACAAGGCGAGGGCAGAACAAGACCTAAAATTCATACAGGTCATGGGACGATCAGCAGAAGTAATGTCTGAAAAAAAGTTCTTAAGTATATTTGGAATTTAGTCTTGTAATTACGTGTAATTCTTCTGCTGTTTTTAACTCACTCTCCACTACTCACAATGCTGTGGTCCTAGTTTTTCAAGGAATATACATAGGATGAAAGGCATGGCCACTTCTCACCTTTCAAAGCACCTAAAAATTCAGGCTATGATACCTAACTGCTTAAAAACTACAGTCTTGGCAATTAGCTGTATCTGTAGCTTTTGTGCCATCCTGTGAAGACATAATGGGATAAGCTGCCGGTCAGGATATGGGCATTAGCACTGGATTGCTTTGCTTCTGCCAGTCTGTGCAACAGCCCACAGAAGATGGGCCGAAACCTCTTCTCTTTGACACCCCTGAAATTGCACCACTGCATGTAACAGCCAAACTTGACAGTGTATTTTCCCTGGAAAGGAAAGGAAAATGTGTTCCTCAGAAGTCTGATATGACATAATATGCTAAAATAGTCTCCTCTGGAGTTTTTTCAGTCAATCAATAAAGTGTCTTGGAGAAATACTGAATGCATGTTTTTGATCATGTGGAGACCACAGCTCCTTCTGAGTAACTGCCTGTTTACCAATGTTTTTTGTGGAAAACAATAAACATACTCCATCCCTGCTGAGCAACGATAATCAAATAAAATTGAAATTTTACTCCACTACGATCTTACAGTAACCTAAAAATTGAACAATTCCCCCTCGAATTCCTTCCCTGTGTTCTCTAACTCCATTAGAAACAGTCCCAGTTTATAGTATGGCTCACTACAGCAAAAGCAGAGGTAGAAGTAAACTGGAGTATTTTGTTGAAGAGGTTGGTCCCTCAAGTCTTTTAAAGATTTGACCCTTCTTATATTTATTGATACAGCACAAATGTCTCCTACTCAAGTCAATAAAAAAATAAGACATAGCATAACAGTATCATTAAAAATAAGCACTTTCTCTTTTCAAAGAAATTAACACGCCTGTACTGACAGCCGTGCCACGCTAGAAGAAAAGGAGACAGAGAACAAGATTTGAAGCTGAGCGTTGAGCGATGAGGCAGGGTAGCCAGCTGTAGGCAAGGGTGTCTGGAAGAATATGAAAAAGCCTAAGTGGCAGTGGGTTGGTTGTGCTGCAAGAACTGATGAAAAAATATCACACCTCTGACAAAAAGATGACCGGAGAGTAATAGACATGAAGATTCAGCAAGGGACAACAGGGACGAAAAGATGCAAATATACTAGTAGTCTCGGTAGAAGCTAGGACAAAATCTGGTTGCAGTGATAGATGACTACAATTCAATGACAGATTGAAAAGTAACCCTGACACTTTCATCCTTTGATTGCCTTCATCAACATTACATCTAGTCAATTCTTCACACCCATTATTTCCATATATCTGAAGATTTATCACTCATCTTTGAAAGGCAGTATTTCATTTTGTGTCCTCTAGAAGCAATTAACTAAATCCATCTTCTGAATCTTCAGCATTGTTACTGCATTATTGCTGTGTTTTAATCAAATTCCTCAGAAGTGATCTGCCATTAAGTATAGATTCATCAGAACATTTTATTTCAGGTTTGCTTTGGTTTTATTATAATGAAGGTGGCCACAATAACATATCAACGTATAAAGGACATACAGGATTCAACAAGCCACACATAGCAGGGTGAAGATGACATTTAGTATTGCTCTGTAAATGTTATAACCAAACAGCATATAGTGTTGCAAAGAATTTTAAAACTCATTTATTACGACGCTATGCAGTAGCAAGCATCAGCTACAGTGAAACCCAGGACTAGCTAATTGTGTGCCAGAAAATAGCAAGCTACAGTTGTATTTAGCTTAATTCAGCAGTGTTTTCAGGGGGAGAGAGGAAACTAGTTTTCCCACAAAAGATTTTTTTTTTTTTTGTAGACCTTTAGGAAAAGGACTAGAAAAATAACGATGAGAAAAATGCAGCCTCCTGCTTCAGAGCACAATACATGTGAATAATCAAGACTCAAGAGGGAAGAGAAAGAAAAATTGCAAAAGATTCATACAGGAGTCTCATGAGATTTGGTCACTTTCTTGAGCTATTAAAAAAAATCATTCAGTGACTTTTGGGGAAAAGAAGTAACAAATGACTATGGCTTCTGTCTTAAAGACAGCTGTTCAGTGAGCAGCAGCAGTCAAATTAATAGGCATACTTAGATCTGAGTGGAATAATTCTTTTTTCGGTCAAATCAGTTTGCGTGTATAGAAGAAGCCTTTGTGCCAGCAGGTTACTAAATGATATTATACATGTGTCTCTGTGGGTAAATTAGAGGAATATAAGGCAAGATTATATATGAGATCCTTTTAGATGTGACTAATGAAGGAAAGGAATAACATGATGAGTGTTAGGGCTAGACTGTTTCTTTAGGGAGGCTAAGCAGAAGGGATCTTCTTCAGAGGTTGAAGTTATTTATCTTTTTTAATGTAAAGATAAATAAGTACTTCATTAATGGATAACAAGATTAGTTTATGCAAACTTCTGGCTTCCTTTTCCAAATTACAGAATCAGCATCCAATTCAAAGGCACATAACACCACATAAATGGGAATGCCGGTAAAGATGTACAGTATCAACCTTGATGCAGTACTTTACAATCAGGTTAATAATATATGAGCATGCAACTAAAGTGGGTCTACTGGAAAGATAAGCTGATCAACTATCTTAAATGCATTTTCTCATTCAGTGCCCATTTTTTCTTCCTCTTTTTTTTTCCTGTCCATTTAAGGGGGAAGGTTTATAAAAAGAATTGTAGGCAGATAATCATAGCGAATCTATTCCCAAGCTAGCTCAACTGTTTTTTTCTGGAAAAAAAAATGGAAGAAATGCCAAGGGACACACCACTTTTTGATTAAAAGGAAATGACATATTTCCTCCTTAAAATTGATTTCTCTTAATCACCTCTCGTTCATCACACAAACACACAGGTAGTGCTAACTACTTCTCTTCACATTTCATAATCCCTTACTGCCCAAGGACAACCTGCTTTCTCTGTCACACAAAGTAAAGGTGAAGTCCAGCCTACCTCATCTAAGCAATTAACTTGCACCCACATTCTACGTGCCTAATGAAGACTGCACAGGGGACTTTGTTACTTTCTTTAGTTTGTTTTCATGAAGAGAAGTAAGTACTCTGGAAACGCTCCACAGAAAGATCACTATCTACCCAAACATCTCCATCTGAATTTAAGTGCATGTTAACTGACCAGTGTAGCTGGCCTGGATGCCAGCCCAAGCTCTTTCTCTTCATCAGTAGCTGTCGCTCATCTACCAGAGTTTCTGCTCTTCAATGCAGCTCAAGATGCAGCTTTCAAACTATGTGGGAAGTCACTGTCAATGGGTATGAGCCGACCAAGACCAAGAGACAGAGCTCATCCCCGAGAAACAAGCTTGCAACAGCAATATCCCAATGTGCAGAGAATATTTGTCCACCTATTTTCTCTAGAAAACAGTCTCCGCAAGAAACAAAGAGCTCTGACAGCAAGGCGGAGTCATCAGTGCACCTACGTCCAGAATCTTAACCTACGGGCATTTGGCCCAAATCATCCTCCCTGTACAGAGCACAGAAAGAAATGAGCTCTCTGCAATGAGTTATCTTCTAATATAGTTACTGCCAGTCAGATGGGATGTATCACCCTCTGGAGAGTCACAGCTCTCCCGCTAGAAAAGGTGACTACATAACTTCACGGGGTGCAATGAGCTTTTTTTGGATATATCTAGCCTAGCACATAAAGTGAGCCAGGGAGTTTTCTTGTCCGAAGGACAAGTGGCGTGGCGTGGCACAGCTTGTTTCTGTCTAGATTAAGTTATTTCACAGCATAAGTAGCTGCACCCAAGCTGCCTAGTGGGAATGGACCTGGCATGTGCTAACCTCCAGACAGTACCCAAGCATCACCTGGAAAAATGCTGGGCCAAATCCATGCTCGTGATTAACACACGATGGGTGCATGCCTGAGCTCAGGCACCATGCTCAAGCACAGAAGTCTTGACATTCTGCAGATTATCAGGAGGGTCACAACTCTTAAATCTGGCAGATCCATAGCTTATGGGGTCCTTTCAAAAACAAAATTGAGGGTCATATCTGTTCTGCAAGTCCTGCAAACATTCTCCTATGCAAAGTTCCAGTTGTTTTGGGAGATGTTTTTGTTATCTGAATAGAAAGCCTATTTTACATGATAGGAAAATGCTTAGAAAGGCCAAGTGTTGTTATCTGAATAGCCTAGGAGGTCAGAAGCTAAAGCAAATCACTGCTGGTGCAGAGAAACACAGACATGTCATTGTGTTATATTACAAAAAAAAGGCCCGAGTTCATCTTTTGTAATTTAATGAATAACAAGACAGTGCATTACTCAGTACTCCCCTCTTGAGTTGGTGTATTTTAAAATTCAGAATTTAAATGCATTTTTGTATTAGCTATTATTTTCAACTTCAAAATTTCAGTGCATTTTAAAAGGCACAGTGGCATCAAAAACCACTGAAAAGAAGAAATATAGCTATCTGCTTACAAGATAAACTTAGATTAAGTAGAAAAATGGTTTCCACTAGTTTACATTTTAGCATTCTAAGTCTGGCAGATTCAATTTCTTACTCTTCCAGACTTATTTCCCCACTGAAAAACATGAGAGGGGCTCAGCTTCCCTGCACAGCCAAGCTCAGCTTCTGGAAGGGGAAACCCTCGCTCTTTAATTCTGCACCAGCTCAGTCACAAAGAGTGGAGGGTCCTGCCAACCGATCTCACATGGTGTGTGAATTGCATTACACCTCAACATTTGACACTATAACTAAGCAATGAGCTCACATGATAAGCTTATGATGGATAACTAATCACCTGAATGGGAGATGTTAAAATATTCCCTCATGTGATCAGCAAACAGCCACTCAAGGGAATGAAGTTCTTTCCTTTCAAGTAACTTTAGGGTTAACAGACCAGCAGAGTATGATAGTGGGGCTATCTTACATCTCAATTAAAAGAGCAAGGGATGAGCTATTTTTAAACCACATGGATCTGAGCTTGCTTTTAAAGGTTATCTTCTCTGTCCTACATGTATTTCAATTTAGGACCCACACAAAGTCTACCAGAAAAACCTTCCATAGTTCAAACTCTATATAGAATTTTACATGCATTAATCTGCTGGGCAATATTAGTTAGTACTGCTAAAAATCAACTGCATACCAATTCAACACAGTCTCCTACTCATCTTCAAAAAGGCAGGTTAAGGAGGAACAATAGGTGTAATTCATCCCAACATTAACTAAAAACTGAGCATCTATCCTAGGACAGTCAGCTCCTCTCATTGTCTTCTTCATCCCATTACCCTGTTAGCACTTCTAGATGGGCACTTCTGGAGGGCCAGTCATCCTCGCTGTCTTAAATATCTGTCTTAGAACAAAAAATAGCGTCTTATGGAAATGCTTCTCTCTGTTAAAGGGAGCTCTGATGATCAGCTCTGGCTGGATGCTGGTCCTATGCTGGGTAACCTAGGTTAAGCTTGTGAAACAAGTTGTATTCAAGGACCTAACTCTCACTGATACAGCCAACCTGCACAGAGCTCTGTACTGACATAACTTCAGCTTCCAGAAACTGTACTAGCTGCACCAGAGGTACCTCTGGCATCTCTGCAGAGTGCTGTATGGTGCCATAGAGACATACCCATGAACTAATGAAAATTCAACATTCATATTAGTAAAAAGAAAAAAAGTCATTAACTGCTATTGAACTGCCAATTATCCAGCGTAACTGCAGACCTCCCAGCACAGCTGTTTTACCTTCCCTCTCTGCTGTATGCAATATTACATTCATATTGCAGGTTACATTATCACAGCAACTTGTAACCGGTTCCTAACTGCTGAGAGAACAAATTATTTTGCCAAAATTATTGGTTCAAATCCGTAATAGTGAATAATGAATTAGACATGCCTAGACTTGGGGATTTTTTCCTTGCATTTTCTGTAGTTATAAGGAACTGAAATTCAATTACAAATATTAAATGAACTCTCCTTTTGAAATTATTCTTCCAGCTATTTTTTATGACTGTGTCACATGGGAGAAAAAAGAAAGTTTGTCCTGGATAAGCTAAAACCCCTAATGGTAGCTGATTAGTCAACCTCTTCAACAGAAAGTTTACATTATCCTTCGGTATTGATGGATTGCACTTGATACTAGCCGATTTTAAATTTTTACCTAATCAAATCTTTATTAAAATGAAAATTGTGGGGGAAAGTGTATCATTACTAAATGATCCCAATGCTCTGGTGACTCCTAAACAAAAAGTGCCTCAGTCTCAAGACTCGAGAAGCCTCAAGTCACAAACCATGGGAGGTTGCAAGAGTACACTAGAGAACTATTAACGTGTGTTTATTTTATTCTTCCCTGAGTGTCCACTACCAGCCTGTATCAGAGGCAGGACACTTGGCTGGGTGGACCTTTAGTCAGACATGTCATGGATGTTCCCATGTTTGTATGGTGTCTTCTGCCAAGCACGAGATTGCCTGCCATGCCTATATCAAATTGTTAAGCTTTCTGTATGACTACGGACATTAAATTATCTGAATAAGCACTCAGTGCATGAATAAAAATCTTCATATAAATACCACTCTCTTGTGTCTCTCTTTTTTTTCTGTCTTCAAAGGAATGGGAAAAATTGCTAGACATAGAGTAGGTATAAATCCATAAAGTTTCTGTGAATTTTCCACTCCTGTATAACTTAAGTTAGTGTACTTCTTGGGCATGATGAAAAGCTGTCAACAGAAGTAAAAATGTACTTATGCTTACATGCACAGAAGTCCTGACCTTGTACTTTACAACTATTTTTTTTTAATGACAGGTATATTCAAAAGGACATACATGTGACGCCTGTTGCAATCAATGCAAAGATGCCAAGAACACGATGAAGATACATACACAGTGGTTACTAATAACATCTCAGATGGTGTGGCATATCCTTATGACACTGGCATGCATTACAAATGGCCTATGGGAGACTCCCGATCATCTTCAGCATCAGCATGAGACCAGCAGGGGCATCCGAAACCACACCAAGACACACTTGTGTGCACAACTCAGGGGATCACTGACAGAAATAATAATTAAATCAGAGCAGAGATTCACAGAAATATAGTGCTGGAAAAGATCTCAAAGCATCGGCTAGCCCAGCCTCTCCAGGGGAAGAGCAAGACCATTGGAAGAGGTATTTTCTAGTTTCTTCTTGAAAACCTGCAACAAAGGAGATGCTACAACAAATGTAGCTAGCTGAAAACTAATCTGAAATCAATCAATTAATTTCTTCAGGTCTTACTTCAAATGGTTCTAAAGAGCAGCTGATCATCCTCCTCCTACCACAAGCTTCCTATATTTATGTACTCTCTCTATGCTATTTTTCAGTGCTAAACAAAACCATTTACTTCAACATTGCCGCATACGCCCTGTTTTCTAATTATTTTAATTAGAAACATTTGTTTCCCTTCCTTACACCTCTTGTTCGTTTCCATCTCCCTAAAAGCCAGTGCAAAAACACTGGACAGAGCATTCTTGCTCAGGCTTCGCTAACGGTGGACAGAGAAATCCCTGCGTCTCATGAATGACACTTCTGTTTATGTACCCAAGAGTAAGACGTATCTTTTTTCAATTGTATTGCACTTGTGATTTGGATTAACTTTTTCACTTGCTTTAGACTCTGGTCCAGTAAAACCTCTACATCTTTTTTTTCTGCGCTGCTGCTTAGTCAATTCTTTCTCATTTTAAATACTGGATTCTTCCTCCCTTACAACATGTAGCACTTTGTGCTTGCCCCTTCTTTATTTAAGGCCATTCCTCTAATTTGTAAACATCATTTCGAACTCCCTTTTTGTCCCCTAAAATGTTTGCAATTATTCCAGATGGATGTCATCACAGATTGTACCTATTCCATCATCCAAGTCAGGATGATTCAATGTTGGCAGCTGGGGATGGCTTTTAAAAAGCCTATTGCCACCTCCCAGCAACATAAACTACCTTCTTTTCTCTGCACAAGCAGGTATTTTTTCCCCTTTACAGCAGTCACTTTCCTCTGTGGATAAGCAGAAGCCTGTCATCAATTCCCTTGGCCAAACAGGAGTCATTCTCCTATCGCGCTGCCTGCTACAAGCATTTCTCTCTGTCAACAGGAACTAGGAAACATGACAGGAGTGGGGAGACAGAGTGAGGCAAGCTGGGGGAATCCATGGATTCTGTCCTGAGGAATAAAAACGGATGGGGCCAAGAGTGGGGATTAGAAGGAAGGATGCTCTGTTGCCAGCTGGCAATGAAAGGGCAGGTAGCCGGCTAAGACAGACTGTCCTCCAGGAGCAGTACCCATTGCTGCCATCTCCTAGTGGATGGCTACTGGCTCATCACCAGCACAGCGAGACCACGCTTTGCAGGGCTATGCTGGCCTCAGGAGATGCTTCCCTGCTTGGGCAGTGTTTCTTTCTTCTTCTTCCTTTTTTTTTTCCTATCCATCAAACACATACACACATATATATATACACACATATACATACACAAAATTATTTATATGATCTGTCTGCCATATCTGTTTAGTACGATCTACTAGTCTCCCTACATGCATTAAATCATAAAATATATAAAAGCAAAAATCAGTATACAAAGTGACATAGTCTATTTCATACTCTTGTGATTTGTGATCAGGTTATAAGCACATTAATCTTCTAGCTAGAAAACTTGTGTTTGCAATAAAAATGATTATGTAATCCCTCTATTAGTACAACTCATTTAATTTCTCGATCTGAATCTTCAAAGCAAAATATCTCACAACTCAGTTATGATTTCCTGCATGAGGTAACTTTGAGATTCTATTTTCAAAATATTTATAAACTAGCTGTTTATGGCAGGAAATCTGAGCTATGTTTATGATAGGAAACATAGGTTATGTTTCACTGTGCCTAGCTGCAGTCACTCGAAGGTTGGTGGTTGGACTAGATGATCTGAAAGGTCCCTTCCAACCTAGGCAATTCTATGATTCTACGATTCCATGAAGACTAATCAAGTTGTCTTGGCTCTCCCACAGCCATTCAGGAAAGATGGACACCTCCCAGAAAGACAAATCCTTCCATCTTAAAAAAAAACCACACAGATATCTCTAACACATTAGTGGTTATGTCCTCCTGATTCCAGAGGGAGCCTGGAGGATGAACTTTGGCTGAACACCTAGGGAACAATTCACTTACCTAAGCAAAGGTGTCTGGTACCATTTTGGATGCCCTGGATTACACAGAATCCCCGCACAGGGTTGGCAGGTACAGCACAGGATCTCTGGGAGTCCCCTACCCTTCTGGAGAGGCAGCTGGAGTCCAAACGGGATACCCTGAGGCATTTAAAATATCTAAGAAGCACTACTGAAGTGTCTGTTTTAAGATGAACAGCTCCCTGGACTCCATCACCTGTATTAACAAGAGTAAGACTCAGTTGTTTAAACTTCAGGAGCTGGTGTCATGCATAACACATGTGCACAGAGCACATGGATATGGCAGAGGGCTTGTGAGAGATCCGTGACAACCTGGACTGGAATTTGGAGGGCAAGTATGGTACCATGAAACCAAAATGATAGCAGACACCTTTGCCTATGCAGCCACGTTCTGTCCTAGATCCCCATTAACTACAGTCGTCGAGCTTAGCAATCCAGCTCACATTTAGACATCTAATTGTATACAACTCAGTTTACATGAATTGAATCCCACCCCATTTTTTAGACTTCTGAAGTAAGATGTTACAAATCTCATCAACAGAAGTATGAAGGTTCTGCACCTTCAGTACTTCAGGCGAAGTATGAATTGATTCACCTCACAATCATTATTTATGCACCATTATCTAAGGAAAGCAGACAATATTTGCCCTCGATGAGTAAGAACTTTAGTTGACCTCAGAGCAGCAACTAAAACACAGTTTGTCAGAAAGATGTCAAAATTGCTTTGAAAATCAGCAGGCACCCAATGTAGTCCATATGCGTGCTTGCAGTTTTACAATGGAACATATGTAAAAATAAAAAATTACAGTGTTAGCATAGAGCAGATTACATCTTTTTCAGAAACAACAACTCATAAGTTTTATCGTCTGACTTTATGTCAAACTAATTTTCTGAGTACAGTATTCTCAAAACAGCAGGATGACTATATAGGCAATGATGCCTCCTGGGTTTTGCTGGTTTGAGTTTAATTTTATCGAAATTAGAGCCTTTGAAAAACCCTGGATGAACAGCTCTGAAGTCCCCTCTATACACAAAGAGAATGCAGGCAGCACTTTAGAAAGCAGTAGCACAAGTTTCCTTTCCTACAGGAGATCATACTATTCTCTGCAAAACATTATCTCTCAGGAGAAAAGTTCATTTTTGCACTGATCCCCTTGTTTTCTCTATCCACTTTATAGCTTTACCTCCCATGAACTATAAGACACATCCCAAAATTATGGGAAAATGAAAGCACAGCACCTTAGTCTTCCAGCTCTAACGATGAGTTTAAAGAGGGGGTTATTTGGAGACTCAATGTATTGATTATTTAACTTCCTGAGGATAAAAAGCTAAGGGAGTATTTGGGTGCTTGAAAATTATATGCCTGGAACTAACGCATTTGATTCACAGACCTAATGTGAATAAGAATCAGACTGTAGAAATTCACCAACTGTGGATACTGTCTGATCGGAAATAGGCTGACAGACTAGTCAAAAGCACAAGAACTATTTATTTTTCAATTCACATCATCTAAGCAAAACATACCTCTAAAGCCCAGAAAGTAAAGAACACAATCAGCCCAAATCATGTAAAATGATAAATTATAAAGCTAAATTATTGAAATCTGACAATAGTAATGTTCCATACTCTTTATTTGTAAAATAACAGACGTAATACTGAGAAAACACTGTAAGTCAACAGTGTTTTCTCAGTATTACGTCTGTTATTATTGATTAGCATTTTGTTTGGAGAGGTACATTGCTGTACATTTTACAGGCATTTATAGCAGTTTTAAATGCAATTATTGGAGGTATGCACAAAAATAAGCAGGTGGTTAAGTACCTGATTACAGGTATAATTTGTGAAATAGGCAAATAATAACGGGAAAGCATGCACAGGTAAATCAGGGAAATAAAGCACATATGGAGAAATACATACATATGTGCATATATATAGATATATATATATATATACACACGTGCAGGTCATTAACAGACTGCAGCCCTTCCTTGAATAATGCACTTCTTACATGCAACTTCATTAATTCATTCTTGCTACAATATATATAACTCAAAAGATAAACATCAAGGCGTATTTTTTTTACTTCATAAATGTTCAGTATTTTCAGTATGATGTAAATAGTGTAGCAGAGTAAAAATTTCAGTAATGCTACTCAGTATTTTCAAGATGTTATGAGATCAAATAGAAACTGTTTATTTAAAAGTTTTCAGTAAAACAATTTGATACTGTGCAGTCCTGATACTTGCATCATTCCTCCTGATCCAGTTTAGCATTTCAGCATTAAAAGTAAAGAAAAAAGTTAACTGTTCCATGTAATCTGAGAAGAAGCAAATTACTATCCAATAAGTCTATTCTAAAAAATAGCTACAGGTAGCCTGGATATAGGGTGGGCAAAGGATTTTTAATATTTTTCAACAGAAATACTAAAAATACACAAATAAATGTTTAAGATGCTGTAAAGCCAAATGAATAACTCATAACTGAAGATTCATAGAGGAATATATTATACATAAGCCTACAGTTTGATTAAGAATAGAAAAGAGTATGATACAAGCTGTAATTCTTGTTACAAAGACTTGTCATCATATTACTGAAAGCTACATTACAGGCTGCCTAGAAGGCAGTATAATAAAACTTGCTGTAATAACTTTTTATTTATATTCATAAAATTGACGAATGTTAATTCTCTGGTTATTTTATTTTTAATATAGAGATGAATTTTAACAAGCTAATTTATAAAAGGTTACACCAATGTCTAGATTTAAATCAAAGGAATTAATGTCCATACTACCACAGTTCATAGCGAGAAATTCTTGTAAGACATTTCAATAGTTGATGAGGCTAAAGGTCAATGCTCACAATATCTGCTTGGAATTAAATGAAAGAATATGTCAAAGATTAAAAGTTTAGTTGGTAACCAACATGAAGTTCAACAGCTATGGCTTCAAACTAATTGTGACCTCCTCCAAATTACTATCTCAGAATGTATACTTCAGTGATCTTGAAAAGCTCCTTCTGTTCATCCTTATTCATCATTTCTTGATATCTACTCAAGAATCTTTGCAGAACAGTATAAAGTTACCTAAAACAAGTGGAAGCAATCAACTCAGGCAGTACTTGAATATAGCTATGCTTAGCCAAAGATTACTTCTTTCACAGGCAGAAGAAACAAGCTCAGCTGAAACTTTGGTTGAAGTAAGGTGTTCAACCAGAAGCCCTTTCTGCTCATTTTTCCTGAAGCGAATACACTTTTTATAACAAAACAGTACTTCAGCAATTCCCTTCAGAAACATGTATTTGTTTCTGTTGCAAGATTTGTATTGATATTTTTCAGACTTTGCATTGCCTCACAAGAGGGCACAGAAAAAACCTCTTCACTTTTTTAGACCTCTGGCAACTAATGGGTACCAGCGGGCACTGACTTGTGGGCCAGCTAGAAACTAAAGTAATTGATACGTTGGCTCACTGTCCAGGAGAAAGGGATGACACACATCGTCTTGAGGAGTTCTTGTCTTATTCAAGATCTAATTACCCAGTCTAGCAGCACAACAAGCAGAGTAATTACTTACTTTTCCTTATACTCCTGCTACAGTAGATTGGACAAGTCATTATTTAAACCTAACAGGTTTTCCCACAGCTGTGGGGGGGAACACAAAAAGCACGATACATCCTCTCATTTTCTTTCCAGTCTCAGCCTGCCTTTCTCTGATATTTATTGCCTATGTGGCACTTCACATACGTAAACTGTTATATATTAATTTAACGCATAATGTGGTGCTTCTCTGAGTATGGAGCATAGCCAAAGGTGCGGAAGGTGGCAGTGGGGATAGTGAAGGCAGACTTTCGAATTATGCTTCAAAGACTCAGCTTCCATTTTTTTGGGAAGCAATCCTACAGGTACAGAAAAGCCTGTAGAATATACAAGGTGTCTCTGCAGCTGCCTGAATTTGCAGGAAGCCTAAAATAAAATCTTACAAGTAAGAACTATCTCATTTGTCCCTCGTGAATGAGTAGAAAGGCAGACGTTGGTGGCACTTTTAACTGCAAACAGGTTAAAACCATTTTTTAAAAGATTGGAAGTAGAGCAAAAAGTTTCCATCTCAGAATCTCAAGTAGAGCGGGTGAAGGAAGGGGCAGGATTAGTGAAAACACACAGATCATGTATAAAGCCAAGCTGTGCTACCTTGTAACACTGCATCAGTGCATTGAAGGAGGGGTAGTGCTGGTGTCAGTGTCATTTCCCAAGAGAGAGCTCAGCTTCCAAACGTGCAGATTATTACTTTTAATGTCACAAATATAACTACAGCATTGCAGAGTAGGCTGATCATTTACCTCAGGTTTGCAAAAGGAAAAATCTGAGATACAGGGGGAACAAGTAATTTGCTCAGAAACACGAAAAATCCACCTCACATTTAGGATTCGGATAAGAAATGGCAATTCTGCCTTCCAACCACAAACTGCACCGACCCGGAGACCAAACCGCAGAAACACACTAAACACCTGCCTTTTCCTCGGTGGCCCTGACAGCCCCTCAACAGCATCACTTTGCCAAGCCAAATTACAATCCCTCTGAAGCCCATAGGCAGTCGCGCCTGCTCTGCAGCCCGACAATAATTAACACGCTCGCACATGTACAGAGTTTATCCTCCGACAAGCCGGGTTGTGGGGAAGCCCGAACCGCGCCAGCAGCCGGAGGGATGCCGACAGCCGCGGCCCTCCGACACCGACACAGGCAACCCCCCCGCCGACCGCCGCCGCCGCCAGCCCGCTCCGCTCCGCATCCCGCCGGCTGAGGGGCCGCCGCAAGCTGCCGGTGGCCCGGCAGAGCCCCAGCGAGCTCCGGCCGGGGGCGAGCGGGGATGAACGAGGAGGAGGAGAAGGAGGAGGAGGAGAAAGGGGGGTGTCAGGCAGCCCGGCACCCCCGAGCTCGGCCGGGCCACGCACACCCGCGGCAGCGAGAGGGGAAAAGCCGGGCACGGGGGGAAGCGCGTCTCCGGGGAAAATAAAAGTTTCCAGGCGGGGAGGGCAGCGCTCGGCGCCCCGCTGGGCTGCCCCTGGCAGCGACCACTTCGTGAGAAGGGGAGGGATGGGGAACGGGCGGCAGCCCCGGCCCCGGCGCCGGCCGGGCTCCCGCGGCCACTCACCATGTTGACTTCGGAAACCATGTCGATGCTGGCGATGTCGATGTTCATCCCCACGCAGACGGGCGGACCTGCGGGCAGAGGAGACGGTCACCCGCCGCCGCTCCGAGACCTGGCGGGCCAGAGGGGCCGCGGGAGCCGGCTCCGCCGTGCGGGAGCGGCGGCAGACCCAGGGAGAACCGGGGGGGAGGAGGGGGCTCCGGGCGGCGAGCCCGGTCAGGGCGACTCACCTCCGAAATCCGGCCGGAGGCGGATGTCGTAGCCCTTCAACAATTTATCCACAGTTTCTTTCACGAAGGACATGTTGCCGGGATCGTTCACACTGTGGGGGCGAGAGAAACGGGGGGGGGAAGGGGAGGGAGGGGGTGTCGGGCGGGGGAGGCAGAGGACGGGGTGCGGGGGGGCCGGGGGCGACGGCGGGAGGGGGGGAGACGGGGATGGGGGCGGGGGGGGGGAGCACATCAGCTTGTTCCCCTGGCGAAACGCATCCCGCCGCCGCCGCCGCCGCCGGGGCACGCTGGCTCCTACCTCTGGGCGCAGCAGACCACGGCCACCAGGACGGGAGCGGAGAAGATCCCGAAGATCCTGCCTCCCCCAAAGCCCCACATCCCTCCGCTCCGCGCTCCCACCGCGCAGCAGCAGCAACCGCCGCCGCCGCGATCCGGCTGCCCCGGCTGCCGCTGAGGAAGAGGCGGAGGCGACAGTCCCCGTCGTCGTCGTCTTTCCCCCCCTTCCCCCTCCCCAGCCCTCCCACCCCCCCCCAAAAAAAAAAAAATAAAAAATACTATCCCCCACCCCCTGCCCCAAACACCGACGTCCGGCCCGCGGGAGCCGCCCGCGCACCCGGCTGCGCCCACCCCGCGGCCGGACGCCGCCGAGCCCCGGAGGAAGCCGCCCTCCGCCGGAGCCCGGCCGCCTGGCTTCCCCGCCGCCCGCCCGCCCGCCCTGCCGCCTTCCCGCCAGCCGGGAGGGGAGGGGGAGGGGGAGGGCGCCGCCGTCCCTCCCGGCGGAGAGCCCGAGGAGGGGCGCGGATGGGGAGCGGGGCTTCGCCGGGGCCGGCAGCGGGAGGCGGTGGTTCCCCGGGCACCGCCTCGGGGCACGCCCGCCCCGCCGGCCACGGCAGCGGCCCCGCGGACAGCCGCCCTGAGGCAGGGGTCGCCCCCTGGCAGCCGCGGCTCCCCGCGGACGGCTCCTTCTTTTCGGGAGGGCGAGGGGATGCGGGCGGCGGCCCGCCGGGACTCCCCCCTGCAGCAGGGTGAGAGAGGGCTGCCCGCCGCCGGGCCGGGCTGAGGGGGCGAGGGCCGGGCCTCAGCCCTGGGGCGGGCCGCCCTCCCCTGCCCCGAGCGGGGCGGCTGCGCCCACCTGCCCCTCGGCCTGTCCCGGGAGCCGGGCCCGGGGGGAGGCCGCTGGGGTCGGGGAGGGAGCGGGGCTGGGAGCCCGGCCCTGACCCGCAGAGGGCCGGAGGGGGTCCCTGCCGCGGCCAGGGGGCTGTGTGGCGGGCACGTAGAGGTGCTGGGCCTGAGGGTCCCCTCAGCCATGCCTGCGAGGGTGCCATTAGCACGCATCTAGATCGTCGCGTTTTGCCTCCATTGGCTCCAAGGCGCGTAGAGCCGGGGTTGTTACACGGGACGGTAATGGAGGGAAACTGCGCTGGTACCAAAGGGACGTAGGGTGAGACCTGTCATCTCTCTGTTGTGCTGCCTGTGAGCTCCTGGGTGCTCCTGGCTTTGTATAAAACATTGGTTGGGGTGGAGGTAGCGCGATTGTTATTATTGTTAACTTCCTTCCAGGTTAATTAGTCCTTTCAGCAGGACTAATTGGCATGGAAACAGAAGCACAGTGACTTGACTATATTGCCTTTGGTTCCAGAGCCAGCTCCTGCTCAGTGCCAATGCCCTTCACCATGCGCTACCATGCCCTGAGCCAGCTCCTGATTCTGGTTACATTGCAGTCAGTGGCCACTGGGCCATGACAGAACACAACATTTCACTAGTCAAGGAAGAAAAGTAATGTCTTTTTCTCGCACTTGTTCTCTTACCACCAGTTTTTCCTTCTACATATCCTCTTCCCATAGAGAAACTGCTAGGAAAAGAACGGATGAACACTTGAGGGCTGCTGTGGTGGCATGTACAGGTGAGAAAGTGTGGATGGCTTTTTGTCTCTCCTCAACTAATTCTTGAGAAGAAAGGCGAGTGCAATCCCTGAGGTACATCCTGACCATTTTGCTGTTGCAGTTAATAATAAAGGGCCAATAAAAAAAAGGAGCAGGCTCAGGTTTAAAAAACAACATAAAACCCTATAGACAATGAGGAAAAATGTAGAGAAACTGAGTGTTGCCAAATCTTGTGATTTCATGTTGTCTTGCAATATTTGGATTTTTTAATAGTGCCATAATTACTATGATTATAAAGTAAGTGAAAATCTTAGCTTTCATTTAAAAATTCGTGATGCTTGTGATGAAAGCTTGAGAATTCTGACACAAAGCATACATGACTCAAGGGCTCAAAAATGAAAAGTCAAATAATAAATATATAAATATATATAAAAATATATAAATATACATATATAAAATATATATATAAAAATATATATATTGTATATATAAAAGTGATTTGAGAGCCCTGGATCCTGAAGTTTTTTTCGTAGTATGGATGGGCATTATTGAAGACTAGTTCTTTCAAAGACTTCAGCAGAAGTGAATTTAGGGAAGGGTACCAACTCAGTTCTTTCCCCCTAAATGCTGAAAGAAAGTATTAACACTGAAGAAAATATTTCTTATGAAGAATTTAACATGGTTTAAAAGCACATCTAAGCACTAATAACTTTTCTTAAATAGATTGTCAGTTTTATAACAGAAATAAAATATTTTAGAGAACACTATTTCTGATTAACACGCTATCCTGGTACTTTGGAAACACATCTGAGGTAGGAATGAATCAACAGTGCTGTAGAGTCTGTCATATTTTATCACTTCATTTAAGTATTTGTCTTCTTCATCTTTCAGAGCAACCGCTTCCATTTACTTGTGGGTAGTTTAAGGATAATCCAGGTTGGGACTAATGGGACAAAGAAGTACTTAGGGGGTTATGGAGCATTTGTTCCTTGGGACTTTGGATTCAATTAGGCTTAGCAGTAACTGAAAGACGTTAAAAAGTGTAGATGATCGATGAATTTCATGAAAGGCAAAAATCATCTTGACTTCTCAGTGATAGAGCATTTACAGTGAAAATGGCACTTTGGGTTTTGTCCACAGGGAAGACTCAGAACGAAGCTTCTGTGGCAACAGTCTGGAGTTAAGACCCAGCAAAGCCCTGCACAGTGCAGAAGAGTTAAGGAAATAATGGAAGCAACGACTTGCGGGGAGCTATTTAATGTGGCCAATAGGAAAAAAATGGGCAGAGAAATAGACTCCTTGTCCTGCCCCAAAATTTGCCACCCTGACTTTTCCCCTGGAATTAGGCTCCCAAACATCTTCTTTCAAAAAGCAAACGTTATTTCAAGGCATGGCAGGAAGGAGCCTTGGCACTTGTATTCACTAAAGCAAAGCACCCAGTCAGAACCTGCAGGTTCTCCATCCAAGAAGATCCCAAGGATGTATCTCCTGAGATCAACCCAGACTACAGGACCCCAAGGTAAGACTTTCATTTTGGTTGTTTGAAATGTTCCACTTTCCAGCAAATAGTTAAGTAGGGGAGAGAGGGAAAGAGTTAACATGACTCTGTGGCCTAGTGGTTTGTCTCTTATCTATGAAGTACTGTTATTTCATAAATAATCTAGTAATTCATTAATTAATTACTGGATAAAATAAATCAACGTTCAGTGGTGTAAGGAACGGAACCTGATTCTCAGCTCCCCTTAGGTGCCTTTGTTACTGCTCATTCTCACTCTTGCTCTTTTTCCAACATACATTCCACCTTTCTGTCCTGGTAAAATTATCCCTGTAAAAGATGCGACTTCAAATGTTGTAGTTCAGGGACTAAAATTTGCCACCTTTTCTACTACTTTGGTGAACGTTCCAGCCTCTGGGCCATGGGACAGTTAAGATCTGTGCTCCTCATCAAATTTAGTTCAATAAGGTAAGCACAGCGATATTCTTTTCTTCCTTAGCATTGCCGATATGGGTAAAGGCCGCTTCAAAAATGGATAAATCTAAGCTGCAGAGGCAAGCATTATGTGTGGAGGAGCAAAAGGACTGTCCTTCGGCCAACGCAAATACATGTGGAAGAATAATTCTGCCAAGCCGACACGTGAAAGAAGTCCTTGGGGTGAGTGGGGTTACAATGGACTCATCGGCTATGTCTGGGTTGGCACCAAGGCTGGTCTGTAGAGCAAAACTGCTGTTGCTGAGGACCTGACATCCACACCACACCCATTTTGTTTGGTTTTTTTTTTTTCTTTTTTTTCTTAAGAAAAGTTCTAATCTGGTTCCGTAGACTAAGTGTTCATTAGTGGTTGGACCACATTCAGTGCACTGCTGGGGCGCATTTTCCATCTTAGTTTCGTATGAAAGGAATTGAGTTCGTGCACCCTGAGACTGCTCTGAGATGTGAACCGAAGCACAGTAAGTGTGAATGATCAAATGATTCACTTCACAGGCACAGTCCTGATCTGCACTAAAATGCTATGTAGATGCGCCCATCATCTCCTGTCAGAAGGAGCTGGAAAAGAGCACCCTCAGCCTTTGTTAAAGAACAGAAATTGTTGAAGGCAGTGGGAGTGGAATGAGGAACTGCTCAAAATTTTGGAACAAATTCCAGTTTTCTTCATCATTGTCAGTACTAATGGAGATACAGAAGAGGAGGCAATGACAGGAAGGCTAGAGAAGAGGCCAGGTCTGCTCACAACTGATGCATTTGCAGTACTACCACTATCAGTCACCAGACTGTAGGAGAAGGACTGGCTTGAGAATCAGGGAAGAAGTATTTGCTCACACTGTGCAATACATCACTGAGCTCTTGCAGTGGAAAGTGGTACTGAGGGTTTACCTGGCAAAATGAACATAACCCAATTTACACGCTGAGGTCAGAATCACTTAGCAGAACATTTTCTTTTTCATTTTCCTCTCTGGCTTGTCTGTCATTTAACTGGTTTTCACAAAGATCCAGTCTTATCCTGGAGCAAACTGCAATCATAGAGGGTTCAGAGAAACAAAAGAGAGAGAGGCAGAAACTAAAAAAAGTGGGAAGAATTGCTGCTACAGCTGAAGTGGTGTCTTCTAAGGAACACAGGACATTAATCTTACTAGGCTGAGACCCATGCTGCTGCTTACCTATTCTGCCTTGCAGCAATTTTAATAGACTGCTGGTTTAACCTGCTGAGAAGGTGTAATTAATAAAACTGGCTGGGAAAAAATCCACAAGAAAATTGTCAACTCTCTTTTTTTTTTCTTTTTTGTACTTTATGAAATTGGAAGTTGAGGACCATTTTTGCCAAAATACCATTGAACGGACACTTCATATTTCCTTCAGAAAGCTCAACTTCCTTACTTTCTGTCCTGCAGTATCTCAGCAGAAGCAAGGTTTCAGAGCGACAGGAGGATGCTGTAGAGTAGATACGCGGCATCAGGGCTTAGAGAATACTCTGCACTTTGACAGTTTCATACACTGTGTTTTCCTTGTTCGGATAATGAGCAGTGGTTATTGAACATACTATGTAAGGAAAACAATATTATATTTATCTACTATATATATTTACCAGGAAGCGCATGTATTATTTGCTGATGTTGAGTAATACTCAACAGTTTATGCTGAGCTTATAACTGACAATGAATTTATACTCATTGTCCCCATTTCTGTCAGGCAGATTGCAAACAGCATTGCATGAATCCATTTGCTTTGGTTGCGTAATTTGCTGGTTTTCACTTAATTATACAGAAATATTAATATTGTTATGTCAATGGTTCTGATGTAGTGGAGATCTGAATGTTTCAGTGGGCCACATAAAGAATAAGGTATTAATCAATATGTCTAATGGGGACAAATTTGCCTTTAATAAGACGCTTGACCCAAATTGTTTTGAACTGTTGTTTAATTTTCAGATGGTTATTTTTCTTCATATTCAAGAAAATAGAACAAAAATTTGCATTATCTGACTGAATTTTAAAGAGTATTCCTGCAATATTCCATTCCTTATGCGGCAAAACCTCTGGATTATGCACATAATGAGTCAGGCACATCAAAATAAAAATCCATTGACACTTTGGCAGAGGAAGAAATAATCAAGGCTCTTTATAACTCACATTTTTTCATCATAAAGATTAATGATTATGCACTGAAATAACACAAATGCATTAGAGAAGCCTGTGGTGCTTTAGAAGTAGTATTCTTTAAGTCTCTGTCCTGATGAAAACACAGTCTGTGTTTGGAAAAACAGATAAACAACTGAGTTCTGATTTTTTTTTTTTTTTTTTACTGTAACTGCAGTTAAAGAAGAGCTATTTTACATAGGACTTCTCTGTTAAGAGTTTCTACTTGAGTGTTTTCATCTAAATCCCTTTGTCAAGAGCACATTATTCTTAACAAAACAGTATGCAGCAGTTACCTTTTTTCTTTAAAGTTAGATAAAAATAGAAGAATATAGCCCATTTCTTTGTGTTCTCATATTTATCAATAACTTTATGAATCTCATTTGTGATAATTATTGTTTATGCAATTTTTTACTACAGCAGCCAGAATTCCAAGTCAAGACCCAAGCCTCATTGTGTGGGAGATTATTCGGAATGAAGACGACAAGTGCAAGTTTTTTGAATTGGTTGCTTATATTTAGTATTATGTATATTTAAAGGAAGATTAAGTCAGGATCCTAACTTATGGGTCTGTATAAAGACTACCTAAAACACCAGGAGATGCCAGTTCCTAACATTTTCATCCAAATGTCCCTTTGAATTTTAACAATGGAAAAGTAGAAAGACAAAGAATAAACAATGGGGGGTTGGAAAGAAAGCCATTTATGCATGCAGACACTCCCACATAAAACAGCATAAGCAATGAGAAGGAAGTGCAGTGAAATGATTTGGCATCAATCCTGATTTGCTAAGATTAGGAAGAATTCTGGAAGCGATAATCCAGGGTAACAAAGAAAAAGCTATGGGTAGAATAAAGTGAAAGCCTGATGTATATCTTCCTCTTATCCTTTGAGGACGTTTTTTACTTACGCTAAGGAGTGCCCTTAACAGGAAACAGCCCATGAAGGATAAGGGGAAAGGAAATGCTTCAGAGTGTGGAGGTGTGTTTATTCAGAGGCTGTATCCACAGCCGTGCACTGCCAAGGCACAGTGCTCTGCTGGTGGAAGTGCCTCTTAGTCTTTTTTAATGCATCCCCTTTTGCCAAGGCTGTGCCAGCTAGCCCTTCGCTCTCATTCCCCAAACACTGGCATCAGAGGCAGCCACGGTTAAGCTCATATTACACAGGTCAGGATCGTGGGCCATATTCCATCTGTGGAATAACATACAAATGAAGCTGGCTGTGCAACTCCGTTTCTTTGTCATATGGACTGTATATAAAGGGAAATCACTATATACAAAGGGGAATCATTATTAGGTAGATACAGAATTTTGTGTATGATAATCTAAACCAGTTAACATTGTGTTTTAATTTAAAGATTACTTTGTGCCTCAGGAAAAAAAAATAATAAATTTTAATATTTTTGAACATTTTAAAGGGTTAACATTCCATTTACAGATAATAATCACGTTTTTTAAATACTTTTTGTTACTCACCTTGTGTCATAAATGGCATATAGTTTTTTGTTTTCTTCAACTGCATTCCTAAAAAGAGAGAAAGAGAGAATATCATTTGCATGCCCTGTGTACATTGCCAAAACAAAACGTAGTTTAGGGCCTTGATGGTTTTCAGACCATCATTGTAGAATCAAGGGATGGGGAAAAATAAGATCTATAAATTGACTTGTTCAAACCCTGACATGACAAGATTGTAATAATCTTTTGGAAGTTGTCTAAGTGAGTTTTTAATTATAGATCCATGACTCTGTTGCCAAGAAATGAAACAGGAAAAAAATAGTCACTGCTTTTGTGAAAAACACAATGCAACAATATGGTTTTGATAGAGCTATGTGAATAATTTTCAGGAAAGGTTTCAAACTGATCCAGAGGAACATTATGCAATTCAGTTATTTCATTATTTTTTTATAAGCCAAACTAAAAAATTACATTGTAGTTTAATGCATTGTATTCAATGTAAAATGAAATACTTTATCTCTGATGTTTTAAATATTTTTATGTGTGTTTAAACATTGAGGTTCATATAAAAAAAGGCACATTGAAAATTTGAAGCTTAAGTCTATATTTATGAGCTTTTTCAATGAAAATACGTGTCACTTCGCAGAATACATTTTGCTTTTTTTAACTAGAAAAAAGAGATCTTTTTCCTGAATGTTTTTGTTGGACTGTTTCAGGACATGTGTGAACAAAGGACTCTTCTGAAATAGTGCTACTGATTTAAGAGAGAGCAAGAGGAGATGTTGTCTAAAATGTGTTGGCTTTGCTGGAATCAGCAATAAAATATAAGTTTTAGCTAAGTAGTTTCTGAGAAGGCGTGATGAATGTAAGGGGCTCTCCATAATAAGTATTGATTTGTATCTTACAATCTGATTTATGTCTCTGTGCATTACTTCACCTGTCTGCTTAGAGAAGTTAAAGAGAAGCAACTAAAAGCATGGGGTAAATGATACTGAGTTTGAATGCATTAAGCTCCACTTACATGGGAAAGGTAGATCCTGTATTTGGTCCCTGTTCCTGGAGTGGTTATGCATTTACATTAAATATGCACTGGCTAAAGGATGTTAACAGCTGAGTATTGTGAATGCCCCACTCCCTTGTGCACTGGGTAGGGAGATGTGAGGCCTTTCTCATGTCTTGGATCCCCTTGAAATAGTCATCTAGAACAGAACTGGTAGGGCTGGGTAGGGCTAAGGTTAGATGCCACCATCTACTCCATTTAAGATGCCCTGAGTTACTAGAGACAGTGCATCGAGCTGTCAGTTACAACACAGGACTTATGCGATACCCACGCTCTACTGGAGAGGTTACTGGAGTCCAAGGGGGATTCCTAGGAGCATCCCAATGGCTCAGGGTGCTTGTGTATGAGAACTGGGCCGAGCCTCTCAGGTCAGATTCCACCCAACAGAAGGATCCCCAGCTTTCTATACATAGGCTCCATTAACTGAGTTGACTAGATCTCTGTTGACGTAATGGGAACATCCAGTTCTCATGTAGACACCTACACCTACACCTACCTAATCTTCAGCTGAATCCAACTCCAAACTTCACAATATCTTACGTTCTTTTGATAGTTGTAGGCATCAGGATTCACAAGCCACATTGCTCTGGGTTTAAAGACCATAGCATTGCATGCCTGCAACCATGCCTGAGCATGCTATTTTGTGGTTTGATTGATGTTCTCAAGTACAGTTTTGTCTAGTGTCCATGCTTATTAGTCGTCTGGTCCACCGTGACTCGGTATAGGCTTGAGGTAAATTCTTGAGCTCAGCAAAGGAGAGAGGAAGGGCGGAAGAACAGAGAAGGGACATCTGAAGCCTCAGCACTGACCCAAATATATCCCCTGATGATAGTCACATATCTCATATTGGTAGTCACATGGTCAATATTGAGACGAGAAGATGGCTGGGCTCTTTCCTCCTATTCCTGCAAGGTATAGGGGCAAGCACTCTACATTTGCAGAGGCTGGATATAGAGAGTCAGGGACCATGCTCAGCCTACGTCTTCCTTTAGGACTATGCTCCCAAACACAGCCAATGACACCTAGAGACAGACACAGCTCACCCTGTAACCATGACAACTGGCATGGGTTTTATAGCAAATTAGCTATGGGTGGAAGAGGGCACCACTTCTACATGAACATGTACAATATAGGTGGAATAAGTGTCTGTTTTCAATCCCCTTACCTAAACATATCCATACCCATAAGGTAAAAAGAAACTTGCATATACTAATGGTTTCTGTTAATATATTTATTAAAATTTTCAAAACATCTTGTATGGCCACCTTGTGTTTATAACTTTTGACATCCATCAGCAAAAATGCCAATGGCAGGATAGAATTAACTTAGCTTGTTTTTTTGGAAGAGAGACAATAACAGCAAAGGGAGATTAGGAAAACAATTAGGCAAATGAAACAGGAAAAGAATCAAATTTCATCTTTTAAATGTGGAAGTTTCACGATGGGATTTTATTCAGTGCATGATAATGCACTCCGTTTTTTTCTTCTCTTACAAAAATGTACACACATCTTGATGTTGAAATTCTCTTATTCATCAGAGTGGTAAAATCCTTTGGTCCCTGCATTGAAAAATGCCTTCTTGTGAACGATGAGTAAATGGAGTTCATCTCTTACAGAAGTCTCCTACTGTTTCTGTCTGCCTGGCACCAAGGGAAGACATGCTTCTGAAAGTATTACAAAAGTAATGCCCCCGTCACAAAAGCGCCACATTAAAAGTACTTCTATTAAAAGCACTTCATTGTATATGAATATCATTATATAATTGATTATTCCCATTAAAATGCTTTGCATCCTTATCACAACTTTAATAAAAGAACAAAACTGCTTTGAATATTGTACATGCACTTGCCTAGAGCCACTATTAAGCAGAGAGGCTCTGTGTGCAGCCAGGCAGTCGTTGATGGTAAATCAAATGGAGGGCATATGGTTTCAGTATTGCTGCTGGTGGAGTTTTTGTTGCTAGAAAGAGCTAGTGTTTTGCATTTAGGATTATTAAAGTAACAAAAATAGTAACTCGTCTCTTCCCCTTTTTTCCCCTCCCAGCTCTCCTGAAGTCTCACTCCATACAATACAGGAAAAGATGCCACGAGCAACCTATACCGGAATGGTAGGACTTTTCTGAACTGCAAAATAAGATCCTTGTGTGCTTGTTTTAAAGCCTGCACAATTTCTGGATGGTACCGTGACTCAGAATATCTCTGGTTGGGATTACTCCTTGCTGATGTAAGCATCAGAAATGACATGTGTTAAGTCTGAGCCAGTTACTGTAGGCTACGTTAGTAGTACAGGGGGGAAAGTCCGAAGGCTGAAAGACACTCCAAAGGCTGAAAAAGGCTAAAATAGGGTGGATGAATCACCCTCCAGAAGTACCTACTAACTGTGAACATAGCCTATACCTAGCTAGACATCTGACTTCGGCGTATATAATATTGTATAAGATAAATCCCACCCATGGTGATTTAATGGGAAGGAAGGCTAGATCTGTTTCAATACACTGAGCATATTGCCCTCCAAAAGCATATCAGACCAAGATGTCTTATATGTCTTTAGAATATCCCCGTTAACGGTAAGCGAACAGCAAAGAAACAGGAAAGCTGCTGAGTTAGTACTATATTTCTGGAATTGCTGGAGTCTTTTAACTCCAACATGTAAGTTAAATTTTAAACAACGATCATCACTTTGTCACACCTTCAAATCCTACAAGAGCATGTAAGAGCAGAAATTAAGTTAAATATCATACTCATTTGAAAATAGTCTTTAGGAGAATGAAATGTGATAGCCCTTTCTGGATTAAGGCCAGGAGACGAAGCAATGCTCATGAATCACGGAATGCTTAACAAGTACTCTTGATGTTTTGTATCTAACAAAATGATTCAGCATGAAAATATAGATACAAAGGCTAATATAGCTTGGAAGATAATGCTAACAATAAGAAGGTGAGATATTTCAGCTTCAGATTTTGAAAGCATCTGAACATGGAATGCCACTGTTAAGAAAAAATTCTTTTTCTACGCTGGAAAGAACTCACAAGCCATTTACAAACAGGAAGAAAAACAAATGTGATGCTAAACTCCTTCTCCACAGGCTTGGAGAATGCACACCTTGTTGCATTTGAACCTTTTGAAGTGAAGTGAATTTGAATTTTGAAGTGAAGAAAATACTTTTTTTGATTCACCCATCATACACGACAGAGACCAAATCAAGCCCGTACTAGATGGCTTTGGTGCAATAACTATTGGCTTAACAGCTAGATGCAAAACCTCGGTGTTAACTCGTCCTCCCTGGAACAGCTGCTTCTGGGCTTCTACCTCAAGATTGTTCAACCCACCTTGCAAACCCTACCTCCAGAACTTTCAGAAACAGTGAGGCACCTGCACTAATGAGTCAGTAAAATTCACTTTCCCTTCTCCTTGGAGGTTCAACCCATGCTAACCAGGTTAGGCATTCAAGGGCATCATTGTCACACAGCATGATAGGCACTAACGAATTATTTTTAGTACCTAGAAGCCTATCAATCAAGAAAAGTAAGAAAGTACAGAGCGAAATGCCAAATGCAAAAATGGGAAATTGTGTTTAAAACTCCCAGGATATTATAGACACAGTTATTGAATTACCATTGTAGATCTGCTGAAACCTCAGTAAGCAGCAGACGATGGAGGTTTCTGCTATAAATACAACATTCACATAGCTATCTCTTATTTTTTAAAGTATAAATTAAGTGGATGCAAGCCAAGTTTTCATAAATAATGCCAAAAATGTTTATGTATGAGAAGCTTAAACTATGTGGCTCGAGCTGAAATAAATGTTTCAGTGAACATGATTTTAAACATGATTTATTCAAATGTTATGTTAAGTAAGCATTCAATATGCTTTTATGTAATGCCGATGCCCAAGTTACATGTAATTATGATGACATTATAGCATCCTTGATATTTCATAACCTCTCTAGAAATTCATTTTTCCCAGCGTCAAGTTCCACAAAGAGTATGGAAGTGACAATGTCACATAATATAAACGGTTACCAGAACAATACTTTTCAGGTCCAATTCTATGAGGACTAACCAGTCTTGACTCCTTTTGACATCAGCCAGAGCTGGGAAGTTTAGCTTTGCTCAGAAACATGCCCGTGAATTTGCATGTCTGAGCACCCGTTCGTCGGCATTTAAGAGCAAGGTAGGAAGACATAGACACCTGTTTACTCACGTTTTAAATCACTGTTATTCTTGAAGGTATCTAGCTCTAGTTCAGATCCAATAAGTTCTACACCATTATTTTAGTCCACATAATTTTTTTTCTTTTTCTTTTTAAGGCATTCTATTTCCAAATATAGAAATTACACTCAACAGCGGTGCATAAATTTGCCATGATCCTTACAGTAAACATCT
Source organism: Fratercula arctica (assembly GCA_947846985.1). Taxonomy (NCBI): domain Eukaryota; kingdom Metazoa; phylum Chordata; class Aves; order Charadriiformes; family Alcidae; genus Fratercula; species Fratercula arctica. The sequence goes on from CANTUZ010000001.1 coordinate 72,151,747, forward strand.
CAAAGTCACTGCAGATAGTTCAGTGAAGGTCTCAGTTCCATGCTCAGCAGAGGTCAAAAAGGTAAACAAGCGCTAAGAACAATCAGGGAATTAATAGAACAAAACAGGATCGGTACAGTATTGTAGAAATCTGTGGTCTACCCACATCCTCTAAACTTCATGCAGATGTCTTCCATCTCAAAGAGCTTGAGAGCTAGATAAAGGTATAGGAAAGAGCTACAGGGATGATTGGAGGTATAAAATGGTATTGGTAGGAAGAAAGAGACTTAGGTTGAGATTCTGAAGTCTGGAAAGCAGATGAGGGAGGAGAGATATGATAGATGTGTATGAAGTCACAGACTGCATAAATGAATATTTGTTATTGCTCATACTATAAAAAACAAAGGAGCACTCAGATGATCAGGTGGTCGGTTTAAAGCAAGCAATATGAAGTCCTTTTTCACACAATGCATAATTAAATTGTGGAGCTTCTTGCCAGAGGAAGCTGTGGAGGCCACAGCTATAAATGGGCTCAAAAATCCATTAGACAAATGCATGAAAAGGAGCTCCATCAATGGGTATTAAAATCCATGCTGTGAATGCACCCTCTGGCTTAGGAAGTCCATAAACCTCAAGCTGCTTGAAACTGAAAGGTTATACCTGGGGAAGAATGACTTTACTTTTTGTCTGGCCTGTTTCTTTATGCTCCTTCCAAATTATGTGCCCATTGCCAGAGGCAGCAAACTAGACAGCAAACCAGATGCAACTTTGGCGTGATTCATTATGGGAATTTTTATGTTCAATGCGATCAGAAATACATGTGTGTGGCTTACTGTGGTCCAGCACTGAAATAATTTTCACATCTTAAACTGTCCTGTTGTTTTCATTACTATATTCTCCACAAATAAACTTCTGGTTTTGCTTCTCTTTCCTTAAGTCAGTGGTTCTTCAGAAAATCATTCAGTTGCATATTTTTAATTTCTGTTCTTCCATCCCCTGAAGCACTTGCCTACATGCCAGGGTGATACAAAGTTTGCCGGCGTCCCTTCTAACCCTCACGAGCTATTGGAGTGCTGTCGTAAAACACAGACATTTTTTTAAGGAAGGAAAACTTTCAGGTGCGGTTAATGCTCATGAAATCCTGTAGAAAAGAATCTCTTTACACTTTCACAGTCCAGATTATACATTCGATGAGTGTATCCATGTTATAAAAGACATGAGATCTACTTCTTGGTACAAGGATTGTGCACCTTTAAGGTATGTTGGAGTGCATTTCAATTTTGGTGGCAGCAGAAATTGTTACTTAGAACGAAGCCCACTCTCTCAGCCTCTTTGATTTCTTTTTATTCTTTTATGTATTTTTTTCATTTTCAGAATGAAAGTTAATAGTCTGGGTAAACTAAAAATTAATTCAGGAAGAACAGTTGACACCACTTCTGAAAGGCTCATGGCTGAAAAGGCCAGCTCCCCACAGAGGGATTTAGATTTTCCATGCAAAGTTACACGGGAGGCAGAAGGGAGCCTTGAGTTCTCATCCTGGCATCCTGGAGGGCACTGTGTACGTTGACTCGATGACCCGCATTACAAAATGCTTGGGTCACACTGACCCAACATTATGACAGTTTTGAATGAAAATAGATGTCACTAACATGCTCTGTGCCAAGCTCCTGCTGTTGTGTAATAGCCACGCCAATGAGCATATCTATTTGACAAGGCCCATCACGTACCCCTCAGGTACTTTTACTGCAAAATTTAAAGTGCCCTTGGTCTCCAAAGAAGTTAGGGTTTCTTTGTATCATTCCTTGGGTTTTGTAGACACCCGCAGAAAACAAAAAATACTTTTCTTTTGTTTAAAAATAATATTCAGGGGAAAAGAAATGGAGAGAAGGCATTTCCATGAAATATTCATTTCAGTTATTTGAAAAAATATAATGAGAAAGAATAATTTCTTGATCCATTCTAAACCTCATTGTGAGTGCATATATTGTTACACACAAATACATAAAATAGCGTTAGGAATCTTTATCAGGGAGTGTAATGATAGGACGAGAGGTAATAGTTTCAAACTGAAGGAGGGTAGATTTAGATTGGATATTAGGAAGAAATTCTTTACTGTGAGGGTGGTGAGACACCGGAACAGGTTGCCCAGAGAAGCTGTGGATGCCCCATCCCTGGAAGTGTTCAAGGCCAGGCTGGATGGGGCTTTGAGCAGCCTGGTCTAGTGGGAGGTGTCCCTGCCCATGGCAGTGGGTTGGAACTAGATGATCTTTAAGGTCCCTTCCAACCCCAACCATTCTGTGATTCTATGATTCTCTGAATCCCCCTGACAGACACCCCCTGACTGCCTACCTGTACAGACAAAACTAGGCTCCAAATTGTGCATGGAACAACAATTTTAAGATGATGAAAACATGTATGATCAGATGAAGTAATCACCTGGATATGTACATGGTAGTACTTTCTCATAGGTTGCTACTGCTTTGTAAGTACAGATCAAAATAATTATTCTAAATGATCTCTAGCTCTTTTGGTTGTTTAGATAGGAAGTCTTTATAAATTCAAAGGCTGTCAGCCTGCAGTGTGTCAGGAAACTTGAATTTAAGAGCCCAGCCCTAACATTTACATTCCTAGGTTATATTTCGGAGTTGGCTGTAGATGTTAAGAATATTGCCTTTGGGACCTTTAAGTGCATTATATCATAGCCTCAAGCTGTACTTTCTTTTATCCACAACTCTTCTTTAAACATCAGAAGTTATGATTTAAAAGAGAAACAAGCTGGTAACAGAGCATGTGTATTTCTGCATTTTCCCTACTTCACGTCAAGTGTGATGGTGAGAGAACTGTAAAGTGTAGTCATGGCAGTCTATGAAAAATTGGAAATGTTCTATGAATTGGAGAACATGGAAATGTTCTTTGCTTTAAAAATGAACCAGAAGAACTAAAGCATTTTTATTTTATGCGTTTTTGAGATGTGCATATGTACACTTAAACTGTCCTGAATATACTGGGACATCCCACCATCTGTTGTAGTAGAGTTTTATTCTAATTCAGTGCTTTTAATAGGGCTCGGTGGAACTTTAGCAGCTAAAACTTTTTTTTTTTTTAAATGCAAAATGAACATCCAGTGACACTGGAATACTCTCAGCTCTCCTCTTGACTTTGCTAAAAAAGAAAACGTTGACTTTTTGAGAATGAAATGGTTTAGATATTTTTATTCAAGTGATGTTTCAAAATTCCCTCCGTCTTTATTTTAAAACACTGTGAAGTACTTAAGTCTGAAAAAAGACTGCTGAAATCCAAAGCACACATTCCAACACCTCAGTTTATCAATAATTTTGTAAACAGTTTTAGATAAGCCTGAAATAATTTTCTATCGCCAGTAAAAGCAACAAAAATAATCTGTTCATATCCCTTTATTTATTCATATTCATTCAGTATTTATTCATCCACTAGAATCACCAAATTGCCTGGTTTTGTTCATTATCATCTTTATAAATTATTCTATGCATGCAAACTGGCTAAAAGGCTCTAATATATTTGGTGTTTTTCTTTAAAAATTCTCAAATGTTGTGTATACATACATTAGACAATGTAAAATTGAGGCATCTGAAACCTCAGAGAAGAGAGTAGTTATTCATCTCCATTTAAAAATCCCACTTGAGGAATATGGGGCAAACACCATGGAATTAAATCATTGATCAATGTCATGCCGTGAGTCCTGCTTATAAGGTTTCCCTGGCAGATAGGGAAGAGAATGTTAGTCTCCTCATGCCCCATACTCTGCTCTAACTTCTAGGAAATATAAGTGGTATTTTCCCCTATGGAAAGCAGCTCTACATTCAACGGTGCTTTAGACAAAATAAATCAATTAGACATCCATTTTACAGTATATCAGACATCCTAATACCCTTCATTTTGGCATGCATAACTCATTTATAGATTTATTATGCATGATTAAATATAGATTAACTTTTAACTCTAAACTGCAGATTGCTGGAATTTAGGAGTTCTGGAGGATCTGACTTCCCACAGAACATTGGGTGCCAGGGAATGCCATTTTGGCCCTTGAGCAAATGAGATACTAATTCCTTTACCACCAGAAAGTTTCTCATTACTCCCAAACTACCTGCCTTTTTTTCCTTTTTTTTTTCCCTTTCACCCTCCCCAGCCCCTTGACATTTCGGCACGTGGACCCCAGGCAGAGAGTGGGGACTCCGAGAGAGACCCAGAACAGACTGGGACCGCAGCAGGAGGGACTGGAGGCTGAGGCTGGACCTTCTCGCAGCCTTCCCAGCCCTTCATTGCTCCTAAACATGAGGAAACTGCCCTGTCTTTTGGTGTCTCTGTAAGTACTTGCCCCCTTCTTACTCACTTTCTGTAAGTTTCTGTGGGAAATCAGTGAAAAGGATCTTTTGGTCTGATCCGGCATTCCCATTCTTCTGTGCATATAACTGTACAGAGATTTGCCATTTCATGAGGTGTCTGTACATTTAGCAGCAGTTTTAAATCTTAACAGAATTTCTCAGTAGAAATGTCTATAATGAAAATCAGCTATAGTTGGCTGAACTTTAGATCCAATTTCCTTTTTACTTTAGAAATCAACGTCATATTATGCTTTACAAATTTTCTTGCTTTTCGTTCAATGCATAAAATCTAATAACTTTCAGAAAGTTTAAAACCTTATTCTTTAAAACAGTAGCAAATTGAACAAAACACATACTTCGTCAACCTTTATTCTTTCCCTAATATGATCCCTTCAGTATTAAATGAAATTGTTACAAGTCCACTGTAATTGAGGCTACACCGAAAGAAGAACCAATAGAGCTGACAGCTTCTGCCTATCAATGTGGTATGTTCTGGCGTCTTTTCCAGTTTCCCTCCTGGAAAGATTAATCTAACTCTTGTAACATAAATCATTTCTTAAAATCATGTTTCTTACTAATCTGTTTTCATACAATGCATCCAATCCACTTAGAACAATAATTAAAAAGCAATAATCCTTAGAAAAAGAAAACATTGTTCTAACAACTTACTCTTTATTTTTCTGCTAAATTAAGGGGCTTATATGAAATTATAGGCCAGATTGTGCCTCACACAAACATGCCTACTCTGGAGGTTATGGCAAGCTGCACGGCCCGTTGGGAACTCTGGAGCTCCATCAGGCGCTGCAGACACGGGCCAGATGCTGCAGCTTCTCCGGCCTATGACGTGCCCTCTTCTGGGGGTTTGGCCAGGGTGGAAGACGGCTGGGGTTTATCTTCTCCATTTTGGAGGATGGTTGATAGACCAGAAAGAGGAGTGCAATGCAGAGGCAGCCCTCAGTAAAATGCATGACCCTGCCTTGGGAGAGAGCAGGAGCACAAACACACGCACACACACCTCATGCGTTGTAGTTGCCCTCCTTGTTCCAGGGTCTGGCTAGCGTTTGGTCAACCTTTCCCTTAGGAAGTACCCCATGTGCATCTTTATGCATGAATAAAAGTGCTTGAGATTCCCAGTGCCTTTAAACTGTGATAAAACCAGAGTAGTTAGGGCTTTATCCACATGACTGTGGCACCATTTTCAAGTTTGATGTGACTTTACCTGTTGATACTCAAGGGTCACCCCAGATTAAACTGAGAAGTTTAATACTGCCCCCCTACACCCAGAGAGCCGTGAGCCTCTGTAATGCCATGGGGTGCACTGTTGAATCTGGGGGCATGCCAGGCCCCAATTTTCTCCTCTTTTTCTCTAAAATGTATTAAATGTCAGGGCATGACTTCTCTGCTGCATCCAGCCGCTGAGCTGTCGCTTAGCCCTGAACTGCTGCTTAACCCTTCAGGGATTAGAAGGGTGCTTCGGTATGAAGATACAGAAAACTCATCGAGGAGGAAGGGGACTGCTTTGAGCACTCTGGCCATTCCCGCATAGGGAACTGGGATGAGAGAGAGTAGGGAGCTGGTGATATCCCAAGCGAAAGAGAATTTGGGGCAAGTCTCTGCCTCCTCTGTGCAGCTCAGAGAAATAGAAAAGGCCAAAAACATCTGCACAAGTTCAGACTTCAGAAGAGCCAACACGGACGAGAGTGCAGCCATGGCTTAGCATGGCCACAAGAGCCATTTTGCTAAAGAATTCAACGGATGAATAACTTTGTTTCTCCTTTGGGAAGAACCCCACCGTACTGTGGTACTGGGTAGCAGCATCTACCAACTACTACTATAAGCAGGTTAGCCTGAACTGTGGGGAGCACCAGTGATGTTTGAAGACTCTGATTTACCACCCGATGTGGAAGCTGGGTCATTTTCCTTAGAATCAGATAGCAGGAAAACTTTGTAACATAGGCAGCATGGGATATTCCAGGGGTTTTATTTCATATATTCATTAGCAGAAGTCAGAAGATTTTGCCAAGAAAAGCATTTATCTAACATCTGGGACAGACCATTTAAATCTTGTACCCTATCAAACCACACGGCTATTCTTATTAATATTTCCCTCCTATCACTGAGAAAGACTTGACCACACTGCAGGGTGCACGGAGGATCAACCCATTTGTTCTTGTAAGGTGCTTATCTATTTCCATGTGTAGATGTGCACAGTTCTACACCTGAGTTTGCTTTTTACCCTCTCCTACTATTCTCTTCTACTAGGTAGCTATGCACTGGTACTATTAAAGAACATTTAGTTCATGATAACTGACATTTTCATTAGAAGGGTCTTAAATAGGGAGTGGATAATTCAATTTCTAGCTAAGAAAAAGAATAATAAATAAATAATGCTGAAGCCATCTTCTTGTTCCTTCCTAATGGGAGGTTAATTGTTAATCTTTTAGCCGCTGGGGCAATAGATACAAGGAAAGATTGGGAGGAAAATAATAAGAATAAAATAAAAAAAAAAGACTGAAATGAAATTACCCACATTAGCAAAGTTACCAATATCATGGAGTAACTACATGCAATAGAGAGAATGGCAGGGAAGGCTTTCCTTTTTTATGTAGACAACTGAAGGCCTAAGAGCCATGTAGTAGCAGCCGTATCTGTTAATTATTTTTTTTTTAACACAGGAAATCTTCTGAATGATTGAGGCCCTTTATTTAATATGGAGCATTGCTCAGGTATCACCTTCCAAACACGCTCAACTCTCTCCGTGCGTCTCAGCAAAAGCTCTTACACAGCAAACCATACAGCATCAGCTCCTTTCCACATTAGATCCATGTCTTTAAAATGTTAACCTATGTGCAGTCGTAGCTGGGTTAAATAAGCCACAGTTGCATAGTTGCTCCTTGCCACCACAGATTTGGTTGAGTTTAGGCATCATTCTTATCATAGCCTGACTTGGTGGTGCTGGCTCACAGCTCTGCATTACAGCTGCTCCTGGTGTGGCGGTAGATGGTACATTCTCCCTCCATTCAGGTTTTCCCTGGTCTCGCTGTGACCTTTTCAAAGTACATTCTGTGATATGAAAGATGACAGTGATCTCTCCTTCCCCTTAATCTCTTTCCCTGACACCAAGAAACAGACATCAGTGTTTCGAATTGGTTTTGATTACAAGCATCAGGGTGCTATTCCAGGAAGACAAGAGTTTTACTTTTAACTCCAAGTACAGACAGGTTACAATCATTCCGATATATCCTAACGCTGAATTTTTATATTTAGCATGGTCCCTACTGAAATTCTGCTTGTGGCAGTTATGTTAATCTCCTACCTCTCAACAGCAGCATTATTTCAGTGGCCATGGTTTTCGTGGGAGATCATGGTAGGGGCTACCAAGATGATAAGGGGACTGGAACACCTCTCTTATGAAGAAAGGCTGAGGGATTTGGATCTTTTTAGTCTGGAAAAAAGACAACTGAGGGGGGATCTTATCAACACTTATAAATACTTAAAGGGTGGGTGTCAGGAGGATGGGGCCAGGCTCTTTTCAGTGGTGCCCAGCGACAGGACAAGAGGTAACAGGCACAAACTTGAGCATAGGAAGTTCCACCTGAACATGAGGAGGAACTTCTCTACTTTGAGGGTGGCAGAGCACTGGAACAGGCTGCCCAGAGAGGTGGTGGAGTCTCCGTCTCTGGAGACATTAAAAACCCACCTGGATGTGTTCCTGTGCAACCTGCTGTAGGTGACCCTGCTCTGGCAGGGGGTTGGACTAGATGATCTCCAGAGGTCCCTTCCAACCCCTACCATTCTGTGATTCTGTGATTCTATAGGAGACTTTTTCCAGTGAGCATCATCAGTGGTTGAAGAAAAAGGCTGTTTTGAACTGGCCTCTATTTCATGGGAGAGGCTACGTGAAAACTCACATGCAGATAATGCACTTTCTGCTTACTTGGCTAGGTTTTCTACTATCTAGGTGTCTCAAAGATGTAGACCTAGCCAATAGAAAACACTAAGCAAAAGATATTAAAAGAAATTTAGGCCATCAGATTCTGTCAGACAACAATGCAAAGGGTGACGTACTTCTGGCAAACTCATACCGAGCAGCAAGGCTGCCGTGTTCACAACAAGCTAAAGATTTCTTTGCTGAAATCCCTTTTACAGTCATCCTTTTCATATGCAAACTATTTTTAAAACTTTTTCAATGTGAGACAGCATATGTTTAATTCATAAGTGACTAGAAGTAACAGCCATCCCTGACAATAATTCTGTGCCTATTGTTTGCATCCTGCTCATAGCTGGTAGCACCGTTTGTAAAGTGAAAAGTAAAAACCTGAAGGACAGAGTGTTGCAAACATTTTTCTACTGAGTTAATCACCGCAATGTAACTTGGCATATGGGTTCAGTTGCAATGAATTCACCTGCCCAGAATGAATCACATGTGCAGTTCATAAGATCAGGGCCTACAAAGAGACATTTATGGAAGTAATTTGCTTCAAAATATTTGCTCATGAAGGTTCTCAATCTAAGTAGCAAGAAGAAATACTTTTAAGATATAATCTTTCAATATGCTTTGAGGTAATATATTGCTTTGTTTTATGCAGTATATTCTTATTATCTCAACTAGACCTCAGATACCATAGATAAGAATATCAAGTAAGTGTCCAGAAACATGTAGAGCTAGAATGCAATAAAACATCCTCCCTTATTAGACACATTAAAAGGCTGTAAGTATTATGCAGTGGATGATCCACTTTTATGTCAAGACTACTTCAAACATCACGATTCCAATTTGCTATGTCCTAATTTTAAACCTAGTGTCCCCAAATGGGGCAGAGATTAGACTAACAAATCTGCGCGTACTCTGTCGTGGCAGAGCTTAGATCTGCCTATGGATAGAAAAGTAAGCTTGACTCCAACTATACTCAAATGCACCCTGTCAGGGGACTCATCGTAGACACAAATACAAAATAGGGAATGACAATACAGATCTCCCAACAATGTAATTGTAAAGGGACATTTGGCAGCTTGTTTTGTGGCTTGCGCGTGCTTTTAACAGATGCAATAGCAATGGTCCAATAAGCAGTTAAATTGCAGGATAAACATGCTCAGTCTGCTCTAATAAAGTTTGAATTGAAGTGGTCTTCATTGTTTTCCTTGCTATTTTCAATAGCAAAAATCTATTTGTCAGAAGAGGAGCCCTTTGGGGGGATTTTATTTGCATACAAAGAGAGAGACAGTGTGTGAACGAATTGAACAGGTCGCCTCCCCTGCAACTAATCTGAGAACCCAGAAAAATGCAATATAAGAATGGGAATATGATGATGTGATGAGAACAGACATAAAAACAAGAGTAGATTTGTTTTTCCTGTTTTTCAGACAGAAATAATTGCACATGAAGACCAGATACACACGCACAGTCGAAATCCTACTTTTGAGTGAAGCTCTTATGACTAGGTGCAAGTAACAGACCTAATCATGTGCCTGAACAGAGGACAATTGCCTTAGAAGAACATTATGATGGTTGCCGAAATCAAGTGCTTTAAAGTTGGGGAACACTAAAGCCTAAATGGACAAAGAAATCCTCATTGTGCTTTCCTGTAAATCAGTATTAGGATTTTTCTTGAAATGTGTCTTTGCCTCTCTTTTTTTTCCCCCCAAAGAACCCTTTATCATTCATTACATAGGATAAGTAGGTACTGATTACACAGGACCTACTGAATAAGCAGCTACTTAGAAAAGTGATCTTCACCAGGCAGTTAGCGGTGCCTTATTTACTGCACACCCAAAGCCTGCAGTAAATACAGAATTATTAATTTTTTTCATGGTCTTTTCTGGGCCACTCATCACTGTAGTATCTGCATGCCTCAAGAACGCAGACGCATTTATGGCTGCCGAAAGAGAGGAAACCGTTATTATTATTCCCATGTTACAGCTGAAAAGGTAGGGACTTGCCTGGAGCTACATAGTGAATTAGTGGCAGAGCAAGGATTAAAATTCATGGCTCGCAACCCTGTGCACATCGCTGGAGACTGCACTGCCTTGCAGTCAGAGGTGCTGAGAAACCACAGCTCTCACCGACTTTGTCTACCACTGCAAGTGCTCTATAAGCCTTGGGCAGCCCGAGTCGGTCATCCATAAAATAAGACACACAGTTAATAGTCAGCTGCCAGAATATTGGGTTTATCATCACATTAAGAAACTAATACTTGACTCCGGTGTTTACAAAAGGGTCTTGAACCTGGTTGACCCGTGCCTGGGTGCACGCCTGAGCTACTGGGGCGCTGCTGGTTCCAGGGTGGGTAATTTACTTTTGCGTGGTGAAGATGGTGGAACTCAAAAAGCTGTGATAAAAGCACTATAATCTGATTTCAACAAAATGGCACTTTATGATAAAACACATTTAAAGTGGAAAACTAACTGACAGGCTTAAGGTCTCTTCTCTTGGATTATTCACCTGAAACTCATCCCCTCCTGCTGTCTTGAGTATACCCAGGATTCTTCTCCAGCGCCCTCCACACAAAAGGCATCTGATCAACATTTGATGGCTGTTGTTTTGTTCTTTTTAGCAAACTGGAAAAACACCAGTAGATCAAACTGCAACCATTCCAGCAGTCATATTTTATTTAAGTCACTTTTTTCTCTTTGAAGCTGTTCTTTTGATCCTCTTCTCTGCCCCTGAGATGCTATGTTCAGTGACCGTTCCCACTCTTTGGCTGCTAAAATTACCACGGGCGTTAGCTCCCAGGATCCACAAGCGATACCGTTTAGACAAGCAGGTGAAGTTTCTTGTATACAATTGACCAGCAGTCTGCCATCCAAGTATACAGCCCCCAAACTAATCCACTAGTTTTCAGTTGCTGAAGTTGAAAGGCATGCTGATAAATCCAGCTCATCTCTACTTACACAAGTAACCCTGTTTCTCCAAAATTTGCGGCCAATGGAGTTGTTGTGGACTGTAAAAAAGGACCAGGCATAATGAGCCCGCAGCCTGTGGACCTGGACAGAGTATGCCACGCTGCCCCTCTGGTCTATGTGCCTGTTCAGCTCCTTCAAAAACTACAACACAGGTAGTCAAGGAAAACACTCTGCGCCCAGGACTGAACTTGGATCTGCTAGGTCCTACTTGTGCAGGTTGGCGGCAGGGGGCTTTACTTCCCTCCAGGCAAAGCTTTCCTCGGCAAGGGCCAGCACACAGGTATCCATCTCCGCTGAGAGCTGGCCCGCTGAACACCCAGTCCCGTCTGTAAAACTGGAACAGTTTATGAGGAGAGACCAAGGAAAATCCATACAAAGGTCAATGGACTAATTGGATGGAAAATCCATCCAATGTCCAAAAAGATAATGGCTGCCCGTAGCAAAGATCAATCTGGGTATCTCACAGCCAAGGGGAATGTACGAAGCATGGGTTATATGATGATTCCTCACAACTCTTCTTAACTCTTTCTGCAGCTATATCCTGCTCTGCCATCCTACTGACTTTTTTTTAGAAATACTAAAACCAAAATGCTCAATATATATAGTGTTTTACTCTACTTTTTTTTCCCATTGACTAATACAGATTGCCAAATGCTAGCCGGCTCTGCGGTGGTTGTGAGCAAGCCACCTGCATTTTTCATTGGATGAATTATTTACCAAAAGGAAAAAAAAAAACCAACACGTCCCTACTTAATATTTCTGACAAATCTAATTCTTCAGATTCAAACAAACTTTCATTGACTGAATCATAATTACTGGGTCACACTCGAGGCATAACCTCAGCTGACGTATGGGTGTAGTTCCACTGCCCTTCACTTAGGCAATTTATGCTACATGGACATCTTGCTTATTGACTGGTATACATAATACATGTTATTATCCTTCTGAGTTCTACTGCACTGGCACTGACAAAATATTTTCACACAAAGCTGTAGGACTGACATCACCTGCATTGCTGTGGTATATGATAGTGCTTGCTATAGTTCAATCATTAATATTTAACATCCCATAGTGCTCTATATAGATCATTGTGAAATCTCCATCACTACCTTTTCCAAAACAAGGCATTTTCATGTTATGTCTTTTTTTTTTTTTTTTTTTAGCAGCTCTGTCCAATTTCTGTAAATGTTAACGCTAGATGGAACAATTTTAAACCCCATTTTTCTTGAAATTTTATTAATTATAGCACTTGAATCTATATAACAGAAGTCACATTTAATGGGATTTGGAAGTGCTGAGAACATTTATTCCCACCTAACCCTTGCCAATAAATTCAGCCTGAAAAGCAGTATATTGCAAATCCTAAAATAAATGTAAGTTGTGTCTACAGCTTTCCAAATGGTATGCATTAATGTATTTTTTTGTAGCAGCAGCTAATTATTATAATGAATCATTACAGGATGACTTGAAAGCATTTGTGAAGTTTTATGAAAATGGAAGCAAATATTTGTTGGTATTTTTGACAGCTACCTGTGTTGGTCAGAAACAGAAATAATGAGTTCTGTCAATATATCCAGCGCACATGTAAACAACACCGAGAAATGCAGTAAATACGGAAACTATAGCAGCCAAAAAGACCTGAGTTCATCACAACAACTTAAAACATGCTAATCCAGTCTTATCTTAGCATTTACATAGCCAGAACCCAGTTGACAGGTAGACTTGATATGGACATATGTGTATCGATAAGCATAAATATTTATAGCTTACAACCTAAATATGAGAGAGAGATATACATATATATGTACTATAATAAAAGTCAGGGATGTACTGTCAAATAGATTTCGGTACCTCTTGTCTGTAACCAATTTCTAAACTTCAAATACTCCGTCCTTAACATCACTAAGTACATTAGGTTACTGTAGTCCTACATTGCCCATAAGTACACTTGCCCTCCATCCATTATGAATATTTGAATATATACTTAATGAAGAATTTACCAACATCAATTCTTCCATCGTAGGTCAATGAATTTCTGTATTGTTCCTTCTAAGATTTGTTCTCTCCTTCCTGTTAGGAAGGAATTACATGTACAGTAGCATATGCATAAATCCTTGAATATTGATGCAGAACTTGCATGCTCTAGTTTAAGTCTGATTAATCGTTCTTTATGAATCATATGTATGACACTGAATCATTGTGGTTATTCTCCACAAAGTGCTTTCTTACTTAGATGCTTCAGAATACAGAGTAAGTTGGTTTTTCGATCAACTGTATCATTAAAGGCATGCTCTGTCCTCGCAAGGAGTCACACTTACTTACAGAAAAGATGCACTTGAACCACCAGACAGGAGGACTGAGGCCTTAAAGATCCTCTACAATGCTACCCTAATGACCCATTATTTTTTAAATGTAGATATAGCTGCTACTCTAGCTAGTTAAAATACTAACCACTTAATTCAGCCACTCGGAAGAAATTAACTAAAGGTATTTTAAAATGATAGGTTCATAAAGTTCCAGTTCGAAGGTTTTCTGAGTTAATGCTGACTTGTGTGCAATAAAAAACCCCTAAGCTTACACAGAAAACCGTAACATTTTAGATGTAAGTGTGTATCACCAGTGTTTAACATGGAATTATCTAGTTGAACACACTAGTTACAAGTCTGTTCTCGTGCTTAGAGAACACTTACTCTTCCTTTACATTATTACTTCTTTCTATGCAAAACTACGGTTTATATATTTCACATTTAAAAGTCAGATTCTGGAAGAACTGGAAGATCCACAGGCAATCGCCTGGGAATGTCAGGATTCGATGACTGCCACCGCTGAGTAAGCACAGAGGCGGAGAAGACAAAATGTGCTTCTCTTTGCTCCGTATATGTCTAACTTTGGCTTTTGAATACACCTGCTTCTCACTAGGCCTGCTAAGAAGCTTAAGTATGTCTATTTGCACTGTCATTCCCACACTATTAGCACAATGTCTACGGTCGCAAAGCAGGCAACCTGTAATCAGTCCAGCTCAGAGGTGGGCAAAATGTGAACTTCACATCTGTACCCACTATGTCCGTAGAGGTACCTTAAATCAGTTTGTCAGTTTGGCCCAGGATGTCAAATCTAAGAGATCTTCAGGTTATAAACTTTGATTGGGTGACACCCTTATTTCAAATCTCCTTCTGTTTGCAATGCCAATCTCACTAGTCTACAATTTTATCTCTGCTAAAAACGCTGTGCCAACAAGAGAAGAAACCAGGGGCAGATTCAAGGTGAGATAACAGCAGCCACTTGTTTGTGGGATATAACGCTCATGGAGGAGGTGACTTGCTGCAGAGTTCATGGATACCCAGAAAAAAACCCAGCCTGTATTCTCACAAAGCAAGAGGAAAGCAAACGAGAACGTCAGAGTTTATACTGCTATGGAAATTTGTGGAGTGTGTGATGCAGGAGGGACTGCTGCAAGGTAGCCCCTTCCACCTCCTGAATCTAAGATCATGAACTAGCCGTTCAAGACATGTTGTAAATCCCTTTGTCTTTCCTGGTTTGTATCTCAAGGGCAGACTTTGATAGACTCTGCAGGAACAGGGAGAAGATTTCACATGTGAACCTGGCAAGGATGTGAATAAAACCTCAATTCTTCCAAGGGAAAAACATCTGCGAGCAGGCTTGACCCCACGCTCTGACTTTGCGTTGCTATCCACTGGTGTAAAGGAAATTCTCTCTTTTCCAGGGCAGAGGAGAAAAGGGCTATCTCACTGGCAAGCTGAACTGATATGAGGGAACTGTCAAAACCCACCTGTGCACAACACTTCCCTGCAAAGGGCAGTGCCAGGGCTGAACCCCACCGATGGCCCTGGCCACGTGCTCCTCACCGACCAGCTCCAGGCTTCCAACAGTTACACTCAGCCACATCAGTGGAATTTAAATCTGGACCAGCTGGGTTAACCTGTAGGGAGGATAGTACCTATAAGGGAGAAGGGAATTGTAGGAGTCAGACAACAAGGTGGGTTTTGGGGAAAATGATGCAGCCCCTTTATCTCTCTTCATGCAGAAAGACAGGGATGTCGTTGTAAGTAGCAGACACCATTTGCTTTAATGCTCTAACCCAAGGATTTATAGCCTTACAATGGACTGAAAAGTGTTGGAAATGTTCTCCACTCCTTCTGGTGGGGGAGGTATCTCTAGATATCATTTCCCTGGTCTAATGGGGCGAAGTGTCTAATACAGATCCAAACTCCTTCAAATTTCCTGCCAGCCACTTTTGAGAAATAGGACTGCCAGCACGCAAGGAGCTCGTCTTGGAGTAGGGACCTCTGCAAGGTGCCTAGAGAAGTTTTCAGAAACACTGAAGCTTGGGGCATGCTATAAATCCGTGACAGCACTGTTTGGGCATACCCTCAACCTTCGCTCAGCTGTTAGCGTAATATGTGGAAATGGACTGAAGCATAGGATGCTCATAACAGATAGGATGAACCGCCAAACAGACAATGTAGCCTTTCGTTCATTTCTAATCTGGATGTGTGCAGAAAGCAACCTGCTCAGGATGAGCTTCAGGTGAAGGTTTTAGATCTCTGAACCTGCAGATTTGGGAATCACAACAAATAGCACACAGAAGCATCAGTGTTGCTTGCTAAAGACGATGCTTTTCACAACCAGGTGGAATTTTGCTGGGACGGGGAGGATGGTCACTTGCCTCTCTCTCCCACCATATTCTGTGTCACACAATAAGACACCAACTCGATCTCCAAGAAATCCTTCCCAAATTTACTCTGCCCCCAGCTGCCTTTGACAAAGCTCCGTTAAGTAGCTCTCTGTTGCCACCGGGATGCACAAAACAAACCACCAAAACACCAAGTCCTAAACTCAGCTCTGCCTGCAGCCTGGCCCGTCAGACAAGTGGAATGCAGGTCACTGGTTATGTTTCATGGGTATCCACGACATTGTAGGGGGGATATCCATGAGGGAAAGAAAGGGCCTCCTTACCATTCAGAAATATGCCAAATGCTTCAAAATCTATCAGACTCTAGCACTTCTCACATCAGCAAGGTTATTTGTATCATTTCACTACCAGATTCAGTTGTGAAATAGCTTGGGAAAAGTAATAGAGGGTTTCACAGGATGACACTATTTTCATAGCTTAGAGGATAACAGGATGGCTGAGGCTGGAGGGCACCTCTGGAGATCACCCAGTCCCTCCTCCTGCTCAAGCAGGGTCAGCTACAGCAGATTTCCCAGGATCGTTCCCCTTCGGGTTTTGAGTATCTCCCCAGACGGAGACTTCACAACTTCTCTGGACAACCTATTCCTGTGTTTGACCACCCTGTTTTCTTGTGTTCAGATGGAATGTCATGTTTTTTAATTTGTGCCCACTGCCCCTTGTCCCGTCCCTGGGCACCGCTGAGCAGAGCCTGGCTCCCTCTTCTTCATCCCCCCATCAGGTATTTATACACTGATGAGATCTCCTCTGAGCCTTCTCCATGCTGAGCAGTCCCGGCTCTCTCAGCCTCTCCTCATAGGAGAGATGCTCCAGTCCTTTAGTAATCTTCTTGGCCCCTTGATGGGCTTTCTCCAGTATGTCCATGGCTCTCTCATACTGGGGAGCCCAAAGCTGGACCCAGCATTCCAGGTATCTCTCTCCAGGGCTGAGAAGAAGCCTCTTGACTGTCACCTCTACAAATACTGAGAGAGAAGGGAGTGGAAACAAGAAACAAGACTTTCAGCCCTTGGTTCAGATCCAGCCTCTGTGTTGAGAGTGGCCAAGTTGGTGTTAGCTGGTGGTTCGGGATTTGTGCAATGGCTGATGAATTCAGACTGCTCTCTATTGGAAAAGGATTTGTATTGCCAAAAAACACTGTCCCGAGTGCTACCTTTTGCAGTCTTAGCTAGGAGCCCAAAGAGAAGATTTTAAGAAAACAGGCAATCCTCCCCACCAAGATGTCAGAAATGAAATGTTTTGGCAGAATAGAATGCCTCTGAAGAGCCTACTGCTTGGGTCAGTACCCACAGCATGTCATACCTCCACACAACTTCATGAACTTTCTGTAGCTCTCCTGGGAGAGAGAAGGAATGGCTTGGGCAATGACGGAGACATCTTTGGCTGCTGGAGGAACAGGTCATTTTCCAACACAGCATGTCATGGTGTTAGGACTTGGTGGGCGTTTCCCAGTGAGCTCCTGAGCGTGCAAGTGTTCACGAGCGCCATGGTAAAAAATCACAGCCCAATTTGCCCCTCCTGCTGTTTCAGTCCCGTGCAGAGGATGATCTATCTCAAACGCATTCATCTCTGCAAATAAGCAACATTACTTAATGGTGCGGGGAGGAGAGATGTCAGAGAAGGACCACGCAAAACTTGTCCCAGTGGCTTCTGGTAGGCTGTGTCGGCTTTTGCTGAACACCAGCGCAGAAAATAAGCAACCAACCCAACAGGACATTTCCTTGACCACAATAAAAGGCAATTCTTTCGCATACTAAATTCAACACATCCTTTAAAACCAAACAAATAGGGCACGCGTGAATCACAGGGGAGCGCCTGAAAAAAACCCACAGCGGGGGACACGCGCGATACGTTTGCCTTCGAAGCAAAGATCTCTCTATTGCTTGTCATAACTCCGCTGCCACAGGTCAATGCCACCATCCTGCAGGGATCCAGCCCGAAAACCTACGCAATTAATGCCTGACAAGCTTTCAAGGAGGCACCTTTGCCCAGGAGTTAATACCTCGCATGGCAAACACCACGTTTCAGATATAGTGCGTCATTAGCTATAATTAGCTGGCAAGCCAGAACCAGATCGGTATTGCACCGCTACCGTACAGACAAGGCTATAGAAAAAAAAAATAAAATAAAATAATAAAATAATAATAATAATAAAAAAAAATCCAAACAGCCCCCGAGGCTGCCGTTCGGAGCCATCAAACCCGCTTCCTTGCGGATGTTACTCGCCAGCGGCGAGTGACCGCTGGCTTTTCGCCGCCCTCGAGGCGCCGCGCAGCAGGCGGTGGCTTCCCGGCGGCTTCACCGGGCCCCTTCCCCGGCACATCGCCCGTCCCGGCACATCGCTCGCCACTCCCCCTCCAAGGCTGGCCCCGGGGGCTACCGCAGCACGCGGGCGCCGCCGCTCGCTCGGGGCGGGGGGCCGC
Source organism: Fratercula arctica (assembly GCA_947846985.1). NCBI lineage: Eukaryota > Metazoa > Chordata > Aves > Charadriiformes > Alcidae > Fratercula > Fratercula arctica. The sequence continues at coordinate 72,170,124 of CANTUZ010000001.1, forward strand.
GCGCTGCCCCGCGCCGCCGGGCCGCGCGTGTTGCGTGGAGCCGGGCTGCCCCCTGGCGGCGGCCGAGAGAGCTGCGGCCCTTCGGCATGGCGGGGGGGGTGTGTGGGGGGGGTGTCCCAGCCGGGGCGGGGGGACGGCGGCACCGCGGGCCAACCCCGCCGCTCAGCCCGCCGTTTCGCTGAGAGAGGCGCTTTTCCGTTTAATTTATTTTCTTTTATTTTAAGGCCTCGCTTCTTTAACTTCCCATTTCGCCTCTCAAAGGCTTCCTCCCTCCGGTTGACGCGAAGCGGCTCCGCCGCCCGCGGCTTGGCGGGGAAGATGCGGCCAGCCGGGGCAAGCGGGGCTGGGCGCCGCCCGCCCGAGGGCCGGGGCGAGCAGCCGAAGCCCTGGGAAAGCCCAGGCCAGCGTTTCCCACCGCTGGCTTTTGCAAAATTATTTAAAGCTCGCATAATTTTACAGCGTCACCTATGCGGGGATATAAATAGCTCGTACCAGAAATCAAAGCACTGTAAAAAAAAAAAAAAAAAAAAAAAAAATCTGATTTAAACACTCTTAGGCAAGAACATTATCATGAGAAACTATTGGCGCTTCATACTTAACTTTACTCGGATATTTTTAAGCACCGGGAAAGCTATTCTGATGGCAACATTCATTCACAACTTCGTATTTACTGAAGTCACCAAGGAACAGCGAGGAGCAACGTATGTCATTGGCTCGGCATTTGAGATCATAAATCATCGCTGGAAAACCTGAACGCAGCTAAGCACCGCATATAACCGAAAAATAAATGAAAATTTAAATTCATAAGGACCAGTTTTCAATTCAGACTGTGAACTAGGCACTCGTATAGCAGCACCCTCTCTGGCAATGAGCTACAGAATCAATATCGATTTCGGTGGAGGGATTAATTTCATAGAGCTTTTTTATGGATATAGGGAAAAGACAAATGCTCCATTGATCCGTAATGTTGCCTGAAAGACAGAGATTACCTCGTTAGAGCTGTTAATTTAATAACCAAGTTTGGAGTGTTGTTTCGAAGTAGGGTCACAGCAGCGTACATTGAAATCGTATTTATCACATGTAACAAGCGCAGGTCACAAAACGTCACGTGCACCTCAAGGAATCCAGAGGAACTGGGACATTACAACACCCGTTTCGTCTTTTGGATAGTTCAAGATGCACCAATCTTTCCACACCTGCAAGCAGGATACAATATAGGTGGCTTGGACACGTAGCTGGTGTGACGCTCCCTGTGTTGAGGCTGTGAAGCACAGCATCCCGTTTTCCCGAACAACCCTAACACACAGTCACGAGGAAACCTCGAAGTTAAGGCAGGTCTCCCGAGATTTTTAATAGGGATACAAACCGCGGGTGTCTAATCGCGAGGCCAGAACCATGGAATGGTTTAGGTTGGAAGGGACCTTAATGATCATCTATGTACAAAGCGTTAACGTTGCGGGTGCAAACCCCGGCTTGAGCATGTAGGAGTTGTGATGGTTTCGATCGGGTCCATTGGCTACAGGAGAGGAATGTAGATACAGATCTGTGTGTGTATGGGTGTGTGTATATATATATATATATGTATGTACGTATGTATGGTTATGTGTTGTGTGTGTAAGGAGACGGTACACCGGCACGCCTCACCGGCTGCTGGGAATGGCCCTGCCCCACGGTGACACGACCCTGCACGGCCGGGCCGTGCCCGGGACTCTCCCCACGGAGGGTCGGTGGGAGACCCCCGGGGTGGGGGGGAACGGGCGGGGGCTGCTCCCGGGCGGCCGGTACGTGGAGCCCGGGGAGCTGCCGGTCTCCCCGGTGGCTCCGGCGGGGCCGGGTGGGGGGGGGTGTCTCCCCGCTGGGGTGCCGGAGGGGCGGGCGCGCCCCGCGCACCCACCCGCGCACCCCGACCGCGGGGGCGGGCGCGGGCGCGGCGCTGCGGCGGGGCCGCGCCTGCCAAGCGGCGGGGAGGCAGCGCCGCCGCTCCCGCTCCGCTCCCGCTGCCGCTCCGCAACTTTCGGGCGAACATCGGCCCCCCCACCCCCACCCCCCTCCCTCCTCCTCCTCCTCGCCCTCGCAACCCGCCGGCGGCTGGTAAGAGCCGGGCTCCGGTGCCCGGCCGGGCCGGCGGAGGGAGGCGGGGAGCCCTGCCCGCAGCCCCCTTGGGCAGCCGCCGCTGCGCCCAGCGCCGCGCACATGGCCGCGGGAAACTTTGGCGGGCGGGCGGGGTGGGGTGGGATGGGGAAGGGAAGGGAAAACGGGAAAGGAAGAAGGGAAGGGGCGGAGGAGCGGGCAGGTGCCAGCCTCCGCGGAGCGGCGCGGGGCGATGCGCGGCGCCCCGGGGGCGCGGTTGGGCGGGCGGCAGCGGCGGGGAGCGGGCGGCGTTGGCCGGGCAGGTGCGGGCCGGTGCGGGGTTGCGCCTGTGCGGAAGGGAGCGGTGGCCCCGCAGGGTGCGGCGCGGAGCGAGCGGGACCCGCCGCGGGGCAGCGCCGGGCGGGGGGGGAGCCCTGGGCGGGGGGGCGGCTTTTGGTTTGTGCTTTTCGCTTTGCTGCGCCGGTGGGGTGCGGGGTGAGTAAGTTGCTGAGGGGAGTAGCGAGGGGGGCACTGGGTTCAGGTGGAAAATCCAGGCGAGCTCCCCTCTGGGTATGCTTTTTGGGGTGGGTGTGTGTGTTTTGGATTTTTTTTTTTGTTGGTTTGGGGTTTTTGGGTGGTTTGGTTTGGTTTTGGGTTTTTTTTTTTTTTGTTTTGTTTTGTTTCAATAGGGCACAGAGGAAAACGTTAGCGCACGATGCTGAAATTGGCGATCTGGTCGCTGAGGCAGGTATCCGAAAAGCGGCAGTCGCCGGAGCAGCTACATTACTGTCATTCTTTGTGCTAGCCTGAGGTTTATGTGCCTTTGCGAGGAAGGTCACTTTTTACCCCCCTCCATCTCCCTCCACCCCCCCCCCCCCCCCCCTTTTTGCTAAGCCGTGCATCAGCAGCGTGAATTCCAAGAAGCAGTAGGTGTTTCTTGGCATTTCAACTGGGATTTTGGAAAGGGAAGACGGGTATTTAATGGGAAAAAAAAAAATTGCGATGGAAGGAAAGGATGCGGAGGCTGCACACAGCCCTGGGTTTGCAGGCGTGTGGAAGTTGTGGAAATAGGTAAAGGGTCGAAAGTGGCATTTGGAAAATGGTGACTATTTCTTTAGTTACTTATATGACGGACGAATATAAGGGAAAACTGGGCCACTAAGAATTTTTCCTGTTTTGCGGTTTGCTGTCAGCAGAAGGTAAAACATGTCCTTGAAGATATACAATTTTACATAAACAGCTGATGTTTACATAAGCCTAGATAAGTTTGTGAAAAACACAGATAGCAGAAGATGCGGCGTTAGCTGAACTCGGCTATCCTGCTGTTTTGTCAGTGTAATAATTTGTCTTTTTTTTTTTTTTTTTTATATTGTTGCAGCGTAAGAACAAAGTGAGGAGCAGCTGCACCTTTACCAAAGCAACCACCTGCGTTCCTCCTCTCCTCTGGAATGGACAATGGGATGGTCTCTGGCTTTATCATGATCAAAAACTTCTTCCTCTTCTGTGTTTCCATGAGTTTAGCCAGCCACTTCGGGTGAGTTGCCAATTGCGTTTGAATTTTTGCTGTGGGTTGTTGTGGTTTTGTTTTTTTTTAAGGAAATGCAAAAACTTGGCTCCGCGTGGTGCGGAGCAGCCGAACAAAACAAGCGGGCTTTGCGTTTTGGTCTTAACGTGCTGCTGTTCGGGGGGAGGGGTGGGGAAGGGAGCGATTTGCTTTCTTGCTCGAATTTAGTGTCTCGTGTCCATTCTTCATGCCATTAACACTCTTTTGGGAAGGCTTGGGGGGCACGGGGAGCTCAGACCTGGCCTGCAGCTGCGGAGTGCTCTGCCCTGGGTGTAGGTGGCAGCTACGGGGGGCTGCGATGCTGCCAGCCCCCGTAGCTGCCATGAGGAGGGCTTGCACCTTCCCTGCCTCTCACCTGGCGGCTGCAGGCTCTAAGGCAGCAGCGCAAGACGGCGACAGCAGGACTCGGTGCAGGCTGCTGGCTGGTACAGGCTTTCCTAGTGAGTAAGCGAAGATCGTGACTGCTCAGAAGGACGCCTGAGTTTGAAACTTGCTAGAATATTGAGGCATTGTGTTTCCCTGAAGCATATAGCAAGGAATCCTGTTTCCTTATTTTTGGATTTGGACGTTTTCCTGACGGTGATGTTCTGAAAACAGTGTTGAAGAAATACTCCTACTACAGCTCTTAGGAAAAAAACCAAACCACCAAACCAAACAGAAACCCCCTATTTATATGTTTTTCTCCTAAACCCAGAGATCTTAAGAACTTTCCAAAATCGGGCTATGCAATGGAGTCTAGAAAAAGCATTTCGCAAGTGCTCCGGCAACGTAGGTTGATTCTTCTTTGTGGAGGAGAACAATTATTTATGATTTCACCAGGAAAAAAAAATGAATCCTCCCAACGTGCTGATTCACAAGCACACCCATCAATTCCTTGCTATAAGAAGATACAAAATGGAGACGCAAATCAGTTTCTGATTTCAAGCGAAGCGATTTCTTTCCGGATTGGAACTAGGAGAAAGACCAAACTTTGAGTGATGACTGCCTACGCTGTCAGCAGAACTTAGCCCTGTCTCCAGCGTGTGTCCTGCGTAGGCAGGCGGGAAGCCTGCGACCACAGTGCTGTGTGTGAGTGGTTGTAGGACTGCGCCCTGCAAAGGATGCAAAGAGCTGCACGCTGATTTACTCACCTTGGAAAAGCTTGATCCCGCTTTCACTGTGGTCTGAGGCAAAACTCTCCCTGGACTTCGTGATAGAAACGAAGAGGGCTTAGATAGGGTTGGGACTGGATTTAAACTTGTCCTGACATGGTTGTGATTTGACAAAGTATTAGCACATTGAGAAAATCTTGAGGACTGTAATCTTAAGCCCTTCCTGATTGTCCATCATCCCCACAGAAGGCAGCACATTGCAATGGCTGAGCATGCGGGGGGCGTGGGGCCTTTTAACTGTGTTACTCCTCTAACAGAGGAATGGATAGGTGAGGCTGCAAAAATAAAAAAAAAAAGAGGGTTTAACTCTCCCTTTCGACTCCAAAGCAAATACTGAATCTAAGTCTCAGGTAGGAATCGGTGTGACCTGTAACCTGGCAGATAATCAGAACAGGACAGTTAGGGGAAACTAGGACACTTGTTTTCTGCGAGTTACTCAAAAAGCTGTGCACTAAAATGAGATCATCACGTAACCTTCCTTCCCCCCCCCCGCTCCTCCCGCCCCCCCCATTTCTGATCTAGTAATTTTAGTCCGGGCCTGCAGAGATAAGCAGCTCCAATTCGCTGCACCATTCACACGCTGCCTTAGGGCTGAATTTTGACCCTGCTCAAAAGACAGATGATGCTCCAGCGCTTCTGTTTCAGAGGCAGAAGCGGTTTCAGAGTGTAATTTGCTAAGTGCTTTGGGACTGACTGTTCAGGACAGAATGATACAATTTACATGTAGGCTGGTATATTAACTGCAAGAATCTAATACTGATAATACTTGCTGTTGCTACCAAGTTCTCCTTTATTAGCTTCATCCGTGTTTGGACTGCGCTGTTACATTGCAGTGCCTTTTGCAATGTGCTAGGTAAAAGTGATTGGTCAAATGAGCGCAAATTAAAAAGCGAAATACAGTAGGACATTACAGATGAAGGCAGAGATTTGTCTACGATTCTCCATAGTCATTCCATATTTGTATTAAATCATAAATACAGGTTTTGCTGACATAGCCAAAGCCACCTTGGGGGAATTTGATGCACAATGCCTGGTAAAATAAACAGGAATTATGTATCTCAGTCTCCTAGGCTACTTCAGAAATCTCAGCAAAAGTCTGTGATTAATGTTTAACATAAATGTGGAATGACTATCGAGAGTTATCCACATCAATAGGTGGTAGAGAAAGACTGTAGGCATAGTTGGTAGAAGTTATTTAAAGAAAAATCACTGAATTATAATTCAAAGATATAGATGAAGCGAGATGAGGATGTGATGTTGTGTGTCGTCATCCCCCCACCCCATTGTTGGTGTAACAGTTTTATGAGTTTCCCTCTGTAGAAACAGTCCAGCCTTGATTTAGGCTTTTCCAAGGTTGCTCGAATTCAGCCTTGGGTTGTGTAATGCTCTAACAAGTTAAGGTGTTTTACTGAAGGATTTCAAGGTAGTTCTCAATTGTCTTGGAAGTAAACAATAATAAAAGAGCTAGAGAAAAATTAGAAGTCACATATAACCGTGAAGAGTATTTTCAGGTGAGACAAGAGGCCGATTCCTCCCGTTTGTTTCACCTGAAGGATTGCACAGAATTCAGTCTTGGTTTCATGAGCGCCAGGCCCGCAGGGTCAGGCTCACGAAACCAAGCAGGAGGTGGGTGCTCTCCTGGAGGTGGGGGGGGGTGTGTGCCAGTGGAAATGCAAAATAATTCGGACCCTGCTCCCTTCAGACTGATGCCCACGGGAGTGACGCTGTGAGGCCGAGCGCATCGGTCGAGGGGAGGGAATCGGCGTACGCAGGGTCCTGTCCTGCCAGCGCCCGTGGGAGCCGTGCCACTGCCCAGCATCTTGCACTTTCTGGTCCTGGGGGAGCCCCCCCGCAGCCGCAGCCCTGCGAGCGTCGGCGCGATGGGTGACTGCCTGCACCGACGTCTGCCTGGGACGAGGTAGAACGTGGTCGGCCCTGTGACGGCCAACCTGACTGCATCCTGACTCTGGTTTTTTCTTTGCAAGCCCCAGACTGTCCACAGGGACATCTCTGGGGACACGCTGGTGACGTGCAGTCCCCGTGCATTTGCATTTTAGATGTGCCGTTTCAGAAAACTGCCCGAGAGCCGAAACCAACAGGGACGGATGTTGTTGGTGTAACCACAGTTTAGTTGCCATCTGCTAATAATATTTGTAATAGTAGAAACACGCAAAACAGAAGATCCCAATTAAATGTAGCCACTGTAAGATTTTGCTGTACACTGTAAGAATTCAGTCCGTGGTGTGTCTGTAGTTTCACATATTTTTCCACTGGCTCACAGTCCTTATCACTAAGACCATAATCCTGCTATTTAGGCTAAACATACCTCTCCTTCAGGCTGTTATTTCAAGTTAGTCTCTGCAACCCTAAGCAATTAGTTCTGCTGGGTTATCCCTTTCCAAGTACTTGGAGATGCTAGGGAGTTCTTCCTCATATTTTCAAGACTAATGTTGTAAGAATTATCATATGCTGATGCAGTCATGCTTATCCGTTTGGTTTTTTTTATTCTGTTTCCCTTTCCCTCTCCGTGTCTTGAGGTAGCTTTTTGAACCCACTAGACAATTTTAATAACTGGAAAACTAAGTGGGTACCTAGAACTGCTTTGGAGGAGGCAGGCAGACATCAGTCAGTCCCTCCGCCCAGCAGAAAGCTACGGCTTCAGCATCTCTGGCTTGGGCTGCCGGCTGGCCCAAATAGCAGGCACCTGCCTGCTGGCCATCCGGCACGTGCTTGGTGCAGGATCAGCCCTGGCACACGTCCCCTCCTAGTGAAGCTGGGGGGCTGGGAGTACTGGGAGGCGTTTAGTGACTAGGAGAGATTCAGGGTATTGAAAGGGGCGTTAAGGTGCAAGGGGGTGAGGACGGCAAGACATCGTCCTATGAAGACCATACTCTCGTTGCGCTGCACGCAAATTACTCATTCCCAGAAGGCAGTAAAATACTGCTCTTGCTAAATGAAAGGATGAAGTTGTTCTTTAAGGATCTGCAAAGGCCATTAAAGTTTCGTCATTTTGGTCAGTCCTCTCCCCTGTCCTAACCTGACATGAAAGAATTGAATCTTCATCACACAAAATCACAAAATATCAGCATTTTCATATCTCAAGATTCTGTAAGAAAGGGGTGGTAAGAGGCTGGCTTAGAACAGTAAATGCTTTGATGTCTGGCCAGCTGACAGTATCCAAAAGCGTGCAAGTGCGTTCTCCATTGTCTTTTCTGCAAACTGTTAATTTGTCTGAGCTTCTGGTATAATTCCAATCCTATTAAAGCAAACTATTGGAAACTCTTAAGGGAGAGGGAGAAAAAAATACAACTTCCGATCACAAAATACTCCTCAGTTATTTTTCCAGTATCTTTTACTTTTTTTTTTTTTTTTAAGTTTTGGGAAAATCATGAAATATCTACCATACGTTCTCCTCTTATTACAAGTAAGCTATGAATAGTACCTGTCATGATTTTGACTAGATGGCAAAAAAGACAGGGATGTTTAAAATGGGAAATGATGAACTCCTCGGAAGAGGTAGCAGAGAATCTTTAGAGAGTAATTACAGTTTACACTGATGGGCCCCTTCTGTGGCTTCTCATTTTTTCAGTCACCCTGAAATTGCAATATTAAATAAATGTGATGAGAAGTATTCCTGGTTGGTTTACTTTATGTTCAGTAATGAGCTTTAAATGTAATTATCTTTGAATTTTCTTAGCATTTTCCTAAGGTTCTTTTCTAGGTTTATTTTTATCCATAACAGAAAATGTCTTCTATAAAAACATTTTTGGTTGCAGAGAGGCAATAATGTGCTTACCTGCTAATATGTCGGTAAAACCCAATCTTTAGCTGTGTGGAAATAATTTAGGACATCACCTGTTTTCTCACTATTCATAGAGCTATGGTATCTAATATACACACCTAACTTTGCGAGTACAGTTTAAAGGTCTCGTGTCACAAAAGACAACCTCAGCACTTACTCCAAAACATGAGTTGCTATTTCACCAGCAATCTCAAAAATAGAAATTAAACGGTAACTTTTGTGTGAAAGAAGAAGTGTCATTTGCATTAATGGCAAACAGTAATCCATCTAGAAATGCAACTTCACGTGATACTGATGTTTTTCCGAAATTCAGCGTCAGATGCCTTCTTTTTCGGGTGAAGCGATCTGCCAGATCTAAATTGGATTGCAGTTTTGCAGATGAAGTGCAGACTTTTTATGAGTCTTCATCCTAGTTGTTTCTCCATCTTTTTCACCTATTAATTAGCTTGTCTTGTGGAGATAGAAAAGTATTTCAGCATTTGAGGTGTGTATGCTGTTCTTCTGAAAGACGTACATAGCTGAGATAGGAGGAAGCAGCATCAATTACTCTTGTTAGATTCAGAGGAGCAGTTATGAGAAATAAGTAGATTCTGTCCCATCCCCACAAAAATAGTTCAATGGAAATCTTCCCTCTGAGTTCAATTGGCTTTGAATTCAGCTATAAGCACTAAAAATAACAAGCTTTTTCAAGAGCAGAGAAACTAGCGAAGCTTTGTGTCCTGTGCCCCCAGCACCGTACCTTTGCAATAATCCCGGCGCCGCATTTGCCATCCCTTGTTCCTGTCTCCCATTGCAACACCTACGTTTTACCTCTGCAGTCCTTTTCTCCCAGGTTCTTTCCTAATCGCCCTGCAAGTCTCCTCCGTATCTCTTAATTAGCAGAGAGGAGGCGGGCTGGTTTTGCTGAGGCTGTTTCTGAGCTACATGCGTGCTGACTGGCCCAGTCAGCGAGCCAGAGGGAATACATGACTGCTGACCTCACATTTTTACTTAATGAGGCACTAATTTAGATGGCTCTCCCCTTGTCTAGTTGCGGCTTCTCATGAAACTTGTCAGAATGAAATGAAGCTTGACCTCTCTGCTGCTTTGTCAGGTGCACTGAAAAAGTAAAACAGGTCCCTACATGGATACGGTGAAGCAGGCAGACAGCATGATGCATATCCCTTTTTTATGAAAAAAAGGAACCAAAATAAATGAGAAAAGTTTAAAGTAGCATTCTAGGATTTTACCAAAGCGTTAGTTATGGTCGCTGCCTATGGAGAACCTCTGTGACTTCTGTCTCTGTATTTGTTAGGCTGCTGGTCGTAAATATTCACCTTTAGGTGGTGAATCCCTTTGATTACGATTGACAAAAAAATATATAGGCTTTTGTCTTGAATGGTCCAGCGTGCAAGGATGTCTAATGTTTCTGTAATTAGTTTGCATCTGCTGGATTAACCGCCTTTCGTTATAGTCAAACATGTCCGTGACGTTGTCTGCCTCAGTTACTCATTAGGGGTTGTGGTCACAGCAGAGAAAACAGAACTAACTTCGACTTTTGACCATGGAGAGGTGGGATGGCCTGAAAAATAGGCGTGATTTGCTGCTATGCCTCCGCCTGCAGTGAAGGGGAGCTCCTTGGTGGCTTTGGGCGCTCTGGTGTTGAGCTTGTTGAGGATTGCGGCCGTGCCGATGGCACTTGGGCCACAAGGAGCCTCCTCGGCCAGGCATTTGCATGTGCTTTGGTGTTCCTGGGAACTGGACCCATGCTCCCACTGCCTGGCCTCGCTTGCCTTTCCGGAGAGGCTTTGCAATCCTTTCCTTTTCCAGCAGAAGCTCACAAGCTGTAAAGGGGACAGGCGCTGGACTGGGGGTCCCCGTGTCTGTGAGGGGCTGTGTGGCCACCAGCAGCTCATCCTGAGCCAGGTCTCGTGTCCAGACTCGTTACACGGGTGTCAGTGAGGTCACATTAATGTAAACCCTGTGCAGGTAAAACCGGGTTGAGGTCCCTTGTCTGTCTTTGTATAAATCCTGTTCAGTTAGGTAAGCCTAAAGCATATGCTACAAGCATTCTGCAAGGCAACCTGCTCAGAGGGATGCTTTGAGGTTCTCTGTTTATTTACTGATTTATTTCCCTGGGGACTGGTAGTAAATAAACTTGGATTTATTTTTTTTTTTAATTTATTTTTTTTTTAATCTCTGGGTGACTGGCTCGCGTCGAGTTCAGGTTGTTGGAGTGTAAGCGATTCCTGTCTGCTGGCAGGGTTGCATGGGGCAGGGTACGGTTCCTCATGGAGCGATGTGCCCTGTCGCAGCTGGAGCACTTGGCGGCGATTTCAGCAGAGACCAAAACTTGAATAAGCACCGACTGCGAGCAAACTTGCTGTCTTAAGAGACACCTGCTTGCTGCAGGTGAAGCATGCTTATGGATGAACATATGTGACTGTTGTTTCGGTAAGCAAAGGCATTAGTAGGCAGGGGATTCTCCTAAGCATCTTTAAAGGAAAATCAAATGTACTTAAAAATGCAAACTATAGTTGTGCTGTGAGCAGCTTCCTAGGTCTGAGCCATGGATGAAATGAGGAAATAAAAAAGAGTTCAGAATAAAAACAAATCTGGCCCAAAAGATATGGAATGAGACCCACTACACGTTGCTGTTATTTGCATACTACAAGGGAGGACTAATTTATGCAAAAGAGGAAGGAGGAATGAAGAACTGTGTTTTCTGTGCTGCAGTATGTTTTTTTCAGATATCCCAGTGATCTGGGGTGGGATTTTTGAATGCAATGGGGGTTTGTTATCTTCACAAAAGGTTGGAGTTCGTCCTTTGGTCTGGCAATAAATTGCACACACTGTGGAAATTAGAAGCTGTTTGGCATGTAAGGATTAAAGAGTACCTTCAGGCAGACTTGAAGGAGTGTCCCCAGGCAAACCCATGCAGCTCCTCTGCCAGCTGATGCTGTTCCCAAAGACGGGAGAGCCAACCCGGGGAAAAAACAGTAACTTTTGCTGTCCCCGTGAGCTGCCCTTGCTCCCTGCAGGGGATGGAGACATGCCAGCGCTGGGAAAATGGTGGGACTAAGGTGGGGCAGGACAGCGCGGTGGGGCTGACATCTCCCTGTACGTTACGGCAAGTCGGTCAGTGGGCTTAGGCGTCCCCTGATCCAGCGCCCCAGGGCTGTACCTCCATGGCATGGGTCCTTCTTGGGATCTCCTCCTTCAGGGAGAGTGAAGCGTGGTGAGTAGGACTAGGGAAGTGATCGTCCCCCTGTGCTTGGCACTGGTGAGGCCCCACCTTGAGTACTGCGCCTGGTTTTGGGCCCCTCACCACAAGAAAGACACTGAGCTGCTGCAGCGAGTCCAGAGACAGGCAACGAAGCTGGTGAGGGGTCTGGAGCACAAGTCTTATGAGGAGTGGCTGAGGGAGCTGGGGTTGTTTAGCCTGGAGACAAGGAGGCTGAGGGGAGACCTTATCGCTCTCTGCAACTACCTGAAAGGAGGTTGTAGCCAGGTGGGGACTGGTCTCTTCTCCCAAGTAACAGGCGATAGGACAAGAGGAAATGGCCTCAAGGTGCACCAGGGGAGGTTTAGACTGGAAATTAGGAAAAAGTTTTACACTGAAAGGGTTATTAAGCATTGGAACAGGCTGCCCAGGGAAGTGGTTGAGGCACCATCCCTGGAAGTATTTAAAAGACGGGTAGACATAGAGCTTAGAGATATAGTTTAGATTAGTGATGGTCTTTGTCAGAGTCATGCTGATGGTTGGACTAGATGATCTGAAAGATCCCTTCCAACCTAGGCGATTCTATGATTCTATGATTTATGATTGCTTATAGCAGTGGCGAAATCGCTGCAGCTCCCCATGCCACCCAGCTGGAGTGGCAGGAAAGGACAGAGGCTCGGAGACTCCATCACAAAGTTCCCATGAGACTGAAGCCCTTTGAGGCTGTCACGGCTTTTGACGTCTTTCTTTTTGTTTGCATGAAATAGCTTCTCACAAACGCCAACAGCATCGGGAAAAGAGGACGCCAATGATAACATCACTATATTCACCAGGATCTTGGATGGTCTGCTGGACGGCTACGACAACCGACTGCGCCCGGGACTGGGAGGTAGGGTAACACGTTCGCTGTGGCCAGTCCCCCACTCTGTGGGACCATCACCTACATGATGCCCTTCTGAATGGGTACCTGCTCTCGGCATGGGCCTTGATGAGGGGGTTGTGTTTCATTAGCTAAACGAAGCCCAGAAAGTAGATTTGTCTCCTGGCAAACACGGCACAACGCAAAAGGTCACTGAAAATCTTTCAGTCATTGAGGTCATCTGAGGTTGGGTTAGGACAGCATGTGTGATGCATTTTTTTCTGTAATTGAATACAGTTTGGGTTTCTTTTCTTTCTGGTACTCCCTAAGGTGAGCGAGACAGGGTGCTAGCAGGTTGCTGCAAGGTTCCCTCGCTGGTCAGCATGTATAAAATTATGTTGGTGACGAAAATCTCCATTAAAAAGAGATCCCCAAAACATCCACTTTTAGACAGCTACAGCAAATCTGTATTGATATGTCATTTTGATAACCTCTACAGCAGCTATTTTAAAACCGCAACATGTGAATAGTTGCTTGCCATCCTAACCTTGTTGAGCCCTCCTTCAGCTCTCTATCCCCCAGATTTCGCTCATCTTCTACCCATGTGTAAACCATCTGTTATGTTTCTTCCTGGCCCTTTTTCAATCTGGCTACCCCCACCCCTTCCTCTTGTGAGACCAACACATTGCTTTCATCCCTTTCTCTCCTTCTCCTCTCACTTTACACAGAGATGCTTGAAAATAGGGCTCGATGCTCCTATCTTACATAACAAACTTCTGAAATTTCTGCCCTTAAATTAAATTAGCCCTGGCTTTGAAAAGATGCCAGAAGGACTTAGAGTCTTGAGGGTAGAAATAATTTCACCTAACTTTGGACATCTATAATATAGATGTCTGAAATTGGGCAGATCACCCAAGCCAGTGGAGGGGAATAGGTCCTTCCAAGATACACTTCATCTCATCCTGTAGTAGGTGTTGAATATGTGCCGGCAATGTGCGCTCACAGCCCAGAAAGCCAACCACATTCTGGGCTGCATCAAAAGAAGCACGGACAGCAGGTCGAGGAAGGTGATTCTGCCCCTCTGCTCCACTCTGGCGAGACCCCACCAGGAGTACTGTGTCCGTCTCTGGGGCCCCCAGCATAAGAAGGACATGGACCTGTTGGAATGAGTCCAGTGGAGGGCCACGAAGATGATCAGAGGGCTGGAGCACCTCTGCTATGAGGACAGGCTGAGCGAGTTGGGGTTGCTCAGCCTGGAGAAGAGAAGGCTCTGGGGAGACCTTAGAGCAGCCTGCCAGTACCTAAAGGGAGCCTACAGGAAAGATGGGGAGGGACTCTTTGTCAGGGAGTGTAGTGACAGGATGAGGGCTAATGTTTTTAAACAGAAAGAGGGGAGATTTAGATTAGATATGAGGAAGAAATTCTTTCCTGTGAGGGTGGTGAGGCACTGGAACAGGTTGCCCAGGGAAGCTGTGGATGCCCCATCCCTGGAAGTGTTCAAGGCCAGGCTGGATGGGGCTTTGAGCAACCTGGTCTAGTGGGAGGTGTCCCTGCCCGTGGCAGGGGGGTTGGAACTACGTGATCTTTAAGGTCCCTTCCAGCCCAAGGCGTCCTGTGATTCTATGATCCGTGATCAAAACCTGTCAGTCAGAGGAATTGCACCCTTGAAGGGCCTGTTTCTTTCCACTAATTATAAGAGAGCCTGGGCTCCCAAAGGTCGACAACTGCATTTGATCAGGGATGAAATTCCTCCACAAACATCTTAATTTCAAGCTATTGGGGATTTTTGAGTGATTCAGAAATTGTTAATAGAGAAATGCATCACAAGTGCGTATTTGCATCTTAAAGCAATTACTAATGCAGAGCCTATATTTATTACAGAGAGAATAACTCAGGTGAAAACAGACATCTATGTTACCAGTTTTGGTCCTGTGTCAGACACGGAAATGGTAAGTTTGAACACGTGGCTGCCAACTTCATTGTAATTACTTTGCTGAAGTCATTTTTGGAACCATGGCTTCTATTCAGATCCTGCAATACCTCGACTGTTTCTTTGTGCCAGGAATACACCATTGATGTTTTTTTCCGGCAAAGCTGGAAAGACGAAAGGCTGCGATTCAAAGGCCCTATGCAACGCCTCCCTCTTAACAACCTGCTCGCCAGCAAGATTTGGACCCCGGACACTTTTTTCCACAATGGCAAGAAGTCTATCGCTCACAACATGACAACCCCGAACAAACTTTTGCGCCTGGAGGATGACGGCACTCTGCTGTACACCATGAGGTAATAACCAGCATCGTTTTCTTCTGATGATGATTCCCAGCTAGCTCTGCAAATACATCACTTCCCCTACTCCTAGTAGAGCCGGGTAACCAATCTTTCACACATATTTATGTGAATATCAAGAAAAATGGAAAACATAATCGCTGCCTACAAGTACCAATTAATTTGTAGCTTCTGAACACTGCTAGTGCTTAAATATTTCCTTTGATTAAATGGAAGGCATATTCTCAACAGATTTGATGATTCAGTCCAGCTTTTTTATGAAGATCTGTTCTCTCTTAACTATTGGTATTTGCAGCTCAGCTGCAGTGCTGATTGCAGGAGAACTGTCTCCAAGGCCAGAAACTGAGATCTTGTTCTGGGGCAGTACATCTTGAACCCTTGGAGCTTTTATTTTTTTTATTTTATTTCACTAATAGTGCTAAAAGGCAAATCATCATAGGGAAAAATGAAATAAGCCAGCAGCATTGTGAAGCTGCTTTAGCAAGTACTTTCCTGAAAACAAAGCTGGCACGTTATATTGGCAGAGAAGCAAATTGGTGTCTCAGATCTTCAGGGTCGTGCTCCTCATCTGATTAGAGCATACTGTCAAGCTTCATCAATGCATAACCTAGATATAAGATATAACATTGGTGATGTTAGAGGATTGTCTGAAATTCTTCTCAGGCCAAATCCCACACCGGTGTATGGCAATTTGCTCATTAAAGCTAATTAGCCTGTAGTAATTAAGACTGCCATCTATCTTCAACAGGGTTTTTCTCCAAGAGGGTAGTCATACAGACAACACTTGAAAAAGAGATGAAAGGAAAAACCTACCGTGCAACGGAATGTTATTCTGAGCTTTTCACATACGAGCCCGGGATGGTGCCTGAGACCCAGCAAAGTGCTCGGGAGCCTGAGGCTGGGTGCTGAGATGCCTGGGTTTTCAGCAGCCAGCCCCTAACGAAGGGAAGGGGGGGATCCGAGGTCCTGCCGGTACCTCATCCCACTGCAGGGATGGCTTTTTGTGGGGCAGAGCCGACAGCCAGCCGGGGCCGCACGTTGGGAGGACGGGCTCACAGCGAGCTCCCAGGCCGTAGTGGTTAAGGCTTGCTGGGGCTCAAGGGCATTACGCTTTCATATGCAGGCACCTGGAGCTTCCCAGGTTTTATTTCAGGTGTTTTCCACCTGGTTTATTTATTTATTTAGGCCCTAGCCTTAAACCTTTTCTTCCGAAAGGAAAAGAGATTTAGGAGAAGTAAGGTATCCTTACATATGTCCTTAAAGCTTTAGAGCATCACAGTTGTAACTGTACTGGTGCTAAAAAGACTTGGACATGATAGAGTTCCTGTTTAAAAGAAGGAAAAAAAACCCTCTCGTTTTCTTTTCTGCCGTATGTATCACTAGCCCCAAGTTAGTGATCTCCGCAATAATAAGCTCCTGAACCAACGTGAGGATACACATACATGCTCAAATGAATGAAAGTCAGAATAACTGTCAGAGAAACCTGTATTTCACAAAAATATTGGTAATGCTGGCCTTAAAACCAGTCTTGCTGCCGCTATGGCTACACTAGTACCTTTCCAGAGGCTGCTGGAGAGGCAATTCCCGATTATCTGTGTAAATTACTTGAGTACTTTAAGTAAAGTCCAGCCCAGGCTAGCAGTCAGCCTGGAGCA
The DNA here is from genome assembly GCA_947846985.1 of Fratercula arctica. Classification (NCBI taxonomy): domain Eukaryota; kingdom Metazoa; phylum Chordata; class Aves; order Charadriiformes; family Alcidae; genus Fratercula; species Fratercula arctica. The sequence continues at coordinate 72,186,713 of CANTUZ010000001.1, forward strand.
AAACATTATGCCGTGTGGCGGATTCGCAGCTGGCATGTTATTCCTGGGCAACCCCTGGGTTTTGCAGCGTTAAAGAAAGGCAGCCAAGCAGCGATCCGTGAGACGATGAGCTGAGCCACCTGAGGCAGCGGAGCGAGACCCAGGTGAGCTCGCTCCCAAATCTGAGTTACGCTGTGGAGGTGCCTCTCCTGCGACCGTGGCAGAGTATTGTCATATTAGGTGCCACAGACCATAGGTATAGTCAGGAAAAGACAGTGCCTTGCTCAGCACGTGCAGCTGGAGCAAAATTTGGGTTTGACACCAGCTTTCTCATCTTCCCACTCAGTCTCTTTTCCCCTGGTTTTGGGATTTTTGTTTTTGCAGGCTACAGAAAGACACAGAATGCTTTTGTAACCTAAAAAACATGCAACATAACTTTTTTTATTTTTTTTGGTAGAGCATTGTGTGTGGGTGTGCATGTGTGTGGAAAAATTCCCACTAACCATGATGTATGTGATAAGAATTGGAGCGCAAAGCTTTTTTAAATAGCTTGCCTTCCACTATTGCAAGTAATGACTTAAAAAATAAAAGAGTGTCTATGCTCTTCCGTTTAAACACAAGTCAGGATGTCTGCTTTGGTAACATGCACGGAGCTGTACTACTCTAGGGACAGCAGTTTTTCGTGATGGGCATTTCAGCAGCGTGAGCAACGCTCTGCCGTGGGGTGGCTTGAGGATCCCGTCCCAAGCTGTGCAGAGGTGGCTGTGACATGCAGCCAGCCCCTTCAGCTGCCTTTGCACGTCCCGACGAAGGTAGCAGCTCAGCAGCGCTACCTGGAATGGTTTTCCATGAGAAGATATGCAGCACTGGGATTTTTGAGGGGAGAGCTGCTTGCCTCGGTGGTGGTGCACTGGTTGAAGGTACTGGGGTCTTAGCCGGGGCTTGAGCCCCATCTCCTGTAGCTGCCGTCAGGCTTACTCAGTTCTCAGGATCTGGGGATGTAGAGACAACCCTCTGTCAGCTCTGCGCTCCCCTCGTTTCCCAGGAGGAATTGCGAGCTTCCCAGACTGTACGTAGGAGTAATCCGTGCGGGGAGAATTGGACCCTCTGTCATTGACGGAGATGCCTGAATTGCTTTTGCAACCTCGCATCTGGCTGCCTGAATGAAGAGGAGGAAAGCAGCCGAGCCGATGCTGACCTTCCATCTTTTTTGACTTCCAAATAGACCGAGTATGATCAGCTGAGCAAACTTCCAGCTTTAGCACTTGTCAGTACATACATTTTCATGATACATGTGTTTACTTGTAAAGAAAAATGTATTCTTTGCATATTGCATTTGGTGATATGTTGTCCAGGTCAGAAGTTGGTGGGATATATGTTGCTAGGGGAATCTAATAAATGGGCTTCTACATACGTGCGGTACTGAAACCCTTCTGCATGAATGTAGGAACATGACATGCTTTTCAGACAGATTTCCCAGGCAACAGCGTTCTCTGCAGGGAACGGCTTAATAATTCTGATTGTCTTTGATTTGGTAGGCCCTGTTTTTTTTTATTTCGCCGATGTGGTTTACAAATGATGTGCTGCTGAATTGAATGCTGCAAATTCTGTTTCTGCCCCTAGAGGGGAGTATTGTCTGTATCTCCACTTTTAAATCTTTATTTTTTTTTTTTTTTTTTAGTAAGCACTGTGCAAAAAAAGTACCAGCAAATATAGTTCATTTTTCCCTAATCTGTATAGAAAATAGCTTTTTGAATGGAAGCAAAAAGTTGATTCTTTCCCTTTAAAAACTTAAATTTATTTATTTTATCTTGTCTGAGAAATAAATGTTGTAAAAAGCGGAAAGCTCCTCTGTTCCATGAAACTGTTCTGAAAAATGGAGACAGTGGTTTAAGCAGCCTTTTCAGACTAAGAGAACTAACACGTCTCGGTGAGCTGCATTTTTTTACTCAGTGGGATTTGACTGTAAAGACAGAAGCTCTGATAAACTTGGCTGTAGGATGCCAGAAAAAAAGCTGCGAGTACCTTTTTTTTTTTTTTTTTTTTTTTACTAGAACTTGTATGAGGTAGAGTATGCTCACTAGAGCTAAACCTTTGGACCATAAATAAACTTTTGGTGAGCGGTTCATAGGGAATATTTGATGATTTTGTATCAGCTTGTAGATACTGAAAAATCTTTTAGTGTCATCACAAGGGCTAGGCTCCTTGGAGCCCCACTCTCACCAGCATTTTGAAAGGATCCCAAGCCACTTTGGCTACCACTAGGGCTACCAGGCATCTGATATAACTTGGGATTTTTAAGGATGACGTGGTCATACGTCTGCACAGTGTACAAACAGATTTTTCCCATGTTATTTTGGCACCTGAAGGTTGCCAGAGATCCTGGGTGTGTTTACAGTCGACTCTGTGCCATTAATATGCAAATGAATAATTTATCAGCTGGACACTGCAGACATTTGTCAGCGTGGTGTTAAGAAACGGCAAATTTTTTAGTACAGCCCTGAAATACAGTTCTCTATCACTCCTGGAAGGCATTTAAAATTCCGCAGCGTATAGGATGGTTATCCACTTGATGGCAGCATAACCACGCTGCTTGCTGTTCCGTAGCGAATACACCAGCTTATCGAGGCTGAAAATATTGTTTCTTACATTAGCACTGAGCATTAAAATTGTACGTGCAAGTGTACACACGTCCTGGGTGCCTGTTAGCGCAAAGTCTGCTCTTAACACGAAGCACTTCGTTAGCAAGCTAACCGTTTTATGCTGTAGAGCTGTGGATTATAAAACCAGTTGACTGGAAGATACGATGCTGCTTTCAAGACTTCTAGTAGGAAAGCTAGATTTTGCTTGCTTGTGTTTTTTTAAGGGAAAATTTTTCTGTGAAAAACGTGTGGGTTCTCAAGTGCTGACTTTGCCAGCAGGCAGCCCTTCCCAGGTGCAGGTTTGCTTGCGTGGCCCTGAGCAAGGAGAGACCAGCAAATCTACGCTTTAAAATGAACACTTAGTTTTCCATCAGCCAGCCATCTAGATGGGAACGCTCCTGTTCAATTTGAAAATGCTGTCCTTATTTCAAAGGGAAGATTTCATTTATGCATCCATTTATATTTACAGAAAGGGATCTGGCAATGCTTTTGGGTATTGTGTAAATATTACAAAACTAATTAGGAGCTATCAAGCCATACAAATACGCAGTTCTTTCCCCGTGTTAGACTTGCAACGTTTTCTTTCATATTCGGGCTTCAAACTGCCTGAAGCTGGAAGAAAAAAAATTAATTCTTCACATTGGGCTGAGTCTTGCAGAGTGATGAAAAACTGCCGTGGTGGCAAGGACTCTCAGCTGCTTTTCATCAATTCAGATTTTGACAGAGTGAGAGAAAATAGGGATATACAAAGTGAAGGGCCCTTCCCTGAGGACAGCAGCAGGATTCTTGTTTTAACACCAAGCCTGTCGGTTCCCGTCTCTCTCCTTTGATTGCACGTTGCCCCATTTCTCAAAAGTCGTCCTTCAAGGAACCGAGATTTGTTGTTTTGAAAAATCCATGGCTGGAGTTACCCACAGGGAGAGAAAGGCATCAGAGAAGACTGTGGTGTAATACATTCAAAATGGGCAATTATGACCTGCCCAAATATAGTCCCTATGTAGAGTGCGTGACAATAGCCTATTCTGCTGGTAATAAAAGTGGACAGAGCCCCGCAGAGATCTCCATCACAGAGACAGGAACTTGCACAGCAAGGGCAGAATTGATCAAGAGACAAAACCCAAACCAGAACCAGCCCGTCCTTGGATGAGGGAGATGCTTGCCTGGACTTTGAGGGGTTACAAAAGGTCCAACTTTAGTTCCAGGTGTGCAGTGAGCACAGAAGCAGACCCAACTTTCCCATGGGGTTAGCTGGTACAATTTCTGATAGATTCCCTTGTGCTCCCCCTATTTTATAAGGTGACAGGGTGACTGAGCAGAGGGAAGCAGTGCCCTGACAAGTACCCCCCAAGCACCCCCAGGAAAGCACAGCTGTGTTGGTGACTCTGTCTTTGCCCAAATCTGCAGACAGGTCCCAGCTTCTGCAGCTGGGGGCTTTGGAAGTACCTGGTAGATGCTGAAGAATTGTTATGACTACGCTATCTTTTTTTATTACCAGGGGAGGACAACATCAGAGTGAACTCCCTAGTCATTTCACTTAGACTGAAATTAAAATCTTCATCGGCCTAATTGGAAATACCGTCCCCTGAAGTACATTTATGTTTGTGCTGAAACATCAGACTGCCAGTGAGTAATCTAAAATACACTGTGGTAGTGTGCACCAGGCAGGATGGGTGGGATTCACCTCAGCTAATTTTACCCATCCTTAATGTTGATGGCTGCGGCTAAGCCTCTTGGCTCAAAATTGCTCCCAGCGCAGGGGAGAGGCTTTCTTAAGGAGTTAGGTGTCTGCATTATTTCAGATGCCTACTTTAGTATGAAAGATGCTTATTTCTCTCCACTCACGCTTTAGGGGGTTCCTGGTTTTGTCACAGTGGCAGAAAAAGGAGTAGAGGGTAACTGCAGTTACTGTTGATGTCTGTGTTTAGTCATGAGGCCCATCCTTCTTATTGCCATTGGTGTTTCCCACCCCTATACTCATGTAGCCTGTAGATGGGTAGTGCGCCAGCCACCTAAAACTATGGAATGTTCTGACCAGCAACTGCTCCTGTAGCTCCATTTTGGAGGACTTCTGCAGTTTCCTCTCCATGCAACATAAAGGCTAAGGTTGTACAAGCATAGCACATGTGAGAACGCTTAAATTTGGTTCGGGGCTCCACGTTTCTCTACACAGGTGTAGGAGGGAATATAATGCACTTAGGAGGAGCTCAAGAAACCCCAATAAATTTCAATCCTGCCTTTGCTTGTTTAGATGAAGAGCCCATGGAATGTTGGTGAGGAAAGGGGTGTCTAGCAAGGGGTGCCAGAGGCCAGGTAGCTGCTGGTGGGTGTCAGGTACCTGTGGCTGAGTCAAGAGTGGAGGATCAGGAAGATACATTTGAGGGCTTAGGTGAGATAGGGTTTTGCAAGAAATGGGGTCAGGAGGGTTTTGGGGAGCAGGATACTTGGTGCAGATGATGATCATTCAAGAATAACTAGAAAGTATTGCAAGTTGGGATATAGGTACCTGAAGCGGTCAGAAAGTAAAAGCATGTGTGTGAGGAATAAAGGGCTTAGGGGGGCTGGAGAGCAGCTCCAAGCTACTTGAGAAAAGGAGACAGGAAGGGCCTAATCTAAGATGCTTCAGAAATGTCTGATCAGATGAACATATTATGGTGGAGTGAGACATTAATCCCAGATCGTGGTATACCACAGTTACCCTATAGGAAATTCTCGGTAATTTGCCCTTCTCTGAAGGCTTCGTCAAATCAAAATACTATAGCTGAGTAAAGTCATGCAATGGGCATGGGTAGGGATAGTCTTCATTGTCCCGTTCCATCCTTTCTGCTTGGCTTCTTCAGCCTTTCTACAGGAAAGTGTCTTGGTGTGATGGTGCAGACGAAAAAATGCACATGGCTTGTCATTTAATGAGTAGTCCACTGTCAGTGCCTGTTTCTAGTCTTTTGTCTACTCATTTCTGTAGAAGTTTTTAAGACACTGCCTTTAGGCATCTCAGTTACTTTCTAAGAGATCTTACTATGTGAGCATATCTTGTATTGATGTTCAGCCTGACTTACTCCATTTCCTGCTGTTAAATTAAAATTTCCTGAAATCACATACACAAATTTAAACCTTACAGTCATGTAAAATATATGTATCATTCAGGAAATTCCAAATTTATTTCTATCTGGTTGCTCTAAATGATGAAGCAAGTCTTTATTACTAGGCTCTAGCTAAAATCCTGAAGTTGTGTCCATTAGAATCATAGAATCATAGAATCATTTAGGTTGGAAAAGACCTTTGGGATCATCAAGTCCAACCATCAACCCCACTCTACAAAGTTCTCCCCTACACCATATCCCCTAACACCACATCTAAACGAGTCTTAAACACATTCAGGGATGGTGACTCCACCACCTCCCTGGGCAGCCTATTCCAGTGTCTCACCACTCTTTCTGTGAAGAATTTTTTCCTAATGTCCAGTCTAAACCTACCCTGTTGCAGCTTGAAGCCATTCCCTCTTGTTCTATCACTAATTACCTGTGAGAAGAGACCAGCACCAACCTCTCTACAATGTCCTTTCAAGTAGTTGTAGAGAGTGATGAGGTCTCCTCTCAGCCTCCTCTTCCTCAAACTAAACAGTCCCAGCTCTTTCAATCGCTCCTCATAAGATTTATTCTGCAGGCCCTTCACCAGCTTCGTTGCCCTCCTCTGCACTTGCTCTGGCACCTCGATATCTCTCTCGTATTGAGGTGCCCAAAACTGGACACAGTACTCAAGGTGTGGCCTCACCAGTGCTGAGTACAGGGGGACAATCACCTCCCTACTTCTGCTGGTCACACTATTTCTAATACAAGCCAGGATGCCATTGGCTTTCTTGGCCCCCTGGGCACACTGCTGGCTCATATTCAGCTGCTTGTCAATTAGAACCCCCAGGTCCTTTTCTGCCAGGCAGCTCTCCAGCCACACTTCCCCAAGCCTGTAGCGATGCATGGGGTTGTTGTGGCCTAAGTGCAGGAGCTGGCACTTGGCCTTGTTGAAGCCAGTATAAAAGCCTAGGAAGAATTTCTGCAAGCAAGGCTGGCCTTCCCTTTGCATATTCCTTTCAGGAATTTGGGCCAGGAAACTTCGGGACCAGAAGGGATGGTAAAACCCTGGATTATTTTAATGGCTCAGTCAGACTTCATAAGGTTGTCTCATTGCTCCACAGCCGTCTCTTTGGTGGCTAGTGCACTCATGTGTCCTGTCCATGTAAAAAAAATACTATGTTTTAACTTGGAGATTCAGCTAAACGATGAGGAAAATTAGCAAAACCTCCTTAGTCAAAATAATAAATACCTATGGTTTTGCCTTTAACTGTGCATCTTAAAAATATCATTTATGCAAATTGATTTTAGCATCAATTAAACTCAAGCCACTATCTCTAGGTTTGCTCAGTCCAGTGACAGAATATGTCTCTCACCCATTCTACCTGCTTTTGCTTTTCTGTCTCTTCAGAAGGTGTCACTGAGGTGACCTGTAGCTAAGGGGTAAGCACAGCTCCGTCATCCCTGTTTGTGTGCAAGGGCACTGTTTCCTGGGGGAAATAGTACCCCCCTGATCTTGATAGGAACAGGGAGCTCCCATCTTCATCCTGTGGGAATATGGGTGGAGAGAAGGAGCCAAGTACATTGTTGAACCTGATTTGTCATGGGGACAGTGAAGTGTCAGTAGGAGAGTCGGCCCTTCCTTCTCTCAAGTTGCGCTACAGCAAACAGGTGCTTACGCTGTAGCAGATGCAAGTGCTGGTGGTGGTATAAATAGCAAATAGATGGTAAACTGAGGCCTGTTTAATGACTGTTCATGGTGTGAAACAGCTGAGGGATCAGAGGGCTCCTTCCCTGGAGCGGCAAGCACCCGCAGCCTGCCCCTTTACCTGGCACTTCACAGCTGTGTGGTCAGGAGCGTGTAGCGTTTCAGAAGCAAGGCAAAAAAACCCAGATAATGATGTCCTGCTTGGATGGCTAAACAACCTCCTCCGTGTACCTACAAATTGGCGTGTGCACAAGCTTCCCTGTGAAAGAGCGTATCGTCACATCGGTTGATGCATGCCCCTTTCACACAGAGGCATGGAGGAGCATTGAAGTTACACAAAAGGCGGGAGATCTTGATGAGAGGTGAGCTGGGAGGTGGACATAGAAATGTGAGGTGAATAAGAAAAGGCTGGAGTTAAATGTGGGTGGCTGAAAGGAAATTGGCGAGATGTTTTGGAGCTCTACATCGTCCGTCTGAACTGCGGAAAATAACCAAGGATTTCAGCTCTGTATTTCACAGAATCATAGAATCTTCAAGGTTGGAAAGGACCTTTGAGATCATTGATTCCAACCATACACACACAACCCACCCCCCCCCCAATTTCTGTCACTAGAGCATGCCCTGAAGCGCCAAATCTACACGTTTCTTAAATACCTCTAGGGATGGTGACTCAACCACCTCCCTGGGCAGGCTGTTCCAGTGCCTGACCACTCTTTCAGTAAAGTAATTCTTCCTAATATCTCATCTAAACCTCCCCTGCCACAGCTTCAGACCATTTCCTCTGGTCCTGTCATTATTCACCTGGGAGAAGAGGCCAACACCCAGCTCTCTACAACCTCCTTTCAGGTAATTGTAGAGGGCAATGAGGTCTCCCCTCAGCCTCCTTTTCTCCAAACTGAACATGCCCAGTTCCCTCAGCCTCTCCTCATATGGCTTGGTCTCCAGACCCCTCACCAGCTTGGTAGCTCTCCCCTGGACACGCTCCAGCACTTCAATGTCCCTCTTGTACAGAGGGGCCCAGAACTGCACACAGCACTCGAGGTGAGGCCTCACCAGTGCTGAGTACAGAGGCACGATCACTTCCCTACTCCTGCTGGCCACGCTATTCCTGATACAAGCCAGAATGCTGTTGGCCTTCTTGGCCACCTGGGCACACTGCTGGCTCATGTTAAGCTGGCTCCACCAGCACCCCCAGGTCCTTTTCTGCCGGGCAGCTTTCCAGCCACTCTTCCCCAAGCCTGTAGCGTTGCTTTGGGTTGTTGTGACCAAAATGCAGGACCTGGCACTTGGCCTTATTAAACCTCATACAACTGGCCTTGGCCCATCGATCCAGCCTGTCCAGGTCGCTCTGTAGAGCCTTCCTACCCTCAAGCAGATCAACACTCCCACCTAGTTTGGTGTCGTCTGCAAATTTACTGAGGGTGCACTCAATCCCCTCATCCAGATCATTGATAAAGGTATTAAACAGAACTGGCCCCAAAACTGAGCCCTGAGGGACACTGCTGGTGACCGGCCACCAAGAGGATTTCACCCCATTAATCACAACTCTCTGGGCACGGCCATCCAGCCTGTTTTTAACCCAGGGAAGAGTACACTTGTCTGTGCCATGATTTGCCAGCTTCTCCAGGAGAATGACAGATCATAATCCCTCCTACCTACCCTCCTGTGTCTGTGCAGCCCAGTCTAGATGTGAAAGAGCCCAAATGGGCTGCTACGGCTCATCCAGTCCCCCCCACCCCTTATTACTTTCTAAATCCAGCTCATTTTTCTCTGTAGAAAGTATACTGCATGCAATTTTGTGCCTGTCCAGACAAATACAAAGGTTGTGTGAACTGGGAGGAAGGAATAGGATGGCTGTGCAGCCAGGTAACCCTCATCCAAGGCGGAACATGTGCCATACTGACAGGCAGAAGTGGAGGAACAAAAGCCCCTTTGGCCAGTCAGAAAACCTTCACCGATCAAGTCGCCTAACAGGTGGTACCAAAATTAGAGGACAAGTGCACTGTGCCCATCACAGCCCGTAGCCTCCATCGCCTAGGGTGCCTGTGGGACCTTTCTGTGCTCCCTTCTCCCTCTTGTGCTTGGGTTTTCTCCCATGGAGAGCAAGGGTTGGATGAACCCCTGTGCCATCGGGTGGCACCGAGCATTGCTGTCGCTGGCTGGTTCTACCAGTAGCTGGGACTGGCCTCTCTTGAGGGCCAAAGAGAAGCTCATAGTTCAGTCTCACACAGCACTTCAAGAACAACTGTATTTATTGCAGACAGCACATAGTTGAACATGCCACCAAAGGGCCATGCTGATGGGGAGGTCACAGTCAAAACGTGTAGCATGTGCAGACTCGGGGAAATCTGTGGCGTGGCATAATGAAGTTTGGGCTGGGTGAGGTGTTGTTTCCCATTTTACTTGCATCCATAACTACGTCAGCTTCTTAGCATTGCTAGTACTAGTTAGATTTTTTGGGTTTTAATTCAAGAATTCAGTAAAAATAGAAGCTACTGCAGAGGAGAGATTTGAAGGCCTTCCTCGTGGGGTGTCAAGGAAGGTTCATCATGTGTAATGGACCAGCAAGGAGAGAAAGCTTGGAGAGGTTTTTAAGTTAAACTGTCAAGTAGATGGGTGGGATATTGTGCTATAGCCTTATTGGTCTAAAGTTTCTTTAGGAAAGTAAGGTTTGTAGGCAGAGAACCTAAAGAAGGAGTTAACTGCCAAAAAGCTTGGGATTTTTACTGCACCAGTTAGTCTGGTAAAAAACAGAGCGTCTTCCAGCAAGTTTTGCTTTGCTTATGGACTTCATCAGACACCTTGCGTGGCAAGGATGGATGAGCATAAACTCAGTGCTCCATCCATTGGTTTTATGCATATTAAAGAAATCCTGGAGAATGAAATGTAATACCTCTATTGTAAATTTTTACCAGGAGCTGGAAATGCGATTCTTTCTATAATACTCCAAATCCTTATCAAAGATCAGATAATTTAAGTATCCTATTGGTTATTTTATTGCCTTTCTCCGTTCTTCCTGTTTCTAGAGGCTGAACACCCCCCCTGCCCCCGTCTAAGAGCATGCTCTGGATATGCCAAAGTACTCCACATGCAGGGAGGTCGTTCTTACAGTGGCACAGCTTTTGAGATCAATCCTGTCCACCTCAGATCATCTCAGGATAACCTAGTCTTCAGCACAGTCAATGTAGGCAATTAAAGTCTTGTTTTCTCACTTCAGCATAAGCTATGCTAAGGATTTGGTTTGCTTAAAATGAGAGTTTTGCTGTCAAGTACACCATGCGTCTGAATTACGTATTCACAGCTCACAAAACCATCAGTCACTGGAGTGATGGAAGACTCTTAGTCTTCCACAGTCCCTTCCCTGTGGCATTTTCAAAGCACATTTCAGTGTCATAAAAAGGTAACACATCTCAGCATCACAGGGAAGTTGGGAAAGGGTAGTATTCTTAGCAGAATAGTTATGAAGAAAAAATGGGCTAAGATAGAAATTTCTGCAGACCACTGCACTCCAGCTCCTAGCTTTAATTTCTGTTCTGTGTTCACTTGGTATGGTGGAATCCAAGGAAATGAGTGTATAACAGGTATTCTAAATAAGAAGCAGTGGTGAACTGCCTCCACATCCCACACAGAGCTGCAGAACAAGGCCCTGAGTGGGCATTTTGGCCTCTTCTCCAACACAGTGATGGAGATTCGTGAGCAAGGTGGTCTTTGAGTTACTGAGAATAATCACTTCTCTGCCCCTGAGCCAGGCTGCAGAGAGTCACCCAGCCAGGGGCAGGTTTCAGGGTGACTTTTACAGCCATCGATACCATGACTGAATGTGTATCCACATCCTAACACCTCTGTGCTGTGTCGGGTAACTCACTATCACCACCATCAACAGAGTTTGTTAGGACTGTATGGGAAGTGCTTCAGAACCAAGAAAGGTCTTTACTTATGTATGTATATATGTGTATATATATATATCTATATATATATATATCTGTGTGTTTGTCTGTGTCTGTATGTGTATATGTGTGCTCATATAAGCACACATTACTTGAGGAACACAGGGAGACATCAGTTCCCAGGACTACGCACTTACTGTGCTGGGGCCTGAAACAAGTCTTGCTTTAAAACCTTTTGAAAGGAATAACAGTTTGGTTATAGAAGTGTTCCCAAGACATCACAGTCAGAGAACAGGTGAATAGTTGTGTCCTGAATCGAAGCTAAATGAATAATTTTGCAAACGTAACAATGTGTTCACAGTTTGAAAAAAAACAGCAACACTCTGTTATTCTCTTGTCTCCATGAGTGTGCGAGAGTGCCTACTGGAGATGCTGCAAGGGCTCAAATTGTTCTGCCAAGGTCCTGTGGGATCAGGTACCCAGGGAAGCTCTTCCTGGAGCTGGATGCTGAGAAGGGTCTGACCCAACCCTGAAGTCTCCTTTTGCAGGGAGTCAGCCAGCCCTTTGGGATGGGGTATGGCTTGGGTAAGGCTGGATCCACTTAACTCTTTTCTTGGCACGTTGGGGAGGTGTTGAGATGGGTTTGGGATGAGTTTCAAGCAAACACATTGCCTTTTTTTAAGGAAAATGGTGCTGGGTGGCCTTGTGCTGGGAAGGGCACTTTGGCTCTTCTGCACCCATTCTGGCCTGAGCCCCACCATGGGTACTGGTTGCCAGCACAGGCAGGGGCAAAGCACAGCATTAAAATGCTCCCTTTAATCAGGGGCAAGGGCAGTGCACAGAAATAAACAACTAGGAAGACGGAGCTGGTTTGGGCATTAGGGTGAATGGGCAGAAGAGTTTCGTATCTGTCTGGCCCCAGTACCGCAGAGCCAACAAAACTTTCCTTGTGTTCCTTTCATCCTTTCATCTTGTTATTCAACACTTATCTTGAGTTAACTTCTCCCAAAAGCCACTGGTGGCTCTGCCTTTCTGCTCCGCTCTCCTTCTAAATCTCTCTGTTTTAATTTGTTTGCATACTAAAGCTAGCAGCTGATAAGAAAAAGCATGTTTCTGCGGCTGGCTGTTGGCTTCTAGGGCAGGTGACTGCCCTCACCTCCTGCCTGGCAGCTGCAGATAATACTCCAGAAAGTGTTTTCTGCACTTCCAGGGTAGCAGAGAGATGATGACAGGTTTGCTCAGTCTCCCCGCTCTTTTCCCACCAGTAGGAGCAGATGCTCCTTGCACTGAGGGAAATCACGGGAACAGCGGGGAGGTCCCTGCAGCCCCCTAAAACAGGCTCTTGCGGGACAGAGCGCCTTGTGCTCTCCTCGCAGCACGCTTGCTGCAGATGTCTGGCTCCCAAACATCTGCATTTATTTCCTCCCACCATCCTTGACTTTAACACCTCCTTCTCCCCGCCGCCCCCGCCTGTTAGAAAGCAATGGCCTCTTGAAAGCATCGCCTTGCTTAATTCTCCAGTGGGAAATGGCTGAAGGTGACTTTTCTGGAGGGAAGAAGACTTGCTGCTTGAATTGCTGTGCTTTTCTTAGATGGGTATTCACTTATGTGTCTATATTTTTTTTTGAAACAGAACATCAGTAATCCCTCTATGTTCTTAAAGTAAAGGCTATACATAATGAAGCTTTGATGAAGCTTTCAGGTACAATTATGGATGATAAGTGAAATAATTTGTAGACCTAACTTTTTTTTTTTTTTCAGATAGTTAAGGTATGCTGTAGCATTTTGTTGGTTGATTAACATTTGGATAGCACTGTAAGTATTTGGAGCATTATGAAAATGAAATTTTGTTGTTAATAATAAATCAGCAGCTGTAACCAGGGTTTGTTACATATTTGGGGTGAATACCGGTCCCATTGAAGTCAGGGAGAATTTTACCATTAACTTCAATAAAATCAGAGTTTCGTCCTCCAATTGTAAAGGACCTTTAACAGCCACTTATAATCTTGTCAAAAACTCTGAGTGAAACTAATCCCATAGGGCTTTTATTAACACAGAATGATGGTGGAGGAGGGAAGTTTTTAAATGCTTCTGCTGCAAAGAACTGCAGTTTGAGCAGTGCTTGTGCTGCGACAGAAAAATCCAGGTTTGGAGACTGTCTGTAGCTAGGATAACTGTGCTGCAGTGAGCACAGCGAGATCGTTCTGGAGTAACCGTGTTACAAGGATTAGGCAAAGGCTGTTTCACAGATGTACGCCAAGGCCTCATTTCTCTCCTTCCAATAAATGCAAAGTGGGAGTAATTTCGTTATAATCAGCTGTGTAAACTAGGGTATGCAAAGGGTACCTAAACGTTCATACAATGTTAAAAGCCAAAGTGTGCAAATATCACCCCAGGCGATATTTGAAGGAACAGACCCAGATATCAATTTCTTTTTGACTGCTGGAGCTATGACGTGAATATATCATTTGTGCTCTGCACCTAGGAGCAAATCTGTACGCAGTGACCCATGCTTCCAGCCCCCAGAGTGTGAGAGATGGCTGCCGTGCTGCTTTTTGTTTCTGCATGCAGTAGAAAACCCAGTCTCTTTGAACCAGGAGTCAATTTAGTGACTGTTTTTCAGGTCCTCGCACAGTAATGAAAAACAGCTCCTGTTGGGCAGAGAGCGCTCTGCAGAAGCCAGGGTGGTGACATTTATATGGTGTATCAGAACCCACAGTCAAGTCTTCTGTGGTGTTGCCCATTGCAAGACGCTTCACAAGCCTCGGCTAATGCCCACTTTCTAAGAACCATAGAATCACAGAATGGTTTGGATTGGAAGGGACCTTAAATATCATCTAGTTCCAACCCCCCTGCCATGGGCAGGGACACCTCCCACTAGACCAGGCTGCTCAAAGAGGTAGCTAGGAGAGTGTTCACTGAGCATTTTAAATTTACATAAGAGGCACAGCTACATACTTTGAAGAATAGCGTGTAACAAATAGGTATAGCCAGTTCATTTGTTCAAGGTGGCCAGATGAAGACTGGCCCTAGGATGGAGGCGCAGGAAAAGGAAGGAAGCGTATAGGTATCATTGATAACGAGCAAAAGGAACTTCTTCATCCAAAGCATTCGTGTTAATGAAAGGAAAGGCTGTACCCAAGCACATTTGCAGCTGTTAAACTCGGTTCTCCGTACCTCTGGGCTAGACCCAGAAGACTGCACCAGGCACCATCCTTTGAAGGGATGTGCTGCCTTTTGCTGGATGAGGAATTCAGAGGGGGCACGGGAGTAGCCATGGCACCACCAGGGTCTTTGCGGCTTCTGAGGCAGGTAGTGGCAGACAGGTGTCCTCCAGCCTTATGTGCTACCCTCCCATTTAAGACAGGCAAAAATAATTTCTGGAGGGATTTAATTAAAGTCCACCAGGTCACAGTCTCTCTGCACCTCATCTTTACTTCTCCTCCACATTTACAACTGAGGAATGTCTACAGCTTTCCTCATTACACACAAGGGTTATTTCCAGAGATGCAAGCAGCAATCATAGGACAGTTCATAGGACAATCAGATGAAACAGAAGGTCTTATTCATAATTCTGCGTTGAGCCTTCCTTCACTTTCTGATTCCACAGCTCTTGGTAAGATGGATGTAGGGATCCCCTCTGATGTTTGCGGATGACAAGTATGTGTATTAAAATGTTGTCAAGCTGCAGCCTTTGAAACAACATACTTGAACTGTTAGTAGACAAAGAGACAGGAGAGGGACTGCAGTAAAACATGCCAGCTTTCTTAGGGCCCTTGGAGCAAGGTTTCTGAATTTATCAAGAAAATTAAATTTGCAATACTTAGTACAGAAAATATAATGACGCGTTGAGGGATGGCAGCCTTGCTTTCAAGTACCCATTAGAGTGATTTTTGTGAAAAGGACGCAGATTCTGGGCCAGATGCTACTAGAACCATCTTGTTAAATTCATCCATGTAGCACTCTCAGTGACTGTGGCTTTGGTGCCCAAGGGCAGTCTCCACTGCAGACAACTGTATTTTATTGATTTTCAAATTTATTTTGCTAAAATAAAGTCCAAGATCAGTTTTGCCTAAGGGCAGGTATCTCAGGCCTAAGTAATTTCTTTTCTATATTGTAGACTTCCTGTATATTCCTAACAAATGATACATTATCTTTGTTCTGAACTGGATTTTCTTTTTCTTTTGCTTTATATGGTATATTACCTTTACATTTTCTATTACTGTTTGCCTTTTTCCCTCCCTGTTTCCCAGCTCATCCTCATGATACGATCTCTAGCCAACGACACTATTGCATTTCTCTGTGCTTATTTTGCCATTTCCAGCTATTGGTAAAGCTCCAGAATTTCTGTGCGTTGGCAGAGAGCGGAGCTGTTTCCCCCAATTTATTGTCCATGTAGCTGGAATGCCCCAGCAAGGCATCATTGTGTTGTATTGAATTGGACCGGCTGAACGCTGTGCCATCTGTACACGGACAGATTGTTACCCTTTACGATCCCTTTGGATAGAAGTTCTTGTAGCAACAATAGTCACTTTGGTGTGCTAATATGAAGAGGTGAGTATGTATAGCCCGGGAGTATGGCTATGTGCGGCTGTTGTGATAGGAAAGGGTATTTTTGCGTTCTGGTGGTGGGGTGTTGTGGATTTCTTTGCAGATTTTTGCCCCCCAGGCAGCAGTTTGGTGAGGAACCAGGCTGTCCTCCAGCACAGTCCTGTGTCACCCCAGCACCGGGCACTCTGTGGGGCTTTGGGTATCTCTGGTCTGTCGCCTCTGAGGCAGAAGAGCAGCATGAGACAAGAAAGGCATTAAGGGCATTCGTAATGTAAAATGAGATTTGCATCCTCACTATCCTGAGCAAACCATCTGTATTATGCAAATAGCAAAAATGACCTAATCAAAACCAGATTCTCATTGTGCTATGTGCTGTGTGCACCTAGAAATGTAAGCTTTGGCTCTCTTGATATATTTGACAGCAATATAACTGATAGTGCACTGCTCAGAAATTTACCTCAGACTTCTCTCTGTGTTCAGCTTGATCTGTCAGTCATACAGGACATCCATGGGATATGTCTATTTCCACTATAGCTCAAGAATTTCAACTTAGTGGCAAGGCGGGCCAGGATAGAATTGCTTCCCCAGGCAATACAGTGGGGGAAAATAACCCTGTTGTTTTTTCCTGACAAGGTGCCCGGGTACTTCACAGTATGTTGAACTGAAAAAGACGGCCCTGATACCGTGTGATGTCCACAGAAACTAACTGCAGTGCTATATAAAGTCGTATGTATAAATATGTCATTGACTTTATATATGACTTCATATATAGATATAAATACTTTCATATACATGTATTTAAAATCTTTATTTTTATGTATTTAAGTAGTTACATCTATATATAAAGTCAGTGCTTCTTTAGGTCTGTAACAGTGCTGTACTCAGGACTCAAAATTCCTAGTCCAGTTGCAGTACCTACGGAAATCAGATAAGAGTAAGATGCGTGGCAGAAGCTCCAGCACAGGAGTTCCTTCACGTACAAATAAGAAATGAAGATCTTACTGGAACAGCTTGCATAAATAAAATCAGTTCATGTGTGTCAGCGTGACTAGATAAGGCCTACAGCATGCACACACAGTGGTCCACCTGGCTTATCTCACATTCAGTTTAACTGGGGGTTGCTGTGATTTCTACAGGAGCGAGGAGCCTTCAGGAAAAGCTTGCTTGTGTCAGCACTCATGTATTGCGGTGAGAGGCCTAAAGGGAAGGCGCCAAAAAAGAAATGATGTGTTTTCTTTTTACTCCCTCACAGATTGACCATCTCTGCTGAATGTCCCATGCAGCTTGAAGATTTCCCCATGGATGCACATGCTTGCCCATTAAAATTTGGAAGCTGTAAGTTCTCTTCTGAAATAAGAGCTGGGAAAACACATCGTTATCTGGCTTTTCAGGTTCCGCCATGCCTTGTACGAATCATCCGCCCTTTCCCCACCCTTTCCCTTTTAACATTGCTCATTAGCACCCCCTGTCTGCCCCCCCTGCTGCCCTGCTGCTAGTTTGCAGTGCTTTGTCTGGTGCTGCTGCTTTTCCGCTCATGCTCGGTGATAAACGATGAGGTGATGGGTGATATGTTTTAGAGATCCACATCAAGTCTAGCAGCCGCTGTGAGATGGAGCAGTAGATGCAGACAGCTAAATTGATAACTTGGTTTTACATTTGTAGAAAAATGGAGCTTTCATTGGACGGTGTCAGATTGACGTGCTGGTGTGGTATTTACATGACTCAGACTGCAGTGCAGTATCTCTACATCGCATATGTTAAAAGAGATCTAGAATATTAAAAGAGGAAATATCGTTCCATTTGGCTTTAATAAATCCAGTCCTGTATCTTGTTACATGATGCTGTATACACGTGTATTTACATATACGCACACGTTATTCTAAACTGTATGGTGAATGATGCTTTTTCCTCAATTCCAAGCCTCTAATCTGCCACACTGCTGCCTTGCCAGAAGCTTACTTTAAAAATAACCTCAGGGGATCAGATGGTTATATTTAAATACAAAGCTCTTAATTAAAGTACAGATGAGGCTACTACAGTAGGCAATTTTTATTTCGGTAATCAAATCAGAGGTTCCAGGTGCAATCAGTGTCTCTAAAGACTTTTGAAAATTACCAGGCAAGGCATTTTGCTAGTCCCTGAAGCCACCTAACTTAGCATTTTTCAGAGTTTTTTCATTCGTATCAATTTAGAGTCACTAATCCTAGCAAGATTAAGCTTTGCCTTTATCGTCTATATCTGCCCTGGTTTAATTCTGGTTATGCATTGTCTTCTAGTGATCACACTAAGAAGAAAAAACACTTCTGTTGTGTTTACAGTAACCATTACCAAATTACCAAATTTAAGATGAACTGTTTTCCTTTCCCTTTTCCAATCCAGATAGACCCAGTTTCATCTGAATAGCCATCAGTATTTTACAAGGTCACTGAAAGTTCAAGTGTGTCTGTTTACTTTTTTACAGCAAAGTCAATACAAATCTGAAGATCCATACACCTCTACACTCAACTTAAAAAAATTACGTGCATTATATTTCATTCTAAACTTAAAAATGGGAAAACATCTCACAGGAAACTTAATTTATTTAATTATTTGTATATAGGGCTAAACAAAAGCTACTGGAGCAAATTAAGATGAAAAAGAAAAATGAGTTGTCCTTCCTGGTATTACATATTCTTTACTGTATTGATAGATAAAGTTGAAGTCACACCTGTTGGTCTCTCGGTTATAGATTCTACATATAGACCAGATTATAGAACTGGGGTGTTGGATAGTTTTATGAAGTCTTGCAAAATATGCAATATAAAACTAAAAGAAACATATTTAAACAAAGAACCTGATGCAGTGGAGATCTGAAGCTCAAGCTTAAAGTTAAGTGGATGCTTCAATGCATGAGTAGATTAGGTGCAGTAAGATACAGGCTCTAACTCTCCAACCAAAAAAAACCCCAAAAATATGCAATTGCAGGAGATGACATTACTAGGTAAGCTACAGACGCTTAGGAGGAGTATACAGTCTTCAATAGCATCGGAAAAAACCCACCAATCTGAATGCAATTCCATGTTCAGCTAGAGCAAAATGTTTTACATATTAATCACCTGTTAGCACACAGGTAATTTTAACCAGGGGTAAAACCAACACTGAAAAGTCATATTTTAGGCATGTGAGGGCTGAATACAGTTTTAGTTCATGCTCTCTGTCACACTCAGTATACGATCCTGGAGTATACTTTATAAGCTGCTACAAGTCACCGTTAAGTTCTTCCACAATGCATAGACATGGAGCCATTTGGCCTGTGCTAGTCCACATTGGTAGCCTCTGCAGGAAGTAAATATATAGAAACAAGCTGTAGACAATCTTTCAGCCTTGGGAATATCTGTGTTACTGATCTGACAGTTTATTAGTAATTTATTGGCCTTTAATATGCAGATGTTTGCACAAGTAGCAGCCAGTAAATCAGGGTTTATTGAATTAGCCCAGATGTATTTTAGGAGAATACAATATTTATACCCTATTTACAGCAGTACGGGTTTGCATTAAGTCATCTTCAGGCTCAGAGCACGACAAAGCCTACAGGGGTATATTATACACAAGCACATGCCCTTTCTGCTTTAGCTTTCCTCCCTGTCTTTCCCCAAAGGGTTTCTTTTTAATGGTCTTTTTTCCAAGAAAGATTTTGCAAAGCCTCAAGGAATAGCATCAAAGTAAATGTTGAACACATTGTCAGTAGAGCTGGGAGGGTGGAGAAGAGACGAGTGCTAGCTGGTCAGAGGATGGCGAGAGCAGGGCAGCGAAACAAAGCAGCCGGGGCACGGGCAGATGGGCAGCAGAAGGGATGCCAAGAAGTGGTCGGTGCCACACATCAGAGGCAGGAGCAGGTTATTATTTTTCTGGCCGCGGGAGCGTCCACCGCACTTGCTATAATTCAGCAAGCAAAAGGTGAAAAAAACCCTGACATTTCCTTCAGTAGTAAAAAGAAGGAACGTTAATCTTGCTCACAGAAATAAAGGTAAATGTAAAAGATAAATTCTTCTGTCCCGTTTGACTGATTTCTTGCTGTATTAGAATTGTTGGAGATTTTATGAGCCTAGGCAGCGTTATATGTAGCAAGAGAACATTTTGTAGAAATAATTAAAAGCAAGGTCGAATATGGGAAAAGGGATATAAAGTTACATGGGCACACCAGCCTAGATACCTGCCGGGGAGGTCATATGCCAACTACAGAAGTAATACTTCTTAATGCCCTATGGCACGTCATGAAAAGCTATGCTGGCGAGAGGACAGAAGTTCAAGGATCGTTTCGAATAAACTGAAGAGAGCAGGTTTAGTTGTCCTCCTCTTAAGTACGATGCCCCAACGCTCAGAGATAGCAAGATCAGGTGGATCTGCTCCAGGGGGTGCCTGTACGTGGGTACTCTCCCTCTGGGCTTGCACCCCTGCTAGCAATAAGGCCACCTGTAGAAATTATCCTGCAGAAATCTCATTTAGAGGTAGAAGGGGGCTGGGGGTGGTGCATGAGTGCAGGCTCTCGGGTTTCTGCCAGCAGGCTCCGCTGCCTTTGAATCAGGGACGCTCGGTGGAGATGGCCATGGCAGTCTGTTCATTATCTCACGGTAGCATGGGAAGGATGCTGGTTTCTTCCATGGCCGAGCTTAAAATAATCTTTCTGTGGCAATTCTAGCGCTGACCCGTACTCTAAATAAATTCGCTGGTCAAACAGGATCTGATGAAATTTCCTGATGCCAGCCACAGTTTTGCTAGCAGCGTCTTAGCCTATGGAATTCCTCCTTACCCCCAAGCTATTTCTGGTGTGGGGAGGAGGCATTAGATAAGACAGCAAGGACGTTAAAGCTAGGAAGCTTTAATGTTTCACCTCTTCCCCTGATAGGCCTTAAGAGTACATTAAAAGTATCGTTTAGTACAGTTTGCAAACACCCATGTGTCACTGGGTTGGTAAGCATCATTATCTCTAGGGCAGCTGAGGCAGAGAAGTTAATTGACTTTCCATAAGGCCACACAGCAAATCAATGTCCGAAAAAGGATTAGACTCAACTTCTTTGGTTAGAGAGACAGATGTCTAATCCACTAGACCATGAAGGCCTCTGCCCAGGCAACTGACTTAACTCCTAAATCTTATTTTACTCATGCATTAATTATATCAGTTTTACCTAGCTCACAGGGTTCCCTGAAGATGAATTAGTTAGTGGCTATTAGTGGACGTTAACCAGTGCTTTGACAATGTCAAATACTGTAAGGTGGAGTGTATTTATGGCAACTGTCTCTTGAAGGCACGGTGTCTGAGTACATGTAGTTATCAGATCTTGTATTGTGGAACAGATAAATGCATGAATCTGCTGCCCACTAGTCACTCGGCTGCGAAAAAACCCTACTATTTTTAGATTAAGTAGAGAGTCTAATGAATATTTTGAAAATAATGAGATCCCCTAGCTCATGAGCAGAGGAAAAAACAGGCCTGGCATTGATTCCCGATGAGTTTAGTTCGACCATGAAGAAAGCAAAGGTTGACCACTGTAGATCAAAAAAGGGAGCTTGCCCACTGTGAGAAAACAGCACTAAGTACAATTTGTAGCATCTGAAGAAAGTAGTTAACACGGTTTATGCACATGTTCCTTTTTAACATCTCACGCTGAGTCGTGGTGTCTGCTGTGGTCTTTGATAAAGGAAAGTGCATATGCTATTTCTGTAGCAGGAGACATGCTCAAATTATTTTCCTCTAAGAAAGCTGCTGAAGTCAGAGTAACGGGGAGATGGTAACTTCACCGATATACCAGGATTTTATTGCAACACTTAACATTAAGGCACTCACTGTTCACAAACTATCCATGCACCGCAGCCGCTGTGAAATTTCTCCAAAAAAAGTATTTTAAGAAAATACGCCTGATGGTGACGTTTCCCTATAACGCTGAGAATTAGCAGAGATGGCACTGAGATGAAGGCACGTACAGGGGTTTTCTTGATTTTGTCCTTTTCCCCATTAGCATCTGTGAAGCTGCAGGAGAACTGCAGGTGTGGAGGGAGAACTTCAAAACAGAGTCCTTCTAAACAGACTCTGATCTAGTAAAATGTGATAAAGAATGTATTCAGCCTGTCAAAACCTGTGGGTAAAAGTCTTGTATAAGAATATAACTAAATGAATAATAAATAAAGGCAAATGTTAATTTTAGGAGATGTTGAAAAGGGAAAATGTCTCTTTGATAGGTTTTCTTGGGTTGCTCCCAGGGAGAGCTGGAACTGCAGTCTCACATGAAGGGGCAGAGCTTTTCTGTTACTCATCTCTATCAGCTGGCCAGAAGAGGCTCCTGAGTCCATTCCTCAGGGTGCAGACAGGCAGCACGGCTTGTTGACTTTGCTGCAAAGTGTTAATGCCTTCTTCATGAAAGGGCACGTGAAAAGAGACAGGGAGGTTCTCCATGAAATGCTGAGCAGCCAAGCTCAAGACTAAGTTGTGATTTTGCAATTTAAGGCAAAAGCCAATTAATACGGAAGTGATAGGTTTGGTCTTTATGCAGGGTATAGAAGTTTTACTTGAAGTCAAGGGAGGCATGTTGGTTGCTCATGTAATGTCTTCTCTGACATTTTCCTAAGGTTTATCACAGCTTACGTAGACACCTCCATTGCAATGGACATTGAATGACCTAAATAAGGAGAAGCTAGGTGAATACTAAAATTCAGTATTTCTAAGATGTTTAATATATTTCTCTGCTCCCTTCTCCTGCTACATGTTGCCCCCAGTTACCAACCACCACTTTGGCTGGAATTCTGCTCCCCTAATTTTCGGCTGTTCAGAAGCTAGGCCTCCAGACATGCTGAAAGAGGTGCTTGTGGTGGCATCAGGCAGGCAGTCTAGACAACTAGCTTGGGCCAGGGTTGTAATTTTACTTAAGTTTAGCTGGTAAAGCATAGGCGTCTAGCCTGAACTAATTTTCTATACAACGCTTAAGAATGAATGGAGGATGTGGAGACCATCTAATGGTATTGCCTCTAGTTTCCTTGAAATCATGGACACATGACTAGTCATGGGGCTGCGTTGTTTAAAAAATTCAGTGTTTTAGTTTAGAAGTTCTTAATACACAGATTCTTGACTGAAACATACTAAAAAAATCATGGGGATTCACTAGAGCCATGAGGCTTCACTAGACTCCCCCAAATCTGCTGCTGCTTTTACCTGTTCTGGGATGTAGAAATGCTCTGCTGCAGAATGGTGGTTCGACCCATATCAAAAGCCTTGCATCTACAGCAAAGCCTTGGAAAATGGACAGGATGGATCTGTGACAATTTTAGATAGATAAATATGTCACAGTTAGCTATCTAGATTTCCTTTATGGCCACTAAAAAAAAATAAGTACCTCTGTAGTGCAGTTCATTAGAACTATTTTTGATACTTGCCTAAGGATGAGATGAATCATATTTTAGAAGTTCCTAGCAATTTTTCTGCCAATACTAGCTCAGATTTAGATAAGTGTATTGTACCCTGGTCAGAGTAACTTAGAAGTCCATTTTTCTCTACCATGCTAGTTGAGAAATACATATTTCTGTTGTACGTTGTTCAGAAAGTTCAGAATCCACTTAGAAATCAAAACGTAGGGTCTTGGGCCTGGACTGCGTGGTGCCCGTTTCTGTGGCAGCTGCTGTTGTGGGACCCAAGTCTGCACCAGAACGTGCAAATGAATTCGGCACTAACTTCTCACTCGTCTGGTAGGTTTCCCATAGAAGTGATACTTTTCAGTGTGACAAAAGGGAAAAAGGCCCTTTCTAAAAGCTCCCTAAAATTATCAGATGGGTCAGTTTTTCTTCACTCGTTACAATGACCCACATTCAGGACTTTTCCAGAAGAGAAAGCTGGAGAAACTGCTAGTATCCTCTTTAAGCATTTGCAGTCACTGTCATTAATTAACTTTTCAAAGGCTTTGTCACATATACATGGTTACTGTTTGCACTGAGATAATTTAAAAAATGCATTAAAAACACAGCGTTTGCTACCATCCAGTCCTCTGGGTGTGCGATTGCTTCCCTGTGAAACACTGCCCAGCTCTGGGTGAGTCACTTCTTACTTCTGGTCACCCCCCGTTTAGAAGCCAGTGCGGTTTTCCCCCCTTAGGTTCATAACAGAGCATAAAAGGGAGGTGTTGGTAAGGAGTGCTTCCCAGGGGGGCTGGTAGCAGCATTTGTGGCCACTGCAGAAAACCCCTTGAGTGGCCATGGCTGACAGCCTGCGCGCCACCTGCCCGGGGAGCAGCATCCTCATGGGGAGGTGGCCCATGGGCATCAGGCTTTTCATCCAGGAAGAGCT
This sequence comes from Fratercula arctica, assembly GCA_947846985.1. Classification (NCBI taxonomy): domain Eukaryota; kingdom Metazoa; phylum Chordata; class Aves; order Charadriiformes; family Alcidae; genus Fratercula; species Fratercula arctica. The sequence goes on from CANTUZ010000001.1 coordinate 72,210,850, forward strand.
CAACTGGTGGCATTCTCAAGCTCAAGAAAAGCAAAGTTCAGGCAGGAGAAGGAGTTGCTGTGGAGATACCCAGCGGTGGTGTTATTCGTCTTGCCTGAGTGAGGTGTAGACACGATTGTGGCGGAGTGGCGTGGAGATCCAGGTGCTATGCTGATGGTACAAACATCAGCATGCGTTTCCCACTCTGGAGACTTCAGCCTAAATTTAAAGGCTGCGCAACTGCCTGATTACAGGAAAACAGTGGTTCAATTTGAGTTGTCAGCAGAAGAACAGAACTTGCAGAGACTCTGTGCTTAATGTGCTCAAGCTTTCAAATGACCCTTGGGTGCAAACCTGCAAAGACATTGCTGGGCCCGTCATGCCCCAAAAGGCACAGCGAGGGCTTACGTTTGCCAGCCGTGGATCACAGGTTTATGCCACTGATAAATGGGACATTATTTGTAAATGGGAGAAGTGGGTAAATACTGCTCCACTGCTTTATAAGACAGGTTTTTAATGGCTGTTATCTTCTAAGGTGGCTGTTTCCATGGCTTGTAAGCATTTCTCATAAACGTTTCTGAAATCATTCTCATGATGCTGGTGTGAGGGTGGTAGGTCTCTGCCGCCTGCATTTTGCAGGTGGGGATAAAGGAAGCAAAGAGCAATTACAGTCTCTTCTGAGCAAAGATAGAGTGGCTCATTACCTGCTTTTATTACCTCTGTCATTATGGGTCCCTAGGTTCAATTAGAGCCTCCCAATACTACTGCAGTACATTAATGACAAAATGACTTGCCTAGGTTTTTTGGGGGGGGAGAGGGGGAAGCTGCAAGACACTGCTGAAACTTGGATTTGAGTTTCCAGTCTAGCAGCTCCTTCATGACATCTCAGTCTCTGGTGGGCCAGGGAGCCCTGCCTCTACATTGCCAGATCCCACATTAGCCTCCTCCCCTACACAGAGAGCCAAGTTAGCTGAAGCCGTGACCTAGCACGGCTGCAGTCCCAGTTCTGCAAGCTTCTTCAAAGGAAACGGTCCTTTTGTCTTGTCTCCCATGAAGAAATGTGAGGGAAGGAGGAGTGGGAAGAAGGAAAGCCTTGAAGGGCCTTCCATTTTTCCCCCGTTCCCACGTCATACCCACTGAAAGTCTCCTCACGGCCAGCCTGTGCCAGCAGCTAGACGCTTTGCTGAAAGCATCCCAGCGGTAAAATCGTCAGCAAAGCTGGGATTCCTCCCTCCTAAATTTATATTTCTGCAGGGTAAATATATACTGCTGGGCTAATCACTCTCACCCTCTTCCAGTCAGGGGAGAGAAGCAGATATTTTTAGGCGCAGGTTAATCTCCTCCAAAAGCAGAAGACTAAAATAGGTCAGCCGATGGCTGCAGACAAGGAGATGTTTTACTTGCGGACGGGAAAGATGAGACCGTCCGCGCCTTTGGGCCTGGGTCTTCGTGACTGCAAGGGGCCAGTCCCCAAAGAGGGGACATGGGCATTAGCCCTGTGTCAGACAGCAGGCGAAATGGCAGTGCCTCTGGTAAGCAACAGCTCACCTCAGAGGGGCTCCTTGTACCCACCATGAGGCTGGGCAGTTTGAAACGACGGCCTCGGGAGGTTTTGTCCCCTTCTCTTAATTACGGGGCTGCCCTATGTCCCACGGCAGGCGTCTATAATCCAGCTTCTGAGTTTTAGGTGACTGCACCGCTGGCCTAGGGAATAAGTTCTAGCGATTGCCATCTCAGAGCAGTATTAAAGTGTTTGAATAATAATATTTCAGCCTGCTATCTCTACATACCTATTGATTACACATTCGCACGGTGTTATTAATGTAGCAGTACTTCTGAGATTTGTAAATGCCGTCATTAAGGGACTGGTTTCAGAAACAAAGGTATATATTTAGTTCTGCAAGTAGCCCAAATCACTCTTGGCTGCTTTCAGGTCCTACTGATTTATAAGTGAAGATGCTTTGAATGGCAAGCTCAGTAGACAGGCTAACTGATGGGTGAGTTCCCGAATTCCTGGTGCCACTCGAGTGGGTGGGAAGAACATCTGTTGATTACGATGAGGTCACGGTTTCATTCTGTGATGTTAGATGTGGACAAAAATACCACGTTTGCGAAGGCGCACTCCACAGCAAGACCAAATGGAGTGTTTTCTAAAATTCAATCTGCATTTCTCAAACTCCAGCGATACTCCTAGAAAGCTGGTCACATTAGCTTTGCTGATAGTAAGCGGCAGCTTGCAAAATGAGTGGACCACTGCCATCAGGATTGCTTAGAGAGTAAGGTACTATGCAAAGTGAGTAATGGTCTCAGTCACACTTTGGAGAATACTTTTGTTTGCCTTGCAAAAAGTAAATTAAATCTCTAACATCTTCCTCATGACCATGCTGTTTTTTCTAATGAAGCAGTTAATATAGCTGCCTAATACTGCAGTTGCAAATGCAAAGTTCATTAAATGTTAGTACAGCGCTCAGACTGGCCGACTGATTTGGAATTACCATACGCCTGGCCTACAAAGACCAACATAGGGTCAGGAAAGTCCCAGGATATTTCAGATTTTTAAATGTCATCACAGCACATCCTACTGCTCTGTTGCTCTAGGCCTCTTGCAGTGGATATTTATACCGTCCGTAGCAGAAAAAAAAAAAGAAAGCATCAGAGGCTGGAACACCAGATTTTGTCACGTTTCCTGTGAAAAGCGATTGTGTAGACACCATTAAATGTGGTGTAAAATCAATTCTCAGATTAGTTCTAGATCGAGACAGCTACCACTAGATCTGAAAATAAAGCAAGAAGCTGCGTTATAAATACTGACTGCAATGAGACAAAGAAATGGGAAGAGGCAAAAAAAGAAAGGTGTCACCTGCTCACTAACGTCAGCTCTCAGATGAGAGCAGGGACTTCGGGAAGATGACCTGGTGCTGCCTGGCACCTGGGAGCACCTGGATGTATAACAGCCCCACAGCAGACCCTGTTTAGTCACCCCTTTCACTCAGCTCGTGGCAGGCATCCCGCAACGCGTCTGTTGCCATTTGAGGTGCTCCAGGCTGCCCAATGGGAAAACTTTTTCTTTGCTGTTAGTTTTTTGTTTTGTTTTTTTTTTCTCTTTTTCTGAGTGCAGCCTGAGGACCTGCTACCCCAGGACACACAGCTCTATTCCGTGTGCCGTGCCCGGTTTTTAATCCAGATGCCTCTATTGTCAGATTTCACAGCAAGGAGTCAGTCCTAGTCACAGCGGTCCCAGTGCTTGGGGAATAGATGCGCCGCTGTGATGTCTCCCCCGTGGCCACTTGGGCGAGCAGGATGGGGCAGGGACGAGCTGACGCTGTCACCGGTGATACTGCCTGCGTGGTGGCAAATATGCATGCCTCTTTAAGGGGCATCGCTCAAAGTGCCGTGCTGTCTCCACAGTCATCCTTGGGAGACATTCTGTATTACTCTGCACATCTCCTAGCTCAGGGCTCTTTTTAAACGGTGTAATAGCATCCCGTGAAGGTACTGTGTCTGAGTGAATTATCGGGACAACTGTTCGTTAGTATTTGTGTTATATTCATCATTGGTATGACTGTGATTTAGTGTACCATCTTGCAAGTAATCAATCTATTGTATTAAAGCAGTCAGCAGCCTTGCCTAAGCTAATCATGAATCACACCTCCAAAATCACAAAGTTTCTTTCAGGCAAAATCCTAAGGGTTTGGTTTTTTTTTTTTTTCCTTTGCTTTGTATTTTTGAGCTCTAAGTTGGGTCACATTTAGAGTTTTCCCCCATGAACTGGAACTTGTAAAATTAAGCAGGACCTTCCACCTGTCACTTGCTTTGAAAAGCCAAAGAAAATGGCTTTTACAAAACTATGTGTCTCAAAATGAATTTCACAGGCATCTTCAGTTCTGTGTGTCTCACCACCTCGTGGGTACAGTCTGTGCTTCCATTTCATTTCCAAGCCATAGACACTTCTATCACATTCCTATTCCCACCTTTTCCTGAGGTGACTTATAAATTACATTCTGAAACAGAGTCATTTTGACCTAACTTAGGGCTTTATTTTTTTTAGTAATGATCAGTATGGCATATTAGTGTTGCTTAGTAATGAAGTCTCTCGAGACCTGTCTGGCACATTTTTCAGAACATCCTATTGTATTCCTCGCAGAATGTGACAACAAGATCAAATAAAACTGTGTATCGGGAAAACATATAAAATACTGCCTATGTTACCCAATTATATTTTTATTGTAACTTTGGGAAAGACAGAAATTATCATTTTAATAATGCTGAACTTCCTACTGCCTGTTTCACAGCCAATGGTGTCCTGTTGTCTTTTGTCATCAGTTTTAATACACAAATTGTTTCAATTCCATGAATAGTTTTCTCTTTGGATGTTGTCCGTTGTCCCATCTACATGACACCATGCCACTCCAAAGAAGTTTCATTCTGAGCATTTAATTTCCACTCACATCTGGCACTGTGTCCCATTCTGAGCTCCCCAGTACAAGAATAATACAGATTTTGGTGGAGTGAGTCCGTCACAGGGCGATAAAGATCATTTAAGGACTGGAACATCTTTAATATGAGGAGAGGCTGAGAGAGCTGGGACTGTTCAGCCTGGAGAAGAGAAAGCTCAGGGAGACCTTATCAATCTGTATTAATACCTGATGGGAGGGGATGAAGAAGGGGGAGACAGGCACTGCTCAGTGATGCCCAGAGACAGGACAAGAGGCAGTGGGCACAAATTAAACAACATTAAATTCCACCTGAACACAAGAAACGTTTTTACTCTGAGGGTGACCAGTCACTGGAACAGGTTGGCCAGAGAGGTTGTGAAGTCTCCATCTGTGGAGATATTCAAAACCTGACTGGACATGGGCCTGGAAAACCTGCTTTTGGTGTCCCTGCTTGAGCAGGGAGTGGGACTGGATGATCTCCAGAGGTGCCTTCCAGCCCCAGCCGTTCTCTGATTCTGTGTGATGCTAATTTGTAATCCCATGTATTTATACACATTGCATTTCTTGTCCATGGCACGTATTTAAAAGCATGCGTGCTGTTTATCCATATGCTGTAAGCTCATGCCAGTTTAAATGATCAGTCTTAATTCTGATTGTTTCAGGTCCCTAAAGTAATTTCCATGACCCTCAAATTCTCCCAAGAACAGCAGAATTCATCACACTATAGCAAAGTCTTCATTTTAGGCTTTTAGTCACTGAATGTGTGAATACATTTCTCTTAGTATTTAAATTGCTATTTTACTTTAATAACTTACTGTTATATAAAAAGCTATTTCCCCCTAGACCCAGTCCATGCATATTTAGTACCATGTCTTGTTATTTTTATATTTAAAATTACATTTTTACTAGATCTCTTTTGCACTAGTTCTTCCTATAGAGTGATCTCATTTGTGCATCGGTTCGTTCGTATCAACTCAATTTAATGAGAAATTCCAATTACAGAGCTCAAACCTGGCCTCAGTTGCAGAGGCGCAACCGTTGACAGATGCATTGTGATGGGTTAAAAAGTATTCATGCACAAACCAGAAGAAACCCAGCCTGACTCTTAGAATTCAAGCTGGTGCATGATGGCTTGGTAGCAGCACTGCTTTACTGCCTGCAGAAGTCTTTGAGAAGCTGTAAATCTGGATCTCTACTGAGTTGTATAACAGCCTCTAAGTGAGTCAAATACATTAATGGGTAGATAGGAAAGACAGAGGTTTGTATGCGTATTCAGATTGTAATTAGAGCCTCTAAAAAAGCTGACAATTTATGCACATCTTTCACAATCAACAGGCTTTGATGGGGATTAGCAATACTCCCAAGACTAGGCAGTCCGATGCACCTGTGGCATGTATTAAATATCATGATGATAAAGGCTAAGGCTGTAACTGCACAATTGTAATGAATAAAATAGAAAACAAGCCAAAACTTATCTTTCTACAGTATATTTTTAAGTGATTTCAGCCTCTGACTAGCATAATTCTGAAAGAAAAGTTCCAGCCATGGTTTGTTTAATTGTGGAATATGACTGAAGCATGCAGGGTGAGCACCCATACACACAGATCCCGCATTTCACAGGATCCCTTCACTTAATTATGCAGGCACTTCTCTTATGGCTTCCTGTGAGGTCTACAAAAGGATTTGAGGGGTGTTTTGGAGAGAGATTCTTTTTTCCTAAATTATTTTATGCCCTATCTTGCAGATGTGAAAACCTGTTGGCAGACATCAGCGTTGATTTTTTTTCATGGGTTATAGTTTCAAAAAATCAGTCCTCGCAATGCATCTGGGTCCCATGGGCTCAAAAGTTTGGACTTAGCCATCCACGTTTGGGTTTTTTTGAAATTGAAAAATACTTTTTTTTTTCCTTCTTTTTTTTTTTTTCTTGGAGTTTATTCCAATGTGGAGAGGAAAGGAAGGGGAGAAGGGAGATTGTCTGTCAGTAGCCACAGGGGCCACCCGTGCCCTGTGGTGGGGGCAGTGGCAGGAGAAGGCTCCCTGCTCGTGGGCTGCTTGTCGAACGTCCGGGAGGATGCTGCACTGCTCACGCTGTTTCATTCGCAAATGAAAACGGGAAAGACAGGGCACCCCTCAGTGCCGAGGCGAATGGCAGGGATCCTCCAGGTCTTGGCAGCTGGCTGCTCTGCTTTGTCAGACTTTGTCTTTATGTATTTCCTCCCTTGGGCTCTGCCCTCTCTTCACTGGCGCAAGGAAGGCCGTGTCATGCTTTCCTTGCCAGACATACGAGAGCAGGAGGAGGGTGGGAGGAGAGCAAGGGAGATCTTCACCCTTTTTATATTGTGTGGTGTGTGTTGGACGTTAGAAGGTAGAAAAAATGGGTGTGCCCATCAATAAACAGATAGGAGAAGAAATTACTTATTTCATCATTCTGGTTGGCGATAAGCCTGCAGCCATTTATCAAATGTCCACTAGAAATAAATGTCTGTTGCCACTTTCTCACTTTTAATAACATTATACCTCTCCCTAATTTTAGCTGTTTGTCTCAACTGCTACCTTTTTTTTTTTTTTCTTTTTGAAAGAGTGAGCTTAGAAGAGAAAGAATGATTTAACTAGGCTTCCCCCTTTCTTTGGCAAGCCAGCAAAATTAATGTGAAGGAGACATCAAATTAGTTATTTGGATTCATAAAAACAGAAGAAACCCACTTGCTTGAAGTAGAATAAACGCTAGGCAGTCTCACTTGGATTTTCAGTGGCTTTGAATTTGAGTTTGTTTTTACAGCAACACCAGCAGCATTCTGCCAGCTTGCTAACCCAAAGCTTCTGCTACGTTTTTCTATCACCCTTTGGGAGACTCCTTGTCCCTCCTGTGTGTACCTGGAAGAGGAGGGGACGGCCTTATTCCCTTGTCAGCAGTAAACCTTTCTTATAACTCTAGAAAGCATGAGATGAAGTTCTTCAGTCCTTCAGCAAGCATGGCTGGTAGGCAACCTACTGGAAGCTTTCTTTAAGCGGAGGAAGGTTTTTACACAATTTGGTATGACAGTGGATAATACCATCTCTCCATTAGCACCTGCTCTATCCCAATAGCAAAATAACATTATTCTAGACTACTCCCACACTTTCAGCTTTCAATATGACTCTGCCTAATTATACTGCATGGGTTATCAGCAGCAGAGCTGGAGGTTTTGGTAGTCGAGTTTGGGATAATTGGAGTTTGAGGTTTCTGGAATGATGTGTCAGAAGGTTTAAGGTAGGAAGACAACTACCTACTACGAGCACACAGGTTTATCTACCTGGAGGTTTATCTAGACGACTAGAAAATAGATGGCCAGTGGTTCAGCTGCCACACCAGGGTGCATGGGGTGGCTTTTTCCTGTAGAGCTGTAAGTTTCTCTGAAGGGTACTCATGGACTGAGAGGGTGGCTGTATCTTTTTACATTCACATTCACGTTTTGACATTTTCTCCATTCTTCTCTTTCCCCTAAGAAGGCTTAGACACTCAGAGCCTGGCCCATAGTGAGGAGAGGAGGCACTAAGCCAAAAATCTTACATTGCAGCTTTTTAAAACCAGACCATGTTTTGTTATGTCTGCATGGAAGATAGATGAGAATCATAACATATTATGTGATCTCTAGTCTGGGGTAAATTCATATTATTCCTAATCTGACAGAATTCTTGGGAGGGGGGGACATCACTGCAGGCTGCATCGGTTTGGGGGGGGCTCTGCAGGGACTGGCCTCAGGCTCTACTTTTGCCTGCCTGAGTGCTCTCTCTTCTCACCAGCTGGCCTGGTACAGGCAGCTTCCCTTCTCTGCTGTGGTTTGGAAAGAAAGCAGCCTCACAAAGTATTGCTTGGGCATACCTGCGAGATCTGGGTGGAGTTACGGCACCTTCTGGCTTCTGTCTGAATGACATAATTTTTTACAGGAGGAGGTGCTGGGCTTCTCCAGTATAGGAGCCTCCAACCCAGTACCGGTGCATGCATTTAAGTCGCTAGTAAAGTCTGCAGTTCAAAGCAGAGGCACTGATTTATTTTAGGACCCCCACGGCTAGGGAGAGCAGAGAACTAAAGCATCTGAATACTTGTTAAGCCTTACAGGCCTATCTTCCTGTGTAGTCGCAATTTCAGTGGAATTTGGTTACAGTGCTCTCACCGGGAAGTGTCTAGTCAGGCTTAATTATTGTGTGTCGTTCGTTGGCAGAAAACAGGACAAACCCAGTTATCCCAGTACCTGAGATCCTTGCAGTAACAAGGAACTGCTGAGCTGGGATACATCTGGATCGTCCCAGCAAGAAGTCCAATGGGGTTTTTTTTTGCATAGGAAGTAACATAGGTAAAAATCAAATTCTCTGACAATCCCAAATCTGCCTACACAAATCCAACATTCACTGGGGATATCAGCACATGAACAACATATACCAGACAAGCATTTGAAAAGGAGGGCTTTCTGCACCACCTTTTCTAATTGAGCCATCTCCTCCTACTTGCCTTCTCCAGATCTAGCTTTGGAATTATTTACTTGTTGTGAATTTGCAATCATCTCTGAGATGAGAAGGTACCTCAGCTCTAAACGGAAGGTGAAATTCCATCACTTTTTGTGATGCAAATATTTTTAAATAGGGAAGAAATTCCTTCTTAGCTTTTCAAAGCAGATCATGAGATGTAATTACAGTAGTTTTACTGCACAGCTACAAATTCAAGCACATGGAAAGTGTGTGGGCAGTCCCGCATGGCTGCATGGCTAACAAGGGATGGAGGATTTGTAGATCCTCACCTTCCAAAGCCTGGATCAGTTCCAGCCCTGAATACAGCAGCAACAACAGTCAGATATGTGATAAGAAAGATTCCATCCCGTCATTATCTTTCTGGTGACAGTAGTCCATAATTTTTTTCTCAGAAGGTTATCCACTGTTAGGAAATTGTGTCCTGTTCTTCATCAGACTCTGCCTGAAACCATGTTTCAGACACTGAATTTTTCTTTTCCTTTTGTCAGTAGTACACGAAATTCACCCTGGTTTTAGGTATCTTTTCTGTATGCAAGTATCTATACTCAGTGCTTGAGTCACATCTCAGCTTCTTGTCAGTGAGCTAAGTAAATTGAGCTCCTTAAGCTTCAAATCATGACTTGTTTTCCAGTCCATGGAGACATTTGTGACCCTCTTTTGAACTCTCTCCCCCACTCTCTGTCCTCATTATTTCCATATCTTTTCTGAGGTGTGGACAACAATGTACAAATAGCCATAAACAGTCAGACCAAAGGTGTATGTATCTGGCCTAGTGTCCTGCCTCTGGCAGCACTTCCTACAGATGCTACAGGAACATTAACAGTGAAAACAAGGTTCCTGGTTGTATGGATCCAGGGACTACCTTCGCATACTTCTTGCCATTGCAGTGCATCAGCTCACATTGACCTGCTGTCTGGGAAAATTTTTCAGTCCTCCATGGAGCTGCAGCTTTCCAAGACAGCTTACTAGCTCTAGAAAACAAAGCTCGCAGTCTGATGGAGCCAGTATACATGATCCTTCAAGATAACCTCTTGCCCTTGACTCTCAAGTCACTGCCTGGAAAGCCACCGTCTGTTGCCTCCTGCACAGATTGCATTGAACTAGGATGTGATTTTTTCCAGTAGGAAACATTCTGCACCCCCCCTAACTTACAAAGTGCAGAAGGTGAGATAGTAGTATTCGACTTCAGACCGCCTCCAACTCTATCTGTATTTTACCTCCTATTTGGAAAGTAAGCCTTTCCAGAGATTTTAGTACAATGGACTCCAGCCTACTGTAACATGACTGCAGTAATGTTACCTAAAAGCTTTCAATGATCAGGGTGCCCTAAAAAGTGAGATCTACTTATAATAAATGAACATGTATTTAAATGTATGGTCGGCTCCTGGGTTTTGTGAGACTTTATTTGCAGAGAAGGCTTAAAAAATAAAACAAGTGTTGACTGTCTTTCTGAAAGAAAACTGAGATTCCCTCATAATAGCATAATTACTGCAGGTGTTAGGGCATTAAAAATAACAGCAACATTTTTAGAGGAAGGAATGAGTTGGCAGTACTGCCACCACCTTTATTTCCTAGGAGTTCTAGATGATTGTGAGAGAAATCTTACCACATTTGCATCTCTGGGTGTGCAGGTGTTTCTACACCACCACCCGTTTGCTCTGGTACACACACTCCTGCTCTCCTTCATGCAGTCTCTCCCCTGAATCCCATCTCCGCACCTCAGCATCACAGGCACAGGGACTCACATCCCAGCTGCCTTTATCTACCTCCATCTCCTGCAAGCAAGACCTGTCCGCCTCATCCACACATACATATCCCAAAGTCAGCACACACACACCAGACCCCGCGCTTCCACACGCTGTCACTTAGTATTTTATCATGGAGATGGGATGAGACACAGAAAGTCCCTGTTGTTCAGGCACTTAAGGTGTCCGAGTCCTTCTGAGGGTGGGAAATCAGCAAAATGCTTTTTGCGTCTTGATGGGGTTTAGGAGCTGACAGATAGGTGAGTATGGATCTGGGCTGCTTTTTCCCAAATGGAGTGGTTGTGATGGATTATATTTATAACTCCACTGTTCCAGCCTTTGACAAACCATCCCACACATCTATTATATTAGAAGGCTTCAACCTAATATTTTTTTGAGCTGGGCATATGGGAACATGATTATATCATCTTTATTTGTTTTTCTCCATTCACTCTCACTCCTCCATTCTTCCCTCTCCCCACCGTTCATCATTTAAGGATCCACTAAAATATTACACGGTGTTTTTTACTCATCACCCTCTTTTTTTCCCTCTTGTCGACAGATGCTTACCCCAATTCTGAAGTGATCTACGTGTGGACTAATAGCACCACAACCTCTGTGGTGGTGGCCGAAGATGGTTCGCGACTTAATCAGTACCACCTGATGGGACAGACTGTAGGAACTGAAAACATCAGTACCAGCACAGGTAGGGAGAATATTTCCACCCTATGGTTGCTGATAGCTGGAGCAGGAGGGAAGATCCACATGCTCCAGTTATTTTACAAGGAGAAGAGGGAAGCATCTGCGGGACGTGGGGTGCTAGGGAGGTCCTGTGCAAGTTCCTGGCTACTCGGCAGAGGCACCGAAACGCTGAGAGGGTTGTGTGCTGGCTCTTAGGCAAGCCGCAAGGCTGCTGCCGAAGATGCATCCAAGCCCCTGCTATTTCACGGGAGCGCTGGAGAACCTGCATGCAGCTTGTTGGCCACCACCGTTGCTGCGGCTGCCAGCGCTGCTGCTGGCTTATTTCCATGTAGGAGGAACCACCCCAGGAGGCAAACACCACCCACGCGTTTTGATCCGTTGCAATCATCGTTTTAAAATGATTTGCTTGATTGAAACCACGCCGGGGGGAGAGGAGCTGGGGGGCAGGTGGGGCTGTGGCTTGTGGTGTGGCTGGGCAGCGTGTCCAGGGGGACCACGTGGCCGGAGAGGAGGTGCAAACCCTGAGGATTCCCATTTCCTCCCGGGGGGGCTGCGAGCGGAGGCGCCAGATGTGGCAGCGTTAGGGAGGCAAAGAAGCTTTAATCGCAGGCCGGGCACCCACGTGAGCCGTGTCCCCCTGCTTTTTAAGGCTTCCACGCAAGGGCAGCCCTGGGCGCGCATTGGCGGGGGGGACTCCCGGGGGGGTCGAGGCCGGGACAGGGCTCACGTGGGCTCAGCAGGACGGGGGCTTAACCAGGTTACACAATGCACTGGCTTGGAGAGCATTAGTGGCGTACAGTGTGGGGACTCCTCAGCCTGGAAACGAAATAGCCTGCCATGGAGGGAAGGAAGGGGGATTTACACTGCTGGTGGTCGCGTGGGGCTTGGGGAAGGGAATGGGAAAGGGGACAGCCTGCAGCAACACGGCTGGGAGCAATTCCTGCTGGCAAAACACGACAGGGGCTTCTGGTGAGGCACTGTGTCCCTCGTGAAAAACGACGGGCTCCGAGACGAAGGCAGGGTTGTAGAGGACGAGGTACAGATCGAGTTAGGAATCTATTTGTTATCCACAGGCAATTTAGAGGATGTGAAAACTGGTACACGTACACTCGCACACAAAGTTAGTGGGACCGAAACATGAAGGTGCATAAAGCTTTCTGCTCAAACTGTCCAAATGCCAAATGTGGCAAATCAAGAGGGGGGCGGCTGAGCTTGCCACCTACTCTCCAAACAGGAGCCAAAGTGAGGAAAAGCGTGCCTTGGCCAGCACAGAGGACCCCACAAAACACAACCGCCGTCTCCGTCCTATAGAGCTTCGCCCCCTCCCTCCCCCATTTCAGGAGACACAAAGCTGTTTAAAGCAAAGATATCTAAAGTCAAGAGAAGCATATAGACGGAGTCAGAGCAGCCACCACTGCAGAAAAAGGACAAGTATGCTATCTCCCATTAAAGAGCAAAGTCGCTTTTTTCCTTACCAGTTTACCATCATAGCCGCGTTGTTTTCTGCAATGAACGGCAGCTCCCCTCTCGCCTTCATCATTGCCAGGAAAAAGATCCAGAGGATGTACTGGGGCATCTCCTACAAGCTCGTTCTGCTCCTCAGAGCAAGAAAACCATCCAGCTCAGGCAGTGAGTGCTCCAGTGTGTCAGCTCCGGGCCACTTCCAGTTTTCAGCTTTGCCTGTGAAAGCTCCTGGTACTCCTCAGGCCAAGGAAAAAACAGGGGACTCTTCAGACAAATCCCAAAGTTTCTGCTCAGTAAACACCTCCCTCCTGTATCTTAAGATTTAGGCTAATAAATGCTTGCTTTCCAACGTCAAGATTTTATATTAAAGTCCCAGGTTACATCTGGGCTGGCTGGATTCTGATTGCAGGGTGGATCACAAAGAGCAGGACACAGATTGTAACCGGGGATTAGCAAAATACAAAAATCCGATTTTGCACAGGGAAAGCATCAGTCAGCGATGGATTTTCTGGACTTCATCAAGCTCATAGGAGGCCAGTAATCAGGGTTACTTATAAGCGGCTGTCTAAGGCATTTCTTCCTTCTATTGAATTGTTGAATGTGAAAAAGAAAAACCAAATAGCTATTGCACAAATCCAAGTGCTTGGATCTTTTATGGGTTTTTTGACACCCAAGTCAGACTACACAGCCCTTGCAGTTGCATAGGAAAATGTTTGTGTATGTCATAGGACATTTACGCTCTCCTTTCTAGCAGACTTTTTTTTTTTTACATGGCAATGCCAGACCTGCACCAATCCCTTGGGGTTCTGTTGATTTTGTAGGCAAGCCTCTCAGTTTAGCTCCTCTCAGAAAAGATATCCTGGCACTCCTAATTCACCAACCAAGCTTGAAATTGGGAATGTTTTAGCCATGCCACAGAAAATAGCTCTGACATGTGCCACCTGTTTGGGGTTATTTTGTGCTAGCATCCCCAAACGTCTTTCCCCCAAAAGAGAAGATATTTGACTATGTGACTACTCACACTGTTTCCAACAGGCCCAACACCTGTTACGTCCTGGTGGTGCAAGTGCTGAAAACAATCAGATACAGGATTTGGGTCCAAGTGGATCTTGCTGCTTTCCACAAATTGTTGCCCAGTTCTGCTCCCCATACCCAGAATCTCTCATCACTAACTTAGGATCTGCAGTGCCACAAAACAAAACAAAAACCCACTCTTTTATCTTCTGCCAGCTGGAGCCTGAGCTCTGAAATATCCAAAGCCTAAATAATAAAAGAAGCATTCAACTCTTCATTTTGCACCAAATAATTCTGATTTTTTTTTCCGTGAGATGAATCTTCGCTCTGCATCACTATAAAAAGGAAAGAGGCATTTCTCGTGGCCCCAAATATTCTGGATGTCAGTGTGGTCAGGGATGTGGCATGAGAGACCTAATGTCAGGATCTCATCAGAACAGCTGTTGGTACACCTGAGTTCAGTTATATCCAGTAAACAAACAAGCCTGGGGGCTGGTCTATCCTCATTAAAAGACTCTATTGAATCCTGGCATAATGGTGATGGAAGGATGCATGTAAGATCCTGGAAAATTTGTAAGCATGATCTCCATAACTCCATCATCTAGATACCAAAAAAAATACTGTAGCAGCTTTGCAAGCATAAAAAGAAACCCTTAAGACGGTAACATAGCTCTGTGAAGAAATGCAGCCATGCCCGCTCTAGGGCTTTTCATTAGGGCTAAATTTGTTATTAAAATTGTTTTGTGCAGTGATGAGTGGACCCCATTAGCAACAGGATTCTCTTTTAAGTGCTACATAAACCTATAACAAAAATTAGCTCTCGCTGAAGAAAGCTTATGGACTAAGGATAAACAGTGGCCTTACAGAAGTAAAAGGGAGCTTTGCCACTCCAACAGAGACAGGATTTTGTTCTATATAAACAAAAGGCCAACTCAGGCAGCTTTTAGCTTTACTTTAAGCAGTGGTCCCAGGGCATTAAAAAACAAGCTGTGGGGTTTACTTAAGCCTTAAGTCTGCTGGAGGAAGCATTCCTAGCGTTGGCATTTTTGAAAGGGACAGCACAGGAAATTGGAGAAGATACCAGTTGGAAGAAGAGCAAGTACAAAATCAAAGTGATATCATTATTTCCGTGCAGACGAGCTTTGATAGATTAAAGAAAATGATAAGGTAAAAATCAGCTGTGGAGGGCCATCAAAATGTAGGCTTTCATTTTCTGCATTTTAGAAAAGACAAAAAGGGGTTCTGTTGCTCTGCAGAAGCTGTGTAGAGGTTTTTTTATTCCAGCTCTGAAAGCATACTGTCAAAATCAATAATGCACATCGTCACTCCTTAGTGAGCAGGGAAACTGTGACTCAAACACATCCCAGTGCAGTGGCAACTGAGAAACAGATTACAGGCACATAGACCCTGCTGCTCCTGGCATATTTTATGGGTAATCCACAAACTGAACGCTCCTAAATAAAGAGCAAGTGGGGTTCCTCCTGAGACCACAGCATGTTCAGCATCCCTGGTTCAAAATTACACTAAATGGAAAGAAATTAGACGTCGCTTCACAGGGATTTTCTCCGCAGTTTCACAGCATTCCCTGTCCATCTCCACATCCCTCTTCAGGGAACCTTTTCACCAGAAAAGCAGACTCCAGAAGAAAGTCATAAAGATTGAGGCAGGCTGTCAGCTAAGGTATTTCTGTGCTATTCCAGTCTTTCTGCCTAAAATCCTCAACACGAACAAGGTCTGTAAACTCCACGCAGAATAACGGAGCTCCTCTAGCATAACTTATCAGTGCAGCTATACCTGCAAAAGCCCTTTCACTGCAGACCTGTTCTCCGCTAATTAGCCATATTGTCACTTAGAAATAATCTGCCAAATCTAACTGCTTAGCGATGCTGGCTGCAGCTCAACTCGGGCTATTCACTCAAGGCAGAATCAGTCTGTTGTATATTTTCCTTTTGTGGCTGGGCCATAGAGACTAACAGTCAAGTCTTGCAACAGAGATTATAGCTGTATTTGGTTTATTCTGGGAGGACAATATATCTTTCAGAGCAGGCGTTACTCTGATTCATCAGTACCTGGCTGAATGATGCATGCTTTTAAATTAATTTGGTGTCAGTGTGAGTGGAATCTGTTAGGGCTTGAAGGGGTCAGTTGTTTTATATTCTTACATTTTGTTTTTACTCTTATTTTTCCTAGACAAAGTAGTCTGGTTTTAGCTAGCAAGATTTTGGCTTTGGGGAGCAGTTACCATCAATGAATAGCCTTCAGTAACAATTCTATGGTTTTACAGGAACACTCTGAAAGAACCGGTTAAGTTTTGATTTTTTCTGAAACATCAGAGAAGGTGACAGCTGGTCTGTCGGTTTTGGAGTGCATTTTTTTAGGCTTTTATTGAAATTCAGAAGACCTGACAAAAGCCAGATTAAGGCAATGCTGTGAATTTGGCGTCTAAAGAAGGCACAGAATTTAGCACTGCTGTGGCAGTTTTCAGTGAATTCTCCATGCCGGCAGTACAATATTCATTGCACGAGTGAACAAGACTTGGCACAATGTCTCTCCAGAGACATTCTCTTTCCGAGGGCTGAAGTGTACCGAATTCTAGGAAAACTGCATGCACGAGGGGGATTTTGGTTTTTAGAGGAGGAATCTGATGGGTTTGGGTACTGAGATCCACAAGGCCTCTCAGGATCCACATGCAAAGCTGCATTTTTTGCAGCACCAACAGTGGGACAGGCAGTCCCTAAAGTGCGGTGCAGAGGGAGTTCTCATTCCGGAACACGGATGGCTTGGCAGTAACAGTTGCCCTAATGAGGTTAAGTCCTGCTGCTAAAACAGGTTTCTTAGAGTAGATGGCCTTAATCGTTACTCTGATAAGACAGTTTGCAGAACTCAGTCAAAACCAGGCAGGACTGAGGTAGTGCCAGCAACCTGGATTTTTTTAAACTTGTGAACATCAAGATGTCCCAGGTGCAGAGAAGGACCGCAGCCCTTCAGTGCAGAAGGAGCAGGCAGTCCTCGTCTTCTGCTTTTGGGGACTGCATGTGAAGTCTAGCAGGATCTAGCAGCACCTCTGTCTCAAGTCCTGGTTTTCTACACCGCAGAAATCCAGACATATTTCATGCAATTAAGAATGGCTGAGTGGTATCGTCAAATAGGTGGGGGTGGTGGAGCTGGCCTGCTTAAGTCCCTAAAGTCTCCCTCACTTTACCCACATGCACATTTTTCTCCTTCTAGGCGAATATACTATTATGACAGCCCATTTTCATCTGAAAAGAAAAATCGGTTATTTTGTCATCCAGACGTACCTTCCTTGCATCATGACTGTGATCTTATCACAAGTGTCATTTTGGCTCAACAGAGAATCTGTCCCTGCTAGGACTGTCTTTGGTGAGTATCCCCCTTTCTCCCAGCACATGGGAAGGAACGATCTGGCTTGTGGAAGTGATTTGCTGCAACAAAACCCCAGTGCACTGATGTCTATATCTGCTTGAGATGTTCTATGTGTTCCCTTGTTCTCTTCCAGTTTAAATTCAAAATCCATTTAAAAACACAGTGTGGCCTTTTTTGCTAAAGTTATGACAGAAAGTGCTCAAGAATCAATTGTATGAAGGTTAAGGACAGAAGACAGAAGAATCAGATTAGTGTGATTTGCAGGTTTTTTTTCCCACTCAGGTAAAATACTGTATTGTATACAACAAAAAAACATACATACTATCATATTTAGTATGTATTCTAGCTAAGCAGATTTCACTTCAAGACATTTTGTTTATCTGTGTTCTAAGATGTTTATCTGGGAAAACCATGTAGAGGTTAATTAGTGACAATTATCTCTATTACCATCAAACAAATTAATATGACTTTGCATTTAGAAAATGTGTATTTACTACAGAAGTTGTCATGGAAAAATCCTTCGGGGTCTCTTAAATTACTCCATTTATCACTAGAAGATTGCAGAAAATAAACACAGTCTTAAGTGAAGGCTGATGAGATACAAAATTTTCACTAGATGAAAAATGAGGGGAGTGGGAACAGTTTCTTATGTAAAACTTCATTCAGCTGTTCTTAAAAGAGTCATTCTTCTGCACAAACGTACTGAAATCAGTCAGCAGCTTTGATCAAAAAATCAGTTCAGCAAGCTGTATGGAGAGAAGACGGGTACCAACGTCGCTTTGCTGACCAGTGGTATCCATTCTAGGTTTGCAAAGCTGTAACTGAGAGTTTAATTTTGTCCTGTTGGGGGCATCCTTCCACAGATTAAAGTAGTGGCAGCTCTGTCATTTACTGGCCTGTGGGAAAAGAGGAGCTATAGTCAAGGAAATCAGTAACAGCCAATGATTTCATACGTAAAATCTCCATGTAAGGAAATACACCCAGTAATCCCACTTTATTCTGACAGTTACTGCTAAAGGGGTTGCTCACTGATTTTATAATGTACCGCTTAATGAGGGACACTATACATACCATGCATCTGTGTACGGGGATGAAATACCAGTGAGAATTTGGTTTATGTAACAGCTGGCTTTGCGTTACCCCTAAAAATACTTATTTAAATACTAGAGATAACCAGAACACCACAGAAGTAAACACCTGAGGGTGGAGGCTTCCATTTTTTCTTGGAGAGCAAAGTATCTTACTCTTTTGGCCTGTAATACACAAACACGGACTGAGTTCATGTGGCCTTCTTGGGTATCCTGCTGAATTGGGGCCTGCTCATAACTCATTAAGGAACTTGAAAGAGCTACCAAACCGATCTCTGCTTCTTTTTGGTTTTTTCCTCCTTTACAGGAGTAACAACAGTCCTCACCATGACCACCTTAAGTATCAGTGCCCGTAACTCTTTGCCAAAAGTGGCCTACGCTACTGCAATGGACTGGTTTATAGCTGTCTGCTATGCCTTTGTATTTTCTGCATTGATTGAATTTGCAACAGTCAACTATTTCACCAAGAGGAGTTGGGCATGGGATGGCAAAAAAGCCCAGGAAGCTGCTAAAATCAAGGTGCTTACCTTACATTTTTTAAATATCTAGAATAAAAAAACAGTTATTCAGCATAGTTCGAATAACTGAATGGACAATTTTCAGCTTCTTCGTGGAAAAGGTATTTTATTAACTCATGACATACTTTCAACCTTCCTGTAGGGGAAAATTTGCAAGGAAATATGCCACCTTCTCTTTACGGAGATAAGCCTATCAGTCTCCACCATCTGTATGGAGTGGATGGTTTTCAGGAGGATATAGGGCACCGAGTACACGTGGCATGGGATTTCAGTGAGCAAACTTCTGATAGTCACAGACATGTACTATGAAACATATCTCTGCAGAGCACTCCCTATATGCTCTCCCAAATAAATGCCAAAGCTCACATTATGCTCCATGAGTCAGGGTCCCACTAGGGTATCCCCAATGAAAAAAGACAAAAGAAAAGTTCTGTGAAAACACAAATTTTTGCGTTCCATGCTGAAATGAAAATTTTCACAGAATCATAGAATGGGTTGGGTTGGAAGGGACCTTAAAGATCATCTAGTTGCAACCCCCCTGCCATGGCAGCAACCTCTGCAGGTGCAGGACTGCATCGCCCTGACAAAAGAAGCTGCAAATGCACACACCAGGTGGGATCCGGGTCCGGCCGGCCGCTCTTAGCTTTCTCTGGCATCAGGGAAAGTTTAACCTGCATGAGGGCTATCAAATGGAGGCATAAACAGCTGTTTGGGAGTCAAAGTCGGAATAGCCGACAGGCATTTGTTAGCATGATTGATTATGGCACTTAGATTTTTTGGTTAATATGTTGAGAACACATTTCCACTTTCTGTTCCTGCGGTCTAACATTTTGTTCTTTACACTGCAGAAAAAAGAGCGCGAATTGATGGGAAATAAATCAACTAATACTTACAGCACTGGGAAGATGACCCCCGCACCAAACATGCCAAAGGACTCGGCCCCATCTGTCATCTCAAACGCTGCGTCTGCTCCAGTGAAGCCTGCAGAAGAAAAGCCCGCTGAAAGCAAAAAGACTTACAACAGCATCAGTAAGATTGACAAAATGTCCCGGATAATCTTCCCAGTGCTGTTTGGAACTTTTAACTTAGTTTACTGGGCCACATATTTGAATAGGGAGCCTGTTATTAAAGGTGCCAATTCTCCAAAATAAACTGAAGGACTCTAAAGCTACATGTGAGCCATACTTACAAAGCAGATGCTACCAAGGAAAATTTGAGATCCAGATGACTTTCTACATTTGGGCAATATTCTTCAGGAAGTTTTTTGCATGTTTAATAATATGTACAAATAATATTGCCTTGATTGTTTCTACATGTAACCTCAGATGTTTCGGAGACGATTATATTACTTACAGCAACAGATCTTTATAGAAGATCAGAAGACATTGAACATGGCTTCTTTGCTGCTGAGTATCTTGCATTGATAGTTTACAAATAAAATAAGTTATATTTTTTAACTGTTCAAGTGTACTACATATCGTGGTTTTTATACTTCAGATGTACAGTCATACAAATGTAGGCTTAACCTATATTTTACAGAAGAGCTCCACTATTGTCATCTGACAGGTTACTGAGTAACGCCACTTGTAAATGTGCCAAATTACTAAGTGTAGGGCTATGTTTGAGCACCTTTACTGGTTCTAAGTAGCGCATTATTCCACAGGTGAAACTGCTCAGCCCAATTTCCATTAGAAGTTAACACAATGCAGTAAATCCTAATGGGGCTATGCTGATTTTCACTGCTCAAGCCTCTAGCTTGCAGTGAAGTAACGCAGGGAGCAGGATGCTACTCGTGTAAATAAAGGTGGTGGAATTTTGCCCATAAAAGAAAATATGAAGTTTGTTTGGATTTTGCATTCCAAGGAAATTTCTCTAATGATTCTCAGTATTTATTCCAAAAATTAGAGATATATTGCATGAAATTAACATAGATTAGGAACATACTTGTGCAAATAAAACTTCTAACAACAGCAGTAGACATTTTTATTAGGGTAAAGTAAATGATGTTTGGACATTTTCCCAAGAAGAAGATTGTGTTATATTAGCAGAGATTAACAGTAAAGAATTACAGTAATTCTGAAATAATTATTACTTGTTTCCCACAACGAAAACCAATCAGCCAACACCAAGAAGTGTGATCAGAAAAAAAAGATGTGCTTCATGACAGCAAGGTGTTTCAGTGACAATATTGACAGAAAGATCTTTGTACTGTCCATCTGAAACTTTTCTATAAAACGCCTTGCTGCTGCCAATGTGTTTTGCTTTCACAATGAATGAGAAAATGCAATCTGAGTTTTCAGCTCTTTCCTCCTTGGCATCCTTTCTTTGTTCCAGAAGCTTTTGTAATTTAATCTTAATGTTTAAATAAAAAATGCATTCAACATTTGATTGCAAAATGTCATTCTTATATTGGTTGTCCTTTTAGAGAGACCAAAAAATCACCACAAGAGCTGAAAGAATTAACTGGAAAGCACACACGCACGCACTCGATCACGTCCAGAAAGGTACATACTGAGCGAAGACAGTGAATCTGGATGTTTCCAAATTAGCTGCTTTCTTGCTATGGAACATCAGCCCCATGTTCTGGTTGGGAAGGAGAAGAGAGTCCGCGCTTCACTTTGAGGTGAGGGTCTGGTCCAGGACTGGGGAGCTGTCTGGGTTTCTTGTGTGTTTTCTCTTCATCCCCTTCATTCCTAAACATTGCCAAGAAAAAAAAATCTCACACATCTATTCCTTTTTGCAGCTTTTCATTTGATGCTGTGGAATTAGAAATTTTGCAAATTCTCAGTGGCCAGGGAGAAGCCACGGGACTGAGCGGGTGACTGGAAGCTGGTAAGGAGGAGCAAGGAAGGGACATGCCCATCTATTAGCTGCAGTGCTGTCCCGAGCCAAGGTGAGGATTTGGATCTCTCTTTTCACATAGGCTTCCCATATGGCTTTGAGTAGCCACAGACCTCCTGGTTCATCATTTCTTTGTTTTTAGAAGTGGGATAATAGTATCTGAATACAATTAATCTGGCCCTTTGGGGATTGAAAACAGGGAAAAATTGCAGTCATAAAGTCCCATGGCTATTTCTTTTCTTTCATGCAGGTTATTCCCCCAAAAAGGTGAGAGCTGTCAAGAGCTCCTGTTTTCTTGGTGAAGGGCACATAGCTTTGCCAAGTCCAACAGGGACACAGTGCAGCGAAGCGTTGGGACCAGCACTGTTCAATATCTTCATCAATGACATAGTGGCATCGAGTGCTTCCTCAACAAGTTTACAGACAACACCAATCTAAGTGGTGCGGTTGACAAGCCTGAGGGACAGGATGCCATCCAGAAGGACCTGGACAGGCTCGTGAAGTGGGCCCATGTGAACCTCATGAGGTTCAACAAGGCCAAGTGCAAGGTCCTGCACCTGGGTCAGGGCAACCCCCAGTATCAATACAGGCTGGGGGATGAAGGGATTGAGAGCAGCCCTGCCAAGAAGGACTTGGGGGTACTGGTGGATGAAAAACTGGACATGAGCCAACAATGTGCACTTGCAGCCCAGAGAGCCAACCATGTCCTGTGCTGCATCAAAAGCAGCGTGGCCAGCAGGTCGAGGAAGGTGACTCTGCCCCTCTACTCTGCTCTGGTGAGACCCCACCTGGAGTACTGCATCCAGCTCTGGAGCCCTCAGTGCAGGAAAGACATAGACCTGTTGGAGCAAGTCCAGAGGAGGGCCAAGATGATCAGAGGACTGGAGCACCTCCCCTATGAGGACAGGCTGAAAAAGTTGGGTTTGTTCAGCCTGGAGAAGGCTCTGGGGAGACCTTATTACTTAAAGGGGGCCTACAGGAAAGATGGGGCAAACTTTTCAGCAGGATCTGTTGTGATAGGACAAGGAGTAATGGTTTTAAAGTAAAAGAGGGTAGATTTAGACTACATAGAAGGAAGAAATTTTTTACAATGATGGTGGTGAAACACTGGAACAGGTGGCCCAGCGAGGTGGTAGATGCCCCATCCCTGGAAGCATTCAAGGTCAGGTTGGACAGGGCTCTGAGCAACCTGATCTAGTTGAAGATGTCCCTGCTTATTGGAGGGAAGGTTGAATTAGATGACCGTTAAAGGTCCCTTCCAACCCAAACTATTCTATGATTCTATGATCCTAAGTGCACAGATATTGCAGTGATTCACTCACTGAGCATCTACAAAACAGCTAACGCCTTGTGACTGGTAGAGAGGAGCTGATCTTTCTGCCTACGCAAGACAGACCCTCTCAGTTTCAGCCTCTTCTGCCTCTTCCTATGGCCATAGAGATGTACAACGAATGCAGTGCTAGGCTCCTGGAGGCTGAGTATCCAGACAAAGGGAGGTGAGCCCAACATGCTGTCAGAGCTAGCAAACATAACAATTCCTCTTAATCGGGGTGTGCACACCTGGGGAACTTTGCTTCTAATCATTTCACGGGTACACATTGTACAGTGTGGTAAGGCAAAGTGACCACGCAATGAGTGGCATGGTAGGGTCTCACTGTTAATCACTGAGGGAGACTGCCTGTGGCCCTACAGATGAGTGTTTGTGCACTGTCCTCGACTCTTTTCCTGTGGTTGATGATGATATCGCATGCCACTGACACTCATGGCAGATGGATGTGTGCTGGGTAGCACGTCTGGACAAGGCTTCTTGCTAGGAATCATTTTACCAACAGCTTGCTATTTCTAGTCTCACCAGAATAAAAGGTGAGATGTAACTCTTGCAACACCAGTGACGCACACAGCATAATGCACCAAACTAATCTTGCTCAACCGGGTATCTGAGGATGATGCGTGGGCTGATGAGGACCCACCAGGAGATAGTCCACATGATGACTTGCCCTTTTTTTGACCCCATACATACGCATGCCGTCACATTGTTGGCACGTATGTATCAGTACCTGTTCTCTTCCCAATCATTCTCACAGCCTGCGGGTGGCACAGGCTCAAACATTTTTATCACACATTGTTATATACGATAATATTTGCAATTGCAAACTTGGGTTCTTAACATTTCTTTCCCTCAGATACTAAACATTCATGTTACATGAATAACATAGTGGGTTTGGTTTTGTTTTGGTTTTGGTTGGTTGTTTTTGTTTTTTTTTTTCCTACAGGAAGATTAGGTAGTTGTAGGGTTTTAAAATAAAAACAGTTACTGTTAAGGAACTAACAGGACAGACACTGACCGAAACCAGGTTCTGTGGGTACAAGTTCAATTAGGAGCATGGGGCTTTGGCACAATTCTCTAAATAGATTGAAACTGTATCAGGATCCTGAGACACCGACTGCTGGAAGCTAGAGGAGTACTTGGGAGGAATATCATACATACGTGCCCTGTTTCTCTTATTCTTCCCCAAACTCTTCTGCTTCTGGCTGCTTTCAGAGGAAGGATGCTGCCCTGTCCGGACCTTTGTCCTGACCACATACAGCGACACAGCAAATAATCTTCTGCAAGAGAAGGCTGGAGTGCAGGCATGCCTAGTCAGACCCTGGGCCACAAAGTACTTGTGAAAGTGGCACCAGAGTGCTTCTGGGACAATACAGAGGCTGTATTTACTACACTGTTGAAGACTATAAGCAATCTGCGAACCTCCAGAGGACACCATGCATGCTAAAAGGATGTATGAATACATATGAATCCCAAAGCAGGAAAGAGAAAGAATCACAAGAAGTTGCTTTTCATTTTCCTCAAACTTCCGCAAAAAGCCTCCAGTGTGAGGCTTTTCACTACATGAACAAGAAACTCAGAACTACCTTTGCAGCATCTTCTTCACAACCATTCTGTTTGCCCCAGAGGGTTTTCTGTGCTTGGTTTATTTGCTTACAGTGAAGTCTGACTCTTACCCTGAATGGCTCGTCATCATTTTCTGGTCTCCATTGCAGGACTCATTGCCAGGACCTCTAAATCTGACCAATTTTACTTACATGGAGAGTCTCCTTGTCTTCACTGAATATGGAACTACCTGAAAACAGTGGAGTCACATAGTTGCAGGATCAGGCCCTTTGCTTTAATTTGGTAAACAGTTTATTGGAGTTTACCTGATGTGTAGAGAACGTGATAATTATCTGACAAAGGCACATGGCACCACAGACATTCTATACTTAAATCACTTTCAGTTATATTGACTCTTGCTTTCTGTGTTTGAACGTAAAGGCAGAAAATAATGATCAGAGCTCATTCTGTTATCATGGATTTGCTAAACCAGGTTCAAATTTCTTGAAGAAACCATCTATCTTACATTTCTCAGAGAAGCCCACGCACTCCTAATCCTTGCTGAGAATTGAAATGGTAGAAGAAGCAGCAGCCACCTCGCAGTGTGTGCTCCTGCCTGAAGGGTAGGTGTTGTCCCATAGTTTGGGAGATGCTTCAATAAACTGCTCGATTCCAGGCTGGAATACTTAAATGCCACTGCCTCGCACTACACAACACCTAACAATTTAAATCTCTCTGCAGTCAGTGGAACTGTTTGTGTGGGAGACCATTACTCATTGATGGCATCTGAACTGTGGGAGATGGGAGCATTTCCCAGATCTTGGCTTAAAGTAAACACCTTGGCCTTGTCCTGTTCCAGGCTGGGGCGGTACATCAACCTCCTCTGGTTTCCCCTGCAAGGAGCCTGGGTCTTCAGGAGTGTGGTGAGCTATGTCACTGTCCCCAGTACGGGTGAGCTGGGACCCTGCGGGACACATCTACTTCACAGCTTAGTCACAGCCAAAGAGAGTAATAAATAGGAATTGCTTGTCACTGGGTTTTTCCTGTATGATTTCATGAAAAAAAAAGAGTTGAAGAGTGAATTACAACAATTCAGCACTGGAGAGTAAGCGTGTGCAGTTCTACTGCCAAATTTCTTCACTTGTGCCCATTAAGAATGAAAGAACAAGTCAAATACAATGGAAAAGGTTTTCATTTCTGATATTTGAGCTGTGCCAGCTTACTCCAAGGATGAATTCAGGCAACAATGTATTTTCTAAAGCTTAGACCTCTTCTGTTATCTTGAATTGTGTTCTGCTTTTTTTCTAAATGCAATGTGCCCTCTGTGGAATAACTAAACATATTTGTACAAAACTGAGCAAGAAATGATTTTATGAAATAATCTTGTCTTTCAAAAATTCTTTCTGAATGAATAAGTTAAACTTTAAAGAAAACTGAATGAAACTGCTTTGCTATTCAGTTTATGCAGACAAGATAAATGTAGCACTTGCACGGCTATTTGTTTTCTAAATCTGGAGATAATGTTCTTTGTAATAAGGATATATTTCCCCTAACACCCTTGCTCCTCAGATTGATTTGACACTGAAATGTTCAGAGGAACCTAAATTATTCTAAAGGAGTGTTTAATCAAATTGCTTGAATTCTTCCTGGATTTTTGTATGTTGTTATGTCACTACAAACACTTAAATACGGCAATTATATGGTGACAGTCTCAGATGACATCCTTACCTTACGAGTTTTCCATCTTCCACTATTTTGTTACGGACATCTGTTCCATTTTGAGAAAGACAGAAAGAATGGCATTTAGATTTTATGAAGCCCAAAGGACTTCTGAAGGATCTTCCTAGGATTACCACTAATTTAGACTCAAGTGTAAGTGTCCCATTCTGTACTGCATTATTTGCCTTTTCATTGCCATCCTCAAAAGCAATTATCACTTCTCACAGTCATCATGTCTTAAAAGTTGCTGTTTAAATTGGCCCTGGCTAAAAACAAAGTGAAAAGGAAATTAAGAATGTTGATTGAAGATACCAACTCGTTTCAGTTAGATGAATTTAGAGAGTTTTTGAGAAATACCGACAGGTTGCAATGCACCGGACCAACAATGATAGGTTGCATATGTAGGTGCGAAAAATTGATGTACTACGCGTAGGACAAAAAATACCGCATAACTTGACACATACCTAATAACAAATGCTGGAACCAGCCACTCACAGCAGTCTTGGCCTCAGTGGATCTTCATTCACTGCAGGCTGGTGTTACTGACGTCCTTAGAACAATCACTCAAGGGTTGTCCAGCCCCAGAGGTCCAAGCCTGCCTGCCCTTGATGCTTGTGCTTCTGCAAGCAAGCGTACATAAAGCTCCTGAAGAGCTGCAGCATCAGGAAGGATTCTCCATATCCTGCCCACGGGCCAAAGAGAGCCCCATGCCGAAGGAGAGAGCTGAAGGCACACAAAAAGTGGCTGGACTCTGAGGTTCAACTTCCTACTTCAAGGCAGATTTAATTACTTGTACAAAGCAGAGTGCTTCCAGTGGGAGTGACAGAGACCTTCAGCCACAATAGACTGCCTCTAGTCTCTAATAAATCTCTAATAAGCCTCCAGCTGGAGGACTCCAGGAGCTGTAGGAGACAGGGTTCATCCCTTCCCTGTTTGTCTCAGAGCAGCGCCAGCTCCCTCCTGTGTCGCTTGTGGTGTAGGTGGCAGCCTCAGCCTCTGCAATGCCAGGAAAGTCACCAGTGAGGGCTTTCCTTCAACATTGAATCACAGAAAAGTTCAGGTACCCAATATCAGGAAACTGTTTAGTGCTAGAAAGGGGGTACACAGTTATAGCAAGTGAAACACTTGATCTGTGAGCCCCATTCCCTCCCTCTGCATTTCCCTCCTTACTCTAACCAGCTCCCTGCACAGCTGCTTTCAGAGGCCCTTACTTCGCCCCCTGCACAAGAAATACCACAGAGGTATCCCTCAGGTTGAAAATACAGTCATTCTCTGAAAATGCAGCGAAGAGTAAGTTAAAATGTGGATCCATTTTATTGGGCTAGAAAAAATAAACATTTTAATATCATTAGAGGGTATGATAAAATGTTATTTTGTTAAAACATGTGCTAGATAATTGTGATCCTTACCAGAACACACAATTTGAAAAGGCTCAGCAAAGTCAGAAAGTGTGCTTAAAAGTTACAGAAAAGCATGTGCGTATGAAGAAAAGAGGAAGAGCAGAAATGACTGAGGGATAAGGTATTACAATGAGTGGTGCTAATGTATTCCTTTGTCATTAATGCATAGCCCACCGAGGATAATGGAAGGAAAATCTTAAATATAATTTTTTTTTTTTTTTTTTACTTTCAACCTGGGGGGGAGGAGGCAATAATTAACGAACCATAAAGCTCCACTCGAGCCTTGGGGCTTGCTGTCACCACGCAAGGCAAGAGGGGAATATTCAGACTAACACTGTGCGGGTTTTCCCGCAGCGCTGGGTGACTTGGTGACCACATACAGCACCGGTAACGGCACACGATCACCGAACAGAGGTAACCGAGTGCTCTGCCGCTGGCTGGAGGCAGGGGGGGGACACAACCCTGTGCCGTCCCGCACCTCACCTCCCCGCCGCGCTTCCCGCAGCGGCCGCCAGAGGATCCCGCCGCCGCGGCAGGAGACAGCGAGGGCGGGACGGGGTCCGGGGGCAGCGGGAGGAGGCGGAGCGGAGCCGGGCGGAGCCGCCGCGGCGGGGAAGCCGCCCCCGGCCGAGAGGAGAAGGGGTGCGGGGGTCCCCGCGGCGCAGGGCTGCTGAGCGCCCGGCTCCCCGGCGGGGGAGACGGCGCTGGAGCCCGGCTCGCCATCGCTCTGTGCAAATCGCCTGCCGGTGTGCCTCTCCCCCGGGTGTTTTTGCCACGGTACCATCTGGCCTACTTACGCCGCTCGCCCCGGCGGTGGCAGAGGGGAAGGCTACCCCCCCCGGCGGCCCGGCCGCCCCCGGCAGAGCAGCCCGGCCGGGGCGGCCTCGCAGCTGCAGCATCTCCCCAGCAGTTTGCTCTGCCGGGGACGGGTTAGGCTTTTATTTATTCGAGTTGAGAGTGTCTGTGGGTGAATACACACATTTTTCGGAGCCTGAAGTGATGTTTTTTCCGTAAGCACCAGCCTTCAGAAAACCTTCGGGTGCCTGAAAAGGCTCGTGGCCGCAGCCAGCTGCCGTGCTGCGCGGAGCCCGGTGCCGCCGGGGCTCCCGGGCACCGGCGGGAGTTTCTGCCGTAGCTGAGAGGCGGCGGCTTCCCCGGCTCGCCCCGTCCCGCCTCCCGCACGCCCCGCAGCGCCGGTGTTCCTGCGAACTTCCCATCGGCGGATCGGCGAGCTGCTTAACCGGCCCGCGCCTGAAGAAATTTCCTGGTGAAATCCAGGGAACCCTCGGGCTCCCGCCATCCCATCCCTTCCCTTCCCTTCCCTTCCCTTCCCTTCCCTTCCCTTCCCTTCCCTTCCCTTCCCTTCCCTTCCCTTCCCTTCCCTTCCCAGGCCGTTATTGCCTCAAGGCAGCAGGCGGTCTGGAGTCCACCCGCACCTCGCTGCTGGCGACGGAAAAGAGCTCAAGTCTTGTAACAAGTGATTATTAGCAATTCACAGTAACGGCAATTAGCCAAAGTCAACACGAAAGAACTGCTGTATAATCTAGTAAAGAGAAGTTCAGGTTGAAAAAAAACCCTAAAGTGCATGACTGGGAATTAATTGGCTGGCTCACAGCGGATTTTCCCTAAGCTGTCTCGTTCCTTCAATAAATAACTTCAGGAACAGAACTCTAGCCAGCTCTTTAGGCATCATGTAGGAGTTATTCTAAAAGCAAGACTTAATCTTCCAGCAGAACTTTTTTTTTTTTTCTTAAATGCAATGTCATAATTAAAAACAACTCCTCCAGAACTTAGAAATTATGTCTAAGGGAGGACGGAGCAAAGATTTATGCTTCCGAGATTTCTGATCACAGTTAAAGGATCACTCGTTGCATCCCTGTCAGAGCTTTTTGTTTCCAGATTACCATCACGTAAGTGAAATTTTGTCCTTTCCGATTCTAAAAGCAAAGGGGAATATTCTTATTACCCTGACGGCTGGTGCAAAGCTCCACACACCTGGAGAGAATTGAAGTCGCTAAAAATCACATCTGTGCTGTTCTTGGTGGAGTAGAAAGACGCATGATGTCCAGACCCAAACTATTTTTGCCCTGAATACACTTGGCTGCGGTCACATTTCCGAGTTCTCACAGCGGAAGATGCTCATTTATTCCAAAGTTCCCAATATACACATACATCCATGCAGCTGCGTCTAGCGCATCTCCCTCTTTTCTGTGTATACATTCTACAGGCGTACCTTATGCACGTATATGCGTATCCATGTATTTGTACAGTGCATGCAAACTTCTATATACATACAGCTAGATACTGAGGCATATACAAACACGCTGCGTTGTGTCTGTTTGTCTATCTGTCTGGGGAAGGCTGTACTGTAGGTCCCTAGCTGTAGCCGCACCGATTACACGGATCTGCGTCTATATGTACATCGGGATGCCCGTGGTTCCGACCACCCCGAGACCAGAAGCAGCGCCGACCCCTCTCCCTCCGTCTGACGAGAGCACCTCCAGCGCCCTAGGGGCAAGTGAGTGTGGGGTTTGGGGCTGCGGGCACCCCTCAAAACAGCGGGGGGAAGCTGCCACTGGGCGCCGCAGCCCCCTTGGAGCCGCCCCTTCGTGGGGGGGGGGGAGGAATCGAGCTGGCGATGGCGGGGAGAACCCCCCGCTGCCGGCTGACTGCGGCTGGCCAGTTCGCTGCTCCCCCTCTCCCGCGTACGTGTGTGCCCCGCCGGGGCGGGGGCAGGGTTCACTTCCCAGCTCGCCCCCCGCCCTCCTCTGCCATCCAGGGTACCTGTTGGGCAGGGAGCGGGGACGAAGCGCTCCCCGCTCCGGTGCCGCGCTGCAGGCGCTCCGCGGGGGAAAAGGGGTGGGGGCGAGGTGAGCCCCTTCTCCCCCCGCCCCAGCCCGCCCTCCGCCCGGCGCGGCCCGGCCCGGCCCGGCCCACCCCGCCCCGCGGCTCCGGCGGCCCGGCGGGGCCCGGGCTCCGCCGCGCTGTGCACAGCCCGGGCGGGGGGGGGGGGGGGCACGGCCAGCGCCAGCCCGGGGGGAGCGGGAGGGGCCGCGCCACTGCTCCCGGCAACTGATTGCCAGGAAGGGGGAAGCGCCGCAGCTCGGTGCCCGCCGAACACCTGTCAGACCGCGGAGTCTGATTTATACCTGGCCCTGGCAGCCTCTTCGCTAGGGATTTCCTCCCTCGTCCCACTTTTTTTCTTTTTTTTTCTTTTTTTCTTCCCTTTCTCCCCCCCCCCACCTTCCCGGAGCGGTATGAAAGGGGGTATTTTCTTCAGGGTATAAAGCTGGGAATACGGAGGCAGAGAGGCGACGAGCTTCACCTCGTTCTCCCTTTCATGTGAACATCCTACAACGTTGTCCTTCGTCCTGCCGCGCCCCTCACCTGGCCAGCGCTGCCCGGATCATGTCCGCTAAGCTCCTGCCGCTTTTCTTCCTCCTCTCAGTGTTTCACGCCTGGTAAGTCCGCACTCCCCTCGCTTCCCTCCCCTTCTCCTCTCTCCGCGCACCGGGGCTTGCGAGCTTGGGAGTCCCGCTCGCCGGAGTTCGCAAAATACTCGGGGGGCGCCCGGGAAGGGCAGCGGGCTCTTCCCCCCTGCCCCCCCCCAGCTCGCCCCCGCGCCGTGCCGTGCGGGGCTTTATTCCCAAACGCGGATTCCCCCGCTCCCTCCCCGGCTCCCCGGGTAGCTGCAGCCCCGCCGCTGTGTGTCCCCCGCCGGCCCCACCTGAAGCCGGAGGTCGCCAGCCAGGGCTGTCGTCCCGAAAGCCGGTCCGGTGAGAAAGTTTTCCCGCTTCGGTGGCTGCCAGGGCCCGGCACCCGGCGGGACAGCGGCTGGCGCTGCCCGGGCTCCCCTCAGGGCGTGGGGCGGCCGGCAGCCCGGGCTTCCCTCCGCGACCCACCCCCCAGGGGCCCAGCGGAGGGGGCCGGCCTGAGGAGGGAGAGGGCTGTGGCGGAAAACGCGAGCCCGGCGGCCGGCACCAGCCGGGGGTGCCGGGGGGTGCCCCGGTGGCTGGGGGGGCTACCGTTAACCGCCTCGGCCCGGCGGGCGTTAACCTGCGCGGAGGGGAGGCGTGAGGGGCCGGGTCGGGCCGGGGAACCCCTGGAACCTGCCTCAGCGGCGGGAAGGGTCTCCCCGGCGGGGCTCTGGCAACGGCGGGTGGCGAGGGGACAGCAGGGGACAACCGGCAGCTGCAGCCGTGACCTTTCGGGCCAGGCTCGCCTTCATCCCGGTGGTTGTCCAGGCTACTAGGTAGGGCCTCCAATACATAACCCAGGCAAAGGTGTCACCTCAGTGTCCCCCACAGGATCTCCCACAAACCCCTTCCCTTCCCTTCCCTTCCTTTCCCTCACGTTCTCCTTTTTGGCAGCCTGCCCCACTGCCGAGTGCCATCTCTCTTCCAAATCCCCACATGTCAGCCCCCAGAGAAAGTCCTGGACACACGTGTTGCAGGAAATAAACCCTTTCCCCACAACCTCTCAGGGTTTTCCAGCCTTCCTCCTTTGCAGTTTATGCACTGCCTCTGCTCCATCTCCTCACAGGATCAAAACTAGTGGCCTCTGAGGAGTTTGGAAGGTGTGTAGCCCTTGTTTCTTCCCAATTTGAGAATGGCCTGTCACCATCCTGCACTTGTTTCTGTGGACAGCAGGAATATGCTGGGTATTTCACGGAATTTCACGGAATTTTTCAGAGTTGGAAGGGACCTCTAGAGATCATCTAGTACAACTCCCCTGCTAAAGCAGGATTGCCTAGAGCACATTATTCAGGACTGCATCCAGGCGGGTCTTGAAAGTCTCCAGAGAAGGGGACTCCACAACCTCCCTGGGCAGCCTGTTCCAGTGCTCTGTCACCCTCACCGTAAAGAGATTTGGTGGTCACCAGTAAGGCTACAGGTGAAAACGCAACCTCAAATGCCTTCAAGGAGCCTAATCCTGTAGAGGCAAGCAAGGGAAGTGAAATAACAAACTCTTAAGGAGGAAAACAAAACACCTTGAAAAATACGTATCTAGTGTATTGGTCTGATTCACTGTGAAACCTCTCAGCCCCCCAGTCTTAATCTAGAAGGTAAGTAGGAATTTACATCGTCTCTGTAGGAAGCTGCTAGAGTGAGGGGATAAAGTCCTACTAGTGACTGGTTTTAAAGAAGCAGCTCCCTGAAATGCCAATCTTGATCCTACCTGAACTCAGTTCTTATTTCCATGTGCAGGCTGGATGCCTCCAGTAAAGTTGTGGTTTGTGCAGTAGAAAAAAGACGTACAATTTGTGCTCCTTTCCTGTCGGCAATTCAGCACTACTTCAGGGTTTCAGCTCTGAAATACCAACTATGGATGTTTGGAGACGATACCTCCTTTGAGAATGGTTCTGTAACTGCAGAATTAAAACATAGGGCTTGTCATGAATATGAGGTAGACACCTTCCCTTCCCCCCCCCCCCCCCCCCCCCCGAATTCCTCTTAGGGTTTTTTAATGCTTATTGGGTGATTTACACAAAAAAGTTCAAGTTTTTAAAAAAATGTATCTTGCTAACAGAGAAGGAATGGTGGTCTATTCAAATTTTTTCCTACGTTTTCTCTACTTTTGCAACTTGGTTATATGATCTTTCTCTGTAGAAAATCCTCAGGGGCTAGGTTTCAAAATTATCTTTATATAGAAATCATACCTAGAGCACTCGCCATTTGTGAGGTCATGTTAAGTGGTTCATGGCTAATCCTTAGGGGCATATTGTCTGTAGAGCAGTTTCAATTAAAAGTTTCATTAAATGCTGTGATGGTGGTCTACAAGCAATGTTGAGGGTTTATGATGCTCTGTGATTAAATTTTTATAATTGTATTCAGTTTTTTTTTCTGTTACTATAGAGTGTCTGTCAACTCTTCTGGGCATCTGAGATATTTTAAAAGACACTAGTTTCATTAGGAGAGGAAGAGAGAGAAAGGAGGTTGCTCTGACGTGCGTAGCACATCCCATGAGCAAGCAAGGCTGGTGCCTCTGGTTGTCCATTGCTTTGCACCTTGCATAATTATTGACATTTGTGTAAAAAGGTTGCGAAATGATATTGTATCACCAGGGCAATTGCAGGTCGAAGTAACACATGATTACTGCTGTAGGTTATCTTTTCTCCTGATAACTTCATCTCGGTCTAACTGTCACAGATATTCTCCAGTGAGAGATATCAAACAGATTTGGTTTCTAAGATACCAAAAGATGTATCTTCAAATCAACATTTTACTGTTGGTGCACAAAAAGCCGCACAAATGAAATTAGTCTTGTGTGAAAATAGCTCTAGCTGTGATTTCTGGGCAAACTGTAGTTTCACCACATCTGTATCAGCATGCTTTTAAAAATGCTACACCTATGAAGGAAAGAAGTTGCAGCTCTTGCTGTAGCACTGTTTTTTAAAAAATGTCATTAAAACTGCAGGGAAATTCAGATTAATTTATGGAATGTATTTGTGTGCTTGTGATAATCCATCTTAAATTCAAGGACCAAGCTCTTAATTCTAAGCCTTGTAATACATTAAACTCTGAAATTCAGGCACTGAGAATATAATAATTTATTAATAGGATAAAATGATCAGGAAGTATTAAAAGATCTGAATTTTTAATACTCTTATTAGCCTTTGTGCAGGAGATGAATCAGTTGTCTTGGTGTATTAATGAAATAATACTGCAGATGTTCGCTCTTGGTAAGAGTATATTGTAAACTAACTAGTTGGGTTAGGTTGGTTAAAGTACAGGGTATAAAATACTACTTTGATAGCTGCATTAACTCCCAGAGTAAAATTTTTTGAGACACTGGCAGAAGAGAATTTCTAAACAATTCTCAGTGATGACCCATCCACAGTTACTCAACAACTGTTAGTGGGAACATCCTACATCCTGTTGCAAACACAGCCTAAGGCTGGGTAGATAGGCAGAGCCAAGGGAGATACCTAAAACTTCCTCAGATGAGCGTGGAGATTTACTCAGAATGTTATGTAAAATAACATCTATTTGTTTGATTTGTTATTGCAGTTCTAGAAAGGTTGAAGAGGATGAATATGAAGATGGAACAACTAACCAAAAATGGGTTTTAGCTCCAAAAACACAAGACACAGATGTGACTCTCATACTAAACAAGCTGTTGAGAGAGTATGACAAAAAGCTACGGCCAGATATTGGAAGTAAGTACTACTTTCTGCACGAGTGAAGAAAAGCATCTATGGGTGCAGAAAAGACATTATGTTTTATTTTGGTTAGTATGCACAAATGGCTGGCAAAGTGGAGATTAAGGTTTTTTGGCTGAATTTCATTTTCAAGTCACTGGAAGAGGTGGTGGTAATTTAAGGTGCTAAACTCTGGTTTGGTTGTATGGAGTTTGTGTAGAGATATGGAAGGGCTAGCTCTAAAGTATTCAGCAGGTCTTTGTCAGGGTTAGGAACACACTTTCTCTTTTGTCATCCAATCCATGCATGTGAAAAAACTCATGCTCTGAGGAGCAATCAAAGATCCAGCATATTAAAAACAAAAAGTAGGAGACGGCAAGAGCTGAATGTGCATCTGCTCCCTTCAGAATGTGCTCATGAAAGCTACATTCCTTAATGCTGAGAAGGATTTGCTTGTGTATAGGGAAACTCCAGGAATTTTCTTCCCCAAACCAGTAGACATCTCCAAAAGAAATCTGATAGAATGTAAGTGTCTTGTGGGCAGTACTACTACATATAGGTATAAAATTTAGATAAGAGCAGTAGATAACTGCATATAATCAACCCCTTTGAGCAATTTTCTGTTCCGTCTTTTTTTTTTTTTTTTACTTTGTATAATGAGGTTGTGTGTTTCAAACCAGTATTTTTTTACCTTTTGTGGTTATGCCCCGTTTGCCGTGTTTGCATCCTTAGATCAGAATGGCTATAGCACAACTGCTGTTCAGTTTGTTCACGGCAAGTTTCTATGACAGCAATCACACACAATTTTTCATTTATATTTAATGCACCTCGCATATATTTCAGAATGAACTGGGAATGGGGAAAGCTGTTCTAGTTTGAGGTGGAACAGAACCAGCTTTCTGCTCAGTAATTTTACTGTTCAGCTAAGCCTCTTCTAATTAACTAACTCTGAAACTAACGGCATATTTTTGAGTCCTCTTATAGCAGATAAGTCTGATGTTTATAGTGAATACCAAGGAGTGGTATGCAGAGAAGCTCCTGCTTATATTTATTGTTGTAACAACCAAGATCAGCTCACTTTGTTGCGTGCTACGTTGGAGGGTCGGAAGTGGAAAAGCATAGAGGGGTAGCACCTGTAGGGAGGAGTGGACAGGACAGGTGACCCAAAACTGACCAACAGGGTATTCCGTCCCATCTTCATCATGATCAGTGTAAAAGCAAAGGGACCAAAGGGGTGGTGCTGTGACTTGGATTCGAACTGAGGTTGTTGCGGATGCTCTTCCTTCTCTGAAAGAGAGAGAGGTAAAACAGAGCATCTGTCATTCGTTTAGTGGCCAGCACAGCATGACAAGAAAGCTCAAAACAACTACTCAGTATAATTTACTTTTTCTAAATTTTTGCAGATATTAGAGGGAGAATTCCTACCACCGATTATAGTGAAACTACTGTTTGCTGATGGCACATGTATTGATATACTTTCTAGGTGATCCCTTTGGGTGAGTTTAGAGGGAAGTAAGAGCCATCTGTATGTATTCACCATTACAGTTGTTAGTGTCTTATAGTTACACATTAATACAGAAGTTCCAGAGAAAAACCCTATGCTGTGGTATGAAAGAAAATGGTTTTGTTTTGTTTTGTTTTGTTTTTCCGTAGCTATTACTTTGATTTTCTGTAGTATTTACAAAGATCATATTTGATAGATATGTCTGTTTTTAACACAGAGTGACATTCATCTCTCTCTCCACTTAGTTTGTCATTCTGGATTTACCTGATCTTTAATATCTGATGGAGAAGTGCTTTAATGCAGTTCCCCATCCATATCAACATCTGGAAGACATTCTCAGACAAATTTTTTATTTTACTTTGTACACCGTGTCCTCAGATCACTGACTTCAGGCAGAGTAAATTATGTTATGCCTATGTGGGGCAAAGTAATTATTCAAAGTCCCCATGTCAGTTGCCATAAAATCGGCAGAGGTCAGACATATCCTACAGCACTGGAAAATTATTGTTACCAAAGTAATTCCTGTTGTCTCTCCACAAACTTTCATAAATCCCGTTTTAGAGAAAGGAGTTAAATTACTCAGCTCCTCATATATCCTACCAAACAGAGATTTTGCAGTTCTCAACTACATCTATCTATTTCTATCAAGCATCTCAGTCCTAGGCCATTTTTTCCCTTTGATAGGAATCTGGCTATTTCAGAACTTGATCTGAGTGTTGTTCAGATGCTAGGGAAGTGTGCTCCTCTGCTTCCTTTCCTGGTCCCTCTTCCCTCCTCTCCTACCTTTGATGCAGATAAATAACATTGCCCTTTTGAAGCTGCTGCATTTGTCAAGGAGAACATGAGGGGAATGTTAGAGAATCAGGCATTATATCTAACTTCTCTGAATTGCGGGCTGGTTCCTCGTACACAAGCACTTCTTCCTTTTCATCTGGGAGAAGTTGTCCTCCAAACTAGATGGTTGTCTTGTCCTGGCAACTGAACTGTGTTCCTGCCCTGAAGGTCCCAGTATTAATACAAATCAGTTAAAGCACAATTAATACATATCAGTTAAAGCACTAGGAAAAAAAGTAGTGGACCAGGTAACATAGAGCACACAGTATGAAAATGCATGTTTTGAAATTTATAAAAAGCATGGAATGACCCAGTGGAGGAAGAGAGAAGTAATTCTCAGAATCAAGCAGAAGTGTGGCAAATAAAAGATGCTGAGGGTTAAATTCAGGACTAACATGCAGTTAGCTGCTCATTAGGGTCTTTACATTTGTGCAATGCTGCCTGTAAGCAAATTGTCTGTCCCACAGGATGGGGGACACTCACCATTTCATGCCACATTGCTCTTCACTCTGTTTTCCAATCTTTTATTGCAAAGCCACTGCTTCTAACAGTGACTAACTTTAGCAATGCTCCTGAAGAAATGATCTTTCTGAATGCAGACAGAAAAGCCTAGGAAATACTGACTTCTTTGCACTTTCAAAGGTTAGGATTGCAATTTTTAGGTCACTTGGGAGCACGCTTTTGCAAGCCAAAGCCCATGGGGAGGAGACGACGACTGTGGCATATAGAAGGCATTGAAGGCATGCTGGCCCAGGCAGTGACTTTTCTGTGGTCTTTCACCCTTCCCAGAGCAGCTGATGTTTCGGCTAGCTCAGGAATGTCCAGGTACTACCTGGCCCTGTACAGGCATATTCAGAGTGCCCACTTGCCATACTATGGGCACCGAGTTCTTGAGTAATCACATCCCCTCCAGGTCAGGGTACGGCCATCAGTGAATGAAGTCCTGTCAACAGTTACTCACCACCGTCCTTCCTCCTCCTCCAGCCAGCCTGTCTAAACCACTGTAAAGAGTATGCAGGTCAATGCTAAGATGCATTGAGGCCAGGACTTGCTCTTTCCTTTCTTTTTTTTTTATGCTGGCTTGTACTTGGCCTAGGGCTTTCATGGAAATGACTGTCCTGTCGGTCAGATCGCATGCTCAATCTACACTCAGCAGTACAGGCATCACCTGCAAGGTTCCAAGCCAGGATTTTGAAACAGTGGATTAACAACCTAAGTATTAGGCTAAATAGTTGCCCTGTGAAGGCTATCGGCAACCTGACACCTTAACAGGACCTGTTGAACTGAAAGGGGCTTTGAAAGGGTCTTTGGAAACAAAGCAGTGTTCTACCAGCAGGGGAAAGTCTGAGTGCATCCCCTGTGGCCACACACTTGGCAGAGTTCTTGTCTCCATAAATATCACAGCTTGTGAGGGTTTTCATTTTAATGGTGGCATCTGGCGGTTTTCCATTATACCACAGAACATAAATGCCTTTTGGAATTTGAAAAAAAAAAAAGATAAGAAAGCACTTCACACTTAACAGCTTATACTGGTGTACTGAGTGGATCAAAAAACAAAAGTGTTTCATGAAGACAAAGCATCTTTTCCCCCTACTTCTTACCAGCTACAATTATAGGGCTGATAATCATGGGGCTGTTGCATGGTATAAAAGGCACCAGTCCCAGATAACAAGTAAACCCATTCTGAACTGTGAAGGTCTTAAAATCTCTTCCAATAACAGGTACTCTGTAGTTTGGTTCAAAGTCCTTTGAAGTGAAGACCCATTCAATGGATATGCAACATTTTCTAATTGCAGTAAGGCTCACTACCCTGCAAGAGTTATTTTCTTTCCCCCATGTCACACTGGCCTAAGTACTGACAATTAGTAGGACTAAGTTCTGGCCCTGAAATTTTACTTCCCCTTTATTAATAAAATGAGAACAGAATTAATAGGCAAACCAACAGGCCACAGAGCAGAATGATTATAATCTTTGATTATCCAATGATCTTTGCAGTTATTTATACCCCGCCGGGGAAAGTTCAATATTTTCAGTTAATTTCTATTTCAGAGGCCGGTAGGAGAAAACCTACTAGAAGGGACTACACTCTAGTGTATTCAGACTACCCAGAGAAGTAGTGTGTGATCGTAAGTATTAAAAAATAAGTTAAAATCAGTTAAAAACCTAAATCAAGGAGTAGAAAATTACAAGACAGAACTTCCTGTGCCTCAGAGTTACTTAGCTGACAGCTAGTTTTTCAACTGATGCTTCTTGTAATGGTCAGCCAGAACTGAAAAGACTGAATTCCATTTTTAACTCAGTATAGGTCTTGTATAAATGTGGTAGTTTATTATATTCATTTATTTTACTGCCTGCCTTCTTACTTTATTTAAAAAAAAAAGTCAAGCTGACATCAAATCAGACTCAAGGCAAGAGCACTATGGGAGACACCAAACAAGCACAAATAAAACTGATTATTATTCACTGAGAGGGTAGAAAAAAGTAGTAGGATAATTTGTATTGCATATTTGCATCCTCTGTTTCTCAAATGTATCACTGTATTAGGGAAGGCTCGCACGTGTTGAAGAAAGCTTCATCAGCTTGTGTTCTGAGGTGCTTTCTCCACTAATGCCTGCTTTTCCCTTTTTTTTTGATTGTACTGCAGAAACAAGATTCCTCTTGGATCCTCTAGATATTTGTACAGCCTCTAGTGTTCCCCTGTATTTGTTGTGTATTCATAAGAACAAATAAGTTCACTCTTAAGTATGAAAGTGTATATCCATATGTGTATATATGTGTATATATATATGTATATGCACTCATACATACACCCCCTAATTTAATGTCTATATACCTTCTGACTCTGACAGTTCTAGACACCTTGAGAGTCCAGCTGTTTTTCTTTGCTCATCAAGTGTCTTTATAACTGTTAGGCAAATTTCTGAAGACGAAGGCCGTCTCACAAACAGCTGTGCAACTTTCAGTACCTTCAGTAGGTTTATATAAGTGTCGCTGGTAGAAATAGGTGGGTTCGTTTGTGTCGGCAAACACAGGAGACAAAGTTCTGTCTGATGCTTTACTGTACAGGCTTGGCAGGGTTTAACAGCAGTTCTCTTTTTAAGCAGTTAAAAGTTCTCTCTGTAACTAATTTAAGTGGTTTCTCAGTGTATGCAAGGAGCAGATCTGTTGGGTGAATAGGCACAACTTTTATTCTGTTGCTTTTTAAAGGAGATGTGCATTTTCGAGCACAATCCTAATGAAAACCTTGAGTTCTGAAGCTGTATCACAACCTTTCTTCTTTCTGACCTGCCTTCCTAGCAGGCCACACAGAAATAAACCCTGAAGTGCACCACAGGCTATTACCACTCTGGCTGTCAAGTTATTTTTGCCAGCTGCTGATTGCCACACCTGATACTCTTTAAATTAGCTCCAGTAAGGCTTCCCCATATGTGGTGACAGAGGGTTGCTTATTGCCTCACAGATCAAAATATTTCCCAGATCATAGTGCAGAGAAAGCTGTAAACTGTCATGCAAGGTCAAATTAC